>OY978460.1:1236626-2453252 GCA_963854805.1 Plagodis dolabraria | reverse complement strand
GTCTTTTTTTAGTAATCTATGCAGCTTCCTCAGAGTTGGTACCTCTTTTCGAACTAATTAAAATTGACGAATTTTGCTCCGTATGGAACATTTGTCAAAGTCGTCCACAATAATTGTCTTAGGCCAGCCTTTGCGTTGACACAGTACTAAGATCTGAAACTTGAAATGTACAGAATTAGTTAAGCTTCTAAAAACGCAAAGTATCAATATGTGTTCATCGTACTACAAAAATAGTTCAGATTATGCGAGAGTGATTTTTGCATAATGTAGACAATGGCAGCAATTCTGTTGTACACTCACTAACTATACTCACTAATTAAAAATATATAATTTTAGTTTTAGGAATCCTACAAGTTATTCAGCTGTGACATCGAACTAAATTGCATCATCATCGTCATGATTGAATTTAATTCACTTTGCCGCTACTTAACGCTAGATAGCGCAACATTCAAGTTGTTTTATGCTTTTTCGTCTGTGGTACATACGTCATTCTTCCCTACAAGGCTTTGTTTAAATCTCGCAATACTACAGTCTGATTATGTTCCTTACGTTTTGAGATTACTATCGATAGTTACTATATCTGCTAAATAAGTAATTAGTTTAGGTTAGATATACGTTTAAGTAATAAAAAAAGGTCCTAGGTATGATAAAACCCACATCCCGGGTCAAGGCAAACTGAAGTCTGGCACTATGCCGGCTAGATGACAATAAGCTCATCCCTTATTTAAACACACCTGCCACCTCTCCGAGTAATACAGGCGTGATATGTTTTGTAAATCCAAGTTTGTTGTTACCTGCCTACAAAGCTTTTTCTCTAGCAATGCTCTAAAATTACCAATAAATACAATATTTTCCGAAGATCCTACATGTTTAGCAACCCCATAGCCGCATACTTCATACAACTGAGAGAGTCGTAAGATAAAACAGCTAAAATAAAATAATTGCAGAACATTACAGCTATAATCAACACCAATTTCGATGATGATTAATTTTAGGTTATATCGACCACCACCTAATCTGACTAAACTGTGGTACAACAGAATAGCAAAACTGCACATTTTATAAGGTTTAGTAATCTTAATAATTTTAGAGGTAACTAACTATACTATGGCGCCAACAGAATAAGAAATGTTCATTTGACATTTAAAATCGTCTAAATTCTATAAAAACGGGTTATATCGATATTTGCAAGTATGAAACCTACTTAAACGATCGGTAATTAAATTCGGTAAACATCGTTAAAATTTAACGAATTTTGACGATATGGAACTTTAAGATGACGTCTGAGATCGTCTATTTTGTAGATTTTAACGATTTTTTTGTCAGGTTTAAAAAAGAGCTCGACGTAAACGAGACAAATTTTAAAATAAACTTTGGGCTCCTTTTGTTGTTGAAAGAAGAGCATTGTTGTGCATTTGCTGCAGCGAAGAGGTCGACAAATGCTAACAACCCTACCTATTGGATTTTCGGAAGAGTGCTTCAAGAATCTATTTCGAATATCGAAAGATATTGTACTCGCTCTTCATGCAAGGTTTTGAGAACGATATTAGAAGGATGCGATCTCACGGTTTTATCCATATACATTACAGAAACAATTTTGTTTTTTTTTTTCTTTAAAGAAATAGTAGGTATAGGCATATGCTTAACTTAGTATTTAACTGTATTTCTGAACATTCGTGTAAGTAAAGACTAAACATCTTCCGGTTTGGCTGCTTTTAGATTTTCCTTTTTATATCTTGTAATTTTGTTATACTAAGAAAATAACAATAATAAATATATTTTCATGGGCACTTTCATCGTGTTTGTTTATTTCTTTTGCAGCGGTTAGAATAATTTTGAGATGTTTTATTGGTTTACGAATAAGTAGGTACGCTAAACAAAAATAATAAAGATTATTAAAAACCCAAATTTAAAAACTATTTGTATCTGGAAGATAGCTTCAGTCAGCTGTCATAACCATACTTTTCTCTTTGATTTAACTTTAACCCGATACTGAGAAATTTTATAATTTAGTTTATAACAATTTTCTATAAATTTCTATAAATACTATAAATTTCAACAAAAACATACTGTTATTATTTGTTTTATCTAAAAAAATGCTTTAATTGTAATTAATGTCAGAAAAACTCATTTACGTAATGAATTAACAGTTTTAATAATCTGTGCAAAAACAGTCTAATTTCAAAGTTGCCATTTCGTAATAATCGACATATGGTCCACAATTTCACGATCGACGATCGTAAGACGTCGATAAGCGTTATCGACAACAGTACCATACTTGCAATAGGCGATACGATTCGTCAAATTTAGCGATCATAGCGATTCGATAATTTAACGAACCATACTACGGTACTTGCACTGCTGTACTGTATCAGCCGGATCATCCACTGCTGAACACAGTCTCCCCTTTGTAGGGGGTATTTGCCATAATCCCCACGCTTGGCAGGCGGCTTGGTGATCGCAGTGCAAGATGGCATAGTCCTTAAGAAGGCGCTGCTGCCTACCTTCTAGTATTTTTCCCTTAGTCGACTTTTACGACACCCACACGGGAAGAAATGGGGAGGTGCAATTCTAACCCGACACCCCACGTGAAAAATCTAAATCTAATTTTACTAAATTTTAGTTAGTTTGGTGTCCAGAGAATTGCAACCAATACTAATGACCCCATAACATAAGCCCACATAGACTAACTAGCACCGTGGGACATTAGACATAATAATGTGAGGATATAAAGCTTAATCACTTATATTTTAAATTAGAATTACGTAATAGAAAATAACATGCCAATTGCGCAAATTAGACCGCAGCTTTTGTGTAGTGTTTCGATAAAACGCGTACCTAACAGTGAAGATTTCAGACAAAAAAATGTACGAATCATACGAGTCTAATGTCGTAATAATAAAAAAGCATTGATTAATGTCGCAGCACTAATGGATAGCTTTATTTATAAATACGTCAAAATTATTATTTTATGCTTGCAACATTACCGAAATTTGAATTTTGTTTGAAATCAACGCCCGTTTTCAGATCAACGTTGAATATTTGGACGAGATTCTTTTCTTTGACGATTTTTGTGTTATTTATATAAAAAGACTGTTCAACATTTGGTTATTTTCAGTGTCGTGTGTGTAGTTTTATGAGTGTTAATCAAAGATGACGTCCGAAAAAGGATGTAAGAAAGAGAAAAATCAGAACATTCAGGTGTTCGTGCGATTGAGGTAATTTTATTCAATATATATTATGTGTAGAAACTAATTAGCAGGGGATAGCTCTAAATAACACATGTAAGTATTTCTGAGGTAAATAATGCAAACCATTATTTCCCGTATTGTTGAAAACATTGCATTTTAAGCTACTTACATTTTGGATCCAAACTAGCGTAGTAAATGCCACTAGATTTTTTTTCTTCTCACAATGTGTATGATCAAAGGAATAACTAAGGAGTTATTCTTTTTAGGTTCTAGAAACGCTGTCTATTTTCATGGATGAGTTATAATAGTTAGCTTTACAGGAGTGAGACGGACTCGTCCACCAAGGGCTCTGTAGCATCAGTCCAATTTATATCTTTAAAAATTCTTCTATAAATAACACTCCTGGCTTGGCACATGTCGGTATTACCATTTTTTACGCTAGCTAGAGTAAACGCCAAAACCTTGATTAAATTATGTCTATTAAAGGTGACCCCCTCCTATTATTTATCCTTAGAAATCCGCCATAAAGAATCCATAGATATCATCTGATAAGACTTCACAATTGATTCAAAGAAAGTTGAATTCAAAGAATCCATATCTATGGATTCTGTTAAATTTTAAACTTGTTAATCATTATAGGTCATAGGATACAACCCTCTAATAATATATTAATCCCAATTTCTTTAGGCTGGGTGGCTATCCACTAGAGATATTTGAGAAATATGAGCAGGGTGAGAGCAATTTCTTCTTTTTCGCACATCCCTGGTGTATATGCAGTCTCAGCTGGTTAAATGTTCTTAGGTACATACCTAATTTTATGTGTGACATAGTATTTATATTATTTTTGTTTGTATTCCTTATCTAAAGTTATTTTCTGCTAGCTCTTCTGTTACTTTTGTCTCCTATTGGAATTATAAATTGTAATAATGGGACTTGTGTCTGTTGGAAACAGACTTTGCAAATAATCACTTGGATTTTATTTATATTCACAATATTCTGATCTATGTTCCAGCCTTAAGTTTTATTGAAGCGAACTGTGGTTTTATTCTCAAAAATTTATTATTTAAGTGTTTGACCAATTCACAAAATAATGGTATTTATAACGTCTGTTTGGATGGTGAACAAAATAACTCTATTGCTACAGTACCTTGCCTATTAATGTAGAAACTAACAAAATAATCATTGTCTTACCTTTATATCCCTATGGTATGATGTATGCCTTTATGGTAGAGGTGGAGCAATTTTTATATAAATATATTATTGTGATTTTATTGGAACTTGGCAGAAGTGGTGTTTTATTAGCTAATGTTAAGTTAAAATGCAATGTGGTCAACATTAAAGTGCAGCATGCTCTTCGTGAAGATCATTCTAGAAAAAAGATAAACTCTGACAAGGACATTGATTGATTTCGGCTATGCACGTCTCTGGCAGTATTCAAAAGACAAATTGCTTTTATAATTTTTATATTCTGGTACACATATTATGCAGCCACAAAGTTAATTGCATAATTACTGTCACATCCTTACTTGAGGTCCCAGGTCTGGCATTCTATCACATAAGGTAAAAGCACTAATGCCCGACATTGAACTAAAAGATGACATTTTTGTCAAAAATCATTTCTAATAAGAAAACTAATTATTTAAATAACATTGCTACTGATGTTAAAGACACCTAGTGCTATCTATGATACATGCTCAAAAGCTTATGTCATGGTCTGAAGCAAATTTCAAAATGGTGTCATAGAGAGGTGAGTGTGAGATTGACAATGAAGAAGAATATTTATATACAGATGAAGAAAATTACCATGAGGAAAATGAGATCACGCCTGGTGATTATGTCATTATTAACTTTCCTGGAAAAAAGAAGTTTCACAAATTTCTTTGCATTGTCCAAAAATATTGGGCAAAGAGATTGAAGTGATGGCAATGTTAAGCTGTGAAAAAAACCAATTTACCTATTTAAAGAAAATGAAAATTAGTATAGTAAGTGAATCTCAAATAGTGGAAGTTCTCAATGCGCCAAAAATGTTTGTTGCAGATAGGATTAAGTATAAATTTGATTTTCCATTAAATGTTAGCGTGTAACTTGATGTGATAATTATGTTTAAGTATTGAATAGTTTAGAGTACTTAAAATGTCAAAAACTAATTACTTTTAACAAGCAATATGGCTAAATACTGATTTGCTGACAATAATTTTTTTATGTTATTTAATTTTATTTTGTTACTTCATTTGTAATTTTAAAGCACAAGCTGTGCTCGGTTGTCATTTTAAAGCAGGGACTGTTTACCGGTATGAATATCTGTACTATGTTTTTCTGTATGACCTCATACCATTATATTCCAGTTATCTAAAAATATAAGTACAGATATATTTTCTTGTACGGTGTTCAAACCTTTAATATTTTTGTAGCGTTAAATATTGTATTCAAATTATACCTTTACATTTGAGTATCTTTTTTTCTTGTACTGCATTCATATCTTTATATAAGGGTAGCGTAAAATTACACTACAGATATTATTGATATTCTAATGCAATCTCGTTTATTCTCGATTGTCTTTAGTTTATTTATTTACAGTAGCTTGATTCCGCGCAAAATGCCTTACCTTCATGCAAAATTACTAGTTCTCAAGGACACATAGCGCCACACGCCGCTAAATGCTTGGCGAAATATTTACTACATGAGGGTGGTACCTAGCCAGGTGGTCATTCGCAAAATGCCCTTCCTTCATGCAAAATTACTGGTTCTCAAGGACACATAGCAGCACATGCCGCTAAGTGCTTGGCGAAAAATTGTCTACTGACGGGTGGTAGCCAGCCAGGCGAGCATTTGCAAAATGTCCTACCTTCATGCAAAATTAATGGTTCTCAAGGACACATTGCGGCACATGCCGCTAAGTGCTGGCGACATATTTTCTACTTGAGGGTGTTAGCTAGCCAGGCGGTCATTCGCAAAATGCCCTACCTTCATGCAAAATTACTGGTTCTCAAGGACACAGCGGCACATGCCGCTAAGTGCTTGGCGACAGATTTTCTGCTTGAGGGTGGTAGCTATCCAGGCGGTCATTCGCAAAATGCCCTACCTTCATGCAAAATTACTGTTCCTCAAGGACACGTTACCACGCGCTGCTAAGTGTTTGGCGACAGATTTACTACTTGAGGGTGGTAGTTAGCCAGGCGGGCATTCGCAAAATACCATACCGCCATGCTATAATGTCTGCCATCAAGCTTCAACCCTCAAATAGAAAATCTGTTGCCAAGCACCTAGCAGTGTTTTCAGGCAGCAGTTCTTGAGAAACCAGATATTCTAGGCCTTAATATTCTCAATTTCATTCGATCACAATTTGATAAATCATAAAACTGTAACTCATAATATCCGTGTTAGTTACAAGAGTAGGTATGCCTACCTATATCAGTACTCAGTACTAATATTATAAATGCGAAAGTAACTCTGTCTGTCTGTCTGTTACGCTTTCACGCCAAAACTACTGGACCGATTTGAATGAAATTCGGTATAGTTTGAGACCCGGGAAAAAACATAGGATAGTTTTTATCCAACTGCGCAAAAAGAGGTTAATGTTTTAGCGCGATAACCGACATACGCGCGGGCGGAGCCGCGCCCAGAATAAAGTCGGCTGATGTGAGGCGGCTACAGTACAAATATGCTTACGTCACATTGGCAATTCAACTCAACCCTCTGAATTAAGTACCCCAAGGTACAGTTAGGTATACCTATATCTACTCATAGGTATGAGTAGATATAAGTATACTTAACTAGAATTCAGTAATTGAGTTGATTATCTGTTTTTTAAACGAAACTACATATGTGTGACTTGTTATATCTCTTATCAAATGAGAAGAACGCATAAACGGCATTTCTTCGCTTTCTAGCTATTATTAATCAAAATCTTTTTAAGTATATCTATATATACCTACCTACTTCAAAAGATTGTTATTATATGTTCTAATCACGGAAACAAATTTTATTAATTACATGCACAAAAATTGCATCTATAGTTATTTTATTTCAATTAATGCGTCATGCATTTGCCGGTAGAAATCATAAAAATATCAAACTAGCTTTTTTCTTTTTAATATTGTTAAGTTTGCAATAACGCCTGCTAGGCGAATTACATCACAAAATTACAAATTTACGAGAGAAAAAATTATAGTCATATGCGGAATATATAAGGTTGCGTCATCATTTACAAGTTTAAAACCAATTGCAAAATTGGTCTTGTTTGTAGTACAACGCAAGTTGATGTGTCGTTCCATCCCAATACGATGGTTGCATGAAGAACGAGAGCAAGAATTACAGTTATGAGTCATTGTGTCATGTTAGCTCAATTGGTTAGAGCATACCCCGGCTAAAGGGGTGGATGGACGCGGGTTCGAATCCCGCACATGACTATAATTTTTTCTCTCGTAAATTTGTAATTTTGTAATATCAAACTAGCGTTTGATTGAATAGATTCAACTTGTTACAAAGTACGTCCGCCCTCCCCGCTCTTCTTCATACACCCGCTGCCGCCTGCCCGCTCGCCCCGCATATAGTACATATATTTCGGTACAGAAATAAAATAACGGTTAAAGGGCATATGATATCACAAAAATCTGAACAGAAATAATTTCGCTATTCATATTTGAGTACTGATATTTTAGCTCATATAAGTACTTGTACCAATATGTAACGACGTGAGCTGCTATACGAATTTCTGTACTGATATTTTACTGGTACTATTTAAATATTTTATACCGATATGCACTCTCTGTTTTAAAGTATTTTTTGTTGATTTGTTTTGATAAAACGTAATATTAATGTGATGTTATATTTTTGGTAGATTTGATTTTTGATGCTGTCATCTTTTAGTGAGTATGGCAAACATACGAAATTTTTTATTTCTTTGTTAAAAATACTACAGTCTTCAAATATTTAATATAAAAAAGGGAATTTCTAAGTGTTGCTCTAATAGTTAAAAAACATTGTAACTGTAATTTTTTGATAAACACATTTGATTTTTGAGATATTATTTATATATTGTTAGAAATAATTTCTCCTACTTCGAATTCACCTTCCATGGACATACTAAATATAGTTTATGATAACTTGATGATATTTATTTCAGGCCATTAAACCAGAGGGAGAGAGATATCAAATCCCTCGGGGTCATTGAGGTGATCCACAACCGAGAAGTCGTTGTGCACCAGGGACAGTCCTCATTCACTAAGAAGTTTACATATGATAGAGCATTTGGACCAAATGCCAAACAGGTAGGTGCTGTTATTTTAAATTATTGTTACTATTAAAAATAATTAGACTTACTACATACCTATAATTCTTATTTATATAAATTACTAACCATTCCATGGATTCACTTTGCTGGTGTAAGTCTGAAATGTCTGGAAAAAATTATAAGACAATCCTCATTGATTAGTCACTGCAGGTGTACTCACCTGTTAGCACTGACTAATTGGGTGAAATAGATTAAATTCCTTAGTGTTAACAAAAGGGCAATACTCCTAATAATATATGTTAAAATTAGCTGCAGCATGCTCTTTCTATGGTACATTTCCCTTTCTTGTGTTTACCATACTACATACAATTTTGAAGATATGGAATATTCCCGAATCCTTACAAATAATTTATTTAATAATTAATAATTTCTTTTCTGCAAATTTTTGGTGTACCTATGGTCATGGTGGGCCTAGCTACATAAAAGTATTCATAAAATTCCATGGTAACTGGTTGCATGCAAATTATAAAACCTAACAAGATGTCAGTATCAAATGTGCATTCAATTATTAATTAAAAAAATAATGACTAATACCTTGTCTCTAAGACTAATATTTTATCCTCAGGTGGAAGTGTACCAGGAGGTGGTCAGTCCATTGATCGAGGAGGTGCTCAATGGGTACAACTGTACTGTGTTTGCATATGGACAGACTGGCACCGGCAAGACTCACACCATGGTGGGAGAGAACTCAGGCTGTGAAGCTGATTGGCAGAGTGTAAGTTTATTAGAAAATATATAGTTAAAATATTCAGAGTGCAATCACTCCCCTATTAACTAATTAAGAACTGGCTTGGATATTTTCTGAAAAGATCCCAAGCAGTTGCTGATTGTATCCATCATTTTAAAATCACAATTGTGTGAATTTCTTCAGAAACAAGGATGGGCTACAGGGCGTATCTGCATTCGTAATAAGTGATTATGGATAAAACTCACAATAGTTTTCAAACTGAAATCTCTCCACAGTGGCCCCAGCTGAATGTAGTCTCGCCCATCAAACGCTACACCCTATTAGACTTCTTAATCAACTATGCAGTATACTAAATACTTATGTAGGGTATACAAATATATTGAGATTAATTTTTTTTGCCATTATAAAGTATCATCTCATAAGCTACATTTTCACATTCCGAGAAATACATCTTTCGAACTCAAAACGGAAAAGGATTAAATAAATATAGTTTTGTTTACAGATGTTTTCTAATTTTAAGAGACAAAACTATACCGAATATGGTATCTATTTTAACAAACTTGAGATATGCGTGAGGCAAAGAAGTATGTATTTACAGTGAATGTTGGACAGAAGTGTCTGCATGTGATGGATGGGCTTACTGCCTATTCAGAGCAAATCTTTATATGATACTTTCTGAGGCCAAAAGCTTAATTTAAATATAGATAGATAGATAGATAACTCTTTATTGTACACCAAAATAACAAAATCATTATAAACAATAACATAAACTTAAGTAATGTTGTACAATTGGCGGTCTTATCGCTAAAAAGCGATCTCTTCCAGACAACCTTTGGATGGAGAGAAATTTAGCCATGATAAATGACGGTGGTGTATAATACAAGATATATCTATATATATATCTAGATACGGTATTTATTAACTTAGTTCACAGTTTGGTAAGTAACAAATAAGGTGATCTCTGAATATACCTGTGTTTTCTTTTATTCTCTTGTTATTGAACAAGTGCGAGGCCCACTTGGTGCTATTCGGTAACCTCTGCCGATAACAGTTGCAGTTCGTCACAAGTGGCGAACTGCACTGCACCCATCACACTGAGACATAAAGTTGTTAAGTCTCACATGCCTGTAATTTAACTGGTACCCTTCAAATGTGAACGCAGTAATGTGAACATTATTGCTTGTTGGTAGAAATAGGTAAATACCTACTGCCCTACTTCCCTGCATGAACAGGCACAAAGAGTTCTACTGCTACTGATTTGTCTTATCTGATCTCTATTTACCTCTATATTCCAGGACCCACTCGCTGGAATCATCCCTCGAGCTTTGTCCCAACTGTTTGATGAACTCCGCACCACCAACACAGAGTACACAGTCCGTGTGTCGTACCTGGAACTGTACAATGAAGAGCTGTTCGACCTGCTCTCCTCGACTGAAGACAACTCGAAGTTGAGGATCTATGAGGATGTCACCAGGAAAGGATCCAATATTGTCAATGGGTTGGAGGAAATTACAGTATGTAGTTTCTTGTTATGTAATTATTATTTAGTAACCGGCTAGGACTCGCGTAATATTTACCGGATATTGCTCCGACCAGTTTCGAACTTATTTGAAGTTCTTCGTCTGGGAGTCACGATTGTGCACAGCGTCGAGCGCGGGCCTCAGCACGTAACAGTTTCTTGTTATGGTTTATATACGCCTATTATGTAGTATAGATACTTGCCTAGCTAACTACCACCATCTCAAGCAGAGCTGTCGCAAAGCACTTCATTATGTGTTTTGGCAGTCCTTGCAATCCTATTTATTATTTAACCTGATAACATGTTTGATTACATCATCCTTGTTACTACTATATTGTCACTAAATATTTGTCAGTTCTTATCTCTGTTAAAATATGAGCCGTCTGGAGTTGTATACCAGTTTGCATGTTGTGTTCGTTAGATCTTGATTTACGACGTGTGAGAATATTAGTAGAATCACAGTCGTCGACAGTGATTGCCAACTTGCTCTTCGAGTGCACGTTCGATTCTCTTCGTTGTGAAGAAACGCGTCAAACATTCTTCTGGTTTGGCTGCGTGGCATTTGTGACGTCACGTCGGCTTAGCAGGAAAGTTAGGCAGAATTGTCACTAGATATATCTTTTATATTTGTTAAGAATTCTTCTAAAATATTAACTTATTATTATATATGGATTTCGGCTAAGTCACTCCTGAATCTATTCATTAGTTTTGCAAATAAGTTTTTGCTACATGATTGCGGTCACATGGTTACCACAATCATCTTCAAGTCGATGTGTCATCAATGTGTAATAACAAGAGCTTAAAAAAATATATCATAACAATAATGGGGTTGAGGCTTGTGTAATGGCTTTTCTTAATTAAGTTACTAAATCTGTTTCGTAATGATAGCTGTAAGCCCCCAAATAAAAATAAAATAAATAAAATAAAAATAATTCCACAGGTGTACAACAAAAATGAAGTGTACAAGATAATGGCGCAGGGGCAAGAAAGGAAAAAGGTTGCTTCCACCCTCATGAATGCCCAATCAAGGTAAAAATAAGTTAAGCACAGATTACCTACGTAGGTTATAGGAAATTCGAATTGAGAAATAGAGGGCTCTCTTCTAACTAAAAATGTTCTCAATTCAGAATCCAGGAGACCTTGTCTCTTTCTGATAAGTACTTGATCCCTTAAATTTGAACTGGCTGGTCACTTTTCCATACAAACGTCGTAGGGTGTTCACTCCCTTATTGGAGATTTTAGGTTCAGAATTAAGCATAATACCGATTGATCTCGTCATTATCTAGGCTTATAATGCCAAAACTTTAAATAGATAATTAAGTTGAAAGTTATGAGCCCCAAAAACTTTATATGCTCATAACTCTAAGTTAATCATCTTATTAAAAAAAAACGTTACGATACAAGCCTAGACAATGAAGAAATCAATCGATATCATATAGTGTTTTGGCCCTAAATCCTAAAATAAGGGAGTGATCACCCTACAACTTTTGGATGGAGAACGGACCGGCCAGTTCAAGCTTAAAAGTTGTTCTTTGTTTCAAAATAAAATGCAAGAGTATATTTATAAAGTGAGCGCAGGCGGCGGCAGTACGGGTAGGTCGGTGGGTGAGCGTGCGTTCTATGCCAGCCGGTTTGTTGGTCGATTCCTTTTAGTTATATACCCGCCTCGCGACCCCTCGGCACTCGTCTTTGCTCGCTAGTTTATTGAAGTTAAGTTAAAATATTTACTTATATCGTGCACAGATAAATATTACCAACCATAATCTAACCATAGAAATTTCCATATAATCATTACCAGCATACAGTTTATAAAATAAAATGTTTTTTAGAAGAACGCACTCCGACTCTATTATATAGAGTGATTTTTTTATTGTGCAGGGATGGGACTGGCTGACTTGCCAGCCTACTTTTGGTGTGTATATGCGTGATAATATGCTAGCCTGTTGCCATTTACCATGGGGACAGTAACAGACCCTGTACTTACTGCTGCTGAACGTTTCTTTGTTACCAAGTATACAGCCGACTGTCCCTATGATTGTAAATAGGGGATCAAACCTCGGTCTGTAGCTTTTTTTTTATTGATAAATGAAGATTGACACTAAAATAACGTTATACGCTTCGTAGCAGGTGCTCCTCTCTGACAGTTGTGGGCATGAGCCACGTGATATGAGGCTACCCTATAGTCCCTCAATTAAGCACAATTCCAGACTGAAACACCCAAAGTGTGTCCATTCCGCGAATCGAATCCAGGTCCTAGAGATTCATAGCCGCACCTTGACACCAGCACCTATATATACTTAAAATGATTTTTCAAAACGCGATCTTACCGTACCGAACGATCTCTTCCAGAGAAACAGTAATGCAATATAATATCTCTGATGTAATTGTTTCCCCAGCCGTTCGCACACCGTGTTCACGATCGTGGTCCACATGAAGGAGAACAGCCCCGAGGGGGAGGAGCTCGTCAAGATCGGCAAGCTGAACCTGGTGGACCTCGCCGGCTCCGAGAACATCAGCAAGGCTGGCTCCGACAACCCCGCCAAGAAGGAGCGTGCCAGGGAGTGCGTCAACATTAACCAGTCCTTGTTGACCTTAGGGAGGGTCATTACCGCGCTTGTCGAAAGGCATCCGCATATACCTTATCGGTGAGTCATTTTACTAGGAGTAGAGTTCATGATAGCAAGACGTTTGAAAGCATACCACCGCTTTGTCTATTTACTTGACCTGAATATGAAATATTCAAAATAACGAATGATAACAAAATCGGGGGATGCCATGCGGGATGGTAGCCAGGTGAGCATTCCCAAAATGCCCTACCAACATAGTAAAATGACACCATCCTAAGACAACAACTGGGAGCAATAGCTGAAACTGTCTTCGGAAGTACGGGAGCGCTCAGTAGTAGTAAATGACACTAACGGTCACCCATACAAGTAATGACCACATGATGTTGCATAGCCTCTAATTGATCAATTAGAAAGACTAGGTAAGCTCTGCTGTGAGCAACTACTACTACAATTTAAAAAAAAAAGTCTGAATTTGGTATGGTCATGGGACCATACCAAATACAGACTTTCGAATCACTTTTTTTGTGATCACGTTTTTTTCTTGATATGCTAGTAAATGTCGTTGCCAAGGCACCCTGCTGAATATAGATGTGTCTTTCTAACATCGTAAATATTGCATTAACACCTGTTAAACCAATAACCTTACAAAATTACATTGAAGGTAATAATTTGAACCACAAGCCGATTTTGAACTCGCGATCGTCATGATACCTCAAGTGTTAGAGTATTTCCCGGCTCTAGGGATGTATAGTCGCACCTTCTTTTTTTTTATTCACTGTTAGGCTACCCTATAACCACTCACCTGATGCCAAGTGGTGATATTTTTTTTTTATTGCTGAAAGGTAAGCTTTTTACCACAAAATCACGTGATGATAAGTGATGATGTGGTCGAAGATGTTGTTCAGGGTAACCTAGAATTACTAGTTCTCAAGGACAGCTACCGGAATACACCGTTAGGTGCTTGGCGACAGATTTTCTACTTGAGGGTGGTACCTAGCCAAACGCGGATTCCCCAAATGCCCTACCAACATGCTATATGGACCTCCGGTAAGAAGCCGTCGTCGGCTTGAAATGATCGAATCCCCCTCGTACTTAAAATCCTTATGTTGTAATTTTGTAAAATTGAAATCTTTTTCTTCATAATGAATTTTGGTTTAAATTTTTTATTATCATTATCCACTCCAATTTGTAAGTAATGATGAGCAGGACAGCCCTAGAAAGGAAAGGCTTGCAAGGACAGCTGCTGGTATATATCATTACATGCTAGGTGATACATTGTTGACTTAGGTTGTGATAGCTATCGTGGCGAACCAATGGCTATGGATTGCCATATGACTGCCAAGGTTTGAATTCTGCCGCAGGCTTTACCGCATCGGAGGCAAATCATTATGCTAATGCTCGCCTGGCAAATACAGCTACTACTAAAAATCTGTCGCCAAGTAGGTTTGTTACGGCAGTAATAGTCATTATAAACCATTAAAAAAACAAAGTTTTAATTAATGGACTCCAATAATGTTAGATACTACTGATAAAAATATTGTTTGTAGATACTTAATAATTAAAACATTTTTACATACAATCACATTAACATTCTTTAAAAGGTCATATACCTGCGATGCAACTTAATAAGTGTGCTATAATTTCTCGCACGAAATGCTTCAGTATAGGCGCCTTTATGTCATCTGCCACTACTCTCAGGATAGTGTAATAAAGTAACTATTAAAACCATCATCCACATCATCATTCACCATCAGGTTAGACTGTGGTCACATGCTAACCTGTCGGGAAAAAATAGCATTAATTAACTGTTCACACTTGAACCAAGCCTGATCTCTAAATGCAATTGTACAATACAATATCTTTGTTACAGAGAATCGAAACTGACCCGCATCCTTCAGGAGTCCCTTGGCGGCCGGACCAAGACGTCTATCATCGCAACCATCTCGCCTGGACACAAGGTAACCCAGATATAACAAATCGTTAGTGTAATGGTATAAGCTCATATTAAGAGACTGATACCCAATCGGACAAGAAATTGTTTTTTTTTCTTATTTTATGTAATTGTGACAGAACAAGCACATGAGACCCACCAGATGTTTAGTGGTATCATGCACTGCGCCCGTCACGCTGAGACGTACAGTTGTTAAGTCTCATGTGCTTGTTATTTTACTGGCTCTCAAGGACAGCTTTCGGAACATACCGTTAGTTGCTTGGGGACAGGTTTTCTACTTGATTGCTAGCTAGGCGGGCTTTCGCAAAATGTGCCACCACCATGCAAAACTTATATTAAATCATTTATATTTATGAAAAATCGAATAAATACACTTAGATCCTGAAAACCATTCATAGTATTTTCGTCTCAATTCATCTCAAGGCTGCAAGGATTTGTTGTTCCATTCTGGAGTTCCATGCTCTACTGTCTCTACTCTATCACTAGTTTGGTCCGACGATTCCATACTATTGTGTCATTACTAGTCATTAAAACAATACAGAATTGACAAGTTTCATCATGTTCATGATGTAATATTAGCATAAGGGAATAATTAATTTTACCCTCAGTACTGTTTCGATAGAAAACATTTTTACTGTAGGTAGGAAATATTTTTAATTATACATAGGAAATATTTTAATTGTAGGTTTGAAACACTTTTTAGTGTGGGCAGGAAACTTTTTCTATTGTAGGTAGGTAACATTTTATTGTAGGTAATTTACATTTTTGACTTAATCAAGTATGTTTAAATATGTGTTAACAATTCAAAAGACAACATCAATGTATAGGACTTGGAAGAAACCATGAGCACCTTGGAATATGCATACCGAGCCAAGAACATACAGAACAAGCCGGAGGTCAACCAGAAGATGACCAAGAAAGCTATACTCAAGGAGTATTCCGAGGAGATTGACCGCTTGAAGAGGGATCTTCAAGCTGCTAGGGACAAAAGTGGTAAGTTGCCATAAACATTTTAACATTATGTTGCTGTATTTGGTAATTTAAAGCTGTCATTTTTACGACTTCAAATCATCTATAAATAATAAATAATGTGTATTAATTGTTTATATTAGCCTGTATATTCACTAGAAGTGTCCTTAGGTGGTAAAAAGTTAAATGAGCATTGTGTGTGACCTTCTAACCCTCGATTATTTCCCCCAGGTGTGTACCTACCCAATGAGGTGTTCGCAGAACTTACCTTAAAACAAGAAGAGCAGCGCAAGGAGATCCAAGAACTGTTGCTAAAAAAGAGAGCCATGGAAGATATGAAAGAGAAATTGGAGAGTGTCTTCTCAGAAGTTAACAAGAACTTAGAAGAAAAGTCTTACGAGTTGAAAACTACCAAGATGCAGCTGGCTAAAACTAGTGATGTAAGTTCTAAATACGTTATTTTTAAATAATTTTCAATAATAAATAAAGTTCAAAAATAGTATCAATACTATTTGTGAACTTTGTTGTATGTATTTTTAGTTACAAAATACAGTTACGGAGGCGGCTACACGGGTATTTTTTTGTATGTTATTGTGACGGAACAAGCTCGAGGCCCACCTAATGTTAAGCGGACTAATCACTGCCTATAACAGATGCATTTCGTCAAAAGTCACGAATTATACTGCGCCCGTCGCCTTGAGACATAGTTGTTAAGTCTTAATGTGCCTGTAATTTCACTGGCTCTCAAGGACTGCTGCTGGTAGCTAGGCAGGCGAGCAATCTCAAAATGCCTTTCCACAATGCGGTGAAGCTCTAGCCAGTTGTAGGGACCGAACCAGAGACCTGCGGCACGGCAGTCCATAGCTATTACCACTCGGCCATCATTGCTTCAAAAATAATATGTAATATAGTAGGTTTAACTTACAATACGTTTAACTTGTATAGTAAATCTTTACTATGACTTTGAATAAGCGCCGAGCTGGTGCCTGATGGTAAGCAACACGTCAGTCCATTACAGTTACAGTACTTACTTGATACTTGATACTTGATAGGCGGGCTGTTTTCCGCACCCAAGCTGTCTGCAGCGGCTCATTGTGCGTGATGCCGGGTGGCGTGCGTTACTCCAGCCACCCGATGTCGTCGAGGAAGGCTAGCAGCTCGCTGACGCCGGTGCAGGCCTCCTTGACGGTCCTCGGTGTCCCGAGGAATTCTGCCCGTTGGGGCGCTACGCTCACGCACTCAGTGAGGATGTGCGCAGCCGTTTCTTCTGCCTCCATGCACCCTCGGCACAGGGGGCTGTCTGTAACACCTATAGTAAACAGGTGTTTATTAAGTGAGCAGTGTCCCGTGATAATTCCGACGATTCGCCGGAGTTGGTCACGTTTTAGGTTGCAGAGTCTTTTGGAGTATCTCGGGTTGAGATCCGGGAAAGCCTCCTTTGACTGCCTGCAATCAGTGATACTTGCCCAGTATTCCTGGTGTTTTAATTTGGTTTTGTTTCGGATCCAGCCTCGTATTAGGCTGAACGGCAACGGGATCATTGGTTCCGGTCCTAGTGGACTAATGCTAGAGCCTCTCCTTGCTAGTTCGTCTGCCGCGTCATTGCCTCTGGATCCACTGTGCCCTTTAATCCATTGGAGAGTAACATGGTTATTTGTACTTACTTTTTCCAGTAGATAGTGACACTGTTTGGTGAGCCCTGATGTGTGTTCGTACCGTTGTAGGGCTCGTAGAACTGCTGTACTGTCAGAGAGTATTCTAATATTAAGATCAGTTACCTTCCTGCATAGTACTGCTGCAGCTGCTTGTATTATACCCACGCATTCCGCTTGGAATATTGAGCTATGCTTACCCAGGCCCGTCGCTATGTGGATGTTCAAATCGTCAGAGAAAGTTCCTGCACCGGTGCCTGTTGTCATTTTTGAACCATCTGTATAAATTCTTACTTCCTAGGCTCCTGAGCTGTCTAGTGGCTCTTCATACAATTGTATTTTGAAGCTTTTGGTAAATAAGTGTTCTTTGTGCTGTTTGTCGTAGATTGAGTTTAAGATAGGATTTTCTGTCGTAAATTCATCTAGGATGGTGGAGTGACCGGACAGACTATCCCTATCCCAGAGTTGCAGAGCTTTTAGCCTGAAGGCAGATTTAATTTAATTTAATATCTATGTTAGTTAAAGTATTTTTTTAATATTTATGTTAAAAAGTCCTGATAAAAATTAAAGATATGTACCCGTGGGCCCCAAACTAGGCTGTGCCTGTATCTTGGGCGCCCAAAGTATTGTCTGGAACATTTGACATAGACCGTTTAAAAATGATGCTGCTGCTTCTTGCTGGACGAACAGGTGTAGTGGCGTTATTCCTAGCAGAGCTTCTATGGCTGTGGTAGGTGTCGTCCTCATACAACCTGTTATGGTCGCACAAGCTAGTCTCTGGAATTTCCTCAGTTTAGTGATAGTGGTGCTTTGTGTGGTCCTGGGCCACCACACTAGTGCTCCACGTTAGGCAAGGCTTGATTACGGTGTTGTATAGCCATAGGGTAATCTTTGGGCTTAGTCCCCATGACTTACCAATCATCCGTTTGCATTGCCAAAAGGAAATGCTGGCCTTGGTTATTTTATTATCTAGATGCTTCGCCCAATTTAGTTTGCTGTCTAATGTTACTCCCAGATATTTCACATCATCAGACAGTTTCAGTTGTGTGTTGAAAAGACTGGGTAGCTTGTATTTACCCAACTTTTTCTTGTTTGTGAACAGTACAACTTCAATTTTGTTGGGATTCACGGAAAGTTCGTTATCATTGCACCATTCTTCGACAATCTTTAGTGCGTTTTTCATAATGTCACAGGTCACACTAGCAAAGTGGCCAGATATGAGAATAGCAAGATCATCTGCGTAGCCCACCGTGAAAAAGCGTTGGGAGTTGAGCTTGTGGATTAAATCACCAACCACCATGTTCCATAGGAGCGGTGACAGGACTCCCCCCTGGGGGCAGCCTCGAGCCACCACTCCCGTGGTTGAGCCGTCTAGGTTTATACGTACGGCTCTCAGTTTTAGCATGTTGATGATCCAGTACACAAGCGTTACATCCACTCCGTGTCGGTGCAGTGCCGTTTTTATGCTGTTGAAGTTGGTTTTGTCAAAAGCTCCTTCAATATCTATGAAGGCCCCCAGGCATAATGCTTTGGTTTGGATGTCTCGTTCAATTCTTGACACAACCTTATGTAAAGCTGATTCTGTTGATTTACCTGAGCTGTAGGCATGTTGTTCTGGATGCATAGGAACTTTGGTTAATATGTTATCTCTAATGTACCTATCGCATAGTCTTTCTAGTGTTTTTAGTAGGCAAGACGTGAGACTAATTGGTCTGTAGGCCCTAGCGTCTGTGTAGTCGCTTTTACCCGGCTTTGGTATAAATATGACCCTTACCTCTCTCCACCTAAGTGGAATATACTTATATGCTAAGCATGCTCTGAGGATCCGGGTGAGGTTCATATATATTAGAGTTTCTCCCCATTGAAGTAGACCTGGGAAGATACCATCAAAACCGGGAGCTTTGTAAGTAGAGAATGTTCTTATAGCCCATTTTACTCTTTCACTAGTGACCACCGTCTGCGCGCCTAGCTTGTCCGCTTCAGTAGGTTCTGTATTAGGGATGTGTTCCCAGTGAACTACCTCGACTAATTTACAACCGGGGAAGTGAGTTTGCAGTAATAGGGCATTTGTTTCTTTTGTTGAGTTAGTGTATGTGTTATCTAGATTTTTGAGGGAGCCAATTTCTCTGTTAGAGTTGGTTGCTATTATTTTCCTAACTCTATTTGCCTGAGCATTGGACTCAATGTTTGTGCTATAGTTTTTCCATGACCTACGCCGACTAGAACGTAACAATTTTTTGTATACCGACCTGGCTGTCTTGTAGTTGTCCCAGTCGTCGTCACGGTAGGTATTCATGGCTCTGTTAAATAACCTACGTACCTGTTTTCTTTGCTTTTCCAGCGCTTTGGACCAGCGCCGATTGCCTTCCTTACCAGGTTTCGGTTGGGTCAGTGGACAAGCTTGTTCATAACAATTGTTTAGAGTGTCTGTTAGAGCAACTACAGCTAGTTCGATTTCTGCTGTACTGTTGAGTTCGGTTTCCGTACTTACCTGTTGCCCTGACAATTGTAGTGCTCTCACATAAGCTGCCTTGTCAGTTTTGCGTGGGTTGCGCGTTGGCTCAGGTGTGCTGTATTCCAACTCGAGTTCATACCTGATCCATCTGTGATCGGAGTCCGAGACCTCATTGGATACTCTCCAGTTCCGGACTTAGTCAGTATTTCCTGATGTCAAGGTAAGATCTATGATGGTGCGGTATCTGCTGTTTACAAAAGTTGGTTCGGATCCCCTGTTGGCTATAGAGAGCTTGGTTGAGAATAAGAACTCTACCATTTCTCTGCCTCGTTTGTTTGACTTTTCCATGCCCCATATAGGATGGTGCTCATTTGTGTCTGCTGATATTATTAGGTTAAGTTTATTTAGTTCACAGTGTCTTACCAGATCCACGACATTCTTTGGCGGAGCATCTTCCTCAGCGGGCATGTAGGCTGATGCGACTACCAGCTCAGTGATCTCGTTGGCGCTTCTGTGCCGGAGTCTGACAGTTGCCAAGTCTCTGGAACAGAACTCTGTTAAGGGCACAGCTATCATATTACGGGGCACATATATACATGCCCTATGATTGTTACACCTGTTATACAGTTATACAGTTACAGTGTCACCATTGTGTTTGATTGCACTCTGTGCTTGACACTCCGAGACATTCGTTTTTAAGTTTCGATTGTCCGGTAATTTCAATTGCTACCCTTCAAACCTAAACGCAATAGTGTTTGCACACTTGGCCCCAGTGTTTGTTGCTGGTGTGGTCGGCAGCAGCGAGACAGTACTTTAGATCAGCCCATCGCCTGCAACTTTATAAGGCTTAGGTTCGACCTCACATGGAGTACTGCTCTCACCTCTGGGCGGGAGCTCCCCAGTACCAGCTTCTTCCATTTGACCCCATTCAATGCAGAGCGACTCGATGATCAAGCTCTCTTGGATTGGCCCTTTGGCACTGCATAGAGATGTTGGATCACTCTGCATCTTTTACCGTATCTATCACGGGCAGTGTTCTGAGGAACTGTTCGACTTAATAACTACTGCTGAATTTCACAATCGAATGTGGCAACAAAGCATGATGTTTCATCATTCCATCAATTTTATGTCAACGTCTGAAAGTTCACAACCATGCTATTCTCAAGGGAATTTTTGTCTCACACTGCCACAATATGGAACCATGTGAAATATTTCCAAATCTATTAGACTTAGAAACGTTCAAGAAGACAGCATATTCCCTCCTCAAAGACTGGCAACACATGCTCGAGATCTCTTCTGAAAAACTGCACTCTTATACTATTCCCCCCTATAGGTCTGCCAAGTGTAGGGGTTAATGCAAAACTCCCGTAATAGGGGAAGTATTTTTTGAATGTGTGTTGATGTTGTTGTTATTGCAGATGCTCCGCAACACAAAGCTAGTGGTGGAGGAGACGGCACACTTGGTGGAGAAGCAACAAGCCACAGAGGAGCAGCTTAGTGCGCAGGCGCGGGCGCTGCTCGCCGCTGCAGACGTGGCTGCCTCCCACGTGCATCAGCTGCATGATACTGTCGACAAGCGGAGGTACCCCTCTACCTATCTACTTACTGTGCTACGGCTCAATCATTGTTGTATCTCAGGAATAAGAAAGGTCATAACATGCTGTTTTTGACAATTGTTCTATACATTAAACCATAAACTTTTAAGTTTGCTTAGCTGTTCTTAACCAATCAGCAAAGTCAAGCAATGTTCGCCTCAGTCTTGAGTTGGATGGGTGACCGCTAGTGACATTACTTCTGTGCATGCACCTGCTTCGTGCACGCTCGTTGGTCCCGGTTGTTGTCTTAGGATGGCAGTCGTTATAGAATGGTGGTTAGGCATTTTGCGAATGCCCGCCTGGCTAGCTACCACACTCAAGTAGAAAATCAGTCGCCAAGTACCTTACGGTGTGTTCCGGCTGCTGTCTTTGGGATCCAGCAATTGTAGGTTAGCCTGAACAACATTTTCGACCACATCATCACTTCCCATTAGGTGAGCTAGTGGTCAACGGCTAACCTATCAGGCATAGAAAAAACTGCAGTTATGAAGTATCGATTTCAACTTTGAGTTGCATTTATGTATACGAGCCTATACATTTCTTATCACATTTGCTGAAAGTGGTTGTAGGATGTAAAATATTTCAATATTAATGTTTTTATTTGACTTTCACAAGAGCATTGTAAACGCCTAGGAGGTATAAACCGATTGATAGTTTCAGTTAAATGCGTGGACGAACGTACATACACACAAACATAGATACAGACTACTATATATTTTGAATTGGGAAGCCCCAATATAAAATGTAAATATACAGTTCCAATAATATTACATATTTACCATGTGGGTGTATAAATTGTTTAACTCATATTTTCTTATGTTGGTAAAATATGTGTGGCCAAATGTTTGGCATTTTTGTGTTGACAACGCGTAAAGGTTTTTGTTAAGCTGAGGTATTCACATAACAAAACTTGGCTAATATTTGTGTTGCTAACACACATTGGTAAATAAATCTGCCAACCATTGTGTGGTGGAGACACAGTTTTAAATTTGAATCTATATATATGCTAGTGTATAGGTGCCTAAGTTTCCTGGCACTGCATAGCTTTTATAGACAAGTGTCCTTGTCCCCCCAGACAGGTGGAGAGCGCCAACCTGCAGACGACGCGCCAGTTCCGGCAGGAGTCGACGCAGCATCGCGAACACATCGCCGCCGCCGCTAAACACTTCACGCAATGTCTAGGGGAACAACTCAACGGTCTGCAAACTGCTTTGGGTAACTTATGTTATAAATCAACTTAAAACCACAACCCATCATAATAGTCAACACCCACAACAAAATCCTGGAAATCAATGAATTCCGGCAGCAGTCCTTGAGAGCCTAAAGGCTCATGACACTTCACAACTATATGTCTCAGTGTGACGGGCACAGTGCAATTCGTCACATGGCGAAATGCATCTGTTATAGGCAGAGGTTAATTCAATTAACATCAGGTGGGCCTCAAGCTTGTTCCGTCAATATCACTCCAATCCAGCAGTATTATGTTTTGTCACTATGGTATTATGTGCTTTTTTGTACGCTTACTTTCCTTGTGCTTCTGCTCCACGTGCGTTAACGATAACGTTTAAGACTAACTATGCTTTACTTAAGGCATCAGAAATGCACCTTGGCTACATATATTATAATGCTGCCATCAAGAATTAATTCCTGGTGAAGTAACGCGTTGACCTACTCAAGAATAGAGTTCAAAGCACCTGTACTGGTTGCAACAATGCGTGTGATTAAATTACTATATGCATTAATGATATTTTAATAAAATTGAGCTTTCTTCTGATTATACAGATTTTTTTTATTATATTTGTTTGAATAAATCCTCCCTTCCGCTGTGGAGAAAAATGTATAAATGAAACAAATAATAAAACTTGCCAGATTCTAACTTCTTCAGTGTTGAGCTCAGGTATACACATTCGTAACACAAACGTCCTACACAACGCGTGAACACCGCTTAGTGCGCTAAACTACGCGCTATAACTTTTCGGCGTCTTCTTCCCTTTTACTCACGCTAAACGGGGTCGGCATTTTATCCGTTTCCCTTCTACTCCGCTCTATATGCCGTCTCAATACATCTTCGCTACTGATATCATTACTCAAGAAGTCTTAAGAATAATCAATTTATTGGTAAGAATATTACAAGTCAGAAAATTATTAATAACAATAGAGTTATTATTTCAATTATGATAAAGTATATAAAAAATATTAAATTCAATTAGCAAATATATAAAAATAATAATCAAAAAAATAATAAAATAAAATATATAAAAATAATAATAATTGCAATATTATTTTATCTTTTGCACATATTCGTCAACACTGTAGAACGCCTTCTCGACGAGCCATGATTTAAGATTGCGCTTAAATGAAGAGAGGCTATGCGCTGTGACTATATGATCTGGTAGGTGGTTGTACAACGCGGGTCCTAGCACGTGCGTAAGTCTGTCTGACTTACTTAAGTCCATCCATACATCCTGTGGAATAAATATGTTATTTAAATTATCACTAATACATTTTCAGAAACTTTTGCTGCAACCAACAGTCTCAGTCTTCAAGACAACAACACCAAATTGGAGGAGCTTGTGCAAAAAATGATGGCAACCATGAACGAGGTAAAATTCACTATCCATCAGGGTAACCTGACTCCTTCCATTGGGCATAATGTTTGTTCATTACTTTACTATGATATCTAAGTACTTGTATCTGGTGAATAAGATAATAAAAATTTATGGATTATTTAGGTACTTAGTCGTACACTTTTTAGATAATATCATATATCATAAGATCTTGGTCTTTTGCAATATACATACTTAGGCAATATTTTTATAGCGCTCGTAGCGAAGTTTGCTTAGCCATTCTGAACCGATCAGCAAAGCTAAGCAATGTCCGCCGCAGTCATGAGTTGGATGGGTGACCGCTGGTGACATTACTACTGAGCGTGTACATGCTTTGGAGGGCACGTTAAGCTGTCGGTCTCGGTTGTTGTCGTCGGATGGCAGTCGTTATAGCATGGTGGTAGGGCATTTTGCGGTTGCCCGCCTAGCTAGCTACCACCCTCAAGTAGAAAATCTGTCGCCAAGCACCTAACGGTGTGTGCCGGCAGCTGTCCTTGAGAGCCAATAATTCTAGGTTACCATAAACAACATCTTCGACCACATCATCACTCACCATCAGATGAGATAGTGGTCAAAGGCTAACCAATCATGCATAAAAAAAATATTAACGAGTTGGTTTTGTATTGATATAACGCTATCTTTTTATATATATTTACGAATTAAGATTCATCGTAAGTACTTATTCTATTAGTGTAAATAAAGTTATTATTATCATTATATTTTTTTAACACTCAGTATTTTCTCAGATAAAGAGTGTATCAAATGAGCAGCAGAGCTCCGTGGCAGCGTCGTGTTCTCGTCACGCGTCCCTGGCAGCGCATGGGTCGCAGCGTCGGCACGAGGCGGTGACGTCATCGCTGACGTCGCTCCTGAGCAGCCTCGCCGCCGCGCTGCAAGCCGCCCGAGGACATGACGTCACGGGCACGCTCGCCAACTTCGTCAGCCAATGGGTAACTTTATATTTATTAAGAGAAATGTTGGCCTAATATTCTCCATACAAATATATCCCCCTATTTTCTTCATGGATAATGCCGCTATAGGAGCACGTGTTAGTAAACTCATATTTTTGTGAACTGGCCGCTCACGTTCTATACAAACGTGGAAGGGTAATGACTCCCCTATTTGAGGACTTCTGGACCTAAAGAAGTAAGCGCGATATCGATTGATCTCTACTTTATCTTGGCTTGCATCGTAACACATTTTCAAAAAGATAATTTACGAGTTATAAGCCTCGAAACATTTTCATATAATTTTTCATGGCTCATATGGCTCATGGGTCACGTGACCGGCAAGTTCTACCTTAAGACTGGGTCAGTTACCACGGAGAAGAGTGAAAGCTAGAAGAGAATCGTGTCGTAAACAGTTATTGAATCTGGTTATTGCCATTAGAGTTAAATAAATTCGAATACGTTAAATCTGATCCCGTTCGAGGGAGCTTTCATCTGTAAGGGTTTTAAAATTAAATAATCTATAATTACCTTGTATTTTGCCCCCCAGTACGCCGGGGCGTCAGCTCGTGTTGCTTCTCTACAAAACTCGCACGCCGCCTTCCAATCCAGGATTGTAGATTGTGAAAGCAAAAGGAGCGAAACTGCTCGGAAACATCGCGACACCAGGCGAGCGAACACCGAGCGAAAATCTGTCAAAATCAACGCGTGTATTGCCGTAAGTTAATTTTGATATATAAGAG
Source organism: Plagodis dolabraria (assembly GCA_963854805.1). Classification (NCBI taxonomy): domain Eukaryota; kingdom Metazoa; phylum Arthropoda; class Insecta; order Lepidoptera; family Geometridae; genus Plagodis; species Plagodis dolabraria. The sequence goes on along the minus strand of OY978460.1, from coordinate 2,427,076 downwards.
ATAATACACGACCCATCTATCAACTAAGAAAAAAGGTGTTAGATAAACTAAGATAAACATATGGATCTGAGTAGCGAGCACCATATGTGGCGAATGATGAAGTGGCAGAGTGGTGAATTTTATGGTGCATTTGCGGTTTAACCATAATGGACTAGATAAGGGATGAGTACCTATAGTAGTAGAACTTTGTGAGTGAGTTCGTCCAGAGAAGTTCATATTACTGTTTTCCAGTTTGAAGGGCAATGGTGCGATTGAAATTACACGCATACGAGATACTTAACAACTTTGTCTTAGAGTCAAAATCATTTATTCAATTTAGACGTCTGTGACGCTCTTATGAAAGCCAACTACAAGTTTTAGTATTGAATATTCATTATACTGCCACAAGAAAATTTATAGAGCCACTGTGAGAACAGGCAAGAAACTCAGGGCCTTTCTTTTAAACGTCTTTTAGCAATGTGACAGTAACAAATATTGTAATAATATTATATAGTAAAATTATTACAATATTTGTTTGCGTTATGTAGGTGTTGTTTGTTCTGATTCATGTTTTTATTTAACAATACATATGTAGTGTATCATTATTCTGTATTCATATGTGTTGCTTTGGTTCCATTATACAGGAAATAGAAGAAGACAAAGCTCATATTGAGAGCCGCCTCTCCCAGCAGCTGACAGACATCGAGGCTGAGCGAATAGAGACGGAGAATAGACTCCAGCTATGGGTGGAAGAGGAGAGAAGAATATTCGAGGAAGGAAGGAGACTGTTCGAGCAGAGGCTTCAGGCGCATGTGGACAGTGAACGGGCCGCTATGGAGCTCAGGTAATTGCTTTTTAAGGTCCATATCAGAAAACGTGACCCTAATATTGAGCCTCCGCTGTCCATCTGTCTGACTAACCTTTAAATGCTTGTATCTTTTGAACCATAATAACTGTGTATTAAAATTTCGCAAGATATGTGTTTTAATAATTGTACATGTACATTGACCAAGAAATAATTATAATTACAAAAAATTACACATTTAAGGGAGGTTTACCCATACTATTAACCTTTTATTTTTAAAAAGATCCAGCACCAAGTCCACCTGATGCTAGACGGCAACCTCTGTTTATAACAGATGCATTTTGACACAAGTGTGCACTGCGCCCGTCACCCTGAGGCATACAGTTGTTTAGTCCGATGTACCTGTTATTTACCGGAAGGTCTGCCTAAACACACTGTTATGTGCTTGGCGATAGATTTTCTACTTGATGGTGGTAGCTAGCCAAGTGAGCATACGAAAAAGGTTCTTTCACCATGTGGTGAACTGCAGGGCAGTTAATTTATTTCGCGTTCCACAGTATTATGTCATATGGTGTATTGCTGTGGGGAGCTGCTGCTGAGACAGAAACAATCTTTGTCTTACAAAAGCGTGCAATTCGAACCATATATGAAATGGATCCTAGTTTAAAACCCATTGGAAAATTGGTCTTGTTTGTAGTACAACCTAAGCTGAAGTGTAGGTGTCGCTACGTCCCCATACGATGGTTGAAGAACGAGAGCAAAAATTAGAGCTGACACATTGTCATGTTAGCTCAGTCGGTCAGACCATACCCCGGGTATAGGGGTGGATGGACGCGGGTTTGAACCCCGCACATTGCTGTAATTTGTTCACTCGTAAATTTGCAATTTTGTAATGTAATCCGCAGAGCAGGCGTTATTGCAAACATAACGATATTAAAAACTAATCCTTTTTCTTTGATTACTACAGGCTATCAAAGAAGACAAAGGAAATCGAAACCGAGCGTGTGAACCTCGAAAGCCGAGTGGCGCGACTGATCGAGTGGCAACAGCTGCTGCTGCAGTCTGATGCTGAGGAGTTGCAGCAACATGAGCATCAACTGTGTGAGGTGGAGAGTGAGCAGGAAGAGAGCTTGGCGGGCGTCAGGAGCTATGATAAAGAGTTTGGTGAAGGTACGTAAAATGAGTTGGATAAGACAGGTATAAAAACTCAATATTGCAAAGAAAACACTATATATAATATGATGTATTGAATAGTGCCAAACGTAAATATGAAACTGGTGTATTACAGGTGCAAGCGCAATCAGCACTGACATGGAGGTGTTCAGTCAGAATGTGGTGCAAGTCGTCCAACACATACATACTGAACTGCTGAGGACCCTGGATCTAGCCAAACAACAGATTGAGGTCAGTGTATTAGTCTACTTGTATACTGTACGCAAGAGTTGAGATAGCTTCTGCACCAGCTGACAGGGTGAAAGCATGTAAACACCCTAAAGAGCAGGACTTCATACATATCACCCCTAAATAGAATAAAGGCTCGGATTTGAAGCTCTCATAGTGAAGGTTGCGTAAGCTAAGTTAACCTATGTCTGCTGCAGTCAGGAGTTGAATGGGTGAGCGCTAGTGGCATTACTAATGAGTGTGCACATGCTTAGGAGGGCGCGTTAATTGCTCGATCCCGGCTGTTGGCTTAGGATGGCCGTCGTTATAGCATGGTAGTAAGGTTTACCTACCATAAATACCCTACGACCATACTTTTGTAGTAAATAATTTTTCTTAGTAATAATTTTCATTTACAAAAAGGCACCATTTTAGCAGACTTCAAAGTAGAAGGAGGATCTTAACTCGAGTATCGCCTATACGCTTTTTTTGTATGTTTACTTTTGCAAGCGATTACTCCGCCAATTATGAATTGATTTTGATGTTTTTTGGTAACCACATAGATCATACTTCAGAGGTATATCATTTTTATAAAAATCGCTTTAGTAGTTTGGTTTTGAAATCAAAATAGAAAATATGTCATCCAAGTAATTTTTTTTTCTAGGTGGTTGATTGTAAGCCTATAGGAGAATTGGGAACTGTTATGTATAACCATCAATATACATAACATAATATATTTATTTGTATAACAGAAACAGACACAAGCGGCGGTGACACAGGACGCGGCGACCAGCCAACACCTGATAGAAGAGTCTAACGCAGCGTTCGAACAAGTACTCGCTGACACCAAACATGTCATAGACAGTGTATTGACTAATGTTGAGGTAAGCTGCCTGAAAATTAAATAAAACAGGACACGTGTGAGTCGAGCCTTAGTTTATGAGAATAAGAATCACAAGAAATGATTAAAGAAATAGTTTATTATTTTTATACAAATTATTATAGTTTGACCGTTTTTTTTTTCTGTTTGAATTTTTGGAGCTTTTAGCCGCATTGGACGCAGCCATGCCAGCCCCATTGGAATAGTCATTTAATACAAAATCAGCAATTTAAAATTTTAAAACATAACCTAAATAGTGTTCTGGCAGTGTCAGATGATGGTCTAAACAAACCAACATCGAAATAATTAAGGCCCAGGCCTCTTAGCTTACATCGGATAGGTTCACCCCGGGGACACTCCAACAAGTGCTATAAGTCTTCTACAACACCACACATGTTACAGTTAGGTGAATTAACTAATCTCATCAGATGTTTAAATTTGTTTAATGGAATGTGCCCGGATCGAAGTCTACAGGCCATCACAATCATTTTCCTGCTCAGATTTGTCATATGGAACCAAGGCAATTGAGAAGGTTCACTTTGCAGTTTGACCATTGTGATTTGTGATAAATCGGCTTTCTCAGCATCAGGGTCTGTAACAAAAACGGTGTAAAACAGACTTTAGTTTCTTTAAATTATAGAAAAAAAAGAAGGTGCGTTGTACTTATGAATTCTATGATGATGCTTTCCATCAGACTCCGGCTTGTCCTTCTCGGCACTTGATGATTTAATAAAAAACTCACAAAATACTTTAGCTGTATTGGTATCCCATTACAAAGTAATTTATTTGTATTACTAATGCTCTTCAGCATTGAACTTTGACAGTTCCTACATCCATACTTATCTTACTTGTTGTTTTCATAACAAGAAATGGTGTTGCACCAATATTAAGAAGTTTCGTATCTGTTTCGCTCACTTACTTATTAAATATCATGTATTAGAAGAAATAAGTAAGTGTAAAGGATTTTTATTCAATAGACTTAGTTTTTGAATTTCCTTGTTAAGAACCGACTTGTCACTTTCATATAAATATATTCAGCTTTTGAAAGGTTTTCATTAATTCTCATCATCTTTACAAAAATCATATATAAGTCCAATTAAAAACAAAAACATTATCTCCTACTGAACAGGTCAGCAATACGTCAACGATCAACACCATCACTGCTATATCCACTGCCACTACGAACGCCATTAGCCAAGCCTCCGAATTGCAGTGCCAGTCTCACGGCAATGCCGTGCAACAGTTGCATTGCCAGCTGGGGCAATATTCCGAGCGGCTACAAGAGACGGTGCGGAAGCATGAGGAGCTTGAGGGGCGGTACCTTAGTGACGAGTATAAGGTTTATGAACCTACTGGTGAGTTATTATTGTATATTACAAAATAAGATAAAAAAACATTTGTAATGTAATCCACAGAGCATGCGTTATTGCAAACATAAAAATATTAAAATTATATGGTCATTATTTACAAGTTAAGCTCAAATAATGGTTATTGTGGGTTATCCCTAAAATATAGGCATTGCATCGCGGACTTTTTGTACACCTTTTTAAAGTGTACATTATTTTGATTGATCCATCTCGTAGAGTTCAGCCAGCGTTTACAATGTAAGCGCAAAAAATGTGTTTATTTACGACATCACATTAGAAACCTCTAAAATTATCAGTGTTTCTTTACTACTATGCATGTATAATACAATATGCTTTCTCTTGAATTACTCTATCTATTAAAAAATACGCAATAAAATCCGTTGCGTAGTTTTAAAGATCAAAGCATATATAGGGACCGATAGCGGGACGCGCTTTGTTTTATAATATGTAGTGTATAATACATATAAACCTGTCTCTTGAATTACTATATCTATTAAAAAAACTGCATCAAAATCCGTTGTGTAGTAAACATCAAAGCATATATAGAGACAGACAGACAGTGGGAACCAACCTTATTTTATACTATGTAGTGATAAGTCTCAACCTAGTGAATATAATAATAATAAAGCATATTTATTCAAGACTTTGAATTTCTTTAACTATTATTAGTAAGTTTTTATTTTATTGCCTTGAGATGGAGAAAGCATATACCCATCTGGGTATATGCCTTCTCCATTTCCTTCCAGGTCTCCCTATTTTTAGCTCTCTCCAGCCAGTTCTCGCCTGCCACTTGACTGTGACAATGTCATTGATCCATTCCATTTTTGGTCTGCCTTGGTTTCTCATTCCCTGTCTCCACTCAGTAATTTGCAAAATCCATCGTTGGTCTGGGGCCCTAGCCACATGTCCAGCCCACTGCCATTCCATTTTCTGTGCATGTTCAAGGACTGAATATAATATTACCTAAATAATTACATTTACTTTATAAATATTAAGTTTATATTCTGTTTCTGTCATCATTACCAGGATTGTTATTTAACCATTTTACCTCTATATGTGAAGACTTGTAAATGACTTTTGCATATTTTTTTTCATTATTTAATCGATATTCTTCCTAAAATATAATAAATATATCTATGATTAGTATTTGTGGGTGGTAAAGGAAGCCCTAACGAGTAACGCGTGTCCCTCAGGCGGCACCCCCCGGCGCATGGAGTACCGCTACCCGCGCGCGCTGGCCGCCACCTCGCCGCACCACCGGATACTGGACAGGTACCGCAGGACCAGGGCCGAGGGGAACAGCTGTGACGAGGTCAGCCCTTCTGCTCTTACTCTCTCTACCTATCTACGATAGAAAAAAATGCAACATATAATTTTTTCTTTAAAGTAAATAAACTATGTATGATAATCAATGTCACAAGATTAGTGATGAGTACGAAATTTTATAGAAAATCCAAAAATGTTTTTATACATCTTAATAATTTTTAAATAATAATTAAATTTTTCAAACAGAAACTATATAACACTCACCCAGTCAGTAAAAGGTTTTTTTACCAGGTGGCACGGAATCGTTAGTAAGCATCCATGTCAGTGGGTACCACTGCAGAGTCTATTTCTATAATCTATAGAAGATATTCTGCCTGGAAGCAGTAGTGCGCAAACACTTACAGTATTAGGCGTGAAGGTTACTGTAGCAAGTGTAACAACTGGACAAACGAGACAAACAAACTAACATCTCAGTGTTGTGAACCGTCATATAGAATGAGAATGCTGACACTGAAACTGTAATACGCAGCTTACCATTAAGCTAGCGACGAGTCCATCTCATAACTTCAACACAAAACACGTATATTCACAGTTCACAACATTGTCATTGAGTTTCCTATATTATAAAATTGCTTACCTTTTTTTAGTTGCACTGAGTGCCGAGTGAGCTACGTCATAAAAATTTAATAGTGTATGACAAGGTCTCGTGCACCTTTTTCAACAAGTATGTTGTGTTATAATTTTTGGTTTAGCCTAATTACCCTATTCAATACATCCTCACTTACTAACACGATCAGAGGTTAGTCCGTCATCAGTAATTAATAAAAGGATATCAGACTCGCACCTGAGATGTTGTTCCACAGTGATGATGGCCCATCGCTTCCATATTACTTAAGTGAAATGAGGGTCAACTGTTGGCAGTACAAGTGCTGCCTCGAGCTTGACAACCTGCTGGCAGAGCATCTTACCACAGAATTATATCCCTTGACATTAAGATGAAAAGGGAACGGCCTAATGGGTAGCACAACATATCATATGCCACTACTCACATTCAAGTGGTGTCTTGCTACATATTGGGCCTACAACAGGGTTTATCTTAATTACTTATAAGGCAGTGAGTTATTACCAAAACGAGAGCATTTCCAAGAACGGTCGACTATTGTCATGTGTTGTTTGTGAAATTATAGAAAGAAGATTAGAAAGTTGATGGATGGATCCTAAATACTACGTATGTATTTTCCAGGAGTGTATACTAGTAGAGTCTGACACTGAATCAGTATGCAGCGCGAGTGAGATGGAGTCCCTTGCGTCGGAAGAGTTTGCAGTGCCCACCCCTCGGGGCTCCCCCCCACACTCCAACGGACACCACCCAGGGATCGTCAAGTGCACCAGCGAGTCTGACTTATACTTCAAACGGGTAACTTTTTTAATAATTGAGATTAGTAGACTCATCTGGTATGAAGTAACCTTCATACCCATGAATTGTAACAACTGTACAAAGTTTAATTTCAATGGGGAAGTGCACTGTTTAGTTAATTCTGCCCAGATGGCGCTAAATGTTAGTTACACAGAAATGATAAATGTTTATAAAGATATTTGTTATTTTTCTTAGTATACTTATTTTAAACATGAGTCATGTGTTTCTTTAGGATGTCGAGAGTGCTAAATATCCTGATTAGTTATTAAAAGTTTGTTTGTTGTTAAATGAAAATAATATTTTAGTGGAACACTAACCGCTCGGCTATCACTGCCTCGATTCTGAATGCAATGGTTTTATTAATTATTTTGCTAGCTTCTATCTTATTCAAATAGTAATTAAAATGTTGAATGGTGTATTCACAAGCACATTAATTAAGCTGTTTGACAATCAAACAAATAAATAACTATTCCAACTTCGGCTTGATATTGTGGCCTCGATTGGAATTATAAACGACATACTCTGCTCATTTTGGCCGATATTTAGCACCGAAAAATCCTACAAAATGTTTTATTTCTGTTACAGAAGGAAGAGCTAGGCAAGGAGAACGAAAACCGTTCCATGATTTACAAGAAACCCTCCAAGCTCCCAGCGCCTTCCACACACAAGAAGCCCCTTGTCATCCGGAACAACTGACAACATTATTACAAGTATTGGTAACCCTAGCTTCCGCCCGTGGCTTCGCCCGTGACGAATCAACTAATATAGTACCCATTCGGGATCTCCATAAATAATCTTGATAAAAAATATTGTAAGAGTTAGTTCAGGACCTAAGAAATGTTTGTACAAAATTTTATCAATATCCATTCAGGAGTTTCAGACTACTTATACACGAGCAAACTCCTGCTCTAAGGCAAGCCTCTTACTGTCTTCGACTATATCATCCATCACTTACCATTAAAAAAGTGAATAGTGTTTTAAGTATAGCCCATCTGAAGTACAATCTGTTTGGTAAGCGATAATGTGGTCAAAAATGTTTCAGGCTTGACTTCGAATGCGAACTTAAGGTCTTGGCGACAGATTTTCTAAGCTAGAGCCAAAGTAACGTTCGAAAACTTTTTCTTTGTGCAAATACCCCTATTACAATCTGAAATGTTGGTGGTATAAAATTGTAAGATTCATTCTGATATAATTATAATCCAATCGAAATCTTTGTAATCTATGATCTATCTATATATTCTAACTTTTCTTTTAACTTTTATAAAATGTATCTCACTTTAGAACAGAATACTAGATTTATAAGTACATTGAGTATAATACAATAATTTGCTTAAATTTTTTTATTAAGTTTGGTCTTTCTTTTAAATTTATTTTAACGTCTTCGTCAGCGTGACATTAGGTTATATCATACTATCTCAGAAACTCGGTAACCGAGATAAAATATTTAGTGTATTTTTTTAGATATTATTAGAGCTCAATATTTTTTTGTGCTATTATAATAGAATAACTAGCTAATATAATTATAGAACGGTGTAAATTGACTCTTAAAGTACAGCAAGGGCACGCAATGTTATCTATACAGTATTTCAACTTCATAGAAATGGACGAAACGCGAGTTATACGTACGCGCCTCTATCTCGGCCTGCGCTCGGTACGCAGACAGACTCGAGTGTCGCGACTACGCCGCAGTGACGAGCGAATGGTTTCTTGTTTTAGTAACAATAACCGCGCGATTTTTTCACAAATAATAAGTTCAAGTACATATTTACATATTAAATATGACGAGTAACATATATTGTGCTGTTTTTGGTTACATGAATTCGTCAAAAACGCATCCAGAAATATTATTTTATAGTCTACATATAGTTGACGTTACATAATGTGTGTCTTTTTAATGGACAAATATTTCCTTTAATCTCCCGAAAAAATGTCTCAGTTAATAAAAAAAAGTGAATAGAGAAATCATTGAAAGCGATTGTGTGAAATAGGTAGTTATAAGTAAGTTATAAAAATATTATAGGTATATATTAGAATGGGGGTTTTTAATACTTTAAAATTTAATAATAATGCATTTCGTACGTCTCACAAATATTTTTCGGTCGCAAATTTTTAAGAGCGATTTTTTAGTCAAACTTATGTTTGACTTACATGGTTTTTTGATTAAATCTACCGACTAGTCAAAAATACAACACGCACTTTTAGTGAACAGGTAGTGTTCACAAAAAGTGCGTGCGTGTTCAATTCACAAAGATTTTATTTGTTTATATAAAAAAAAATACAATCACAAAACTAAATGGTAACAAAAAGTAGGCAAATGTAATTAAAATGCTGGAAGCGGGCAGCCCTATCGCATGTTTGCGTACAGCGCGGCTGTAGATAGTTATTTCAAAGACAGAGCCGAGTTAAGATACTGTATAGATAACATTACCGTGGCAAGGGTGATAGGAAAATAATAAAAAGAGGGAAATATTATCCAATTTTCATCCATCTGAACTTTTACTTATCTGTATTCTAATTGAAATTTAATAAAAATACATATTATTAATGATAAATATGTTACAAATTTACGAAAGAAAAAAATATAATCATGTGCGGGATTCGAACCCGCGTCCATCCACCCCTATGGCCGGGGTATGCTCTGACCGACTGAGCTAACATGACATAATGACTCATAACACTAATTTTTGCTTTTGTTCTTCAACCATCATATGGGGGATGGAGCGACACCTATAGTTTAATTAACGTTGTACTACAAATAAAACCAATTTATAATTTTGATATTGTTGTTTTCAATAACGCCTGCTCTGCGGATTACATTACAAAATTACAAATTTACGAGTGAACAAATGGTTCGCGTCCCGCACATGACTATATTTTTTCCTCTCGTAAATTTGTCATGTAAACTGCAGAGCTGGCGTTATTGCAAACGACAATATTAAAAATATAAATATGTTTTCACTTATTGTTATAAAATAATAAAGAAACATGTCACCACAATTCTATTAAAGTGCGTGCATGCTACTAGCATGAGTATTTCTAAATTATGGTCCGTATTTAGCTTACAGGTTTTCAAGCAGTCACACTAAACAAGTCTTACTGTGATTTGTTAAGATGTCAAAATTTTCCGAACATTGAACACTGCGACACCTCGCTTGCACAAGAAATGCACATAATGTTTGTTTTGAAACTTGTCGCACTTAAAAATTGTATGTTTATTGTTGTCTTATTTCCTACGTTTGTTAACATTGCCCACTTTTAATATACCCAATAAAAAATAAACGACCAGACTTTAGAAGATATATAAATACTTTTATGTATTTGCGACAAAGACTGCTCGTCGTTTTTTATCATTAGGATTTATTGTGCCACCTAGACTAGACATACTACTGCTGCCCTTAATAGGGTATTTTCCAAATAGGTATGAAAATATATTTTTAAACAATTTCTAATTGCTTGAAAATCTTATTTGTAAATTCAGATGGTGTAACAATATTGTGAAATGTTGAGTGAGTGCTTGTATTTGTACACTTCTTTCCTTGAGACAAAGTCTAGTAGTGTGATAGATAGCCGCACCTTTCTCTGACCGCCAACAGTTAAGTTATGCTTAAAATTTTAGCTTTAATCCCTGAGATGCGGGTTTGGACCCCGCCAGAGACAATTTTTTTTAGTGTATAATATTTTGTATTTTACACGTAGTCCCACGGCACCACCCAGTCCCTAAAGTTAGTACAAAGGTAAATTATATTTGAATAACATTTTAGTTATTTAAGACATTTGCGAGTTGTCTATGATAAGGGGTACTCGTATATATGAATAAACATTTATTTGTTGTCTCTACTGCTATCCTGACTTACGTATTAATGTATTATCGACCAAAACTTGTAGTTTTTTATTTATTTATAGAAACGGAAGTGAAGTCGATCTGTTTTTCTAATTATATTTTGTAAGGTGTGTATCTATATTTGAAATAAATTAGTTTTAAACTTTTATATTACTTTTATTGTGGTACCCTCCGATCTTGCTTCGCCGCTTTTTTATTGCCGATGTGATTTGGCCACAAATTACTTTGACTAAAATAATCGGTTATCACCTAATGGTAAAAGATGGTAAGCAGCACAGAAAAATAGTATTTTATATCTCTATGGTAATCAGGCTCTTATAATGTAAACTGGCACTCAACGACAGCTGCGGGAACCCTTTAATTAGGTGCTTGGCGACAGATTTTCTACTTGAGCGACCACAGCGAACAAGGCAAGCTGCGCTATAAACTGAATTTATAGTGTGTCAAAATCCAAAGGTTAGCTTTGCCTTATTGTAGATCATATTCAATCAACAGTGCTAATGAAGTTCGTTGAGTACGCACGATAGTTCGGTTGAAACTCGCATACTCACGACCGTTGTGACCGTTCACGGCCCTATCAATTTGGACCAAGATAACATCTTTAAGAAATACAGTCATTTTTTCTATCTTTGCCTTCTCGAAAAATTAAAGTGTGATCAGTGTAGACTAGTATTTATGAAAAGTCCTGCCTTTCATTTCTATTGCTTTGACAGTTGAGCCACAGATTAGCAAGCTGATGTTTGGTCCGTATCATGCTAAGAGCACTTTAGTCACAAAGTGCTCCCGATCGCTTACTGTGCGTATTACTAACAGTAGTGTGAAGCATTTCCGAACGGTTACGACTTAGGAACCTTCAAGAAGAGAGCATATTCCCTCCTTAAAGGCCGGCAACGCATCCTCGAGACCTCTGGTGTTGCGGGTGTTTGTGGGCGACGGTGATCACTTACCATCAGGTGAGCCGCCTGCTCGTTTGCCCTCCTATCCCATAAAAAAAAGTATAAAGGGCAACAAATGTGGAGACGTCTTCTATGACATCACACCGATGACCCGCTGCAACGTTTGGAATCATTTGTACAATTTGGACCTGCTATGAGCGTGCTATTGGTACCAACAGCTAAACCGCACCCATTTGTTTAGACTCATACAAAACATATGTATGTTATATTAAAAAAATACTAAGACTATAAGCTGAATACAGTGGAACAATGAAAATAATATTTATTTATAATTTTTTTATTTAGCAAACGACATAGAACTACTTATTTTACACAAGTGAAGGTAAACTTCAGACTGATTTAGTAATAATTACCTAAGAAAGATGCTTCTACGAAAAATGTTGTATAGTCGAGGAGTTCAAGTAACAATTATGTTCTCTAAATCGCATGGCCTACTTTTATTTTGCAGTTTTCATAAACTTAGCACATACCTACAAAAGTATTGACTATTTCAAAATCGGTCTGAAAAAACCTTGTCTATTTACATCTCTCTCGAGAGTCGGAAGTACCTACTTAAATATCTAAATAATTATTTGATATACAATTATTTTATTTATGGCTCCGAAACGTAAGCGACGAATTACACAAGAAATGTATTTCAACTCCATAGCCTTTTCATTCTTAACGTATATCTTACTAGCTAGCGGCTTTACTTATAAACTTTTAATTTCTATAGCTCTGTGCTGTACATTTTTGTACTGCGCATTACTCTGACATAATGTTTACAAGTAAAGCCGGAATTGTGTATGTATAAATAATAATATTTACTGTTTGGTTTGGTTCTAAAACTAATAAATAAATAATTAATAATAATCCCCGTTATAAATGCCTGATTTCAATATCTTTTCCTAGACTTTAATGTTTCTTTTATAATAAATAAAACATAAATTAAGATAGAAAACACAATATGGTGGGAAAGTACGTATAAACGCCAATATAAAATATTGTTTAATTAAATCTATTATAAATTAATCTTAACTAGGTACAAGAATTATTATTTTTATTTACACTTCAAGTCTATATATTTGCCTTGCTGACCTTGCATCTATTGTTTTTTTCTTTTTACTATTTTGACAGAGGTCATCAGTGTTATAGACTATATAAAACTAGCAATTCTTATCGAATACTATTTATAGTAACCAAACTAACAAAATAATAAGCACCTAGTAAATTGTATATAAAGATATTTCAAAACTTTCGGTATGGATATATAATAATAATACTCGTATATGTGAAGTTTGTGTCATGGGGGTTTCAAACTATTATTTCATCAAAACTGTGTTCTATATTTGATTAGGTAGTTGAAATTAAACTGGGTTGTGCCTAATATACACTTACATATTACTAAAATACCGGTAAAACTGAAATTTATTTCTGTTTAATTATTTTTTAGCTTTTCGAATAAGAATTATATACTTGTCATCAAATTGAGTCCGTATCCACAACGGACGGGACCTCAACTTGGACCCTCGCTACACATAATGTAATTTTTGTGTTAAAGTAAAACTTCTTTTTTGTCTTGCGTAAATCTTCACGTATCAAAAATATCGCTAGCCAGAAGAATATAATCATCATCACAAAGTCACATCACTGTTCTACCTATTGACTAATAATTAGTTATATTAGTCAATTTGTAGATGTAAGTATGTAATTGTTTGTAGAGTAAGTTAATAGCCACAGTGTAGTGAGCTCTGCGGGTTTGTTTTATACATTTACGTAAATTACTACATAATCATTATGTAAATACATAATTGACGCAAAATGTTCGTTATAAAACGGGACTTATAAAACTTTAACGGTATAAGATATCTGACATCTAGGTACGTAAGATAAAAAATAGGATATGATATTAAGTTTATATACCGTACTTGTTGGTTTCAGTCCTAGGTATGCTAATGGCATAGAGTTGGAACTTAGAAGTATGAATAATGTGTAATACCCTATAAAATTATACCTCCAATGCCAATATTGAGAAGTTTCAATACAAGTCAACGTGGGCTTTCAATTCATTGATAGGAACCTTCCTAGATGATCTCAAACTTTGCTGCTACAAAATCCTCCTACTCTAGCCTCAGGTACCTATACTATACCTAAATCAGTCGATCAATATGTAGTGACGTTTTATTATGATCTCGTAGTGTTATTTATTATTGCGCACCACTATATGTGTTTCGTACTTCTATAATGTTTAGAACCTACGAATAAATATGTACAGAAATGTACCTAAGTCAAGCTCAATAACTAAAAGACATTGTGAACCGAATTAAACTTACGATATTTATACGTCGAGAATGCGTCTCGACCGGTTTCGCGACTTCCGGAGTCGTTTCGTCACGGAGTGCGTGCGCTCACGACCGCGCCCGCGCTTGCACTGGTCGAGACGCTTTCGCGAAGTATAAATACCGTAAGTTTAATTCGGTTCACAATGTCTTTTAGTATGTGTCAAACTTACGTTAGTTTTAATCAATTATAAGCTCAATAACAGCAGAACGCTAACGTTACCACGACGCGCGTGGTTTAACATTACCTTGATGCGACCAATCGAATGCGATCATTTTTAAGCGCCTAATAAAGTAACCAATCCAATTGAGTTCGGTAAATTTTGCGTGTTTTGTTAATTGTGAACTTAATGAGTTCGAAATCAAAGCGATAACTGTATGAGGATTACATTCTTTGCATATTTATTCGTAGTTTAGAACTACCAAAAATTATACTGTACATAACAAAAGAGTGCTGCGCAAGTGCTAAGGAAATGACGCTGATCGATCAGGTTAGGAATGTTGGTGGAGGCTATAGGTTGTTGACAGATATAATCTGATTAATCCACCCGATGAAGGCGGAGACCTTGGCGTAGACCCCGGGCACGTCCTGCCGGCCGCAGCCGAAGCCCCACGACACCAGCCCCACCAGCTCGTAGAAGCCGTCGTCCTGGCACACCAGCGGCCCTCCACCGTCACCCTGGATATACATTTTGGTTAATTTACAATTATATCAAAAGAAGCATCATTTTAAAGCAATGATGGCCGAGCGGTAATAGCTATGGACTGCCGTGACGCAGGTCCCTGGTTCGATACACACCGGCGGCTTCAGCTTCACTGCATATGGTGAAGTGGTGAAGGTGGATATAGCAGATAGGTTAGGTACATACTTGACAAGCGTCGTTCCCCTCCTCCCCGCCGGCGCAGAAGGAGCTCGCGGGGAGGATGAAGATCTTCTCTGTGACGGCGTTCACTTTCCGGATGCACTCCGCGTCGCTCACGATCGGCAGCTCCGCCTCGCGCACGCGCAGTGGGATCGGACCCGCTGGAAATGTCAAACGGAAACGTCATGTAGGTTCTTGTATTCTTTATCAAAAGATGAGTTTCTTTTGACAAAAAATATGCTTTGCGGGATAAAATCGGAACATTTTGTAATGTAATCCGCAAAGCATGCGTTATTGCAAAAATAAAAAAATATTTAAATTATAGAGTTGTGTCATCATTTACAAGTTGATAGCTAACTGCAAAATTAGTCTTGTTTGTAGTACAACTTAAGTTGAACTAGGTATAGGTGTCGCTCCATCCCCATAATATGATGGCTGAAGAAAAGCAAAAATTAGAGTTATGAGTCATAATGTCATGTTAGCTCAGTCGGTCAGAGCATACTTCGGCTCAAGGGGTGGATGGACGCGGGTTCGAATCCCGCACATGACTATAATTTTTCATGTCGTAAATTTCTAATTTTGTAACTAAAACTTAATGCCCTTGAATTAGCGTAAAATTTTGTTGCCAGTACACAAATTAAACAGGTTCATATCAACACGCTTGGTTCCGTGCCAATCTCTCAGATGTACGAATATGTAAAAATTAAACACTTTTTATAATTTAAATAGAGACATACACTACGCGATTGCTTGATTTTGAAATCGTAAGTTGCAATTAGATTTATAAAATATGAATTAATATGATTTTGAAGAAAATCTCAAATGACATTTAGAAGGATTATGTGTAATTAGTAATTGAGAACTAGTAATATTCCTACTATGCCCATGACAAAACTAAATAAAAACGAAAAGATAGAATCGATACAGGCGTTACTTTGCGGAAATGCACAAATAATATAAAAACATTTGAAAATTATTAAAAAAACATTCAAGTCAAAATTATTTATTTTAGAAAATCTTAAGCTATCGCATATCACTCGTGAATTTATTAACAACATTAAATTAAATTAATAATCGAAAAAATTAATTAAAAATATATCTAGTGACCATTTTGCATTTGCCTACCAAGCCACGTAGGCGGATTTTTTTTTGTTTTTATAAAATATTAATTTCATGTTTTCAATAAATATTTTCAAATGTTTGTTTTTACTATTAAGGTGTATGTATGTACTCACTTTCTCCCATATATCCGTATCCGGTGACTGTGCAGCGCTTGCCGGGCGCGTGGCTGACGTCACGAGCTGGTAGGCACACCAGGCACACGCCTTCTTTCAACTCCACCTGAAAATATTACACAAGTAAAGTAACCGTAAGACATGAGTTCAGAAAAGAGTTTGCTTTGTACACTTGAGGGTATTACATAGTTTTGTTTAGTTTAGTTTCAGGCTAATAATAATTATTATCCATTTATTTCGGGTAATTTATCATTATAAATAACACAGGCCCATAGGATAGTATAAATACCAAAATAGTTTATTGACCTTTTTTTATACAAAACATTTTTTTTATATATACCGGCGCTATGGTATGCCTTTATTAACAAAATACCACGAACTATATACAATACTACAGCTACTACAATTTATGCATTTAGACAACCCACAAGTCATTGCAGACTCACAGGCAGTCCAAATGTTTATTTATTGACATTAGCGATTCAGATCACTTAGGAGCTTGTAACGAAAAATAATACAAAATGTTCGCGCCACTTACGTTGGCACATTTATTTATTTCTACCCCTATTCTATTCATACTTCGAAGACTGTCCACCCCACCGCGCCTGCAAGCAATCAGCTTGCCACCGCCGCCGTAAGTAGACGCTGCGAACAGCCCTTGCCCAACGTAGCTACCGCACCGCGCTCGAACCGTTTTCCATTACATAACTCGACGCGATCCTCCGAAATACCGAGAACACTGGAAGCTGCCTTCGTATTACTCGTAGCAGCCTCCAAACGTCCGCGAATAAAATCACCCTACTACAACCGCGGTGATCAAACTACCTGAAGATATCTGGACTAGACGACACGACGAATTAACGAAAACAGGACCGAAGATCATTGCTTGCTATGTGCAGTGTCAGTTACGAGACCATCATCACCATCTTAACCAGCTATACTTCCCCCTCGATTTTTGAAAATATGCTCAGCTGTATACTTTATACGTAGGTAACTGTCGCGTTTACAGTAAAACATTAATTAAATAAAGTTCAATATCAATGAGCTCTGCACGTGACAACTATGACTTTCAACAACATTTTGTTTGTCGTAAATGGGCAAAAATAACATGACACAATCATTTTTGTATGGATACCTACGATTGTCTGATTTTTCAACACAGATTTTTTAGGGATGTAATTGGTCACATTTTAGAATAGATTACACGTCAAAATCATTATTGCGGTGGTGGAGCACTAAAATAATTTGAAAAAGTCTGCATTTCAAGTTTTTTATTGGCTATTAATCAAGCAGTTATGAAAATACCTTCAGCACGGATTTGTTGCCAAAACGTCCGTACATAATAAAATATGTTATTTCTGGATCCAAATAGTGATCCTCTAAAAATGAGTTCACCTTCAAAGTGACCAAAGTCAGGTAATCGCCCCGTTAAATTAATTAATGCGTTGTTAGTAGGCTTAGTAGATATATGACCGAAGAAACGCCGAAACTTGACATCGGTTAAAATTCAGCTTTCATAAATGTCAAGAGCTTGCGAGTCCTCAGGCTTATATCAGTTTTGAGCGTGATGTACTCCATCAGATCTTTAACTTATGTGGTGTAGTGCAAGCGGAAATGTAGAGCTGAAGCGAAGGCAGCTCCGAGCGACTGATGACTGTCGCTGGTACACATACAGTGACATTCTTGAAATACCTTATGTCACTTTTATAGCTTTCTCAATTATTGAGACCTTTTAGTCAATACGATGCATTTCCTCACTCGTTTGGCCTTCAAGTCAAAAGTGAAATAAGATAATTAAATCTGATATAAACGACTTAAACATTTTCCTGGGTAATTTTGAAGATATCCCAAATATGAAGTGGAGGTCAATTGAAACTATCGCATCTTAGTATTTAGATTAATTTCCGCAAACTATTTGACCTACCTTGCGTTTTTATTATTTTGCGTTCGAATGTAAATCTTGTTGAACGTTTTGCTTTTTAAACAATTTGTGTTTAGAATATTTTGGATTTTACATTATTTGCTTCTTAGGTATTAGAGAAATTTGAACATTAAATGTAAAATATTCATAATTTCTCGAATTGCCTGTACAAATTTTGGAAAAATGGCTTATGATTACGAAATTGTCAAGTTGTCTTTCATGGCTTAATCAGAAACAGTAGTATCGTGTTACTGAGAACAGTAAAAGTGTAGGTTACCTTCCCCGCGAGCTTGAGCAGCGCGATGTCGTTGTCGAGGGTCTGACTGTTGTGGTTGTGGTGTATGTAGGTGGTGAGGACCTTGAGGGTCTGCGCGCCCGGCGAGCCGTACTTGCGCGTCAGGTCGTGGTCTCCCACGCGCACGTACGTCGTCTCCTGCATGCGGACCATGCTGCAATTAACATTCACTGTTTGTTATACTTATACAGTGCGTCCCACGGATATGCCACATGGAGGGAAACTACCTTAAGGGCATGTTTCAGAATGTTCGAGTAAGTTCCGGTTTTACTACCAGAACATATTTATTAAAAAAAACACTATATTTGCATTTCACAGTCATCGATTTAGCCTATCCATTGGTTAAAACTTGAACCGCGCTGCATGTTAACTGTCATTTTTATCATTCACTTATTTTATGTGTTGCATAGTAACCCGAAACTATTAGGACATTCTGAAACGGGGCCTAAATATTGTAGATGGAACCTTTTTACTGAAAGAAGACATTATTTGAATTTACAATTTACACTGCATTCATAGATATTTAAATAATTACATGGTTGAACCGGGATCGATGAAACCCGTTACACGAGAAAAATAATCACCTTTAGCTCTATTATAGCGATCGAAGGCTTCATCATAAGGATTATTTTTTGCTAAATAACATAGTGTCAGAAATAAAAGGAAAACAATTTTAACATTTGATCTGTGTAGTCCAAGTAGAACAGTGCAGTGTGACTCACTTGGTGACGCAGTGCGCGGCAGTCAGTACCCACTGCGTGCCGATGAGTGCAGCTCCGCACAGGTACTGGTTGTTCTGGTTGATGAGCGCTACCTGCCAGCACCACTCGCCGCGCTCACCGTCTTCCCCTCCCATCACGCGTCCCAAGCGGCGCCCCGACCTGCCTGTTGTGCCTACATATAAAAAAACAGTATATATTTATGTAGGTATCTTATCTTGTGTTAATCTTCTCGTCGGGAATGTCTAATTCTGTCCTAATTCTTCTGTCGTGTCGTAAAATGATATCAGTCTGCATGAGGAGTAAATTTGAGGAACATGAAAAACAGCACCAGAGCTTAAGAAAAATTGGGAAGAATACATACATTACGTATGGGTATTTAATGCGGAGGGTGAATGACGTAAATTAAAGAAACTGGTAAATGTGAGTATAGATAGTAAGAGATGTAAAGTTAGACCGCAGCATATTAAGCAGGACTTTATGGTGGAGAGGTTATCTAAGAAGGATACTGAGGTATCAGAGTGGCAGAAAAACATGCTATAGATATCGATTACATAATACATTTCAAAGTAAGTAGTACCTATAAGAAAAGAACAAATAAACGTACATTGCCGTCTTCCTTCTAGTAATTATATAATTTTACTAATCTATACTTATAATAAAACTGTAACAGGTCCAATTCTGTACATGGCAGATATTTTGAAAAAAAAAAATGTACAGTACTCTGTAGCTGATACTGATGCCGAAACTATATTTTTTTTTATTTTTGTCTGTCTGTCTGTCTGTCTGTCTGTCTGTCTGTATCCCGGCCGCGTATCACTCCAAAACTACTGGATGGATTTCAATGAAACTTAGCATGATTGGAGTTCATAGTACAAGGTAGGATAATTTAGCTTTTTATCCCGAAATTCAGCATGGTTCCCTTGGAAGAGGGGATGAAAGTCAAAATATACACTTAGTTGTAATTTATTAACGCGTAGTCCGATTTCAGACGTTCTTTTTAGGGTTCCGTACCCAAAGGGTAAAAACGGTCTGTCCCGCTGTCCGTCCGTCCGTCTGTCCGTCCATCCGTCCGTCCGTCTGTCACCAGGCTGTATCTCAAGAACGGTGATAGCTAGACAGTTGAAATTTTCACAGATGATGTATTTCTGTTGCCGCTATAACAACAAATACAAAAAGTTGGCCAAGTGCGAGTTGGACTCGCTCACGTTAAAACAAAAAAAGGTTAAAATATGAAGTCTAATGTTGTATAGCTAATGGTACGGAACCCTTCGTGCGCGAGTCCGACTCGCACTTGGCCGATTTTTTAATTAGAATAGTGGTGCTTTAAAAATTATCACGGAAATATTTCAAAGTCATCGGATTTGCAGTTCAGAAATTACAGATATCACAACCTAAATATTACGTTCCAAATAACTTGACACCCCGAATGTACAGGAACCTTTCAACGTACGGCTCATCTTAAGCTGGCGTTTACACTTTATCGTATAGGTATGATAGATAGGTCTGTAGTCGGACCTCTCCAAAAGACTGATTTTTCAA
This sequence comes from Plagodis dolabraria, assembly GCA_963854805.1. Classification (NCBI taxonomy): domain Eukaryota; kingdom Metazoa; phylum Arthropoda; class Insecta; order Lepidoptera; family Geometridae; genus Plagodis; species Plagodis dolabraria. The sequence continues at coordinate 2,406,292 of OY978460.1, read as the reverse complement.
ACGATAAAACACAGTTTTTTTTATTACGATAAGCACAACTTCCCTATTATATTTTTCATATCATGCAATGCTCTAATCAGTCTAATCTATACCTATAACAGGTTGCAGCAGGCGAATAGGGAAGCGCGAGGGAAGACGCTTAAATTTATATATTTATACTTATAATAAAACTGTAACAGGTCCAATTCTATACATTGCAGATATTTTGAAAATATGTTTTGAGAGCAATCTGTAGCTGATACTGATGCAAAAACTGTTTTTTTTCTGGCTGTCTGTCTGTATCCCGGCCTCGCATCACTCCAAAACTACTGAATGGATTTGAATGAAACTTAGCACGATTCGAGTTCATACTATGAAGAAGGACATACGATACTTTTATCCCGAAATTCAGTACGGTTCTCTTGGGAAAGGGGATGAAAGTCAAAATGTACATTTAGTTGTAATTTATTAACGCGTAGTCCGATTTCAATCATTCTTTTTTTGTTACAATAGTGGTTATTTAATTATTTTCCCGTAAATATTTCAGTCCTCAGTTTTGCAGTTCAGAAATTACAGATATCACAAACTAAATATTTCGTTTTAAATAACTTGGACCGCGGAATGTTGAGAAACCCTTTAACGTACGGCTCATCTTAAGCCCACAGGCAGCCCGGAACCCCACGGGAAGCCCGACACCCCACGGACAGACCGGCATCCCACGGGCAGCCTGGCGCCCCACGGGCAGCACGGCAGCCTTATTTAGTTTTGCAAGCTTGCTACGATAAAACTCTAAAATGTGGTACATTTGAAGCAGTGATAGCTCAGTGGCTTTGGCTATGGACTGCCGCGCAGCAGGTCCATGGTTCGAATCCCGCCGCTGGCTTGAGCTTCACCGCATGGTGGAAGGGCATTTTTGCGAATGCCCGCCTGGCTAGCGATCACCCTCCAGTGGAAAATCTGTCGCCAAGCACCTAACGGTGTGTTCCGGCAGCTGTCCTTACGAGCCAGTAATTCTAGGTTAAGCCTGTTAACACCTACGACCACATCGTCACTTACCATCAGGTGAGATTGTGGTCAAAGGCGTACCTATCAGCAATAAAAAAAAAAAAACATTCACCACAATCAGTTTTTTAAACTACATAATTATCTTTCTTTTGACGGATACATTTCGGAGACTGCGAAATGAAAGTGCACAATGTGTCTTAGGTTTTCGCGATTGTTACACTTAGTAATTAAACAACTTTAAACGGTTTAAATCGCGAATATTTATCATTATTTTTGTCCCGACGTTTCAAACACTTTGTAGTGATCGTGGTCACGGGGTGACTGTCGGGACAAAAATAATGATAAATATACGTGATTTAATCCGTTTAATAACTTTAGTAGATTGTTATACAAGGGTCGAAAGGAATTGGTAACTTTCACCCGCGTTCAGCTCTCTACTTTTCATATCGAATTTAAAGAAAGTAAATAAAGTAGCTTTTCTAAAAATTATTCATTGATAACATAACATACTTACTAAAAATTTATTGAGAGGTTTGAACTATTTCTGAAATTTTACGTAAAATTTTGTTTGGAATATTTACGGGCGGCTATAGCCCGAATAGGAATCTCTCTGCTTTTCACTACTAATATAAGGAATAAAGATATAAATATAGTATGTTTTTTTATTTTATTTATTTTGATTTTAATAACATGAGCAGTATATTTTTAAAATTTATGCGGCTATAGTCCAAGTAGGAATCGATGACTTACATCCGTGTTAAACACTCTACTTTTCATTTAAAATATGAGGAGGGTAAAAAAATAGTAGTTTTTCTAAATATTTACTAAAAATAATAAACATGAGTAGAAGATACAAAGATACACCAGGAGTTAGAACAATGAAATTTAGGGAAAGTTAAAATTTTTTTTTACCCACACTTTCTACCTTATATTTAGATATACCCTGCCAAACATAGTTGTTATTAATTGTTTTACACCAAGAGAATATTTTACAATGAAAAATCTTAGACATATAACTTAGTTTACACCAATGTTTTTCCCGGCCTTAGGTGGGAAGGAGCCTCTCCTACCCGCTACTCAGATCAAACAAACACTACTTTCCGAGAATGAGAAATAATAAAAAAAACGATCTACCATCAATTTCAAAATTTTTTTTAGATTTTAAAACCGCCGTTTTAAAATCGAAATTCTAAAGAAGGTACTTTGCTTCAACGTTTATTGTGCGAACCGGGAATGAACTCTCTGAGTTACTTAACTACTGTCTTCTGGAAAATACAACCCGGGAGTTTTGAAATCCAAAGTAGAAAGCTTCATTCTGAGCTATGGTTTACTATAAGAGTGCTTCACCGCAGACCACAGTGTTGCTTAATATGAGATAAACAGTGTACAAATATGAATAATTAGTGTGCAGGTACGGCAATCGCGAACGAAGTCGCGGGTACAGCTAGTATGATATAATACACTAAAACATTTTATACGAACTCGGAATCAAAACAAGATACTCTTCTAAGTATTAGGTACTTCGCCCACGTTGTCCAGAGAAATCACAACATCTTGGAAAAATTGGTGATAGTAGGTAAGGTGTATCCAATACCAAGTTATGATCCCTAAAGCCTTAAGAATGGAAATCGGAAACAGACAACTATATCTGTGTTAAATTATATTCTATATATTCTAAATAAATTATATTCTATCAGCTGGATTGTCTACTACTGAACACAGCCTCCCCCGAAAGGGTGATTTGCCATAATGCCCTCGCTTGTCAGGCGTCTTAAGAATCGCAGTGTGAGATTGCAGTTTCTCAGAAGGTGTTGCTGCTCACCGGTATTTCCGGGTAGATATATGGGATGACATTCTGGCTTGACACCCCATGGGAAACAAGCAAACGTGGCGATAAAAGATCGTAAAGTGACAAAAAATACTTTCAATATGTATTATATGTATTATATTGGAGTGTAGTGTTGTAAAATATATAATTTGTAGTCCATAATTACTTATGGGCTAGGTTCATCCTTCAACGATTTGTTCGTTACCGTTATTTATACTCGTATCAACAAAATGTATCTCACCTTTAACGCCACACACGTAGCGGTTGTATTTCTCCGGTGATTTAGTGGAATAGTTCATTCCATAGTCCGGCTCGTACGTCACTGTAAATCAGTTTAATAGAGTCACACACAACTTTCACGTCTACAATAAGTGTAATAAGTTCGAAGTATCACATTAAAATAAACTATAGTTTTAATGTTATTGTCACCATCATCGTTCTGCTTGGCGTTTACTGCGCTCTTCACTCGGAGAAGTTAAATTAAATTAAATTTGTTTATTGTGAATAGAAACGATTTTACAATCAACTACATCTACCACACAGATTAGAATAAACATACAAATATAAAACAAATAAAAATCAATATAGTACATTTAGCTAACATTTAGTACAATAATAGGATACATCAAAAGATAGAGAAACATAGATCATATGATTGAATAAAAATAAATGTAAAATTATAATAATGTCCCTTAAGTGTAAGTAAATGATAAAAACGTGATATTAATGTCAATTGGATAAGGTCAAATTACATATAGGTAAAATAATCATTCACTCTCGCTAATTTCGGGATTACCCGTATTGACCCATTGGTCTTGCTTTCACAATACGTTAATACTGCAGAAACGATCTTATATCTCGTAAATTACACTTGCTACAATACCCTTTAAACACAGCAATATTTGCACTCTACTGCTTCGAGGTATATCTACTCTTACTAAAGAGACCTACTAAAATAAAAATAAAACTGGAAAATCATATTAGACAAAGGAGTAACTAAGAGTACGTAGCAGGAGATTGAACCTGGGATCTTTGCCTACATCTGGATCGGGCAAAAATCAAACTTATTTCCCATTAAACTCATGGCATTCACAGATCCTGTCATCGTTGACACAAACGAAATATTAAAGTAAATAGGTACCTAAGAAGTAGGTACAATTAGTCTCAGGCTGACGGGCGCAGTGCAGTTCGTCACTTGTAAAAAAGATTAGTTTCAAAGCTAATGCAGTGTTGTCTAATTATACACAATATAATAATATACGGGTGAATCATCGGATGCAATGTAACACTAAAATATTCTTTACTATATAATGGTTACTTACAGACTGGAGTGGTGTGCGGCATGAGCGCCGTGGTGTAGGGCGTGTAGTGCGACAGCTTGTCCTGCGCGGTGGGCACGGGCGGGGGCAGGGGCTGCGCGGGGGGCAGGGACTGCGCGGGGGGCTGGGGGGCGGGGGGAGCGCCGCCCGTCGCCTCCTGCACCTTGGACTTGGGCGCGCAGCACGCCGTGCCAGCCTTCTTGCACTTGAACACATCCGTCAGCTCCGCGTTGTCTGGACAAAACATGGTACCAGTTAGAATTTTGCCAAGAAATCTTGGATAATCGGTCAAAAACCTTCAGCGTACTGTATAACAAGAAATTTTTAGATAGAAACTATTGAAGCTGTAAGTTGTATGAATATTAAATGATGTTATAGACGATGTCTCTGCTCATTTAGCCTATGTAAATGTAAGGGTTGCACATCGGAGGGGCGTCCATTTTTAGACTGAAAGATCTCTAACGTGTTGCTTTAGAATTTTGAGGACTTAGGTTCGATCTCCAAGTTGGATAGTTTTTCGGTTTACATTTTTTTCATTTATAGGACAGTTCAGATAAATAAGGAGTTTGTCATCGAAAAATCTTTTATTTTCCCAAAATTATAAAATTATATTCATTTAAAGTTAACACTTATGGAGTAACAACAGTAAAAGATGGCTGTCCTTGAAGAGGAAGTCCTCAAAATCCCAAAAACTTTCACCTACTATAATAACATCATGGATGAAATCATCCCTCACCAAAAGGGGGAGGTAGTATTCAAAGGCCAGCATATGAGCAATACAAACAATGCTTCGAATCATGATTGGGATCGACCGCACCGAATAGAAATAAAGAGGACAGATTTGTATTTTTGTATGCAACGAATAAACTTAAAAACTACTGGACCGATTTGGACCCGGGGAAGGACATAGGATAGGTTTTATCCAACTGCGCAAAAAGTGGCTAATGGTTTGGTGCGATAACCGATACACGCGCTGGGGGAGCTGCGGCCGAAAAGTCAGTCGGATACAAACCAAAGCAATATTCTTGCAAGTTTTGCTTAGTTGAGAGAGGTATTGAAAGCTACTAGAGGCATATGTCCTGATGTGAGGTGGTGATGATGTAGTAGAAACTCACGGAAGCAGGTGAAGGTGGAGAGCAGCGGCATGATGCAGGAGCCGGGGCACTCGGGGCGCGGGTCGGCGGGCGGCGCGGGGGTTGTCGTCGTTGTCGTCGTGACACGCCGCGGGGGCACGCTGGAATGACACACATAGTCAACACAACAATGTTCTAGATAAGCTAATTTCACTTATTATTTATTCTTTTGTCGGCGGTATGCCTTTATTAACAAAATACTATGAACTATATATAATACTACACCTACTACAATAAAAGCATTTAGACAACCTATAAGTCTAACCTATAAGACTCACAGGCAGTACAAATTTAATGGGCTGGAGAGCCCATTAAATTAATAGCTCAGGTTCTAAGCTCTAGCGTTACACCCGGAAATCCAATGAGTTATAATAATTCAGCCGCAATAACGCTTTAACCTAATTTAGGTACTAGCCTTACTTATATTAGATATTGTAAATATATTTTAGGCATGGTCTAGACAACCTGCTATCACTCAATGCTTTAAAATATGTAGTTAAATTATCTGTATTTATTTTCTAGAACTCTTCTAGAACTTTTTGGGTATAACTTAACTTTTTTGCAAATCATGGAACTTTAAGTCTAGCTTTAGTTTAATTTTATGTATATTTTATAATATTGAATGGGGGGTCGGAGTTATATGATTTCCTTTCTCTAAAATAACAATCTGGAAGGGTGAAGATTCACCTTCCAATATGGTATCATCGGCTAGCGCCACATCATTACTGTGTATTTCTAATTAAGCTAACCAGGTGGTAGGCCACTTCAGCAGGAGCCAGTCTCGGTGGGTACATCGAAGCGTCAGATATTTTGCCTCGAAGCAGTGGTGTTAACACAATTTATTGTATTTAGGCGTGAAGGGCGCTGTATCAAGTGAAATTACTAGGCGAACAGAGACATAAGACTCATGTCACTGCGTGCAGTGCGTTGATACTGCAACGTTTATAGGTAGGCGAGATCCATATCACTGGCGACTTATTTGTCGCTCGCTAAAAAATAAGAAACGTTTTATGATAGACCAAAAACGTAATACACTAAAATAATACGTTTCTTGAATGGGGACTTCTTTTTTGGACTCCCTTTCTGAACTCAAACATCAGGAAAAGGAGCGAAGTGAAGGCTAAAGAACAAGAAAATATCAAGAAAACTCCAAAATACCAGTACCGGTATTTTGAAATTTTCTTCTAAATTTGTAATTTTGTAACCCGTACCGGTGTTAGATATTTAGATTTTGTAATTAGTTTTTGACAATCCGCCAATACTAACACATATTTTATATTTTTTTTACTGGCAACCAATGACGGTCTTTAAGTGCAGATACTATATACAGGTGTGGTTTAATAATAGGTCAAGTGTTATACTCTGGACCCCTAACATTGGCTAAGATCAATGAAAGTTATAGTTCGTGACCACCATGAAAGTTTCAATATCTGTAAAGCTAAACCACGTCAGAACTGGTATCTGTTGGATACTTACTTGGTGTTATCGCAGCAGAAGGAAGAGCTGAGCTTGCACTGCGTGTTGTGGACTCTGACGGCTGGCGGCTTGCAGAACGCAGCCATTATGTTATGCATGCAGTACCCGCGGCATCGGGGCAGGGGCGGCTGGAAACACAATTGTCACTTCCTGATGAACTGTATGTCCCATGGGGTGCCGGATTAGATTGTATTCTCCTACTTTCTTCCCGTGGGAGTCGTAAAAGGTGGTTAAAGTAATACTAGAAGGTGGGCAACGCCTTCTGAAAAAGGATGAGGATTTGGCAAACCCCCTAATGGGGTAGACTTTATTCAGTGGTGGAAGTTCTGATTTATGTGATGAATGATCTGTATATATTAGTCTACATTCAAATTCGATATAAGTTCCACACACTTATGAAAATATCTTATTTTATGATAGTTTTTGACCACAAGCTTACTTCATAATCTATATAAAAGAAATAAGTAATCGTGTCTCCGAAGATGTGTAAAAGTCTTCAAACCTTGAACTGTAAATTTATGACCTGGAAGAAAGTAATTTAAAATCGCGAAACTAAAGGACAGACAGGAAATGAAAATGTGAACCAATCAGCAGATGCCATTTAGCCTAAGCCTTGAAGCAAATGCGTAGTCATGAATAGAGTATGCTCAGAAAAAAACAAGAACTGTGTACCTACCTGGAACTGATATAGCTGAACATATTTAGAAATAATTCCTGATATTCATGAATTATTTACAAATATGATTACAAGCATCGCCGCGTGCTAAGTGAAAAACACATTTACAAGGTATTAGAGCATACAGTTTTTCTCCCGAGCGGGAATGGCACCCGCGTCCCTCGATTCAGGGCCAGATGTCTAAACCGCTCAGCGGCACATGGAACATGCTCGTATGAACCCGAATCTTGTGATCTAATTTTAGTATTTTTAACCGTCGATGGTACCATCAACTATGAGCAATTTTTAATCGGAGTCCGTCCGCATAACGTCATAAACGACTTATACTATGAGGACTCTTATATCTGTATAGAGTACTCTAATAAGATCCAGTTCAGTCATTATTGGTGTAAGTTGGTGGACAGTGTTGTCCAGATTATTGTACGGAGTATCAACAGTTGAACTACAAAATTTAATTTATTTTCTCATGATGTCCAGATCTTTGAATATTATCCGAATGATTTGTGAACTTAAAATTATAAGTACATATTTGAGTAATGAATAAGACATACAACCTAATGGTGAAGTTCTGTGATGATTGGAGACAGAGACTTCACTAGTAAATTGAAACAGCTGATGTTCATGCTACAATTAATAAGGAACTGCACATTCTCCAGCTATGATTCTCATCCAAAGCCATAAGCAAGTGTTTAATTGATGTTATTGTAATTCTTAAAGTAATGACCATGAAATGTACCACCACATCCGACCTATTCCCATGATGCTTGTGGATGCATGCCGAATAATCTCGAACAGACTTACAGAAGGTTTCGGCGTGGTATTCCTAGAGGGAGGCCGCCTCGTCGTAGTTTTCTCATTCATGCAGCAAGTGCCATCCTCAGGGCAGTACGCCCCCTGGTCTACGTTCTCGCAGAGAATGGAGAACAGGCCGGTCATGCACTCGCCGCGACACTTGCGGGTCGGCTTCGACTCGATGGAGTTGAGCCAACTTACAGGCGACTTGGTCGTGGTCGGTCGCTGGGTGGTCGGCCTGTGGGTGGTGGTCTCCGACTTCTGCTCGGTCATGCAGCAGGAGCCCTCGTCGGGGCAGTACGCGTCCTTGTCCACGTTGTCGCAGAGCAGAGAGAACAGCCCACCGATGCAGTCGCCGCGGCACTTGTGTCCGCGTTTTGGACGAGGAGTCGTCGTTATCAACTGGAAATATTATAGATACGTCTGTATAAACAAGTGGTGTATGACTTGTCGACCTATGTTTTTTCGAAGTAAGCGACTTGTCGAAGTATTGAGCTGTCGAAATTCAGTATGACACCCAGGTATATATTTTCAGCATGATCAATATTAAATATTTTAGAAATAAATTTTAGAATGAAAAAGTCTGTCGCAAAAAAATAGTTTATATCTGTGACGCAAAATTAGGGTCTGTAATACCTATATTATATAATACCATAATTATTAAATAACTGTATAATATTTATAGTCATCCTGGAAAAACTTTTATAGCATTATTATTAAGGTAGTAAATGGGTAAGAATAAGGTGGAAACTCACGTCTGTGGCGGTAAATATACAATATAAACACTTTTATCGTGCTTTTGCCTAGATTTGGTAAATTCCACATATTCATATAAAATAATAGTACAAATAAAATTAATATTCTCCGAATCTCGTGATGATTTGTGTACAATAATTAGAAAACCTAGCAATAAAACCAAAGATGTGTTTTAATTTTGGATTTTCTGACTCAAACGTGTGAGTTCACTTAAATTTATTTCCGCGTGGTAATGTCACGGTAATGTTATCTATACAGTATCTTAACTCGGCTCTGTCGTTGAAATAACTACCTACAATCGCGCTGTACGTAAACATGCGATAGGGCTACCCGCCTCCAGTATTTTAATTACATTTGCCTACTTTGTGTTTCCATTTTGTTTTGTGATAGTAAATATACTTTTTTTTATATATACAAATAAAATTCTTTGTGAAATGAACAGGAAGTGTTCACTAAAAATGCGTGTTGTTTTTTGACTAGTAGGTAGATTTAATTAAAAACTGGTTATCTAAAAAAAGTTGTCTCTAGATGCGTTTTTGACGAATTCATGCAACCAAAAACAGCACAATATATCCTGCTCGTCATATTAAATATGTAATATGTACATACACTTATTTTCAGTGAAAATATCGCGCGTTTATTGTTAACAAATAACACACCGTCCATTCACCATTGTCTGCGTACAGAGCGCAGGCCGAGATCGAGGCGCGTAGTAACTCTCGTTTCGTCCGTTTCTATGAAGTTGAAATACTGTTTAGATAACATTACCGTGGTAATGTCTTCTACTTTTTTATTGTATCACATTAACGGTATTATTTTTTTATTTATTTATTAATATTGAATTAGAAGAAATTTATATATTATTAATATTTTTAATTTATATATTAATAATATTCTGTTACTTACAGCAGTAGTAGGCTTTTTAGTAGAATGTTTCTTCTCATTGGGTATGACGAGGTCTGGCGAGGGTCGGCCGGAGTACTTGTCCCGTGATACACAGCACACCATTCCCGGCACACAGAGATCCCGTGACGTCAGGTATGCGTCACAGTACTGGGTCAGGTGAGAAAACACACACGTATCTGGGCACGCTATGTTGCCTGTAATAAGGAGAGTTGATTAGACCGAATGGTATTCTCTTAAAGTTATAAATTACAATAATATCATTTTTGTCATAGGTAATTATGATTTTATCGAGTTTTCTTGTCTTTGATGCCTATATTTATGTAAATGAGTAAAATTACCGTTGGTGCATTCATCTAATAGTTTTTTTTTCATTAAGGCAAAAGAGAAAAAATTATGAAAAGGTTATTTCAAACATAATCTGTATATCTATAATTGAATTCTTCGTTGATTCGGTGCTGTAATACAAAATATCAATAAGTGGTTATGAATTATTATCATTCAACAGCATAATGACATGAATTTTATAACTTATTGCTGTTGGGTATGTAATATATATTATACTAGCTGCGCCCCGCGATTACACCCGCGGGTTGATAGATGATGATGATAAAATGTATAATATGTATTAATCCAGCGCCTTATCTACCTCAATACCATTAATTTTTGTAAGTATAAGATTTAAATATAGCTTACGCAAATATGATCATGTCTCCGATTATCGTAATAAGCTCAAGTGGCTCCCTATTCGTCGTCGCCAGAATGCTCATATATTATCTCTCCTTTACAGTATTCTGTTCAATCCTTTATTCCCGCGCTACCTCAAGTAACAATTTAAATTTCTTCATTCTATCCAATCTATGTCATTAGAAAACGTAACGCTATACAGCAGTTATTTATATGTACAATTATTAAGACCATAAGAAACCCCGCCCAATATTTTGACCATATCTATTGTTGATGGATTGTCTGGAAGAGATCGCTCTGAGCGGTAAGACCTTCCATTGATACACTCGGTTTTAATTTATATTTTAGTAATAAGTTTATTGTTGTTATTATGGTGTTTTCTTAAAGAGTTTTTTATCTCGCTATCTATCATACCCAATTTCATCAAAATCGGTCCAGTCGTTTGAGGGTGAAAAAGTAATGAACATACAAACACACTCACAAAGGTTTGCCTTTACAATATTAGTTTGAAAAGGATCAATTTGTTACTACCGAATATGCATAAGAAATAAATTATATTTTTTTATCAGTACTAATATTATAAATGCGAAAGTAACTCTGTCTGTCCGTCTGTCTGTTACGCTTTCACGCCAAAACTACTGGACCGATTTGAATGAAATTTGGTATGGATATAGTTTGAGACCCGGGAAAAAACATAGGATAGTTTTTGTCCAACTGCGCAAAAAGAGGGTATTGTTTTTGCGCGATAACCGCGTGGGCGGAGCCGCGTCCGGAAAGCTAGTAGTATATATGGTTCACTTTATTGGCGATAATGGCTTACACATAAAATATAGATATATGCTGTCGCGAGCTTTTTTGTAGGAAAATTTAAGATAAACATTTCCGTTATACATTATGTACGTGTGAAATTTAAAGGTTTTGCAGAGCACGCCAGAATGTCTCGCATATGGCTGATTTTTTACCTACTTACTTGACACCTATCGTTATATTTTCGACAATTCAAACAATATCTTTACAAATTATAGCCGATGTGTTATTCTGATGTCTAAGCTATATTACTGTAAAGTTTCATTAAAATCCGATCAGTGGTTTTTGCGTGATTGAGTAACAAACATCCATACATACTTACAAACTTTCACGTTTATAATATTAGTAGGATACGGAACTATGTATTTTGGGTATGCTAGCATGTCCCGTTGCACACAAAATGATTGCCCAAATGTCTTCACTGCCGTGGAGGTACGGCATTTGTAAACGCCACTTGGTTAGACATCACCATCACGTTGAAATCTGTCAATAAGAATCTAGCCTAGTGTTGCAGCATCTGTCTTTGAGAGCCAGCTGTCATTCTGATAATTATTGATATAAGTATCATAAAATTACAAATTTACGAGAGGAAAAATTTAAGTCTAGTCCGGGATTCGAACCCGCATCCGCAGAACATGCGTTATGGCATATATGACATGAAAATAAGTTTCATAGTTTCGGCTGTAAAGAGGAAAATGTCTGATCATAGTTCACCTAGTACCCAACTAAGTACCACTCGTATGTTCGCCAATATTGAATATAATTTTTTACCCAATTTCTCTAACCCCTTTCTCTTATAGGACACGTCTAAGCCAAGTTAAGTAACATTTAAGCCGTGATTTGAGCTTCACTATGTATAAAATAAAAATACACAAATACAGAGAATCCTAACATCCTAGTTAGGGTTCTCCTGCTTTCTGAAAGTATTTTCAGTGAAATTGTTATTAGAAATACATGCAATAGCTAGAAAATGATACTTGACAAGCTATTTATGAGCATATATCACGACCCGACCGGACTTAAGAAAGTAATATTTGACATTCAATCTTTGTTAAACATAATTAATCTTTCATTATGCCTAAATTGTAGTTAAAATTATCCTAATACGTAATGAGTGTACCTAATAATTACCACTTTTTTTGTAATTGTCTGACGGTGCGCTGGTGGTGGTCTCCTGCTCCTCTTCCGCTTCTTCTTCTTCCTCCTCGTTAGGTTCAGGGGTGGTGTAAGGTCGCCGAGTTGAGGGTTCAGTCTCGTTGCCTGGAAATATGACCATGGTGAAATTTTATTATTTTCAATTGTTGTTCGGTAGTAATCAGATTTCGGTGACTGATTATTAGAGTCCTTTTTAAGGAGTTTTATGCCGTTTTATAGTAAAGTCAGTATTATTATATTTTCTATGGTAAAGTTCCTAACGATTACAACGCTCACAGAAGGAAAATTCAAGTTGCACATGAAAAACATTTTGAAGTTTGTGATTACTAACGACAAAAATGCTTGGACAATTCCGCCTCTGCCAAGCTATCGCCTGTCACCTACGTAATTTAAACAAATAATGTAAATATTTTATAACATAGTTTATAACAAATTGTTCAAAGACATTTATAAAGAATGGCCCCGAGGTTCTTGCTCGTTCTTCTGGCAGTGGCAGTACAACGTATAATATTTCAATATAATATTCTGTAATTGACCTTCGTAAGAAAGTCGTAGAAGCATAAATTTTATATTTACAACACCCATGGGAAAAAATGGGAGGATGAGACACTAGCTCGGCACTCACTGGTGAAATAATGAGAAAAATATAAAGAAAATTTGTAATAAAATTATTGACTACCAAATATATGATAATAAGAAATCTAGCACTCTGGTTGATGGTCGTCCCTTAAGATGGTTAAATTAATAAAATAAGAGAACAAACTTCGCATCTGTCCCGGCATTCTCGATGGCCGAGTGGTTAATAGCACCCGTAGCGTAAAGCCGGGGAACGTGGGTTCGAGGCCGGCTCGAAACGAAAAGCGGGCTTTCGCAAAATGCACTACCAGCATGCAAAATACGTACATATGTAAGTATAGTGGCATCTGCCTAGCCTTTCGGGGATATGCAGGCGCGATACAGGTGTAAAGTGTTTGTACTTATTATACACATATCACAAGACATATAGATACTAATTAGAATAGATGAACGGCTGTAAATAAAAGCGTACAAACCCTACGGTAGATTATTTCGCTATTCGTTCGTAGCTATATATTTATTGGGTTGTGAAGTGCAAAGAGAATTTAATACTACGACGAAGTGTGCAGGCGAACATGTGGCCCGCCTAATGGTGAGCGTCTCGCCTGTCCATTACAGTTGCAGTGTCGGCATCCTCGTTCTGCATGACACTGTACTGCGCTCGTCACTCCGAGATATTAGTTCTTATATCTCGTTTGCCCAGCAATTTTACTTGCTACACTGCCCTTCACGCCTAAACACAGTAGTGTGCACCCACAAAGTGAGGCAGAGTATCTGACGCTGCCGAGGTATCCACCAAGGTAGACCCTTGCTAAAGAGACCTCGTAAATTTTTTAGAGCACAAAATGTTATGTCCCTGGCGGGAATCGAACCCACGTCCTAAGCCACTCCGCACCTGGGTTCGAAATTATTTGTAAAATATGATTTTCGTTTTTTTTTTTTTTTTTATTTTATATCTACACTCCACAGACTCCAGGGTCCGTGACTTTTTTTAACTATGACATAATTTATTAGTAAACAAGAAATATGAAATAGGAAACATGCAACATTCCAAGGGGGAACAGTGTTAAAAGTTTTTTTTTTGTTTTCCGTTAATGTCATTAGCACTAGCATCCAGAGCAGACCAGTATCCTCTAGCAGCACCCGTTCACGAGTTGACGCATGTGCCAGCCATCGCCTTCCTCAACCATTTTTGAGGGAAGATGGCGACCCGACACACAAAAAATGATTTTCGCTTAGCACGCGATAGCTGTGATTGTAATCATATTTAGAAAAAAAAAAGACCTTGTAAGATTTAGAAGCTAGAAGTACTTACTCTGAGGGTCATCAGCACAGCACTTCATGTTGGCATTGGGGCACTCGACGTCCTCCAGCACTTCGTGGCACATCATAGACGCTAACGAGTTCATGCACACCCCGGGGCAGTCCTTCGACTCCGCCTGCTGGTCCAATGTGTCCAGCAAACCTGGAGCAAGCAAAACATTGTCAATTTAGTTTGTACCATGTTAAAGATTGATTCTGGTGCAAGAAAAAAAATTGTGGCCAAGCAAGTTATGTGTCATGTGGAAATTACTGACTTGAACTGTTAATTACCGAAATTTGAGTATTCAAAGAAACGCATTATAATCGTATAACAGTAATACGCCGGTACTGATGAACAGAAAATTTTGAATAAATAAAAAAAATGTGACATTTGGTTAGCACGGGATATTTCATGTAGTAATTTAGATATATATATAGGGGTGTCGCTAGACATCATTGCGAAAGTTAAGTGCTTGAAAAAGTAATTCTTTCGATTAGACGAAGTGGTTTTGATCAATACACTACCACCTAAGACGGTTGAAGTTAATTAGAGTACTAAATTCAGCTCAGTCCAGCCACCCTCGATAGCCCAGCAGGTGCGTAAAAACAGGGGTACGCGGACACAATTCCCAATTGATAAGAAGAATTTTGTGGTCTAAAAATTTGTAAAAAAAATTCGTATAATATCACACACATTCAATTTTTTTTCACTTTTATCGATATCCAATCACTAGACTACAATCTCACCTGATGGTAAGTGATGTGTTGAAAATGGTTAACCGGCTGATATAACCTACCAAGAGTAGCGACCGGAACACGCCCCTGTGTGAAATGCAAAATAGATGTACCGTAACGAAATAGTAACTAAACTGATATATAAAAATTAGTAACGAAATTGTAACGAAACTGATAAGTAAGGCGTAGGTCACATGTCCTAAAAAAACTGTAAGTACTGATACAAATTTAGATCTATAATAAATAAAATCAATCGTGATGCATTAGTCTTTTTTTTTTTTTTTTTTTTATGCTTGATAGGTTAGCCTTTGACCACTATCTCACCTGATGGTAAGTGATGATGTGGTCGAAGTTGTTGTTCAGGCTAACCTAGAATTACTGGCTCTCAAGGACAGCTGCCGGAACACACCGTTAGGTGCTTGGCGACAGATTTTCAACTTGAGGGTGGTAGCTAGCCAGGCGGGCATTCGCAAAGTGCCCTACCACCATGCTGTAACGACTGCCATCCTAAGACAACAACCGGGACCGACGGCTTAACGTGCCCTCCGAAGCACGGAAGCGCTCAGTAGTAATGTCACCAGCGGTCACCCATCCAACTCATGACCGCGGCGGACGTTGCTTAACTTAGCTGATCGATTCAGAATGGTTAAGCAAACTTCGCCACGAGCGCTTCAAAAAGTCTCGCTAAAACTAGAATAAGCCTGGACTAATTATTGTTTTGTTTTCTTGTTCCTTGGTTACAACTTATAATACAGGGGTAGTAGATAGGTATACTCTGTTTTTTCTTACCTGTCTTATTATGTAAACAAACATGGCGGTTGGTCATCCAAAGACAAGATTAGTGATGGGGACCCATCGAATGAACGACGAGCCGTACAATACTATTAAACTGAGTGATATGATTAAAAAGTAAAATAAACAGTTTCGTTCGCTCTATATTCATATTGCACATTTTCTTTTTAATATCGTTTCTTGGAAATGATCGATCTTTGTAATAGAATTGTTTATATAGCTGTTATATTAGATGTTCGATTTATATTTTAGTCATAGACTTGTTTATATAGTTTTATTCGATATTGACGCGACGACGAGGGAAGTGAGGAGGAGCGTTAGGCTTTCAGGCGACGGCGAGGCCGTACGAAGCCAGGATGGCTTTCTTACTGGTTGAAGCTTGTATAATGCTTTTCTTAAAAAAAAAAGAAAGTTTAACAACAGATTCGTTTAATTAATATTGAAGGTTACATTCATATTAGGATACTGATAGATATTGGGATCGATTGTAATATCCAACATGATTTATTAACTGAAATTACTAAATACAAACATAAAACCCCACACTACACTTCTACAACATTACTAAGTACAACTTGCTTACTTTTTCTGCGTCGCGTTAAGTGTCACAGTCTCGTGACAGACATATAAAATGGCTGTTTAAGGCTCTCAAACTATATCTATCTCATAAAATGACATACCAAAAAGAGAGATAGATATATATTCGGAGCCACCCTCCTAAAACCATGTTATAATGGCTAAACTCTAATCTGTTTCTGGTACTATGTATATTTTTCTTAAGCTGATCTAAAGAGGATGACGTCCAGTAAGTGAATTACATACTTACTTAAATTACATACTTACTTACTGGACTGTAGGAAATTTCAAATTTAAAATCTTGCTTCGTACTGGACAGATGTGAATAAGTCTCAGGTAAAGTGCACTTTCTGGATACTTTTTAGTGATGTTATGGATGGCAACATTACATACCATTTTTGAGAAAAAATAATTATCTTAAAAGACATTGGTGAAAAATGAGTTTAGCAGACTGTTCACAAGAAAGCACTAAGTCCGAAGATTTGACTAAGTGGACACTGTAGTGACGCACAAAATAATATTGGAGCCATTTTTATGTTATTTCTATTTATATTTTCCTTTTAATACAAAACGTGGCACCTTTAATGTATTAATTACTAGCTTTCTGGGCGCGGCTCCGCCCGCGCGTATGTTGGTTATCGCGAAATAATATTAACCTCTTTTTGCGCAGTTGGATAAAAACTATCCTATGTTTTTTCGCGAGTTTCAAACTATTTTCATACCAAATTTCATTCAAATCGGTCCAGTAGTTTTGGCGTGAAAGTGTAACAGACAGACAGACAGAGTTACTTTCGCATTTATAATATTAAGTATAAGTATATTAGTGCTGATTTTATCTTCGACCTGATAAAAAAGTCAGTAATGGAAGACAGGACCTTTGACATGTTTATTTATTTAGTTTAGTTCTGGTTATTTATAAAACCAGCCAAGTGCGGGTTGGACTTCCGCACCGAAGCTTCCGTATCAACACTGAATGTACCACAAAATCGTTATGTTTTTCATACAGTGCAAGATTACCCGCACTTGGCAGGTTTTTATTATTAATAAATATTAGACTAAAATCATACCAAGTTTGAATCGTGTATGTATTACCGTTATTACTATGGAGCAAAACTAAAATTCGTTAACAAAACAGGTGTTTGTATGAAAATCCCTTTATTTTTAACTTATTGTTATTATTATTACTTGTTAGGAAATTCACTATTTTAACCCATATTCTGTGAATATTTCAATAGGCTATCTATTACCGTTTCAAAGATACAGTCCTTTAAAAGTCGGACGGAGTGAAGGTTATTCGCGGCTTTATAATAGGGTTTCACTTTCTAGTACTGAACCCTAAAAAATAAACTAAATTATACATATCTACTTGTTTTAATCTATTCAACCAGTTAGTATAACGAGGTGAACGAAATATGTTCAGTTGTTCACTTCAACTATTCATTATTTTGATACCCATCTTCCCATCACTAAAATTCATAGACAAGATAGAGTACTTTATGTCAAATCACTGTCATTACTGTATACAGATTTTGTGATCATTACGATAATTGATTTATATTTTGGAAAAAACTATACATTTCAATGATATTTGTATGTTTATGGAAGCGTGATGTTTCTTTTGTTAGTCCTAGTCAGTTGTGAATGGCCAAATATAGGTGATTATGACGAAAACTTGTGATTTTGTAACTGAGGTATGTTTGTTTACATTTTAAGACAGGTAAGAAAAAACAGACTTTAGAGCTAGTAGGTATTGGGTAGGTGTAGAGTTGAATAAACACGCGAATGAAGTCTCACCGACGCGGCGCTGCTCCAACTAGTATAGCGATAAAAAAGAATGAAAGTAAAAAAAAAAAAAAAAAAATAATAGTACGTATCATTAAAAAATACAATAGATTGGATAGCTATAAGACCGTCGTAATTAATAGACAGGTTTTTAAGTTTAAAAAACGACGACTGTAGTTCTGGTCAATATGTACTTGGCCGTAGCTTCTCAGTTTAGTAACGTAACAGAAGAATAACAAAACTGAGTAACACTCGTTACTAAACTGAGTAACGAAATGCAATGAAACTGATAAAAAAATCAGAGAAAATCCAATCTCGAAATAACCTCGTGCCGATACTATTCACGAAATCGAGAATTATTCGTATTCGAAAGCATATTTAACAATATTCCGATAGAAATTTATAAAGAACAGTTAAATAAACTTATCGATATGAAGCAAATGTGCGTTAGTAAGTTTGATAATTTTTTTGCACAAATATCTGCACCCAGTAAAATTCGTGAATATTACAAAACAAAACGGCTGTACTGTGATGTCTGTTAGACACTGTCGTTCGGTTATCAGTGCTGCCAATTTAAAACAACTATTTTACCAAAATAATGATTATTTTCATCAAAAACGTCGTTACTAAACCTGATGTACGAAACAACATATATGTGGCGATGTAGATTCATCTGTCATATTTCAATAAATAGTGTAGTATATTATTAAATGAACCTATTACAATGAAACACAAGTATATTTCTTCTCAAAGTTTAATAGAATACAAAGAAATACATTTCATAAATATATTTTTTTTACGATTTCATGTTTCAAGTAATGGTGGGACATAGACAAGGTACATTCATTTTGCATTTCACCCCCCTACGTTCTTTTCCACAGATTACTTAAGTCTGATCAGCTAGCCAGGCGGGCCTTTACGAAATAATTCGCCATACAATTCTTCTACATAAATCATCTTATTACTAGGCATTTCTCTAAAATTCATAAAAACGAAAACAAAAGTGTATGGTTGTTGTGTAAGTTATGTAAGGATTATTGAAATCTGACTGGCTGATATACTGCTGTCTGGCTTACAATCTGCTTTATAATCAATGTTTACATTACCTTCACGGTCTCACTCACTGCAATAAAGTGCGCGCTGCGATATGACGTCACGAGCGCCACATGCGCGGCGCGACGCGACGGGCGACTTTCGCGCGACTCGTCCGCGGTCGCCGACCCGCGAGAAAGCACGCCTATCGGACAACCGGACAGTCTGGTCACCCTACTCTATCGTATATTAAACTCAGTTATGTCTAACGTACCTACTCACATAACAGTATTATAAAAATACTGTGGGAACCAATCGTAGCGCCGTCGCGTGTTAAAGATTGCTAATTTCAATGTTCTTTCTTTTTTAATTGTCATATCCAGATATTGTATTGAACTGTAACAGCCACAAAGACCTCCGCTGAACTAAACCACACACCCGTTTTTGCCTTAATCCCCACGCAATGGCAGTTCTTCAGAAGGTGCTCCCACCCTTCTGGTATTTTTCCTTGCGTTGGCTCTTACGACATCCACACGAAGATAATGGGGGTGCACTTCAAGTTCTGCGCCCACACGGAAAATTCAGGGACAATTGTTTTTAATATTTTAAGAATATTAGCGACACAAAATAGTACAATTAGTGCCTCGAGATAAAATTTGAATGGAAAGTAGGTTGTAGCGGTAGTATGAATGTTACATAAACCAAAGTGATGACTGAATTACACATAACACCCACCACAGTGAATGATGAACATATCGAAGAATATACATACCTCAAACAGATAATATACACAGAACACCTTACAACAAAATAAATAAGCAACAGAGTGCAGCTTGCATGCAAAAGGTACTGCTCTATTAAATAAATTGTCAAAAATTGTCACATACCACCCAAAACTAAAAAAATATATTTAGTTAATTAATGTTTATTACCTATTATGACGCATGTCAAAGGCTAAATGTAACCTAACAAAACAAAAAACTGACAACACACAAAAAACTTGAGACCTGTCAACACAGTGTGGAGCGAAGCATGCTTAACTTCAAGACAAAATAAAAGTAGAAACATTATGAAATCAAACTATAATTAAGGATGTAACATAAGAACATTAAAATGGAGGTGAACAAGTCAACATATCAAACAAATTGGAGTACAAAATTTTTTGAACAAGTCATATGATGAGATATAAGAAAGATAAATGGGCCAAAGATGTAGCTGAATTGTATCCAAAAAAATAAAAGAAAAAGAGGCAGGACACGTCTTTGATGAGAGGATGATGTTCGGAAAACAGCTAATGTTACTTGAAGAAAGATTACCTACTCATAATCGGAGTGTGTGGCAGAACTATGGGAAGCCTTTGCAGAAATGGAAGACAATCTCAATATCGGTGTCAAAAGTGTATATAATATGTAATTAAATTTAGAGTTACTTTATATTTGCATAAGTTTTACTTTCATTTTTATGTTTTGTAAGATTGTTCAATAAAAGCTACTATTATTATACTAGCGGTAGTTCTAAAAGTGGCGTGGCATATGTTGACTGTTAACAAAACTTTACATAAACACAAGGACGCTGTGGAAGAAAAGAAAATGGTACATACATCCAACCAGCACAACTCGCAAACTGCGCCTTAACCTTCTTTGTTTTTTAGGGAACGTAAAACAGCCAGCACTGTTCATTACGCTGGGAAGATCAAAATTTTACTAGCCTGAATCATGGAGCGCTCGTAGCGAAGTTTGCTTTGCCATTCTGAATCGATCAGCAAAGTTAAGCAACGTCCGCCGCGGCCAGGAGTTGGGTGGGTGACGCTGGTGACATTACTACTGAGCGCTTCCGTGCTTCGGAGGGCACGTTAAGCCGTCGGTCCCGGTTGTTGTCTTAGGATGGCAGTCGTTACAGCCTGGTGGTAGGGCACATTGCGAATGCCCGCCTGGCTAGCTACCACCCTCAAGTTGAAAATCTGTCGCCAAACACCTATCGGTGTGTTCCGGCAGCTGTCCTTGAGAGCCAGTAATTAATTCTAGGTTAGCCTGTACAACATCTTCGACCACATCATCACTTACCATCAGGTGAGATGGTGGTCAAAGGCTAACCTATCAAGCATAATATATATATATATATTATGCTTGATAGGTTAATTGTTTGCGGGATGTATATATATATATATATATTCATGTTAAATACATAGTTGGCTATTGCCGACTATGTATTTATTACTACAACTATGTATTCTATTGAATGAATCATGAATTTGCTTTTAGTTCTTTTACAAGGCAAGTATTTAACATTATCGAGATAAGATGGATGACCATTCTACACTACTATTCTCCATTCACTCGTCACATGTGTCCATAGAAGAATGTGTCCATAGAACAACTCAACGAGTTAACGTTTGCCTACGAGTTGACATGGTATAGTCGATACTGGAGTATGGCTGCATTAAGGATAGCTCTTGATGGCAAAATTAAAATAATGTGGGCTATCAGCGAGTTTTCGATTGTGTCTTACAGCCGCTCTGTTGATAGCACATAGGCTAATATTTCCACTAGATTACATAATATACAAAAAACAACAAATTATCGGTGTCTACGAAACGCACGATCTCTCGTATAATCAATCATACCGTAGCGCGTAGCGTGCCGATGTGCTCGAAAAAGACATGAACGCGCTCCCCGTGCTACGTCAAACAATGATTTAATATCTTCTAACTGCACAACAAGGTAGAATCTCACATGTGTGATAGGAAATTCAAAATATTCATTGTTTAGGAAAAAAGGAAACAAATAAAAGGCTATATTCAATACAGAAACAAACATTGTAAGGTCACCCCGCGTGCCATATGTTACAGGACGCGTAGTAATTAGTTCCTTTCCCCTTGCGTTCAACACTGATTTTCTTGTAATCAATAAAAGATGATTTTCTATGTGCGATGTTCACGCCTAATGTCGATAAACCGTCGTTTTGGAAATATTTCGAGGAAAGTTTACGGAGTACTCGAATCCATCGCGTGCCAGTTAAACGTCACCGTGTTCGCCTATCCCCAGTTTAGCCAATGAAACTCGAGAAAGGGATGAAGGTAGTGAAAGAAAGCTTTCGTTTAGGAATATAGATATTGAACAATGTTACGTTTTAAGTTTGCGACACACCAATGTTGCTAACATTGGTGTGTGAACATTAACAAACATTGACAGATTTTTTGCGCTTTTAGATTGATATATGGTTTTCTTAAATGGTTACCCAATATCCATTGGCATTTGCTTGGACCATATCGTCCATTTATGAATAAAATTCTATTGTTCTCGTTATCTCGGATGCCAAAGGATTATATTTAACCAAATTTTAGTTTTATGGGAATGCTATTGTTGACAGTTTACCAAAATCATCCAGGTAATGATGATAAAGAGCTTATTTGTGCGGGTAGTGTGCAGCAACATCCTAATCACGTGATGCTACTGAATCCTAATCATACAGTTTGTTTCTCTTGCATTTTACTTAAAATAATATAGGTAATAGATACGTTTGAATAGTAATTACTTCAATTTTGGGGACTCCTGGTAGATGTCGTAGAAGGTAATTTAGGGAAATATTAGTAATACTTAGTAGCTAACTTAGTCGTTCTTAACCGATCAGCTAAGTAAAGCAACGTCCGTCGCGGTCATGACTTGGATGGGTGACCGCTAGTGACATTACTGCTGAGCACTTCAGTGCTTCAGAGGGCACGGTAAGCCAACGGTCTTGGTTGTTGTCTTCGTGTTGTAGCTTAGTGGAAAGGCGTTTTGCGAATTCCTGCCTGACTAACTACAACTCTCTTGTAGAAAATCTGCCCCCAATCACCTAACTGTGTGTTCCGGCAGCTGTCCTTGAGAGCTAGTTATTCTAAGTCAGTCTGAAAAATAACTACGACCACATCATAGTAGAGGGCTAAGAATAGCTTGCAAACTATAATAAAAACAGTATTCCCAAGGTGGAGAAGGGAAGGGTCAGAAAGATGGCTGGCGCTAAAACTAAACATAATACTTTGTATGTTCTCATGTAGTTAGAAAACATATTCTATCGACCCCATAATTATAAGTAGGATAAGCGTAAGATAATGATGATGCTTCTACCACAGTCCCACTGTAAATTCAATTGGAGCTTCAGCTGTCATAGTCGTCTGCCAATCCCTGAATAACTACAATTAGTCTGTCCAATTATTTCGTCGGCTTCAATTAACAGAAGTGTGGTGATTATGTCTGTCAGCCGTCCAATTGAAATGATGATGGCCATAAAACGCGCTTGCTGTACAAATTTAATTGATGTATCCATGTATGGGGTATACAATTACTGTCTATTGGAATGAATTTCTATGTCAGTTTAATTCTGATTTAATTATTTTTTCGTTTTAATAATCTATGCTAACGTGTTGTACAAAAAACTTTACAATCTTGGTAGAAAGCACTTAAGTTTTAAAATCTATGCCATTGTTTTGTATGCAAAATCTAAAATTTTATATAAATTTACTTCTGCTTATGAGCTTAAAAGGTAGACAGCCAGCAAAAGAAGGTCATAAGATATTTTTATCCCTATTCAATACATTGTTGGTGGGTGATATAGCCAAATTTGTGCGGGTGAAGACGTAGGTGGAAACTATTAAACAAATAATAGAACATCATGAGACAAATTAACTTCGATGGTCGTTACGCTCGAGGCTGGATTGCAGTCCGAGCCTGAACCGAAGGCGAATGTGACTAATTATATCAGGTTACATGCCACGTTATACAAATCAAATCGTTTATTGGCTATAAAATACCTGTCCGATCCGATCGTATTCAGTACGCAAGCAGTTGTGCGTTTTTATGCTTAAAAGCAAATTATACGTTTTACCCAATTCCTTAAATGAACACTAAAGAAACAAACAATGAATGAGAAGCAAGTTAGTGAAATATCTTTTACATTTGTAAACATCCAGTATTTTAACGACGTTACAGTTAAATATCGGTAAACGTATTAATATATATTTTAATAAGGTTCATATTATTATTGTGGCGATTAAAAACATATTTGTGTTCTACATACATGGTAAAGGAAGTATGTGGCACGTTTTACATTAAGGTGTTCCGTGCATGGATATAGACCAAGCACTATTTATTAATATTACGCATTTTGCACCTCCCCATATCATCCCGTGGGTATCGTAAGAGGCGACTAAGGGAAAAATACTGGAAGGTGGGCAGCAGCGCCTTCTAAAGAACTGCCAACTTACACTGCGATCCCCAAGACGCCTGCCAAGCGTGGGGATTATGGTAAATACACTCTTAGTGGGGGATGCTGTGTTCAGCAGTATACGGTCCGGCTATTACAGTACCCAAAGTATCAGGCAGGAGCTTACCATTGATAACACAGCTATGATATGCAGCCTCCACCACATACACAGTGTGCCAGCGTTCTTCAAATCAATCTTTTTAAACAATATATGTATTTTCCAATTAAGATGTTAGTCAAGAGTCAGTGCTAACAATTTATAATCGTTAATGTTGTCTAAAATAGTTATATTTTCATAAACTTTGTTGATGTAAATAAATACAAATAAATGCCTCGGTCAGTGCAGCAATGCAAGTTCTTCCAGAAGTCGATAATGATTATGAACTATGAAGTCGCTTTAAAAAGTGTGTGGGTGTTAACTTGCATTAAGATCTTATAAAACTGTTCGAACAAAAATCGCATACATCATCATGTGCAATCAAATAAGGTGCTGAGCTGCAGAAAATATTAGCTGAGTTAGAAAAAAAGAATAATATAGATGTGGTATGTACCAGGTAGGACATTCAATAAGTACCTATTATCTAAGTATTTGAAACCAATTATTTATAAAAAAATAAATTTTTAGAAAACTCCAACACGAAAATCCTGTCATTTTGGTTTCTAGAGATTTAATAGAACGTGGAAATAGATTATAATTTTTCCGATGACGTCCAAACGCATTTTTTTTCTTAATCTCATTGTTATAATCTATGGTATAGTTGTGATGGGGATTGGGGATTGATCTCGTATAAAGATATGAGTTTCATCGTGTCTTCGTCGCGGGACCTGTTTTTTTCGCTAAGAACTTACAGTTATACTGTCCGCTATAAATAAATAAATAAAACATATTTTTACTCACTCAGGTTATGTCATGTAGGTGGATATATAATTAGATATGAATGCTTATTTCTTCATTTAAAAGCTTGCATTACCTTTATTGGGCACGTAGACATAATTACTATGACCTACAAATAATACAAATTTACCATTTAAGATATTTTATTCCACCATGAATGAGATATTATTTTATACAAAAATAAGTTATATCTTAATTTTAGTGCAAAAAATAATCGATACCAGTTAATATTATCTAAAAACGTTCTGAATTCATTCTTCAGAATTTGTTTTGAGACAGCAATTTTTTTTCAATTCAATTCTCCAACGTTGTCTTTGCAGAAGTTATCTCTTCGAGTCACGCAGAGCTAAGAAATGAAAACTCGATTCCAGCCCAGCTGTTTAAAAATACCGTTACTAGTCCATTCAACAAAACAGTATTGCAATCTGCATCACTCATGTGACTTGAATTTTGTTATTTTGTACAATTATGACAATGCAATGTAGAATTGCCGTCCAAAATAGTAATTGTTAGTATTATATTTTTACACGCTTTCACGTTTATTTACTCGTATATTGTGTAATGTCATCATTTTTTTATTGTTTTATGGTCACGAAACTTGCCAATTGTATGTAGTTTTATTGTCAATACAATAGTATGGTGCATTCGGAATTATCTGGTTATAGAGCTGGAAAGTAGGCACAGGGAAAAGCATAACGGAACGTTTCCTTTTTGAGCGCACTGCAAGCTCAAATCAAATCAAGTATCTTTATTGCATATCACATAACAATTGCGGTCTTAAACATAAAATTGTAGGTCCTGTGATAGCTCTTTAGTTTAATTCAAATTTAAATCAATGTGAAGCAATTGTCAATGGTTTCTTATGCTGTTTCGAATCCCGCTGGAGAAGAAATTGTTGTGCTGTTTAAATGTAACAAAACTATTTTAATATCTGATAGGTCCCCAATTTCAGAGTAGAACTCGTTTTATATACACCATACGTCCATATTTGGGTACACTATTTCTATATATGTATTCACCAAAATTCAACTCTGCGTATGCAGTGTAGATTTCGGTTTGTAGTTAGTGACAGACGTACAGATATTCGAAATTCTAAATAAATTATTACAGCAAATCGCTCAAATGGATGAGTTCTATGAGGATCATCGACGGGAGACTTTCCATAAGCAAACATAATTATGTTTTTTAGCGGTTTGTAATTATAAAAGGAAAAAATAAAAACTAAAATAGCAGAAATGCCGGGGGGCAATTCTATGGTCACTACAGCTTCGAACTATTCTGTAGGTAAGTGCAAACAGCTAGTAAAGTTTCAGTTTGCGCTTTTGTTGGCTAATTAGACACGTCGTCGTCGGTACGTCTCAAGTACTTTCGTTTTCGGCGCGGGCGCAGGCCTGTGCGGCGCGGTGGTCGATTTCACCGCGCATTAGGTCATCGGGTAACCGTTGGTGACCGCAATTTGTTGAAGTTAGCAGGGTTAGGGCGATGGGCAGTTGAAGGGGCTTGAACCTCTTATATATGGGATTAAGGTACAGGTATTCAGGGATTAAAATGTAGGTGTTGTGTACTATTTTTTAAAAACTAAAGAGTATTTAATTATAGGCCTTACAGTTATCATTATCAATTGAAGATATTATCTTCCTAAGTGCTTATTGCGCCAACGTAAATTCGAGACTTAAAGTCGGGTAACTTGGTTTTGGTATGACAATTTATACTTAATTCGAGTCTAACTCCGTTTCATCGTTGGCGCAAGTGAGCCTTAACCAATTAAAGAAGAGCCTTTTTAAAGCATCTACAACGGTTTATTTGCTTCCGCTGAGACGTGTAGCATCCAACCTGTTTTTTATTCGCTGTTAGGTCACCGAGGCCGGGCCGTCGTCGTGTCGGTCACCCGCTGGTCCCAAACTGCTCCACTAACGGCACACTGCTTAGACCAGGAATGTGGTACGACGAGTACCAGGTTAGGTAATAAGGCTCACTGTGGCTTGGCAGTGTCGAGGTCACGAGTAAGGCCGCAGTGAAATGAGCCGCAAAAAGGGAGTATCAGTCAGCATTCATGCAGGTGCCATACGGTATGTCCATAAGGCGCCTGAAATAACTACATCATTTTCCTAATCATCATTCCCATATTAGAATATTTTTTCTTGATCGAAGAACATTAATTGAAGCAGTTTATAATTTATAGTTGATGAAGTTTACTTTGTTTTTATTTTCAATGTGAAAAATCATGTATTTCTGTAATTTTTGCATCGCTAACTGCAAATGAACGTAACTTCATTAGATTGTTTTATAAATATATAATCATTACATTATTATTAAATTGCCGTTTGCGTTTGTAAAGGCTTTGCAACAGTTTGTTTTGTATTCGCACTCATCGGTAAGAATCTGATAATTTTACCTTTTGTTTTCCCATAGAGCGTAACTTTTTGAGGTGTGATTGGTTCAGCTCTAATTTGAAGGTTTATCAAGGACTTAAACGTAATTTTTCAGCGGTTGTTTACTCATAAAAAATAACGTTAAAAAATATTGTATGATTTTCTAACTTCAAAACACTCGAAAAAGTTCAAATGCTGTTTTTGTACCTTCTGAACTAATTGGCCTCTATAGACAGCTTGTAGCTCAGTCCAAAAAAGACCCTAGCTGTAAGACATTAAAAGATTTTCATAATGATTTACACTCAGCTTCCAGAGAATGCAATTTAGCTAAATCCCGCGCGGGCAAACCCGTAACTAGTTTTTTTATTCATTTTAGTGCGGAACCTGTCCTAAACAGTATCTTGCTACCGGCCACATCCTCAAGTGGAGGAATGCGGCCGTAACGGACCGGAGGCGCGTGCGTGCCGTCCATACTGGCCTTCAATGGCCGATGTGGGCCAAACATCGATTGGTGTTGACCATCTGCTTTAAGAACAAAGGGCTCTTCTGGTACTTATTCTCAACTTATGTTAAAACCACAGATGAGAAGGCGATATTTCTCGGTGATCATGACATTGTAAGTACATCAATGAAATAACTGAAATCTATGAGAAAATCGGCCGAGAGAGTCTCACTTACTGAGGGTCTTGTACACGCTATATATTAGCGAAATGCATTTTACAAAACCATATCCTTGGCTGGATTTTAGGGTCCCGTATTCAACGCCAAAACGGAGTCTGTCTGTCGTTCCGTGTTTCACAGGCGCTAGTCTATACAATCTGTCTGGTAACGGATTACCAATACTTGAGGTCGGTGATTTTCGACTATTTTTATCGATAAATCCACCCCCTTCTGGTGACTGATTGGAAGCCATTTTGTTTTTTTTATTATTATACGTTAGTCTACGCATGAAAATAATATTAACTAATTACCTGAGAGACCTAAGAACATGAAATTAGTGTCATTCAAACGTTACAAGAAGTCTTTGTGATTATCGGTAGAGAGCTATCGATAATCACAGAGACTTTTTTGATACATACTATTTTTTATTTTATTAGCATATTTTTTAGCAAAGTATTTAGGGTGAGTTTCGATTTGTAGAATACATTAACAGCTATCAGCACAGCATTAAAAACATACAACTACAGCATTATATTTTTGAAAAAAAAAATACTTTCTAATTTCTTAGACTGTAATGCCATTCATATCATAAAAGTCTGTGAACTGATTATCGATAGAGTAATCTTGTACCGTTTGAATGACACTAAATTCATGTTCCTAGGTCTCTTAGGTAATTAGTTATTATTATTTTCATGCATAGACTAACGTAGAAAAATTAAAAAAATAACTAGCTGGCAATCTCGGGGGGGTGAGGCAAGTCACCAGAAGGGGGTGGATTTATCGATAAAAAATCACCCCCCTCAAGTATCGGTAATCCGTAACCAGACAGATTGTACAGTACGTTAGCGAAACGAGCTACATACAGCTTGAAATTTAGATGATTTGTATAGAATGTTGACTCAAACTAAATATTTAATTGGAAATACAATTCAATGTAATTTTTGAGGAAATTTAATATTTTGGGTTTAATGGATTCAATCTTTAGCAAAGACATTACAACCCTCTCTCGGAAAGTGAGTGTTGACGCAAGATGCATAAATATTTTCCAAGACACTTATTAACTTTTTACACGTATATAAAAGTTTGATTAACCTGGAAAATTAATAGATAAAATTGTGAACTCAAAAGGCCCACAGCCAATATTGTTTGCTGATTAATCGTGAGCTAATTACAAATTCCATATACCTTACTAATTGACGTGACTTGCATTATGATGTTAAATTTCATGTAGCACGTCAAGTTGCACGTAACAAGAGTTTACACTTTATTTGTAGAAAACTATTGTGTCACATATACTCATTCACAAACTAGAATTTATTTATCATCAAGCGGGGTTCAAGCTCGTAGATATTTGAAGCAATGATAGCTCAGTAGCATTGGCTATACCACTGAGCCATCATTACATCAGACTGCCACGCAGTAGGTCCATGGTTCAAATCCCGCCGCGGGCTAAAACTTTACCGCATGGTGGAAGGACATTTGCCGCATGCCCACCAGGCTAGCGACCATCCTCAAGTAGAAAATGTGTCGCCAAGCACCTAACGGTGTCTTCCGACAGCAGTCCTAAAGAGCTAGTGAAATTACAGGCACATGAGACTTAACAACTATGTATCAAGGTGACGGGCGCAGTGCAAATCATGACGAAATGCGTCTGTAATAGGCAGAGGTTAGTCCGCTTAACATCAGGTAAACCTCGAGTCAAAATAACATTAAAAAAAATATGCTACTTTTCAATCTAAGTTGTGATAATTTAATTCAAAATTTCAGGGCGTTCGTATTGTTTGATATTGCTTTTGTTTTGGTTTTGATATCGTTTTCCTGTGGGTTGCAGGACTTACTGGAAAATGCTAGTTTCAAGCAGAATATTCATGAAGTCAGTATACGGGAACGAGCTTTGGTAATCAATCAAAATTAAATACTATCATATAAATACCGCTCGAGGGATATGTTAGATACTTATTGGTAAAGATTATTGTAATGATGGTAAATAATACCTGTGTTTTTGTAACAATAATGTTTTCAGAAACTATATGGAGTGTAGAACTATGCTTGGTAAATAAATAGTAATATGCTTGCCTCCTATTCATTTACAAACAGACGAAATGCAATGTGGCGAAACGTATGCGTGTTTAGACCTCTCTGCCTGTATACAGTGTAATACGGAGCCTGTATACTTTCGAGATTTACAGTGAAATTTTAACGGTAAGTACTCGTATGTGACATTTTAATATTTTAAGTTTGACGTTTGGAAATTTAAATATAGTAGGCTTAGGTAGTACTCAAATAAACATATTTTCTACAGCAAAAAAAACAGAAATTCAGGTAAAATATCGTATTTATATTGATATGAATTTATTACCCACAGTTAAGATTATTTCGGACAGCGTTCCAGACAAAATAAATTCATTTTTTTGTTAACTGTTGTAAAGAAATTTATATGTATACTTCGCCAATCTAAATAACAATACCAAAACTCTCTTTTTTTCCTCAATTCTCTCAAACAAACTCAAACTTTTTGCGTATTGATAAAACCTCTTCTGTAACGATTACTCAACACCTTCAATGAGAGATCAATGTCGTCGCACCGAGGGGCCACCGGGGAAAAGAAGTGGGGGGTTAAGTTGAGACGAGGGAAGAGAAAGTCTTTCAGACGCGATGACGCCTTTGACCAGCTTTAATTATACAGAGTGGCCAAGTTAACTCTGCGGGTGGCAGAATGCGGTACTATATAAAATCCCTTACGTTTTTGATTGGATATCCTTGGCAGTGGAGCCGTCGTTGACTATGCATTTAAGTTTGTGGCACTTATCAATGTGCTTGTTTTTTCTGAATGACAACCGTCGACCACACATGGCTTGGGACACTTGAGGCGGGGAATCGCTGCGGTTTCGTGGGAACTGGGTGTTCCTTATTTGTAGGGCATTTTATATCTGTGTACGAATGATTGGATGTTGTTTTGGTTTGTATGGATGAAATGGATCGTTTAAAGATTATTATAGTCTAATTGTTGTATCTAGTATATAGCTCATAGAAGTCACTAGTATTGTAGTGAGTGACTCAGCTTAGACGTAGCACTGGAACACATTGTCAACATAACTGCGTTAAAGTTATTGTCCTAAATATCAAGATTCCAAATAAAATTATGTCCTTAGTAAGAAGAGGATGCAATGACTTGTAGGTTGTCTAATTGCTCTTATTGTAGTAGTTGTAATGTTGTGAATAGTTAATAGTAATAGCGTAGTATTTTATTATAAAGCAATACCACCGGTTTAGACAAATAAGAAGAGGTAACTAAACCATCTTCTTGTCGTCAGATGTTTTTGAGTGATATGTAATAGGAAGCGAGTCTATTGCCATCTACGGTTAACAGCTCCAGCCTGTGTATTACATCTGAGCTTCTTATGATTTTTATAGATAAAAACCTAATAATAGTCTGATCCGAGGACCGAGTACCTTGAAGTTCAAGTCAGTATATAGGACCTGAGCGATATTTAAAAAAGATCTTCATTCTTTTTACATAATGATTTTATATTTTTAATTTGGGATGCAGCATAGTCCTAAGACCAGTTCAGAAAGTTCTATATAAAAATATATCTTAGACCGCGTACGACAAACCTGATTTTACACATTCATTTAAATATATTGTAGCAACAATTTAAGTAACGATGATTCAAAATTCAAACAGATTCAATAATAAATATAACAGTTTTATTTAACGCTATTATCACGATAATTAGCTGATAATTATTATAGCATGCTAGTTTTTTGAGAGAGTAGCGCGTTGAAGTCTTTTACACGCACGAAATGCATGCACATTAAGAAAAAGTAATCTCATAGCATTTGTAAGTTTTAATTTTATTTTCCTGAATAGCATTCAAAAATAAAATACAGCAATATAAGAATTACCTGAGCAATTAATAAATTTCAATATTATTATATTTCAAGCGCTCATAACTGAGCTTGCACAGTCGTTTTTATCCGTTCAGTACGTTGCAGGCATTATTGGGATGCGTGAACGCTAGTATTTCTGAAAGCACGTTAACGGTCCTGGTTGTTGTCTTACGATGGCAATCTGTCAGTAATGTCAATAGCGGTAACCCATCCAACTCCTGACCGAGACGGACGTTGCTTAACTTTGCTGATCAATTAAGAACGGCTAAGCAAACTACGAGCGCTTCAAAATTTCATCATAAATTAGGGAATGCACTGACATTTGACTTTGAGTTAGGTATTTGTAAATAGCGAGTGTAATTAATGAGGTGCGGCGCCAACGGCAGGTGGTATATGGGCCGGTAACGGTGCGGTCTCATCTCCGTTAATATATACGCGAGCCACGCTCTGCCACGCTCTGCCGCCGTCTGCCGGGCAGAGGAAACAGCATAGTAGTACGGTAAAGTACGGACCCTACTGACTAATAAATATATCAAATATAGTCACGGTCATCATAAATGTTTATAGTAAAAATTTCATTGCTCTTTAATAAATATTGACTATGTACTTGGGTAGCATAATCAAAGAATATAATAAGACATAACGTTTAAAATTTATTTACTTGGCATTTAAAATTATTTAGTTTTCATACTTCCCTGCAAATGCAATTCAAGCCTGTCTATGACGTGATGTCAACATGTGGTACCTTTCTTTTTACTCACCCAAATAAGTATTTCGACCAAACGTCTTCGAACGGTTCTTCACAACCAAAACATTTTTTTTATCTGAGCAAAGGTATATAAAGTTGTCTTAGGTTTTCGCGATTGTTACACATAGTAATTAAACAACTTTAAACGGTTTAAATCGCGTATATTTGTCATTATTTTTGTCCCGACGTTTCAAACACTTTGCAGTGATCGTGGTCACGGGGTGACTAATTGGTTTTATTTGTCACATGAGTTATTAAGAAATTATTTGGTCTACCGTCAGAAATTTTTATATTAATCATAACGTTCCCTATTCACGCAGTATTCGCTCACAGTGTCCAGAGGTCTTGCAGATTTGTGTCGGCCATGAGATTTAATTAATTTAATAACAGGATCCCAAGCAGGTGGTACTTGCCAACCATCATCTCTATTGAAATTTGGGTACTTTTTGATTTCAATAGCCTCGCGTAACATTCTTGGCATAAACCGGGTCTCTCTGGCAAGGATTTGTGGGTTGTCGAACCGAATGTAGTGGTTGGGTTTGTCCTGGGCATGTTCACAAACCGCAGACTTGGTCGAGCGTCTGTTCTTCATGTCAGCAATGTGTTCTTTTACCCGGATACCAACGCTCCTCTTTGTTTGCCCAATGTATGACAGCCCACATTCACAATCAAGTTTGTAAACACCTGCATCTTGTAGGGGAATATTGCACTTAACAGGTCTTAAAAATTGGTTGATCTTCTTGTGCGGCTTGAAGTAAGTTTTTATTGAAGCTCGTCTTAAGATATTACCAATTTTGTCCGTGACACCCTTGATGTAAGGTAAGATGGCAGGTTGTCGCTCAACTGTGGAAGGCTTGGGCCGGCTTCTGTGACGCATACGTGGGAGCTTGTGATTATTGCTTCGCAGTACTTGTTTTACATACTGAAGCTCCTCCTTGAGATGGTCAGTGTCGCAGATGCCATGTGCTCTCTGTAACAAAGATTTGCCTACGGTAGCCAACTGACATGGATGGTGATGGGAGTTACCATTGAGATATTTATCTCAGGCCCTCGAAAATGGATTGAACTACGCGGTTTCCCCAAGATCAGTGCCTTTTGAAGAGATAATCTGCTCTGTGGAACATTGTCTTGCCAAAAACAGTATAAAAAAGGAAGATTTGGAAGCGTTACGCCAAGATATCTCTGCTGTTTTGCGTCGAAGTAAAGCGCCCACACCGAATCTACCTCGTGAACAATATCTTGAACTTACCAACCTACGCAAGAACCAAGACATAACCATTATTCGAGCAGATAAAGGTAATTCCACTGTAATCATGGATACGTCGGATTATAACCTAAAAATAAAAGAACTTTTGTCGGACGAAAGCACATATAAACCAGTAAAAAGCGATCCAACAGCTAAAATGGTAACAAAAACTAAGGAAATAATTTGTAAATACTCCGATACTCTTGGGTTAGACGTCACGGCACTGGTACCTTCGTGTGTGAAACCACCAAAACTGTATGGATTACCAAAAATACACAAGACAGACGTTCCTTTGCGCCCAATCGTAAGCCAAATTGACTCACCAACATACAAACTAGCTCAACACCTTGCTAAGATACTGTCTCCACTTCGCGGTCAAACTAGTGCGCATGTCAAGGATTCTTACCACTTTGTCAGTCAAATGAAAAATCTACAACTGACTGATGATGAAGTTATGGTCAGCTTTGATGTACAGTCGTTATTCACCAGCCTACCTGTACATGATTGCATTGAAATTGTCAAGAAAAGACTTAGTGAAAATGACCTTCCCATGGAATATGCAGTATTACTGGAACATTGCCTAACATCTGGCTATCTATTCTGGGAAAATAAGTTCTACATACAGATTGATGGTGTAGCTATGGGCTCTCCAGTCTCCCCCGTTGTTGCCGATATTTTCATGGAGGACTTCGAGGAGAGAGCTCTTTCCACAGCTGTGGCTATGCCGAAGATCTATAAACGGTACGTAGATGATACTTTTACCATCCTCCCCAGTAATAATGTTTCTGCATTTCTTAACCATCTAAACTCTTTACATAACAAAATTCAATTTACAATGGAGCCTGAGGTCAATAAATGCTTAGCTTTTCTTGATGTTTTAGTCATCAGGAATCCTGACAACTCCCTAAGTCATACAGTGTATAGGAAACCCACCCATACAGATAAATATCTCAATGGTAACTCCCATCACCATCCATGTCAGTTGGCTACCGTAGGCAAATCTTTGTTACAGAGAGCACATGGCATCTGCGACACTGACCATCTCAAGGAGGAGCTTCAGTATGTAAAACAAGTACTGCGAAGCAATAATCACAAGCTCCCACGTATGCGTCACAGAAGCCGGCCCAAGCCTTCCACAGTTGAGCGACAACCTGCCATCTTACCTTACATCAAGGGTGTCACGGACAAAATTGGTAATATCTTAAGACGAGCTTCAATAAAAACTTACTTCAAGCCGCACAAGAAGATCAACCAATTTTTAAGACCTGTTAAGTGCAATATTCCCCTACAAGATGCAGGTGTTTACAAACTTGATTGTGAATGTGGGCTGTCATACATTGGGCAAACAAAGAGGAGCGTTGGTATCCGGGTAAAAGAACACATTGCTGACATGAAGAACAGACGCTCGACCAAGTCTGCGGTTTGTGAACATGCCCAGGACAAACCCAACCACTACATTCGGTTCGACAACCCACAAATCCTTGCCAGAGAGACCCGGTTTATGCCAAGAATGTTACGCGAGGCTATTGAAATCAAAAAGTACCCAAATTTCAATAGAGATGATGGTTGGCAAGTACCACCTGCTTGGGATCCTGTTATTAAATTAATTAAATCTCATGGCCGACACAAATCTGCAAGACCTCTGGACACTGTGAGCGAATACTGCGTGAATAGGGAACGTTATGATTAATATAAAAATTTCTGACGGTAGACCAAATAATTTCTTAATAACTCATGTGACAAATAAAACCAATTAGTCACCCCGTGACCACGATCACTGCAAAGTGTTTGAAACGTCGGGACAAAAATAATGACAAATATACGCGATTTAAACCGTTTAAAGTTGTTTAATTACTAAAGGTATATAAAAATAAGTTTGGCACACTGTCGTTTAGACCAATGCAAATGGTCTGCATTTTTTTATACGACCAATTATGACCACGCAGTTTTTATTAATTTCTCTGGTAGATAATGGAATCACAAGATTTATTTTTCACTTTTCATACTCGTAAAGTTTTTGTTTATGCCCGGTGTTAGCGGACTGAAACGGATTTTTATGCTCTAGTGCATTTTTTTGTACTAGTAACATAAAAGCTTGTCGTTAAGCGCAAGTGTATTAAAATAAATATATTTCTGTAATATACTGTATGTAAAAAGTGGGTCTTTATCCGCTTAAGATCGGCGGTGCGAATTAGCACACCTGTTGCACATACGTCTTATACCGCATCTACCTCGCAAGCTTGTTTAGAGGTTAATAATACCCACAAATCAGGAGTATAATTAAAGATCCAAATATGTATTTTTCCAAAATAATGACACTCAAAACAGTAGAACATTGATCAAATATCAGTTTTAACTTTAACTAAATAAATTTATGTTACAAAAACATTTCATTCATTGATTC
The DNA here is from genome assembly GCA_963854805.1 of Plagodis dolabraria. NCBI lineage: Eukaryota > Metazoa > Arthropoda > Insecta > Lepidoptera > Geometridae > Plagodis > Plagodis dolabraria. The sequence goes on along the minus strand of OY978460.1, from coordinate 2,369,524 downwards.
GTTGCCTGATTTCCTCGCAATTGAAGGAATAATCTGAGTACATAACTCTTGCATAATAATAAAACCCGTTTTAGCCTCGATGTGTTATCTATAATGGTCCGCCGATAATACCTTCCCTTAAATCCAAAAAGACCAAATGTTTAAAATTTTCTTTACCAAATGTAACTTATATTGAACCGCACGTAGCGAGGTTTGCTTAGCCGTTCTGAACCGATCAGCAAAGTTAAACAACGTCCGCCTCGATCATGAGTTGGATGGGTGACCGCTGACATTACTACTGAGCGGTTCCGTGCTTCGGAGGGCGCATTAAGCTGTCGGTTGTCTTACGATTGCAGTCTGGCTAGCTACCACCCTTAGGTAGAAAATCTGTCGTTAAGCACCTAAGGGCGTGTTCCGGCAGCTGTCCTTGAGAGCCAGTAATTCTGGGTTAGCCTGAACAACATCTTCGACCACATCATCACTCACCATCAGGTGAGATAGTGGTCAAAGGCTAACCTATCAGACATAAAAGAAAATACTAAACATTAAGCTTGGCCCAGATAAACTCTCTATTGACAATGCGACAGTCTTCCTGGGAATCAAAATGGATTCAACATTACAGTGAGATCCACATATACATGATCTAGCCGGAAGACTTAGTTCTGCTGCATATGCAGTTCGTAAGATAAGGCAGTTTTCACTCTTTTTAGTCAATGACAATCGATCCAGTAAGTAGCAAGAGTAGTGACTCTTACTACTTACTGGATCGATTGTCATTGACTGTTAACGACTATATAATCAAGATAGGAAAATATTTTTCAGTTTATGAAATTTAAATGTGAACAAATGACAAGCTTCAGCTTTAAAAAAAAAAAAGAAACTATCAAAATTGGTTTACCCAGACACAAACAAACAGACGAATGAGAACCTCCTCCGTTTTTTGAAGTTGGTTAAAAAAGGTCAGTCTTAACACTATTCTAGTCTCACTCAGTTTTTATATTTGTAAATTTGATATCTTATGGTGTAAGAATTGGTTATAAAGCATTTAATGTTATCACGATATTGCGGACTATATAAACTAAAAAGAAGTAAGAAAATGTATAAGTACCTAATTCAACGATTCATTTATTCCGCGAACTGGTAGTGGGCAGGAAACTGGAAAATTTGGACTGCCTGTGAGTCTGCAATTACTTGTAGGTTGTCGAAATGCTATTATTGTAATAGCTGTAGTGTTGCATATTGTTCGTAGTATTTTTGTTACTAAAGCCATCTGCCGGTTTAAAAAATAGTGAGATTTTTTATCGTAGTAAATGTATTAGTGTACCAAATGTTCTTTTAGTCAGTTCAATTTCAATTAATAACGATGAATTATTCTTATACATATTAATTTTACCTCCTTTTTTCAGTATATTGAGTTGAAAATACTGATTTAGCAACTCTTAGCCCCTTAAAAACTTATTTTACAAGAACTCTGATGGCTAAATACTTAGTATAAGCTAGCATAGCTCGTTCTTGACCAGCATTAGTGGTTTAAATATTTTTGCACAACACTAGACTGAATGACAGATAGATGTTCCAGTAATATATTATTTGTTTAAAATAAGCTACATTTTCTTTTTTACACTTTGTATAACTATAATGTACCTATAATAAAATAACCTTTCAAGCTGTTTGCCAGTTCTTCGGAAGGCGATGCTGCCCACCAGTAAGGTTTGGGGGGGGTTACAATTCTAGCCCGGCATCCCAGGTGTAATGCACGGATAATGTACGATATGATGCAATATTGATGGATTTGAGTTGATTTGAGTCCATTTAAAACGAATTTAATACAGTAGATTAGATATACTAATATGTGTTCGCACAAGTAGAGTAGAAGTCATGTCTCCGTTTTTGATAAAATTTTACAATGTTGACGTATATTTACTGTATTTTTTTTATACGTTACTTTTTGTATATATTAGTGAAATAATAATACTGTTATAGTGACTAGGAGTATTATATATTCGTAAAGTATTTTATGTAAGTAATAATTTTCTAGGGGCATATGTAAAATATTTATCCTCAATGTAGGTACTTATGCGACATCATATGAGAAATAAGGAATATCCTAAGAGTACAGATAAATAATACCAAGTTTGTATAGTTAAATAAATATCTCAAAGGTATCCACTTTCTCAACTAGCCATTATTTAAACTATGTTTGCACTTTGCAATAGACAATCGTGCGTGTTAAAGACATCGACGCGCTACACTCTCCAATAAAATATCACGCGCTTACGTTAACAATGTTTGCGTTTTATACCAATATAACTTTAATAATATATTATCCAACTTTTAAGTATCTCCCCTTAACGTAAGTAGATTCCCTTTTAGTGAATTTGTACGCAAATTTTCACTGATAAAAACAAATGTATCCAAATAAACTGCGATGAAGACGAAATACTTCATAACCAAACCCAAAAGGCTACATTAGAAAAGCAATTAAAAACTCAATATATAATGCCTTCTTGAATTTCAAACATATGAGGCGTTATAAGTCTATTTTCAAGCTCTAAGTGCAAGCAATAAGTTCAACCGCTGAACTTAATAAGCAAACTTTATTATTCGATCTTTTCTCAAGTTGATGCTTTTAAAGATATTGTTCAGGCTAACATAGAATTACTGACACTCGAGGAGGGCTGCCGGGACACAGCGTTACATACTTGGTGACGGATGTTACTAGTCAGCCGAGCAGAAGCATCAATATAATAATTTGAACATTTCAGAACGTCATCGCGTCAGTCCCTTCATCATTTTGGTGCAAGATCTGTCTGCATGGTGGGAGGGCACTTTGCAAATGCCCGCCTGGCTAGTTACCACCCTCAAGTTGAAAATCTGTCGCCAAGCACCTAACGGTGTGTTCCGGCAGCTGTCCTTGAGAGCCAGTAATTCTAGGTTAGCCTGTACAACATCTTCGACCACATCATCACTTACCATCAGGTGAGATAGTGGTCAAAGGCTAACCTATCAGGATTAAAAACAAAAAGTATTTATCAAAATTGTATGTTGTTTGATGGCAAATCGAAGTTAAAACCTTTAGACGACATAATATCTCGTAGAACTCTCACTGTGGTAGGCTATTTTGCTAATTCCAAGCTTGTGAGCTCTCTCAGGTACGTGTTCAGAGTCCAAGAACTTAGAAATTCGTTTTGACAGCTGTCTCTGATAGCCAGTGGTAACATATACAAATAGGTAACATATTGGAATCGAGTATATCACTTACGAACAGGTGAAATGAAAAGTTAGAGGCAATAAAATACCTATTAGCAATGAAAAAGAAGTAATATTTCCTAGGACTATCCGATTACAGCAGTGGCGACAAATGAATGGTGACTAATACTGTTTCCGGTGAAATTAATTGCAACCGATGCCTGAGTCATCCAGCACACCAGTGAAAAGGGGTTGCCAAACCCAGCTTGTCACTAGGGCAATGGTTTCTTAGAACTTACTGCTTGCATAACATTGTTAAGTTGATGAAATAATAAGAAATCTTGACATATGTATTGTCGGTGTAGAAAGTATTTTGAGAAAAGGCAGATGAGGTAAACTATAAGACAGCTCTATATCATTTTTATTCTCCTTACCGTGGCAATAGTATGATCTAATGATACATTTTCAAGTCAATTTAGTCGTATGCGCCTAAATTTATTATTTAGTTACTTCGAGTTTCCAGGCGCCACTTTAGGTACTTGACTAACGAAGCACTCTTCTAAGGATATAAAATTAACTCGTCAAATAGTTTAATAAACCAAATCAAAATTAAAATGTATCTTAGGAATCTCAACTTGTGCAATTCTCTTTAGAACTAAAGCAACTGATATATTATGTTGTCTTAGGTTTTCGCGATTGTTACACATAGTAATTAAACAACTTTAAACGATTTAAGTCGCGTATATTTGTCATTTTGTCCCGACGTTTCAAACACTTTGCAGTGATCGTGGTCACGAAGTGAATAATTGATTTTAAAATAATGACAAATATACGCGATTTATACCGTTTAAAGTTGTTTAATTACTAAACTGAAATATTGTTTGATCCAAGTTATTATTCCAGTCCGTTTAAAACGAGATTACTTACTATAATAGTAAAGTAATTATAAAATGCTGTGTTTGTACCATCGAGATATAATAGAGGTCAATGGTTTGTACCACAGATCACAGAAACTAAAGGTTACTAGATCTCTATGGTTTGTACAGTAGAGTAAACAGTCATGTTTCAATTTGATGTTGTGCGTGATCTAATAACTTTTGATGTACATTACTAGGTACCTACTCGTACTAATACTGTAATTTACACTATATTTTTAATCGATTTCAAAAAAGGAAAAATTTCTCAGTTTTACAGGGTGTGCTGATTTTAATGATTTTTTTTTATATTCCTAAGCTGATTCTTGTCTTGTGGTCCCACTTAAATATTAGTGAGATCTGACCAATAGTATTTGAGTTATCCCTAATAATGCGAATTTAATTGGCTTCCACTACATTGATGATGTTCTCATTTTCACGTGTCGATGTAAAATGAACAAAAAAAAACTATATACGATGGTTCGTATATAGTTATCGTATACCTTTTGGTTCATCTAATAGGAGCCATAGATTTTATTATTTTATTTTAATTTCAACTTGGCATGTGTAGGTACTCATTATGAAGAAAAAGGATATTGAGAGGCGACATACAGAAATGTTACCTTAACAAGAGGGTTTTTTCTTTTGAGGTACAATACAACTCCACCGGACTTTAGTACGAAGGCCTTGCATGGTATTAGAAGGGCACCACATCATCACAAATTAAGTGATTTATTGGTAAAAGACAAGCCCCTAGCAGCAGTAAAAAAAGGAACTCTAAAACACTTATCTTATACCAGAGACTATTACAGTCGCACAAAGTGAAACTGAACACATAAGAATCATGAATAAAACAAACTGTAATACTGCGGTCAAAAGAGTCAGAGAGAAAGTTCACATGTCCTAGGTATTGTTGCCGTGTCGCTGCCGACTACGCGTGCCGACTTTACCGGTATAATAGACAGCTTTATCGCTTATCAGCCGTGCCAGTGTTCGATCCTAGTTCAGGCTAGAGTTTCACAACATGGTGGAAGAGTAGATCTTTGAAAGCTCACCTTTCGAGGAGAAAATTACACAACTTTTAATTAAGTTAAATTGAGCTCCGATCCGAAACATACCACTTGGTATCGGTAATATTTAGAACTAGCTTTCCGGGCGCGGCTCCGCCCGCGCGTATGTCGGTTATCGCGCGAAAACATTAACCTCTTTTTGCGCAGTCGGATAAAAACTATCCAATGTTTTTTCCCGGGTCTCAAACTATCTCCATACCAAATTTCATTCAAATCGGTCCAGTAGTTTTGGCGTGAAAGCGTAACAGACAGACAGACAGACAGACAGACAGAGTTACTTTCGCATTTATAATATTAGTACTGATTATTTGTTTATTCCCTTTCCATTAATTATTATATAAATTGGGATCCGTCTAATCATGTAATTGATTATATTACTATTCCAATCTGACCCCACATATTAGTTACTTACTTGTATGAGTACGGTTTGAAAGATAAACTTCACGTTTGACACAAGTATATAATGTACAAGTAAATTTCAAAGTACTAGGAGGGCAGAAGTTCTAAGAAGTCATACCTACTACAGTGTATTTATTCTAGGGAATAATCATGTAACAAACTAATATCCATTATCGTTATTTCTTATACCCCATTATAAGTTAGTTTTTTACATATAATATAACTTTGAAATCATTTTTTATCTTAAGTAGCTAAATTGTCCAGTAAGTCTTCATTTCTTTTTTATTTACTAAGTAGGTACGTGAGTATAAAAGAAGGCAAAATGGTTTTGAAGTAAACGGTACTTCACGGTACATTAATTCACATTCCTTTAAGAATTAGTCATATATTTCTCATATAATACTGTTAACCGATAATATAAACAGGCCTAACATCCCAAGTACCTGCACAATTTAGCCGAATTGACGGTTGTTGAACCCATCGGTGACATTGATTATTGCTATTTCGGATAAATCCCGTAAAATGATCATAATTAATTTGGTATAAAACATTTCTGTATCGATTCCGCATATTTTTCTTGCTACATTTGGATTCAAAAAAACATTTTTCAAGTCGTTTTAAGTCCGCAGTGTATTATTGTATCATGGTTTTAGGTACCTTATAAAGTCATATTACTTACATACCTTATGTTACTTTTAGTAATCAAATTACAAATTATCGAGAAGGGGGTTTTGACAGTATTGATGTATTTGGCCTGCGTTATAATATTGACTTTAATATAATGTCTAGATTTCAGCCATTCACTTTTACAAATTTCGCTCGGTGGTCTAGCTATGGCATGCGCACGTCCGCTGGCTAGGTACCACCCTTAAGGGTATATTTTAGACGAACGCCCCCATACAAAACGCAGCTCCAATCTCATTTTAATAATAGCGAATAAAGCTCAATGATTTTTTACCTACGTAATCACTACCCTAATATCTAGGTTTGTGGTGCATCAGATTTTCATTAAATTATACAGTTTTGAAATTACACTAGCTCAAAAACTCGTAATTTTAGATAAAAGAAAGACTCAACTTTAAGCATCTCTTTCAAGAAAAATAAGCATGTTTTTAATATTGCTATTGCACCACAAACATAGGGAATATAATGAACTTTCTATTATGGAAAGTTATTTATACATGTGTACTATACTTTTTAAATAAATCTGGAGCTGCGAATAACTGTCTCAAACTCCTAAAAACGAGTGCTATATACTAAACGCTATATAATTAAAAAAATAATTAGAGTCCATAAGAAAAAGGATTTAAGCCAGAAACGATAGGTCTAATAATACACTATATTTACATGTAAGTTTTTTTTTAGTAACAAGTTGAGTTTATATGAAAGTTCACACTTTGGCTGGCGGGTATATGTCCGTAAATAAAAAATCTGTAGCCAAAGCACTTAGCATTGTATTCCGGCAGCTGTCATAGAATACGAATTCCCATTCTAGATTGAGCTTATTTACCATTTTCGACCACATAATCACTTACAATCAGGTAAGTTTTTTTTTCAATTTCAAAATATCTTTATTTATCATAAACACAACATTTGTACATTTGAAGTGTATATTTATCCTAGAAAGCCAACATTAATAAATTGTTTGTTTTATAATCTAAATAGATTTCATAAAACTTGTAAAAGTGTAACATTATAATTTACTTTTTAAATACATGTAGTTTAAACATTTTATAAATCTTGTCATAGTGCAATCTTTAGAGACAGAATTACATTTTTCATTGAATTTGTATATAAACTGAAGGTAGTTGAAAATAACCAACAAAGAAAGCAAGCGCTAAACTCATGGCCGTTGACAAATAGCTACAAGAACTAGCATAACATATTGTGGAAGACTTAGTTCTGCTGCATATGCAGTTCGTAAGATAAGACAGCTAACAGACGTAGCTACTGCTAGGCTCGTTTATTTCGCGTACTTCCACAGTATTATGTCTTATGGTATATTGCTGTGGGGAGCTGCTGCTGAGATAGAGACAATCTTTATCTTACAAAAGCGTGCAATTCGAGCCATATATGAAATGGATCCTAGGGAATCCCTGAGAGATATTTTTAAAGAAATTGATATTTTAACTTTACCAAGTCTGTATATATTTGAAAATATTATGTATGTTCGTAAAAATTTGAGCAAATTTAAATCAAACTGTGACACTCACGATTATAACACTAGGAATAAAGATAAAATAGCGGTGCCAGGTTTTAGATTAGCAAAGACAAATAAAAGGTCCTTCTTAGGAAATTGTGTGCGGTTTTATAATAAATTGCCCAAACATATTACAACGCTCACAGAAAGAAAATTCAAGTTGCATGTGAAGAATATTTTGATAAAGAAATCTTACTACACAGTTTGTGATTACTTAACCGACAAAAATGCTTGGACTGGTTCGCCTCTGCCAAGCTAGCGCCTAACACCTACGTAATGTAAATTAAGTATTGTAATAATTTTACTATATAGTATGTACTTAACACATTTTTAAAAAACGTTTAAAAGAATGGCCCCGAGTTTCTTGCCCGTTCTTCTCGCAGTGGCTCTATAATTTTTGTTTGCTGAACGTGGCAGTACAATGTAGTATATTTCAATATTAAAATTTGTAATTGACCTTCATAAGAGCGTCGTAGACGCCCAAATTGAATAAATGATTTTGACTTTGACTTTGTAGTCGCCCGCGCAAATCATGAAATCGACCAGTGCGACGCGCACGCCGTTCCAGTCCTCATATCAGGTAAGATTTTGTTCCTAGGCTAGCTTATCTGTGTTAGGTATCCCTTATCACCTTTTTGTCTCTAAAGGGGTAGGCGTTGACGGTACATTCATTCAGAATTTGACTACGCAAATGTCATTTTCTTCTTTAACGCATTTCTGTATAAATAGAAACGACATGAACCTTTCGTTAAAAATCATCAATTGTAGAAAAATCTCTCTAACCTCAATTAACCACTTTTAAAAATCTCTACAAAACAATTTTGAATACCAAATGTTAGAATTTTGTGATATTTTGTATCAATCCCAGAAAACTGACAAAACTGGAGCACAGATAATCTAGAACCTGTACCTAATATATCCGTGGTCCAGTTTTTACAGTTTTTTGTTTTATTAGTTATACTATTTATACATAGTTACGTCATATTTAGATACAAAATTACTACAGTTGATGATGAAATACCTGCTTGTGATACCCAGCCTACAATTGCCTGGAACAGATCACTGTTAAGCGATTAGACTCCTGAATAAACAATTGAATATTTTGTGGTAAGTATTTTAAAAGTCTTATTACCTAGGTTTTATGTATTCATTATTATTCTAGCGTTTCTAACAATTAGCGCTTGTGATCATTGCGTGTACCTACACTTATGCATCTAATAAAAAAGTTGTTAGACCACAACTATAAATGTGAAAGTAAGTTTGTCGGTCTGTCTGTTGTAATTACTTCCTTACCTAAATTAACAAAACGATATTTCTGCTCAATTTAGTTGAAAATAATATTCTTAGAGCTAATATCGCTACGCCCCAGCAAGATTCCAACGATATACGAATTCAGAATTTCAGCCGTTTAAAGCGTCGCTCTATAATTACGATATTCTTTTATATTTTGATGTTTTAACAAAGTATAGTTTGTAAATTGTACGCTAAACTTCTAAGCTTTAGATTAGTTTTTTTGCACAGTTTTTTTTTTACACGAATAAGATTAAGTATATAGGATCTGTTCAAATTAAAATCTTCAAGAATTACGTTGTGTAAATTTTATGCAGACGAAATCAGTCCAGCATTATCTTTGCAATAACCAAAAAATGTTTTCATGTTAATAGCGGAATGACAAATTATTGTATTTAATCCATTGCTTTCATCTAACTTCTATAACGGATGAGGTTTGATAGTCGAAGCATATCTATGCCAATGTGTAATACGAAGCAATGATCGTCTAATGGCATTGGTACTGCCGCACAAGTCCATGGTTAGAACCCTCCCACGGTATGAGCTTTACCCTAGATACGTCGAGAGGGCTTTTTGCGAATATCATCTTCGTAGCACAAATATAAAATCACCAAGTACCTAACTGTGATTCCCAGCCATCCATTTTCCTTGAGAGTGTGTTTTTATTCTAGGTTTATTTACCCTGAGCATCAGGTACAAACCTATTTGCAGTATAAAAATGTTCCGTTTAGAAACATAATACTTATTATAACTGTAGTGAGTTAGTTGAGCCACCATTTCGGTCTCTACCTAACCGAAATACTGGGTAGCGTTTATAAAATACAGTATTGTCCCCATTTCAATATTTATTCCTTGTGCCAAATAAGTGCTAACATTTCGCTTTCACAGAATAGCACTAGTGGAAATGTTAAAATATTTTTATTTTCAGAATTTCGATAAAATTTTGATAGATTTCACTTCCGGTTCTTAGAGTAGTCATAGGCAATAAATATTTACTTCAATTTTTTATTTGAACTTTAAACGTACTAAACAACGAATTTCAAATAGTTTTCTTCATTCATATTCTCCTATAAGTACCTCCTTATTACTTAGGAGGGATGTGGAGTCGTCAGTATAATGATTTTATATAATTAATAAATAGTGTGAGGTCTCAGTTTTATGGCCGGCACTCTTCTTTTCAGGTTCCGATACGAGGTATCGCGTATCGGAACCTGAAAAGAAGTGACATATCTCACTAAAATGGTAAACACCATTTCTGTAATCAAGTTTTAAAGGACTGAGAATAGGACGTAAATTATTTTTTAAATGGGTATATAAATTATTTATTTCATTTTTATTTGCTTGTATTGCAAAACAACGTTTGTCGGGTCCGCTAGTATTATAGTAGGTATATAAAAAGCCATATTATTACCTCGTATTTACAAATAGCTGTAGGAAAATTATTAATCAAATTAATACTTCAATCGAAATCGCCGATTCGCCGCCTATCAAATAAGTACTGCTGTGTTTTTTAATCAGCTCTACCACTTTCTACTCTTTACTGTTTAATCAGCTCTACGATTTTATACCCTTAACTATATATTTACTGACGAGATTCAAAATTTGGTTTAATTATCTTATATTTAAAAAAAAATTGTTTGTGTAGGTACATGAAGCAGCAATAAATTAGACGGTGTGTTTAGTTTTATTTATATTATGAGTATATTTGTTGTATTTCCCTTTTTTATTTAGAAGTGGTTTTATTCGTTTCGTGTATATAGGTTTATACATACATTATACGTTTCAATCATTTGTGAGATTGGGGCTACAATGAAACAGATCAAACTGATAAGCCAAATGACGTCCTATGTTTATTAGTAAAAATGAAGTTGGTAATCAACTATTGTAATTTCCTTATGTCTAAACGCGAGTACTTTACTTAAATGGATCGCACAAAGTGGCTAATGTAAAGAAAAGAAGAGGATATTAAAAAAATATCTGCACTAACACAAATCAAAGCTCTACACTTTTCTTTAGGTCATATAAGTATTTCGATTCTCATGATTTAAAATAAAATAATAAGAAACTTTCGGTTCAAAAAGACGAAAGCCTTAACAGTTATCGATATTAGGTCCGATATCTCGAAGTTTCAACATTGTTTGCACCGTCAAGTTCACAAACATTCAATATCAGCGGTTTCAACTGAATTCTGAAAATTTGAAATTTAAATGAGGAATTTCTCTTACGGGCAGTCCACACGATTCGGCCACGTCCGTTCAGTGGAGAATAACACATTGACCTAAAAACGCGTCCTATCTAATAAGAAAGTGACTCACTGGTGAAAAACGATCCCACGGAGTACAGATCATCCTGACAGCGCGCGGGGGTGGCCAGGAGGAGAAGCACGAGCACTGGCACTGTCATGATGGCACTGTCAAAAGTGTCAAACTGTCACTGTCACTCAGGCGGCGGTCATCGCGTGCGCGGCCTATGAAGTGCGCGGACATACTGTCGAGTGGAAGCCTTTCTTCTTTCGTTTGGGTGCGCTCGCGGTGGGGCAATTATTATGCGGGGTAGATGGGCTAGGAGTTGTATTTGTGTTACTTGCCTTTGGACTTACTGTCTCTTGTGAGGACCAGCACTTTCAAATATGGTTGTTACTTCACAACTGATAAATACTCTGGTGAATTTTACTTTCGTTGTGGTTTTGTTAGTTCAGCAAGATTCGATAACGTCCTCAATGTTAAGCTGCACAGCATAGTAACACGGAATTTCGTGTACTAGTCTAGCTAATTACCATTCTCAAACAGTCAATCTATCGCCAAATGCCTTACGGTGCACTCAAATGTGTTGTGAAAGCCAGTTTTTATTTTAGATGTTTAGCACCCGGCTAGGACTAGCCATACCTATACCTGAAATATCTCTCTCTAAACGATTAGAGCACTCTACTCCTTAGTTAAGAGCATACCCCGGTCAAGTGTTGTAATAGGTCTGTGTCCTTACGTGGGAATCGCCCTTTGTGCAGAGGTGATGACAATGAAGGAGGTGGCGGTAACAAACCGGGAGATCGCATACCTCTTTGATGCGATCTCCTTACCCTCCTATTTGGACAATGGAGGAGACTCTACGGCCTCTTTTACCCCCCATTCATATCGCAGCGATCTCTGAGACGATCGTCGAATAGACGAATAACCTCGTGGTAGCACGCATGGTGCTTCCTTGTGCTCCTCAGGGACTATGAGGCGAAGCAACTCCAGCTTGGCCTCAACACGAGAAGAAACCTCAAGGTGGGCCCCCCTGAGTAGACGGAGATGCATAAATACATTTTCCACATGTAAAAAAAATAATTGTCCGTGGTCTAACTTGCTTGCCATTTTCAATCATCATCACTTACCAATAAGTAATATATACATCTTATTTCCGAAACTTAACAGAGCCCTAGGTTGATGAGACGCGTGATCAAAATACTAGCACTTACGAATAAGCATTGAAATCCAACAGGACAACGCTGTCAGCATGCTGGGCACGGTACCAGCTACATTTGGAGTTTGGACTGCTTATAGGCCATACAACGGCCTGTTAAAAAAGTTGCGTATCAATATATACCTACAAAAGATATTACCTTCTGTACATGATCAACAATCTTTGACCAAGTAAGTACGACGTAACGGCATACAGGTTTACGAGTCTGGATATGTTTGTCCAACTATAGAGCAACTATCAACTAATCTGCAGCCGCTAGTTGTGTTCTAAGATTACTAGAAGTCAACACCACTTACTTGGTCACACTTTTACTTCTAGTGTCTAGTAGAAACAAGCAGGTTGCATGTCTAATGTTAACTTACACTTTGCGGTGGAGTATTTTCTGTGGTTTTTGGTGGGTGGTCCCCCGTGTGATGGTAAGCGTCAAGCCTGTCCATTACAGTTATAAATTACTATGTAAATCCGAGACATAAGTTGCATGGTAAGATGCAAAGTATTTTACGAAAGCCCGTCTGGCTAGCGAAGTAGAAAACCTGTCACCAAGCACCTAACGATGTGTTCCGGCAGCTAAAATAGAGAGCCAGTAATTCTAGGTTACAAAATTACAAATTTACGAGAGAAAAAATTATAGTCATGTGCGGGATTCGAACCCGCGTCCATCCACCCCTTTAGCCGGGGTATGCTCTAACCGATTGAGCTAGCATGACACAATGACTCATAACTGTAATTCTTGCTCTCGTTTTTCAACCATCGTATCGGGATGGAGCGACACCTATAGTTCAACTTGCGTTGTACTACAAATAAGACCAATTTTGCAATTGGTTTTAAACTTGTAAATGATGACGCAACCTTATGATTTTAATATTGTTAAGTTTGCAATAACGCCTGCTAAGCGAATTACATTACAAAATTACAAATTTACGAGAGAAAAAAAATTATAGTCATGTGCGGGATTCGAACCCGCGTCCATCCACCCCTTTAGCCGGGGTATGCTCTAACCGATTGAGCTAGCATGACACAATGACTCATAACTGTAATTCTTGCTCTCGTTTTTCAACCATCGTATCGGGATGGAGCGACACCTATAGTTCAACTTGCGTTGTACTACAAATAAGACCAATTTTGCAATTGGTTTTAAACTTGTAAATGATGACGCAACCTTATGATTTTAATATTGTTAAGTTTGCAATAACGCCTGCTAAGCGAATTACATTACAAAATTACAAATTTACGAGAGAAAAAATTATAGTCATGTGCGGGATTCGAACCCGCGTCCATCCACCCCTTTAGCCTAATTATAATTTTTTAACTATAATTTTTTCTCTCGTAAATTTGTAATTTTGTAATGTAATTCGCTTAGCAGGCGTTATTGCAAACTTAACAATATTAAAATCATAAGGTTGCGTCATCATTTACAAGTTTAAAACCAATTGCAAAATTGGTCTTATTTGTAGTACAACGCAAGTTGAACTATAGGTGTCGCTCCATCCCGATACGATGGTTGAAAAACGAGAGCAAGAATTACAGTTATGAGTCATTGTGTCATGCTAGCTCAATCGGTTAGAGCATACCCCGGCTAAAGGGGTGGATGGACGCGGGTTCGAATCCCGCACATGACTATAATTTTTTCTCTCGTAAATTTGTAATTTTGTAATGTAATTCGCTTAGCAGGCGTTATTGCAAACTTAACAATATTAAAATTCTAGGTTAGCCTGATAAACATCTCCGACCACATTAGTTACCATCAGATGGTCCACCAGTATCAGTTATAAATAAAAATGTATTAGTTCAGTGTTTAGTTATCCCATTAATTTCACTAGCTTTAGTGCCCTTCGTGCCTAAATACAGTAGTGTTGGCACACTACTACTTCGCGAATGACAATGCCACCTAGGTGGTCACCACAGCATTGTCAGATGGGGGCTCTTCCTAAGGAAGGAAACAACCTGATGTTTTTTTTTTTTTGATAAGTAAGCCTTTGACCGCAATCTCACCTCATGGTAAGTGATGATATGGTCGAAGGTGTTAAACAGGCTTAAACCTAGAATTACTGGCTCGCAAGGACATCTGCTAAAACACACCGTTAAGCGCTTGGCGACAGATTTTCTACTTGAGGGTGGTCGCTAGCCATGCGGGCATTCGCAAAATGCCCTACCACCATGCGGTGAAGCTCAAGCCCGCGGTGGGATTCGAACCATGGACCTGCTGCGCGGCAGTCAATAGCCAATGCCACTAAACTATCACTGCTATAAAAATGCTCTTCCAGCTGGTCGGCGCCATCCACTTCCTACCCTTATTAATTATATGTGTACAATAATGTTTTCTCTAAACACAGAGTACTTTGAAAGAAGATATCTGTAAATATTTTGATTATACCACGTAAGTCCACGGGACCATTTTGGTGACCTCTACTAGCATGACTACTAAGTAATTCCTTGCTTCGGAGGGCACGTTAAGCCTTCGTCCTGGTTGTGGTCTTGTGATGACGCTGATGGTATAGCATACAAAGGCTAGCCTATCGGCAATAAAAACACTTTAGAAGCAGAGCAGAAGTGCCATTATTAAAACCATGGCAGAGTACAATTATACGTTTTAATTATTTAATAACCTGACCGATCGACTATCTATCAGTCAACAATTATATCTTATTGAGGCATAGTGTAGTCTAGTGCCCTCAATGTAAGTAGGCAAAACGTTTTATCCACGGAACGCCATAAACAAGGGAATCGCCTTTGAAAACTTTTTTTTAAGTAGGCAAATGCAATCGCTCTACCCTTTCACCATGGGGGTGGTGGAAGGGGATGTGTGGGACATGAACCCACTAAAAACCCCCTCGTGAGCAGTCCTCCGCCGGGGAGGGGCAAGATAGGGTCGCGTTAGCAGTCAATATCTTGCCCCGGCGGTAGACCCGAACTCAATCAGGCCTCTGCGCCTGTGGAGGGGCGACCCGGCTCACCAAGGCTACCCCCCAAACGTGTGGGTTTGAAACCTGGGTCAATGACATGTATTGTCAATGACAGCACTGGATGACGGCACGGGGCCGTATCGATTACAATTTATAAGGATGAAATATTTTTATGTTATTGGATGTAAATACCTACTAAAATTGGGCAAGTATACCAGGGATTCGAGAAACATAATAATTGTAGGTATACTTTACAACAATGACAAATAACTTTTAAGTTAACGATATATTTTTGTCCAAACCTTTAACTTTATTTTTTTTCTGCTATTTCTGGAAAAAACATCATAATTTTTTTTTATAAATATTCTCTTGAAAATAAAGGAAAATAAGATCTGCCATGACATCACCAACAGAGACATGTTGATGATGTCATGTCTTTATATAAAGAATGATAAATAATTGATAACGCTAAACTGACTTCACTGGCTCCAACAAGTTATTTCACATTTTCCAGTGTTAGAAGGCTGTTACATTAAAAAAATATAATATCGTAAACATTAATTAAACAAATGGTCACCAAATATACATTTACAACACTGGTTTTGCTGCTTGAGGGATGGCTACTCAGGAGGACGTTTTTCTCGTTTAATATACATACATTCATTCTTAACAGCCATGACGTCCACCATTGACCCAAAAGGCTTCCTCTATTAGTGGGGGTCTCGGGTATGGCAGAGTAAGATGGCAGTTCTTCAAAAGATGCTGCTGCCCAACTTCTATTTCTTTTTGTCCTCGTCGCCTCTTACATCTCCCACAAAAAGATATAGGACTTGCAATGCTTGCTTGGCACCCCAACAAATATGCAGATACTTAATTATTCATTTATTTATTTCAGGGAAAACCAACAGCTGAAGTAACTTATGTATATAACACTAATAGTAACAGAAAGCCAATTATAGGTGTTCACGTATAGTGACAACATAATTATAAGGTGTGAGCAATAACAATATCGCTTATGAAACACATTTATGTGAAAAAAGTAAATATCTTAAATACCAAGTTTTTAAAATATTTTTAAGAAAGACCTTGAAAACAAAAAAAGGATATTTAAATAATTAACTAATAATATCTAAATTAACTTACAATATAGTTTAAATATCGCCTCTGAAGAAATTAGATCTCAACCGTTGTCTGGTTGAGTTTACGCTCGTACAAAATAAATCTAGATCATTATTCCTGCAGATTTTATTGATTTGGTTACTAGCTCACCATAGAAATGAATTTTGTCTGTAGTTTGTTCCTACAGTGGGAGTACAAATACTTATAGAATGAAATTTCGTCAATTAACTCGTCTTTCAATTAACAACATACGAGTTAGCATATCTGCTTTAAATAATATCTTTATAGAAATTCATACAGTGTCAGCCGGATTGTCCATTGCTGAACACAGCCTTCCG
This sequence comes from Plagodis dolabraria, assembly GCA_963854805.1. Taxonomy (NCBI): domain Eukaryota; kingdom Metazoa; phylum Arthropoda; class Insecta; order Lepidoptera; family Geometridae; genus Plagodis; species Plagodis dolabraria. The sequence goes on along the minus strand of OY978460.1, from coordinate 2,352,661 downwards.
TATTAAGGAGGGTTTGTCATATTCCCCGCGCTTGGCAGGCGTCTTGTGGATCGCTGTGTAATAACGCAGTTCCTCAGAAGTCGCTGCTGCCACCTTCCAGTATTTTACCCTTAGTCGCCTCTTACGACAACCACGGGTAGAGATGGGGGGTGACATTCTAGCCCGGCACCCCACGGGCATGATATAGAAATCCATACTTTTATCATAGATGTTTATAATGCTCACAGAATAAAACTAGTGATGTGCGTTAAAATTTACACAAAGCATGTGCACTTGGCCTTTCTATTGTGTTATATTGTTCTGTGGTGTGAGCGGTGGCCGCTTTCTGCCTAATTTGTCGGTGACCAGTTATCGTATGATATTGGCTGGTGCTCAAAAGCTGTAAGTAGGTACGAATACCTCCATCTACTTGTAGTATGTCTCTCTTTCTTTATGTTTGTTTTTAGAACTTGTTATGTTTCAGGAGGGAATTTTTTTTAAGTATTATCTGTTTAAATAACGTTGGAGCAGTAGAACTTTGTGCGAGTTCATCCGGGGAAGTACCGCGCCACTATACCATTTCTTTCGCCAAGCACTAATGTTCTGGTTTGATGGGTATGGATACCGGTAAAAATACAGGCAAATGAGACTTACTTACTTTATGTCTCATGGTGATGGGCGCAGTGCAGTTCACCGCAACTGTTATAGGCAGATGTAACATTTACATTATGAATTTCATACTTTTCGAATATTTTCACTCTCTTCATATTCTTTACTCTTGTCACAAAAGTCTTTTATAATTAATGGTTTTGAGTTTAAAAGTTCCATCTAACTTTGTACAAGCAAGTGTAAGCTTTGAAGCATTGAAGTAAGCACTGCGTTCTGCCGCGAGTGCAGTTTACGCACCCGCGGCACTGCCCGCGGCCCAAATTCACCAGTTCGCAATCAACCATCACATTATACACGCGTTCTCATCAATTTACCCCTTAGTTCTGTTCGTAAATATAATAATAGTATTCAAAACACATCTTTTAATTATCATCCAAGCTGTACGGCATCAAGAAACCGTACAGACTTTGTCGTTTAAATAAGCACAAGCTGTGTTCTTACACATATTCTGCAAAATTTGAACCGGCTTCCTATTACTGTTCAAAAGATATACGTAGCCCTTTCAGTTATAAGGTCGGACAGACGGATAACAGAGTGTTATAATAGGGTTACGTTCTTTAAAACAAGTATAGATTAATTAAAAAAGTAAAAACCCGACAGCAAATTGTTTTTCTCAAACATGCTTGGAAATGTGAGCATTATTTTGACAACCTTCTTCGAGATAAATCGAAATTGCTGTACTGGCCAAATACACGCGTGCAGCGGCCGGCAAAAAATGTATGAAAATGTATATCTGTCGTGTCTAGCGGCCAAATAAATTGAATAGTAAACTCATATCTGTCGTGTAATTTAAAAATGGAACGATCTTTTGCTTCGAAGCATGGCAACCAAGGAGGTAACTTATCAAAGGTTTTATTTAAATTTCGATCTGGCTTGCAAATAGAACGCTGTTTATTGAAAATTAATGAAAATAAATAAAATACATTTAACAACTGTATCTTCAAATAAAAAAATCTGCCTACTTTGCTTTAATTTCCGCGCATTATTTGAGAAAAGCACTATACAAGTTTTGGCCACAACTAGACATCGACACTCGACTCGTAAAGCCCTTCATTTTGATACGCAACACGAAGGGCTTGGAAGAAACTTTTATCTCAAAATATTGAGTCTAAAATCCGCCGGATTTTTTATTTTATGATATGTAACCTAGTGCCACTTACTCTTTCAAAACGAATTTAACGATATCTCATACATCAAAAACGGTTGAGCCGCTTAGAAGTTATGGCGGAATAAGGAAACTCCAAGTAAGAACACCTAAATTTTTGTAGTCAAATAAAAACCAGTGCTAAAGCCATATTAGTCCAATATAGGCGGACCTCGGAAGGATATGTTGGTTTTAATTTATGCCTGATACTTTAGCCTTTGACGACTATCTCATCTGATGCTAAGTGATAATGTGGTCGAAGATGTTGTTCCAGCTAACCTAGAATTACTGGCTCTCAAAGACAGCTGCCGGAACACACCGTTAGGTTGAGGGTGGTAGCTAGCCAGGCAGGCATTTGCAAAATACCCAACCACCATGCCATAACGACGGCTTAACGTGCCCTCCGAAACACGGAAGCGCTCAGTAGTAATGTCACCAGCGGTCACCCATCCAAATCATGACCGAGGCGGACGTTGCTTAACTTTGCTGATTGGTTCAGAACGGATAAGCAAACTTCACTACGAGCGCTTGGTACTTAGTAATACAGGTAATACAGGTAAATAGATATATAGAAGGTTCAATCAAAATGAAATAAAAAGCTAAGTTTCTAATTGATCACTATCTCGCTACGTCCGTCCGCTGGCGCGACTTAGAACTGGTCTGTCCTGCAATGGAATAGAATCCGCTAGCCCCTCACATAGAATATGTAACAGTTACTACGAGTATTACGCATCTTGTGAAAGAACGCAGTACCGTAACAGCTATTCAAGCTGTTAGTCGCAAGAAAAATTATACCATGATTTTGAAAAAAAAATAGCTTTAACGACCTCAATGTCGTTATCGTCCCACCAGATGGTGACTCGCATGGTGGGAGGGCATATTGCGAATGCTCGCCTGACTAGCTACATCCCTCAAGTAAAAAATCGGTCGCCTAACAGTGTATTGCGGCAGCAGTCCTTGAAGACGCACGCAACAACTCAAGTACATGAGACTCAACAATTGTATGTCTCGGGGTGACGGGGTAGAGGTTATAGCTTATCATCAGGTAGATCTCGCGCTTGTTCCGTCACTATAACAAAAATAAATTAATACTTAGTGTTGAACTTGATATTTTTATTATTGCGTCCCACTAGTCTTTATACGCCTCGGGTCCCTTACGATTGGGAATGCCAAGCAAGGTGTTTGCATTAGGCGAATGACACCGTTCTTTACCATCAAAGTGTTCAACAAGGGATTGTCAAGCAGAATTGACGACGTCAGGAAAACAGATGGCCATAAAACCGAAGCCAAAACTTTCTGGAAATCATTACCTATACCGGGACCGGGAGAAAGGTAAGAAGACAATGGATTGCCAAATTTGGATTGCCAACAGAGCTCATTTTTGCAGATGGAAAGATATAACTTCCAGCGGGACTTGAACCGCAACCCTAGAACCCTGTTTCAGGTCCTGGTACATTTATAATTATGCTATGCAAAACGGTTTTTGGAATTTGAATGCACGGCACCATGGGGTGCAGGGCTATAATATCCCCCTCCCATTGCTACCTGTGGGTGTCGTAAGAGGCGACTGAAACTAAAACACCGGAAGGTGGGCAGCATCGCCTTCTGAGGAACTGATATCTCCCCAAGACGCCTGCCAAGCGTGGGGATTATGGCAACCTCCCATGAAATGAGGTAGGATATGTTCAGTGGACAGTCCGGCTGATATAGTTTAGTTGGCGTTGGTAGGCGACATCTATCTAAATAGCAGAATACTATTTACTTATGCTGGTAGGTTGATATACGATTACCACTCGACAAAGCCATTTCAAGCAATGTTCCAACTCCAAGTTATCTTTTTCCATCTGAAATAATTTCTGTTTATGCTTAGCATGTGTGGTCTTTAAAAATAATACTATATAGGTCAAGAGCTCAAATGTAATAGTTTTTATTTTTTCATTCTCGTCCTTTTACTAAACTCGTGACGGGAGGTCCAGACGGTTCATGAACTTACGAACGCCTACGCCTTTTTAAAAAACTTTTATTTGTCTCTGCTATGAAAGATGCACTTGGTCACAAGTGACGAACTGCACTGCGCCTGTGACCCTGAGACATACAGATGTTAAGTTTTTTTTTTTTTTTTTTTTTTTATGCCTGATAGGTTAGCCTTTGACCACTATCTCACCTGATGGTAAGTGATGATGTGGTCGAAGATGTTGTTTGTTGTTCAGGCTAACCTAGAATTATGATAAAATAAAAGTCTCATGTGCCTGTTATTTAATGAATTCGTTACTGACTCTCAAGAACTCCTGCCGGAATACACTATTAGGTGCTTGGTGCGATTTCTTTGCGCACCCTACAAAGTTCCTCGTTGGTTTACTTGCCTAAAGTAGATGCCTATATTGAAGCTGCGGCTTATTGTTGACTCCTAATTCAGTCGCAGGTTCGATCCCTACAACTGGCTAGAATTTCACAGTCCAGCTTAGGGCAAAAAGAAATTATGTCTCCAAACAACGAAACAGATGGCCTTCAGAGCACATATTATGAGGCAGTGGGCCGATTTATTCTATAATGCTAATGAGTTATCTTTGAAGAATTAATCGAGAGTATAATAAAATTAGGCGAGCAGTAAAATATATTATCCGGTTTTCACTTAATCATGTTAGGAAACTTGCAATTTCTCAATACGATTTCTAGCACTATTGCTTGCTACAGTTATCGTCTCCATTAGGATTCGAACCCGCGTCACCAGCTGTCTTAACCGCTCGGCCATCGAGACTGGCTGGACAGACGCGAATTTTGTGCTCGTTAATGTCACTAACAATGCCTGACACAACGTACCTACTCTGTGCAATCGAAGAATACAAGCCTTGTTCCTTTTACTTAGGACGAAGGGCATGACAATGTTTTTTGTATCACAATCTATATATTCCAGTATATTTTTAGGTTAAACCCCATCACCTTTTAGAGGGACACAGTCATGTTCCTTTTTAAAAATCAACTTTAGACTCTGACATACTATCTTACTTAATTGCTCTGAGACTTTAGAGCGGTTACTCCCAACTCTCTGGGATCTTTGCTTCCAACGACTTAAATCCATGCGCATCATAGATATGTAATTATAATAATTGAATTTCATTCACATATGAACTAATACTTCCTCCTAGTACCTATATGAACAATATCGGCTACGCGCATGGAAGTAATAAGTACTACGTACAACCGTAGTATACTTATTACTATTGACACGCCTCTTACATTTTTACCGTTAACTCTTTGACGGTATGTGGTAGGAATAATGCTTTTTCTGTACGAGGACTTCACTAAAGTACCTATGATATGAAAACATACCTAAAAAAATATTTGCATTGTGCTAGGTAGTTGGTATTCATAATTGCACTAAATATTGGCATTGCGGCGACGCGCTAGCTAGCCAGTCATGTTATTCTCAGCTCCGTTTTTAAAATTGTGTTAAGTGTTAAAAAGTCCTCAGTTCACATTTTAAGATATATCAACGTGAAGCTATTTAAATAAAGAATACAGTGATATAAACTATTTTTTATGAAGTGTACTAGAAGTGTAAATAATATCAAATTTGCTACGTGAAAAAACCGTTTTACTCTAAATTGTAGGAGTGTTGTGATGTGTGCTGTGTCGTGTTGGAGGGCGGGTCATTGGCCACGTTAACAACCAATCACGATTGGTTTACGCACACACCTTTCACGTCTAGGAATAATAAGTTAATTTCGTTCACCCTTCCAAGAACGCGCCAGCGCAGATATAGGGTGCATGCTCTAGACACCGAAGTTACCGAGTTCAAGCCCAGGCAATCATATTAATCTTTTTGGACTAAATATTTTGTTTTTCGACATCTCCGAAAATATAAATCTATCGTAGTATCATAATAAACGAGTGAAATATGGATTCGGAAAATGTCACACATCGTATACAGAAACAAAAACGAGCAAATTCTATGGGAGATATATCAGAAATTTCAATATTTGAATCTACTAGTATAAGTCTTCCTAATCGCACATTAGATCAAAGTGAGACAGAGATACTTCTTCAGCAGAAGGTAAACGAGCTAGAAAATAAACTTTCATCGGCTAACAACGAAATTGACAACTTACTTTCAGAAAATCAGAAAATAACTAAGGAACTAGAAAAGAAAAAAAAACTCATAGAAATGTATAAGAAAATTGATGTTAGCGACGGACAAAGTACACCATTACCGGGCAAAAAAAGAAAAAGACAACGAATGTCATTTGAAACAGATGAATTTTCTCAGGTGCTGAAAATGCCATTAAATCTCAATCCAAATAATTTAGATTCACACCAAGATACTACTGACAGGTTACACATAGAAATCAAACAGTTGAAGGAATGTCTTGAAGAAGAAAAAAAAAAGAATTTTTTAGCTACGCGGAAAGAAATTGAAGAGGATTGTACTAGGTCTTTTAAGCAGACTCAACAAAATAAACTTCGAGGACGTCACATGAGGCAGTACAAGATAAGAAAGGTTAAAGTTTCAAAAAGAGTGAGAAAACTGAACCGTAAATCAAAAAAGTTGGAAAGAAAATACCTTAAAATAAAAGAAGATAACATGAAACTTCAACATAAAATTTTTGAATTAGAAATAAAAAATAAATTGCATGGAAACCAGGAAATCAAAAAAGCACTAGCATCTAATAAACCAACTGACTATACAGATGAGGAAAGGCGGCGTATAATTCATCAACAACAATGCACGAAGCCGCAAACCAGAAATGCTCTAATTTTTTCAGACAGTATAGGCCAAGGATTGGCTGCAAAAATAGTTGATAAAGTAGACAAATTTAACCATATAACTAACTTTTGCAAACCAGACGCTGGTTTTAATTCAATATTAAAAGACATTGATGAAAAAATTAAAACACTTAAAGTTGGAGATACTTTAGCTATTATTATTACGAAATATGAAGAAACATTACAATTAAACAAAAATGCGTACATTAAATTGTTGAATAACATAATAAATAAGCAGAATAGAAAATTTAATATAATAGCTACTGGGATTCGTTATGACGGAGCACATAACGATGAAATATACTGCATTAACAGACTAATTGCCAATATGGCAAATTTCAACGAGAACGTAAAATATCTTGATCCTAATGTCAGTCACAACAAAAAGGTAAATTTTAGTTTAAAAGGAATGAAGGAACATATAACGGCCATGCTTATAACTTCGCTCACGGGAAGCTTTCATGGAACATCTTCACTGCAGTTTGTTAAAGCTCAAACTAACATGTCAGAAACAATAAATTTTTCAAAAGCTCTACACCTAAAGAAGAACGGATAATACTTCATGCAAATATTCGCAGCATTCATAAGAAATATACAATTATTGAAAACTTTTTAAGTGGGCAAAATTGTGACGTGTTATGCTTAACGGAAACATGGTGTAAAGATTATCAAGTCGAAGCTATGTCCCTCGAGGGTTATGTATTGGCAACTTGCTTTAATAGGTTAATTTTCGAACATGGAGGAACTGCAATATTTGTACGGGATGGTTTAGAATTTAAAATTAGAAAAGATCTCAATAAACTGTCCTTTGAAATGAACTGCGAAATATCAGCGATTGAATTGAGATCTTCTAAACTCGTGATAATTGCGTTATATAGACCTGATAGGAAATTTTCATTGTTTTTCGATATATTAACAAAAATACTTCATAAACTGTGTAAAGAAGGCAAACGAGTTATAATAGCTGGTGATTTCAATTTGAACTTTCTGAAAATGGATAATAATATTAAGAAAATGACTGGTATTCTAAACAATTTTCAATGTAAATGGCTGTTAAATGAACCAACACGAACTGAAGGTAGTAGTTCCACGTGTATAGACAACTTTATAGTTAATTTTAGTGATTGTAAAGGCAGTGTATTAAATAGTAAGCTTTCTGACCACAATGTAATTAAACTAGTGTTATCAGGTATTACAACAAAAAGAAATCAAGCAGAAAGCTGTGCTACTAGATCCTTTTCTTATAGTAATTTTCTATATTTTCATTACTTGTTTAACAGCAATTATACTAAATTTAAAACTCAATTAATAATGTGTAATGATGCTAATAATAAAATGAAGCTTTTGTCAGAGGTTATACATTTTTATTATAATATTGCATTTCCGAAAAAAAAGGTACAGATGCGCAATAGAAACAAGAAATTGACCACGACGGGTATTGAAAAGTCAAAAGACAACTTATATAAAATGGAAATATTACAGGCCCACGACCCAAGTGATAAATTAAAATCAAAAATAAAAACATATAAAAAAATATTAAATAAAACTATGATTGCCGCTAAGAAACTACAGTACAATCAGAGGATATAACAATCAAACAATAAAATTAAGGAATCCTGGAAGATAATAAATGAACAAGTAAGAAGAAACAATAAACAAAAGACTAAAACAAAAATTATATCCATAAAAAATGACAAATACGAAGATATCATGGAACCAACAAATATTGCGAATTTATTTAATGATTTCTTTTGTAATATAGCGCATAGATTAACAAGCAATACACAAACTGACGCACAGCACTGCTTGAGGTATCTACATAATTTAGTTAAACCAGAGACATCAATACAATTTTCATTTGTATGTTATAAAGAATTAAAGACGATTATCAGAAATATGAAACCAAAACTGACCTTAGATATATATGACATGAGCATGAAGACAATGAAAAAATTATTACTTAATAATGACTATCTAATGGAATTACTTCTGATTTGCATGAATTCTTGTTTAGAAGAAGGTGTATTTCCCGAAGTTTTTAAAGCAGGCCGAATAATACCATTGTATAAAAAAGGGGACACTACAGATTGCGGCAACTATAGACCTGTTTGCATATTGCCTGCATTATCTAAAATATTGGAAACAATTTTAGAGAATAGAATAAGTAGCTACTTTGAAAATAATAATTTGTTTACTATGTCGCAGTTTGGTTTTAGAAAAGGCCGTTCAACAGAGATGGCAATACGAAAAGTTGTTAACTACATACTAGAATCTATGGATATTTCACAAAAATGTGCAAGTATTTTCTGCGACCTGTCAAAAGCTTTTGACTGTTTAAGACACGACATATTATTACTCAAAATGGAATTTTACGGCTTTCAAGGAATGCAACTCAATATGATGCGAAGTTATCTTCAGAATAGAAGCCAAATAGTATCTGTTCATGACCGAAAATCAGTCGCTCTTACCATGAACATTGGTGTACCTCAGGGTTCAATCTTGGGACCAATACTATTTTTGATCTATATAAATGATCTTGCTAGTTTTATGCCAAATTGGACAGATATCTGTTTGTTCGCTGATGATACTCACGTGGGATTAAGAGATAAATGTCAAGATAATTTACAGATTAAGATTAATGACGTAATGGAGATGCTCAAAAATTGGTTCGACGCAAATGGTATCATTTTAAACGCTAATAAAAGTACAGTAATGCTATATCACACAAGACAAACCAAGAATGTTTGTAGTAATATTAGAGATAATGTATTTTTGGGGTATACAATAGATTATACGATAAGTCATACATCACATATCAACAAAATTTGTAAAAAAATAGCTAGTGGCAACTATGCCTTACTAAAACTGAAACCATTAACAGATAAGATGACCCTAATTTCAGTGTATTATGCATATATTCACTCCGTCTTAAGATATGCCATCACTATTTGGGGCAACGCCACAGATATTAAAAACGTCTTAAAGTGCCAAAAAAGAGCTATCAGAATTATAAATGGTCTGAGAAAACGCACATCTGCCAAAGAGCACTTAAAGGAAAACAAAATTATGACCGTTGTATCTCTGTTCATTTATAGCAGTCTCCTAGAAATACACGCGGACAAGGAAAATTTACCTAAAAATAGAGACATGCATGACTACAACCTAAGAAACAAAAACAAACTTTTCCAACCTAGGGTTAGATTGGTAAAAGTTAGTAAGCAAGGGAAATGTATGAAAATAAAAATGTATAACAAACTGCCTGATAAAATCACGCAACAAAACTGTAGTACTTTTAAGAAGACACTCAAACTTTTCTTTCAAAATAACCCATTCTATTCTCTGAATGAATTTATGACAATGAATTTAAGAGATGCTTCATTTTTGTGAAAAGAAAAATATATATAATAATTAAAATTTTGTTTGGAACAATTGGAAAGTAATAAATAGGTTTAAATATAATCACTATGATGTTTTGTGACGTGTTGAGACGGCTGATTATATTATATTATGTTAGGAAGTATTTAAGTTTTTGACATTTTAATTTGAGTGTTTTATTAATTATTGACTTCACAAGGGAAATAACATAAATTGCAATAATGTTAGTTATATAGTATGGTTTTTAATTACAGTAATGATAATGACAGAAATAATTGTAACCAATGCTACAACAATGAATTATCTATGCGTGCGTTTATAATGTATGTGTATATTCAAACTTATATGTAAATTGATTTGCATTACCTCAGTTATGTAAAATGACCTACCTAGTGTAACAAACATTGTTATAATGGTGAATAAATATTCTGATTCTGATTCTGATTCATATTCAGAATTAAGAAATTTCAATGGAGTAAGCTGGAGACATACACAGCCAAAGAGTACAGATCCTAAGCCATATGGCGTGTGCACCGCAGAGACAGCGCGCGAACGGCACAGTACCTATACTACCTATAATATATCAGAAAGTGCTGCAAACAGGCACCGCCAAACCGCCGCAGAGCACTTTTAATTTCTTGGTTTAGGCCACTTATCAGTATTTAGATGAAACTCGCGATTAAACCAACTATTTCTACGAATGAGAACCACGTGGAGAGCCACCTTGACTATTCCGAGGGACTGTTCGGTTTGATACCTGCAGCTAAATTTCGCTGTCGGACCTCACAACTGAGTATTTTTCGCCATTTTGAAGCAGTAATGGATCAGTGGCATTGGCTATGGACTGCCGTGCAGCAGTTCCATGGTTCGAATCCCGCCACGGGATTGAGCTTCACCACATAGTGGAAGGGCATTTTGCGAATGCCCGCCTGGCTAGCAACCACCCTCAAGTAGAAATTCTGTCGCCAAGCACCTAACGCTGTTCAGGCAGCAGTCCTTGAGAGCCAGTGAAATTACAAGCACATAAAACTTACCAACTATGTCTCAAGGTGCGGGCGCAGTGCAATTCGTGACGTGTGCAGAATGCATCTGTTATAGGCAGAGGTTTGTCCGCTTATCATCAGGTGGGCTTCGAGCTTGTTCCGTCACAATAACATAGAAAAAAAACGCTATGTCTGGAAGTCCACAACCATGCAATTCTTACGGTGACTCTGGTTCCACATGTGGAACCACTTGGCATCCGAACCGATACGACAAGACAATATTACCTCCTCAAAGGCCGGAAGCGCATCCTTGATACCTGTGGTGTTGCCGATGGCCGTGGGCGACGATGACGACGTTCCACCAGGTGAGCTTTAGTAAATAAAATGCGTTTATTTCAATTTTAGAGGTTTTATTCTGAAACAATCTGTTTTTATCTTAACCTAAATTTTATTTACATTTTTTGACAACATCGATAAAGTTAAGTTGACTCAGCGCTTAAAAAATCTACACTTATACAATAACTTTTTTATAACAACTTTATTAATACCTAACATCTCAGAATCTGTCTATAACTAATCTATTACTGTCATTCAGAAACATCTTTCTACTTCTTGTGCCTCTTAGCTGGACCTTATTTTTTATCAAAAAATCTAATACAAAGATAATATCTAAAAGAAATTTATTTTGTAACAAACATATGTATCTATAGTCTATTTTTTTAAAACAAACGAGTACTAAGTATGTCATTGCCGTCATGTTAAGTTTGCAATACATAACGCCTGCTAGGCGAATTAGATTACAAGTTACAACATTACAAATTTACGAGAGAAAAATCTCCATCCCGATACGATGGTTGAAGAACGAGAGCGAGAATTAAAGTTATGAGTCATTGTGTCATGTTAGCTCAATTGGTTAGAGCATACCCGGCTAAAGGGGTGGATGGACGCGGGTTCGAATCCCGCACATGACTATAATTTTTCTATCATAAATTTGTAATTTTGTAGTCTTTGTTCTTGTTTGGAAATTGTTAAGGGCCGTTCATATTGAATAGTTAGTATATTCGTAATAAGTATGTAATTATTTTACAAAGAATTAACATTAACTCTTTTAATTGATTTGTCTTTGTGATTTAAATAAATAAAATAAAAATATTTAGTATTCATTAATCCTTTCACATAGAATCATCACTAATGTGTAACTAACTAATAACTAACATAAAAATATTTTGATTTTAGTTATATTACTAGTAGTTAACACTAAATATTTTTATTTTAGGTATGGATTTCACTAAGCGACGCCTAAAACTAAACCAACATCAGTTGACTCAATATACATGTTTTTTAGGTATGTGCCTAAATCTATTGATTTTCTTTCGCACAGAATTTATAGGGACATTAAGTACTAATAGCTACGCTTTATTAAGCTTGGATCGTTTCACTCCCTTTCACAGATCTCAGAACGCACATATTTTCCAAAATCTCCACAGACACTAACGAGGTACAAAATCGAGAGCTCTAACACCGACATCTGTAAAGCGAACATAGGCTTAATTCGATCTCCGATAAGCTTGATTGTTACTGTATTTACCTAGCACAAAATTCAAATTTCGATTAGATCATTCTAACAAACTAAGCATTTACTAACCATCAATACGGCTACTATCGCTTCAATAAGTAATACGTCATAAAAGAAAAATATGTAATCATTCTACCAGAACTTCCAGCTTAGCTACACCGCCCTGAGGTCAGAAACGCAAAGTACCCATAAAAATTATCGAGACATTTCTATTCTACACAGAGCATCATTAGAAGGCGTTGCTAGCTACTACTACATTTGAACTATTTTCAATCATCTTGATGATTCTTTGCGTAGAAGAAAAAAGCATCAAAGATTGTTCCTATTAGGTAACGTGGCGCTCTGACGTCACGTCGATGTACCATAATAATTATCTCATTATATTACTTATTTAGGATTATTTACCGGAATAATAAAATACCGGAAAGTAATACCTCAATCTATAAAACACTAGGAAAATATATGCATTTTAACTATTCATCTAAGCCAAGACGGAGATAATGGCTATGTTCGCTATACTTAGGTAAGCTTTGCTTAGTCACTAACTTATCTCTAAGATTATGGGACCTGTTCGAAGTACCATAGAGTATTTATTTCACCGCGACTTTAAGCTGTAGGATATTAATAGAAAACATTCACCTCACAGCTCACCCACAGCGCAGGCAATATCGCGAGCGAAGCTATCCCAATTAACTCAACGCTCTACCAGCTAAGCGAGCTTCAGACTTAGCCCAGATAGCTCAAGGATCAACCAGCTAAGCGAACTACCTGGATTCAGATCTAAAACGTTGTGATACGATACATTACACTACACTACCGTCAGAAAAAAACATTTTAGGTGATAAAATCTTAATTCACATTATGCAGGTTTCGACAAAAAACGAATCAGTCTGCAATTGTGGTTTTTACAAGCACAAAGCGGTGGAGCGCAAGTGATTAAGACGAAACTGTTTTAGAGGTAGAAGAGAGTCAGTACATTAATGGTTGGCGCACCCTGTTCCGCTCCGTTATTTATCAGTGAACGTTTACTTTTCTTCATTTGCAACCCCATCACAACTGTCGCAATCACTGTATCGGCACCGCCTCAACTACGAGTACGTTTGAGAAAAGTCTTTTGAATGACGCCAGAACACTGATACGAAGAAGAGAGTATACGTGTGCTTTGCCCTTCGGGGCCGAGATAGTCAAGTTAGTTCGCTCATATTACTAAGGTACAGCTCGCTCGCATAGTTCAGTTAGCTAGCCTCACTTAGCTGTGCGGAACGAAGTATGATGATAAGACACTGAATCTATGTGAGCTAACAGTAATTGAATTAGCTTCGTTCGTGGTAGGACCTGCGTTTGCAACTGTTTGCTTTAGTAAAAGCCATTGCCAGGCGTCGACATACTTTACGTTACCCTTTTATAAAACTTACTAATTAGGTGTACACACAGATTACTCGCTTATTTACTATCGTAGGCACAATCGGTTTTAATAAAAGCTAAATGTATTGGATTTATCAAAAAAATATTACAACAAATAAGAGGAAATGTGTACAAAAAAGGTTTACATACCTCACTATTGATTTAAAAAAAAACAATGTACAATGTAAGCGGAAACTCGCGTCAGTGGCGGGAATTTGAAATGTTAAATCGTACTAGCAAAAATATTACGTAAAAATATTTTATAAATGCGTGTACTCTTATCAACAGATTTTGTTAAAAATGGTATCGCAACCGTAACTTAGGTTCGTATTTTTGTAGTGTTTACGGGAAAATTCTTCGCAGCAGACGCGCCTTGAGCCACAAAACCAAAATGTTATGTTCCATGTTTAAATTATGAAATCAGCTTTACTAATTATGAATGACTGTTAATGTCATATACTGTTCGCTAATTTTAAAGTTGCTTACTATTTTGAAACCGAATACTTCCAAGATTTTATATTTTTATACGGTGACGAAACCCTATAATTCATAACATTTCACATTTTAATACGGTGACGAAACTCAATTATACCAACAACATTTTAAAATGTATGACGTTGAAACCCATTTTAGTAAACAATACGGGATAACTCACATGCATACGTTAGATAGCTGCGACTATAGTTTCAACCACAGTGGTCTTTTTCAAGTAGAGCCGCTCGCGTTTACCTAACGTTGGTCAACGCTTTCGGTTCCCCTTTGAAAAACAAGTCCCGAGCTCAAAACTTTAATCTTAAGACGCTAACAAATGCTGAAATTCCGCCACTGTCAGATTGCATAGGAGTAAAAGAGAGGAAGCGATGTTGTAATCGCGATCAGTTAGGGTGAAAAACGAAAGAAAGCTTAACACAAAACTAGTAACTTAAATCGAAAATATAACCTAACTTATAAGGTTTTGCTATTTTATTGGTATGATTTTATACACATACATACATACATGCATAATAATTACGATATGTTACAAGCGTAATTTAGAGTTATCTTTGCAATTTTAGAAAATTTTGAGGCAACGCGTTTCAGAATTATCTTGGCCCTAGAGAATATGAGCAAGAATAAAGTATATTCTTATTACTAAAAACTATATATATTTTGCAAAAAATCTGTTCAAGTGAAGCTATTCAGCCCTTGTCAGCGCCTTAACCCCAGCTAAGAGAATAAGCTTACATAAATCTACATTGTGGTACGAACTACCTTTCCTTTTAAAACTATGAATATAAAATAGGTTCTTGAAATCAATGACCGCAATAACATGACTCTTGATCATATCTATAGGTTGTTGGCGACAGATTTTCTACTTGAGGTAGAGTCCTAACACTGTAAAACTCAAGCCCGGGGCATGGTTCGAACCAATAATAACTTAGGGCTATCATCAAAGTGTAGATCATCATCATTATGCAGAAGGCATCTATTGTTGAACAACAGCCTCCACACAGAACACAACAAGGAATAATCATTAGCTATTTGCATCTATGCCCTAGGTTTTTCACCACTTTCACAAAGTTGTTGGTCGAGAAGATATATATTAAAAATAGCAGTTCGAGGAAAAAAGCAGACTAGGGTAAATACTGCGGAAAATGACCGGTATTCCGGTATTACTGCACTGTTGTCCTCACCAAGTTCTCACTATTTATACTTGCTTAAAATGTTCGTCACAATGGTGACTGGACCTTATGTACTATCTGGTAGCGGATTACCAATGACATTATACTATACAAAACAGAGTCAACAAACTAAAAGGTACAAAAATATTGGCATTTTATAAACTAAAACAACGGCTTATCTTAATTTTCTTGTCAAAGTTCCACTTATGATTAAACTCACTTTGTAACACTTAGGATTAAGGTCTTCGGCGTTTGTCGAGCCATAGTCATATTAATTACTTCGCTGATAACCAATTTCACTTACAACCCTGTGTATTAAGGAAACCAATTCAATTTTCTTTAAATGTGGATACAACGCAGCCTTCAGTGTACACTAGAAATATATTTGAACAAGATTGACAGAAATATATTATAAATAGATTTCCACCTGCAGCTCAGCCTGCATCATATTGGGTTTGAACTCGCTCCCTCAGATAAAATAAGTGCCCTGTGTTTATCCAGGACAATAATCTAACTACCAAATTTTATCAAAGTCCATTCAGTTGTTACAGAGGTCGATCGCCAGTACACAAAATATATCCACAAATTCGCATAGCCATTTTGGAGATAACTAGGCAAAAAGCATATGTTATCATAATTATAATATTTGTTAGATTTTATAGTCTAAGTAGACGTTTTTAGCAACCAACTTTAAAAAAATTTACAATTTATAAATTTCAATCATTTACAAAGGTATTATGTTGGCCAAATAACTTTGGAACTATAAACAGGAAGATTCAGGGAGGTGACGAATGTGGAATTTAAGTTACAGTCAAAATTGGCTGTCATTCTCATACAATTTATGATATGAAAACCATATAAAAATATTAAAACCATATAACATAGTCAATCTTATTCAGTGAAATAATAACTAGACTCTGTTTTTATACAAATACCAGTATTAAGCAGTTCAATCCTGTATGCTCTCTGTGTCTCGCTTATATTCTGATCTGTCTTATTGCTCAAAGAGTATACTGTTATAATATCACATATTGCATTAATGTATGGGGTTAATTTTGATTATTTGTTTTGATGTTATTATATTAAACACCAAGAAAATATTGTCAAGAGCATGTCCAGCTGTGCCCAAGAAAGGTTTTGATACATGTTAGAAATAACTATATAAACAAGGTTGTTTCAATCAAGCTATTTTAGGTCATGTTCATCGTAGATAATAACAATATAATTTTATTCATAACTGGACGATGTCGATTCCGGGTGATACAGGGGTTAAGTATTGACTTTTGTCATCTATTCACAACAAAATTTTCTTTTCCCATCATTTTGTACATTTAGCTAATTTGTATATTATGTATCTATTCTTAAGTCAAATCACTTAAAATTTTCAAATCTATTTGTATATACATGTTTATATGGTTGCAATATTTTTAAAATACCTTGTATTTATCTTTATATTGTGTACTGGTTATAATGACCATGTAAAAAATGTTGCCATTGTGGAGTCTTTAAAAATATAATTGTGACATATACAAGCTGACAGTCACAGTAAAAACTAAACGAGTTCCTTTTTGCTAATAAACCTTTACCAAAAATGCCCAGAGAAGCCTTAGAGATTAGTGCGATAAAAACAAAAAGTGTGATATTAAAATTCAGATTATAAAAACTAATTACCCTTACTGATTCTGCTGCATATAGACACCGTGTGTTATTGCACTAGTCTATATTGTTGCTGATAAAGATCGTTTAAAAGCCTCGGTCATATTTAGCCTAAGCCTTAATTTTACTCTATTACATACACTAAGTTTCTGCAAAATTATGGAGAGGAAAATTTTTTACTTTTTGATTTCATATTATTGACTCCCGTGTTTTCACTACTCAATGGTTACCATTCCAAAGCTCTGAGACTTCTTTGAGCAATAAAAGCCTTTTCCTTGTTGGGGATTTACCCACTCACACTCATTTGAAAATGTTACCCTGTAAACACTGAATAAAACTGATGTCTCTACACAAGTTAAAGTCAAGTTGATCATGAATTCACTGGTCTCTACAGTTAACTATGGTCAGGGTGTATGAAATTGGCCATTGGTTTGTTATTCGAAATCCATAGCGTTTCTCATGTACTCATCTAGCTCCTTGTCAAGTGCTGCCTTGGTGCCTGCCATGTACTGGTCGAGTTGTGCATCTAACTCCTCCTTGGTTGGGACTGTTTTAGGTGGCTGGTTTCGGGTAATGCCTGGAAAATGAATGTCAATGTTTTAAATACAAAACTTACAATATACAACCATCCAACAGTGAGAACCATCACACACTCCTGGAGACCAACTCTCACCTTTTATAGTAATAATGACTTAATGTTACTGCTAAATTGTATACCTCCACGTCATTTAAGCAAGCTTACAAGCGTTAATGGAATCGCTCGTTGTTTTGATGACGTCACAACAAATAGTTTACTCTTTTCGCGAACTCTGACGTGACATTTAATACGAAGTATATATTACTATTCCAACGACAAATCAGTCATGTTTACCCATCTTAAAAAAGTTCATTGGTAGCACTGTTTTAAACTTTATTTTGACTATTTTACGATAAAAATGGGTGAAATAAATGTGTACATTACGTACAATATTTTTAATTCTATTATTCTTGAAAATAAATGCAGCAAAATCATTTGATAAGTGAAACTATAAAAAGTTACAGGCATGTGTAGTTGCAGCATACAGTAAAAGGTCGTAAAGTATCGTAAAACCGTTCAATAACATCGTAGTTCGGAACTTTGTGAGCGGCATAACGCTATATTATAAACATCTTGTATCTCGCTTGCACATGCGTGCATTACGCATTTCATTCGTACTTGAAGTAGGATCAAACTAATATTGTCTGACGCGATTGTGGGTCGGTGAGAGTTCGTGTCTGTGAATGATTATTTTAAGCATAAAACAAAACGCTCATTCATATGATGGTTACGTAGAAGGTAGGAGTTGGGGCCCTGGTACCAAAATACAATCATCTTTTTTTTTTTGCAATAACGCATGCTAAACGCGGCTAAAAGGGTCGAGGGACGCGGGTTCGAATCCCGCACATTTTTCCTCTCGTAAATTCGTAATACAATCATCTTTACCATACTGCCAATTGCTTTTAAACAGAATAAAGCTAATTATTTAGTAACCAGCTAGGACTCGCGTAATATTTAATAAGTTCTATATAAGTTCGAAGATAAATAATAAGTTCGAAACTGGTCGGAGCAATATCCGGTAAATATTACGCGAGTCCTAGCCGGTTACTAAATAATAATTATGGACAAAACTAGCGACAGTTTTTTTAGAATAAAGCTTCACATATGTTAATCATAAAAAGGCAGCTTAGGGTTTGACAAAATGCTGTCAGCCTTTAGCCACTATACTGACATTCTTATTATCTTGTTTGCGGCATTTGTGTATAGTGCTACTATCAGAGATAGTCAAAGGCTGGCACAATATATAAGTAATAAGAAAAACCCACAGAAGCAGGTAAGGCACAGGCGGTAAGGTTATAATGTAATAAAGGCTGATTTATTATGTGCACTGTTGTGTTGTTTAGTTGTTGCTTTGACTGTTTGTAACATAGAGGAGCAAACTAGGATAAAGTGTAGATAATCAGTTGGTATGCAAAAAATAATACATATATATACCTCTCCCCCGGCCCCGGCCCCTGAGTGAGCCCCTAGGCGCGCCCCGGCCACGTGCCCCGGGCGGTGCCCCGGCGGAGGGCGCGCCCCGCCCCACCAGCCGCCGCATGCCGCGGCGCCCCACGCCCCGCGCCGGCCGCCGCCCTGCACCCCGCCCTCGCCCCGGTACGTTGTTGATGCGGGTTACGCGCCCTTCGTGTGTGCGCCCCCTGAAATTGAACATATTTTTTAGTATAAATCCACACTTGAAATATGCATACATGTGACAGTGCTAATAAAGCTCCGTTTGAACGATACATATTTTAGCACATAGAGCGTTTTAGAGGTGTCTATATCATATATATATAGAAGTTTTCGAGTCATGGTTTCGAGTCAATGTAGTTGTCAATAAGGCTGGCAGAATAAAATGAAAGGAAACTAACTAACTCTGCTTGCAGAACATACCAAAACAGACACAAATAGCACCTGACACAGTCTTTTCTGAAAGCTGCCTCATTGTGGCGCAACTGTCATTGGAGTCCTAGACTGCCGGCCTGGTTTATAATCAAGCCATCCTAGAGATATCTATATCACTGTCTTGTATCCATATTCCAAACAATACCAGACTTGAACTTGATGAAGTTATCACAACTACATTCTAAAAGCTGCTCCAATGTAAAACACAAACACACTTTCCAGAGCAGTCACAGCTTTTTCATTGTCAATTTAACTTGACAACAGATTTCTTACTTGAGAACGATGCATTTCGAAAATACTCTACTTAAAATAACTGTTTTATAGTAGAATACTTTTTATAAATGTGGTTAATTAAATAAAAAGTGTGTTCACCTGGCCCTCCCCCTGCCCCTCCCGCGGCTCCGCACCCCGCGCCATGACCCGAACGTCCGCACGCTGCCGCCTCCATTGAACACCGACCCATTCATACTACTGAAAAGAGAAGAAACTGAAGCACTACTAACTATAAACAACTAGTAAATTATGAAATTATGATTTACAAATAGCATCCAAATTGTTACCATTTCCAGATTCTTCTTTGATTCTTACTTCATGCTTAAGTCTGAGATGATCTACCATTTCTTTTATAGCATTTAATCATTTTGACAAGTGATGTTGTAATTGAAAATGTAAGTAGGCAAGACCTAGTATGGAAATTGTTCTCGAGGAGGTAGTCTACACAATATTTGACTCTTGGTGACAGATTTTCTATTTGAGCTACCTTACGGCACTCCGTACGTGCACACTGCACACACAAAGAAGTTAGCATCAGAATAGCGTCTTCAGTCGACCTACCTTCTCTGAATCCATACTGGTTTTTATGCAACAAGTTGTTCTTTTCTAGATATTGCATCACTCTTCTTTTGACCCGTTTAAAAATAGGGTAAACAAAAGCTTTTTTTAAAAACAGAAGGAAAAATTCCAGTCTCTAGACGTAGGTTACATAAATATGTTGTAAGTTCGATAGTAAAATTTATGGCCCTTTTTATAAATGTGTGGTAATTTTGTCCCATCTGGGTACACTGTTTGATTTCAATTCAAATATTATACTTTAGACTTCAGCTGGGTCAGTAGGAAATAGAGTCATTGAGTTTGACTGTGGAGTTAGGTGATTTAGCAAGTTAGGCCCATTGACTTTCAGTGACATCTAATTTTTTAAGAGTTTCGTATGCAATGGTACTGCTAATAGATGTGATATACTTGTTAACTATGTTAAGCGATTTGGTTGGGCTATTAGCAATATTTAATACTTTAGAAGGCACTTTAGATGGTTTAATGTTACACACTTCTTTTATTATTTTCCAAGTTTCTTTTATTGTAGTATCTGTGCAGTCTATTAGAACTGAAAAAAACTTAGGCTAATTAGCCTATCACTGGCTTATTACATAAATTATTCAGGCACAATCTAGAAGTTTTCACTGATACAATTATGCTGACCTTAGGTTTCCATTTGATTTTCTCCAGTTCTGATTCTTACTGATTTGGCTCATGTTACCGAAGCTATTAGATCGGCCTCTCCGTAGCCCTGGCATACTGAAGATGCTTCCCTCGCTTCCAGATCTACGAAGACCCCTGCCACGGCCTCGGCCACGGAAAGGCATTCCACGAACTGACTGCAATTTACAAAATATTTTCTGCTAAAGGTTTTCAAACATTTGCTATGCAATTAGAAATTTGGTCACACACATTTGGAGCCACTAAGACCAGAGAATTCTAGAGAGAATTTGTATCAAGATCTTAAATCAGACACTTAACAAAATGAGAACCGAGTAAACAAAATTTTTTTCAAAGCTCACGGTAAACCAAAGACGCTACTAACCCTTTGAGATTGATTTTCCAGTTGGTGAGCGAGAGATTCGATGAAGTGCGGGTTCATGTTTTGGCTCCGAGTCCTGGCAAAAGGATACCTTTTCCCACGCCTAACGACCGACATTCGAGCAAGCATAGTGAAACGCTCGTGCATTGTCAGGCCCGTGTTGTGTAAACCGTGCAGTTTTTCTATCTCTTCCCCAATCATTGTACTTGAAATCCGCGGGAGGACTCGGAAAATATCCTAACCTATACACAGACCGGTGAACAGGTATGTTGTCAGTAGGTAACTATGTTTATTAAGAACGATATCGCCATAGCACCACTACCTCTACAAAAAACTAATAAAGTCAGCAAAATATGTAATTTGACACGGACAAATTGCAGAAATATATAAAACTTTTCGATGACGCTTTCACTACGGTTTAAATCACGCAAAAACTGCTGTCACTGCATACATCGCAAAAGCTTGGTTCATAACTGAAATACGAGAATATGCACTGTTTGTGCGCAAACGATGTGAACCGATGTGTAGCCGCGCTTATAACATCTGCTAACTGTCAATTAGCATTTTCACAATTGAACCGAAATAACCTTCAAGTCAATTATTGATAATAGAAGTATTGCATTTCAAGGCATTCTTTTGTGAACAGATGTTTGTACGTTCAACATTCTAACCACAATAATAAAAACCTCCTCATATATCTGTCAAGATTTGAGTTTGACGTTTGTACACACATTGCACTACCACTTTTCTTAGAGCGTTGTTTGCGGCCGGAAGTGAGGTCAAAGATGACGTCATAATGCTATCGTGGTGTCTGTTTAGCAAGTTATGAACCGACCGTTTGCGTGCATACAGTGCAAATAGCGCATATTTGCGTGAATTGAACCGTAGGGTTTGCATACATTCGCTTGATAAGCGCATAGATCAAATAGAATATATACTACGTATAGATACAAATCAACTGAACAACGAAGCCATTGTTAAAGGTGAACATGAATTGGGACTGATGACAGTAACTATTAAGTATTCTGCGACTGTCTAGTGCTTGAAAACGGGCGAAATCACTGACATTTATGTAAACTAGTGATGGGACATTTATATCAAAGCTGCTATAGTAACCTATTCGACTTCAGTTTCCTGATTTAAAAAATAAAACACTTATTTTTATATATAAATTTTTATTCAGATAAACTGTCATGACCGCTATTTCTTTTTAAATGCAGACTTTACCTTTGAATTCAGCGGTACATTTCTTTGGTACTAACCTTAAAACAAAGTTTAAATTTAAATAAAAAAGACGATTTCTCCGATTACTATCTTAGTCTATATTACAAAAATAAAATGAAATTTGACTAGGTATACAGCCTTAAAATTGACATTTTATTGAATCGCATAACTAACATACACATTCAAAATGTAATTTTACATGGATCAATAAATCAACAATTTATCACACCAAATTAAATGCTACATAGAATGGGCAAGTGGCTTTATTGAACTAGGTACCTACATACAGTTATGGATCTATCAGTATCATACAAGTTGAATTAAATATTTAATAAAAGAAATTGCACACAGAAAAGACGAATGCATGAATTGAACTATTAGCTACATACAATTATAGAATAGATTTCTATTCTAGAATTGTAAGTAGCTAATAGTTCAATTTATGCATTCATCTTTTCTGCGTGCAATTTCTTTTAATAGAGTAGAATAGAATATATTTCTATTCTATTCTACAATTATACTAAAATATATATAGAAAACGGTTCCTTAAAAAAATATTGAACTATTTGATATGTATCACAAATCAAAAGAAATTATACATAGAACGGGCTTTATTGAACTAACAACTAACTAATAAATTAATCAACTTAAGAATGTTATTATGACAGAACAAGTCATAATAGGGGGGTAACATTCTAGCCCGGCACCCCACGGGAAACCACCGTCAGGTGCTTGGCGACAACTGTCAGAATGATGGAACACAAAATAAATTATACACAGAGTGGGCTTGTCGCTCTATTGAACTAACCACTAACTAACTTATATAACAATCAACTTAAGATTAGACATACAATATTTAACTGTCAGAATGATGCAAATCAAAAGAAATTATACACAGAATGGGCATGTGCCTCTTTTGAACTAGCCACTAACTAACTTATACATCAATCAACTAAAGATTAGACAAACAATATTTAACTGTCAGAATGATGCAAATCGAAAGAAAATGATACACAAAATGGGAATGTGCCGCTATTGAACTAACAACTAACCTATACATCAATCAACTTAAGACTAACATACAATATTTAACAGTCAGAATGATGCAAATCCAAAGAAATTATACACAGAATGGGCATGTGCCCCTATTGAACTAACCACTAACTAACTTATACATCAATCAACTTAAGATTAGACATACAATATTAAGTGTCAGAATGATGCAAATCCAAAGAAATTATACACAGAATGGGCATGTGCCCCTATTGAACTAACCACTAACTAACTTATACATCAATCAACTTAAGATTAGACATACAATATTAAGTGTCAGAATGATGCAAATGAAAAGAAATGATACACAGAATGGGCATGTGCCTCTATTGAACTAGCCACTAACTAACTTATACATCAATCAACTAAAGATTAGACAAACAATATTTAACTGTCAGAATTATGCAAAGAAAAGAAATTATACACAGAACGGGCATGTGCCCCTATTGAACTAACCACTAACTTATACATCAATTAAGTGAGGATTGGACATACAATATTTAACTGTCAGAATGATGCAAATGAAAAGAAATTATACACAGAATGGGCATGTGCCTCTTTTGTACTAGCCACTAACTAACTTATACATCAATCAACTAAAGATTAGACAAACAATATTTAACTGTCAGAATGATGCAAATCGAAAGAAAATGATACACAAAATGGGAATGTGCCGCTATTGAACTAACAACTAACCTATACATCAATCAACTTAAGACTAACATATAATATTTAACAGTCAGAATGATGCAAATCCAAAGAAATTATACACAGAATGGGCATGTGCCCCTATTGAACTAACCACTAACTAACTTATACATCAATCAACTTAAGATTAGACATACAATATTAAGTGTCAGAATGATGCAAATCCAAAGAAATTATACACAGAATGGGCATGTGCCCCTATTGAACTAACCACTAACTAACTTATACATCAATCAACTTAAGATTAGACGCCACATTTGGATAAGCGCCACAGATCAATAAATAATAATAAAATCTCTTGTCTTGTCTTGTCTTCTTATATTTATGGCCTCTGTGGCGTATTGTCACAATTCTGCCAATGTCCGTACATGCTAGTGTCATAAATCATGTGGAGAGTATTTAATATTATAAGAATGAAAACTCTAGCGATAAGAGTATAATTCTTCAGTGTTTGTTTATCTATGGTTTACCATGTGCCCAAGTTTAGTGCCAAACCAACGTAGTGCCGCCAACATTGGAACAACAAAAATAGAGCTAAATTCTAGTTTGGTCACAGAATAATATGGACCAGAAACATCTCTCCAGAAAGTTGTTTATATATATAAGGCATCTCTCCTTCTATCGCGTTGCTCATATCTCTTCTGACGGTACGCGGGTTAGGGTTGTGATCTTGTGCTCAAATGCTATATAAGGCTATGTACGTACATATAGTACCTATAACTACTACAGCCATTAAATACATATCAAACATAAGGTACCCTTTGAAAGGTACCAAGTATTAGCAGAAAATTATTTTACTATTTACCTATAGTATATCTAACAGACATATATGTAATGTTTATTCGATCTATTTATGTACAAGTTTATATTTATCTGGGTTGATTTTTTATTTATTCATAGCTGATAGGCTAACCTTTGAACACTATGTCACCTTATGGTAAAGGATGATGAGATCGATGATGTTGTTCAGGCTAACATGGAAATACATAATGGCTCTCAAGGACAGCTGCCGGATTACACCGTTTGGTGCTTGTCCAAATTAAAACACAACTGGCACAACCTAGGTTTATATGGGAAACTGACAATAAATATTAGAATAAAAGTTAGCATTAGGAACCTATAGGTTAGTGAACATTTCCTTAGCTTTCGATGTCCTTTGGAAGTGAAAAAAAAATTGAGATTTGGATCTTTGTTGGTATTCATGCAGCCAAATGCAATGCACTACAATCTTACCCCCATTCCAACCTACTTCTAGATAACTAGCCTTTTTATTCTTCGATACTAGGCACGTTAACAGACACCTAACAAAAACGATCACGAAACACAGCACATTGAATTCCGGACGTTGCGTGGCAACCTACTGTAGAGTAAGCCTGTCTAGACGAATACGCTGAAGTACTTGTAGCCTTGTACCTAAAGTGCGGAATGCGCCAGGTCTGCTTTAGTGAAAATCGAAGTAATCTCGAATTAGCCTGAGACATGTTGTAAATAAAAAGCTTCAATCAAAAGGATCTGTAAAAACGAAAAATGTTTATAACAAGTATCGAATATTTTAGTGAAGCCATTAACTTTATACGAACAGTGAAACATGTTGTAAGGTTCTGTCTAATTAAAGTTACTATATTTAGTTATGTTAAACTGGAATTCATATATTATTGCTATTCATTATTTATAAATTCTAATTAAATAATATTCCAATTTACCAAAAAATCATGTAAGAGACGTGATATAGCAGATATAACATTTTTACTAAAATACTATCAAATCAAGTAGACTGTCCAGATCTCCTTAGTAGAATAAATTTAAATGTCCAAAACAAGCGCGTAAGATTCCACCCACCCCTGTCGTACCCAGTGGCTAATACTAATTATAGAAAAAATACATATGTGCAAAGAGTGAGCAGCAAATTTAACAGTTTAAGTAAAGAGATGACCTCATTAGATTTATTCTGCACAAGCGTGAACTCGGCTAGGCGGCTGCTTAGCTGCGAGTTTTTTAAACATTAAGAATTTTTTCCTCACTTGGTAATATAAAATCATCATAGCATTATATAGGTATCTAATTATTACAAACTTTGGTATGATTTGATGGAAATTTACATTCCAATTTAATTGTAAGAAAATGAATGCTCACGTTATATTTCCTATTTTCTAAATTGTTTTTTAAACGTGAGGACCTGTAATTGGCTTTCTTGGTGTTTATCTTTAAAATATTATTTAAAACTATATTTAAAAGCTGTAGGTCTTCCTATATATAAATAGTACTGATTATACAAAGTAACAAAACAAAACACACATGCCCCGAGGTCTTAATACAAGCGTACCTACCGTATCGTGATTCATGAACCGCCTATAACTACCTATTTCACTCGTGTCATGCCTTTACTCTATTCAGTTATTTTATTATTAAGCCAGTTAGCTTTTTTCGGGAGATAAAAGGAAATACACTTATCCATTAAAAAGACACGCATTATGTAGGTAACCTACCTACTAGTAAGTAAATTAATTTTATAGTCTTACCTATCAGTTTCCAGGTAATCTAAAAAAAGTTATCTCTGGATGCGTTATTGACGAATTCATGCAACTAAAAACAGCACAATATATCCTATTTGTCATATTACATATGTACATGAACTTATTTTTTGTTAAAGAAAAGTACACACCGTCCATTCGTCACTGTGACGCAGTCGCGACTGTCTGCGTACTGAGCGCGGGCTGAGATCGAGGCGCGTAGGTATAATTCGCGTTTCATCCGTTTCTATGAAGTTGAAATACTGTATTTTTGGGAATCAGAAAAGAAACGGCTTTTTTAATACTAACTAATATTAAACAATTTAAGTGAATTTACAAATTATTCAGAAATGCACACAGCCTATCAAAAGACGTCCGCATAGCACGGTGTCTTATGAAGCCAAAAAGGGCCAGCGCACTCTTCTGCCTTGCTTATATAGCCGGTTCGCTGCTCGCCCCTCCAGTGTTGCCAGTAGCTGCTAACACGGCCTCTCCTGACACCCTGACGCCCTCGGCAGGTTGACATCTGCCAGGATCCAGGACAGGAAGGGACCTGGATGGTATGGGCCTTGGGATGTCTGCCTCAGGTCCTGACGAAGTTCCGACAATGCTCATGGTCAGTATCTGTGAATATGTTAAGACCGTTACAGACACTACAAAATATGGAGGAATAGTGTGTTAAGTTTGGTTAGTAGGAGTTAATTAATTAGTAACCCAACAACACAATTTATTTGCTTTCAATTTGTGATTACTTCAATAACTACAAATCGATAGTCTAAAAGTTATAGAACAGGGTCGACCCAAATATAAAATAGTCAACACTGACTACTCACACGGCAGAGGCGCTTATCCAGTTTGCACTCAGTGACTCGTCGGTAGCGAAACTAAGTCGCTAACCGAAAAGCTTTCACACTGTGAACAGGCATCACAGTGACTCGTCAGTAACGGCACTGGGTGGAATACTGAAAAGCTTTCACACTGTGACACAAGCATCTCTCCAGTACGTGTGCCATAGCGACTCGTCAGTAGCGTCACTGGTTCGTATACCGAAAAGATTTCAGGCTCACTCTCGAAAAAGGCAGTGCAGATCTCAGCGGTCCACTCGCCCCTCCAAGGCACCATGAGCTGAGCAGCCGCATATGTTGTTTTTTTCATATGCCCCGGCAAGCAGGCGCAGCTCGTAGCGACCATTAGGGATCACCTTGGTGACCAGATAAGGCCCTCGCATACCAGGGTCTAGCTTTCGCTGCGGTTGGTCTGTACTTGATCACGAAGACCATGTAATCTTTCTGAAACACACGAGGGGAATCTCTTATGTACGTTAACGGCAGAATCTGCCAATCCTGATTCCTTACCAATCGTTCGGCCGTCCTTCGCTTTAACATTTGTCGCTCAGACTCCCAATTACTGCTGGATTCATAGCGACATCTCGCACCAAGACTCGTATGGCAGGGGTAGCGCTTTCATGACCAAAACAAATTTAAAGCAGAGGTATTTGTAGTTTCCTGCTTTTAATGTGAAGACATTTAGAGTGAGCTGCAACTGCCAGTAGCCCACTCTTAGTCACGATGATTAGCAGTACGCTGAGCATATTCATTACCGTGCAGACTCAACACTACTTGACCGTTTGCGTGGTGATTCTTGTTTAAGCTCGTCAACGTCTTGCCAACTTATTGGGAACAATAGGCAATACTCGTAAGTCAGAATATACGTCTGAAATTGAGATCAGCTTATAATGGACCCCATGGACAGGTGTCGTAATAGCATCCCGCTCAGGCAAGCCGACAGCAGAGATAACCGGATGTTTAGGCTCATGTATGTTTGATTATTACGTAAGCCACTGATTAGCCTACCCCCCTAATCTAATAAATCTACCTAGATGAATTATAGATTTATGTCGACATGAAAAATGCGTTAATAAGGAAGATGATTAATGACACTTCAATGGCACCACTGTCAACTGGGTACCTGCAATTACGCCTACTACTACATCGTTGCGTTTTGAAGGGGAGTAGTGCACAAGTTAACATTTCGCTGTTCAGTTAGTTGCTTTGCATAGCAAATACTAACATCATGGCCAGTCTTTTTACAATTAGTGCACAAATTTATGGAATTTTGACGATTTAATGGTTTAGTTTGTACCGATCCACTAGGAACGTTGAGTTTCAATCATTTTGAACAGTTAACTGATTTATGCCCCGTCTCACCACATGAAAAACATTTATTCTGACTGCAAAAGGGTAGCTTGTCGCTGGATGGCTTAGTACTATGGGTATGCACTGTGCGATGAATTGTGCGATAATCTGCTGCTCCCTGCTTTTGAGGTTTCACAAATGTAATCATTTGGAGTGATATCAGCATTAGTCGCAGTAGCTTTAACATAAGGATCCTTAATGCCACGTATTATTATAGACGTAATGAGATCATCACTAAGACCTTTCACAATTCGTAAACGCAGTATAGACTTGCGTGCGTAATCAGCGTAGGTATTGAATTCGTCCGAGTCAGTTGACATCACGTCGAATAAAATATAGGCTATGTCGACTTTCTTTATACAAAGAGGTTTAAAATCAGATTTAAAATTACTCCAGGAACGGTCAGTAGTGACCCATTCATCTAGCCATAATCTAGCGTCACCTCTCAGACGATTTGCAACACGAGATAAACATTCTTCATCAGTCCACCAATTAGCAAGTTTAGCCCTGTCTACTTCATGAAACCACATATCTACATCGTGGACATTGGGGTCGAAATTAGAGACATAATATTATTGACTACCCACTGACCTTAAAGCCTGAATTGCTTCCACAATTTGTTGCGTGCTGTTGGTAGCATCGGGGCCCACCGAACCTACCGGTTGACGCGTTACCAATGCATCCAGACGTGACACTATAGTACGCCACGACTCTTTGCTGTGGTGATCGTCGTCCCGACCGCGGTTTCGGTCGTGAGACTGATGGCAGCGGTCGCGACCGTGGCTGCGACTTCGCTTGCCGTGATCAGCACGATCACGGTTATGATCGCGGCGGGCACGGTTTCAACTGCGATCAGGATAGCTGTGGTGGCTACCACTGTGTGGACCTCCTTTGCTGCAGGAAGCATGTGCGCTGTGCGGAGTGTGGCGTGACCAGCTCCGTGAACGATGACCTTGCAAGCCCCTGCTTGGTGAGCGTCGCCCTCACGGGCTCCGTGTGCGCCGCCGCTCACGAGAATGAGAGCGTGGCTGTTTATTCATTTTCTCTTAACTGTAACACAAAAATAAATTAAAACGCACAAGGCAGCACCGAGGAGGTTATTATTATCCACGTGCTTTGCGGACGTTTAAAAAAACTATCACTGAATATAACTAAAATCAGCCTTCTACTTTTATGTGGGAATGAAGAACGATCGGCTTTTTTAAAAAAGATAATTTTAATATAAAAGTTAAATAAATTATTGAACTAATATTAAACAATTTAAGTGAATTTACAAATTATTCAGAAATGCACACAGATTATCAAAAGACGTCCGCATAGCACGGTGTCTTATGAAGCAAAAAAGGGCCAGCGCACTCTTCGGCCCATTTTTATATGCCCCACTAGCAAAATTGAAGGTGTCTTGATCAAAGTTGTATTTCTTAATAGGTTTTCTACTAATGATTAAGGATCAATTAGTTTTTTTCTCTCAATAGCGGGACTAAAAAGCATTATTACCACACGTGGGTACAACATTAAGAATTCCATTATAGCACTTAAATATACCAAAACATTTATAATAATTTATAATAATAAATTACATAATATTTTACGATTTTGAATACCGGGCATGTCAATATTAAATAGATTCATCGGAAATTCGTATCTTTCAGGCCAATCATCATTTATTAGGTTGATCTAACATAACGAATTTATTTATGAGACAGATTCTTCAATCCCGTAAATCAGACAGATTCAAAATCTGTTGTTTGTTGTTTAGGGAGGACATAGATGCTGGCTACCGCCTGTGCGGTCGTCCAGCTCCACCGGGTTTTGGGCGAGGGCCTGGCCCTACAATAGCCCGGGAGGGAGAAGTGCCGAAGGCACTTCTCCCGAGACGGGCGTAGAAGGCGAAAAGCGCTTTCTACCTCCGTCTCCTGCGGACGCCGAAAACGTGCCGCTACTATAGGAGGGGTTGACAGCGAGCTCAAGGGCACCACTGTGGTTCGGACCTCGGCTTGTCTCGCTGTCGAGAGACATGGGGGGGATCGGAGCAAAATGCCTCTGTGCAACTGCAGTGTTGCACAATTGGGCCCTACTGAATAATACTCTTTGACTATTTGGAGAGCAATTTATCGTGACCTTGTTTTTGCCTCGAGCTCGGCGGCGGGCTCGGTGTTTGATTGTGTGAGATTCAAAATCTTTTTCCGTTCAATATATATCTATTTTTTTTTTTTTATGGCAATTGTTTAGAACATTTTTGCCAGCATCATGTCAAAAGAGATTCAATACAAATAAATTTAATCGGAGAAATTTTGAATTTTGCCTCTGAAACAAAAGGAAAAATATCTTTATCTACATACTATCTACAGAATTCAAAACATACAATATTTACATAATGAACACAAGGTGAACTGAATGTTACATACCTACCTATTTAATTCAATTTATACAGAACTACTTACAGTTTTATATTATTTAAGTTTATAAAAGATGTTAATATTTCAATGGTATTTTTGTTAATATTACTCAAAATGTTATCTATATGGATGGGAAATGGGAATTTATAATGTACTAATGACTTGAATAATGAATTATGATCATATAAGGGGCAAGAAAAGAAAATATGGTTTAAATCAGCTTCATCCATGCCACACTCGCAGATTGATGAATCTTTAATCCTCAATTTCTTTAGATGGACAGCAGAAAAGCAATGGCCGAATCTCAATCTAGATATTATACTACAAATTTTCCTGTTGCACTTAAATTTAAAAAACCAGGGTTTATTTTGAATGTCAGGTTGGAATTTAACATAATTACATTCTGTCCGTCTACTAGACACTGACCATCTCTTTGACCACCTAGACTTTATGTCACGACTAGGGATAAGTAAAAGGTCTTGTGGATAATTTTTAAAGGGAACCTTATCACCACATATTACAGCTTGCTTTGCTATCTCATCAGCTTTTTCATTGCCTTGTATATTATTATGACTTGGAATCCAAGCTAGGTGGACAAAATAACCAAAAGAAATACACCTAATCAACATCTCTTTGCATTTGAATATAATCCAGTTTTTGGAACCTATTTTAAATGGATTGGTCTTAAAAGCTTGAAGAGCACTTAATGAATCTGAAAAAATAACTGTTCTCTTTAATTTAAATAGTAATATGTAATTAATAGCTTCCAATATACCCCTACATTCACCTACAAAAACTGAAGTTTCAGGTGGACATTTAATTTTTTGTACTATATTATAATTTTGGTGAAATAGTCCAACACCAACACACCCATTTTCATCCAATTTTGAAGCATCTGTAAAAATGCTATGCCATCCATTCCAAAGGTTATCCTTAATTCTAAGGAAGTGTCTATTAACAAAAGGATCTCCTTTTCTTAAATCTAAATTAAGGTGTAGAGTGGGTTCAAATAATATGCACTCATAGTTAAATTCAAACAAAGATATTTTAGGGGTTCTATGAGTAGGGTATTTCAAGGCTATAATTTTTGTATAACTCAGAACTAAGCAAGGAGTTTTTTTATGATTCCCATAAGGCTGTGAAATATAACTTAACAATAATTGTAATTTTGGGAAAAGGGGATGGGAGGAAAACTGAAACAAACGGAATAAAAACATATCTGAAAGATATTGACGTCTCAAGTCTAAAGGTGGTTCGTCACATTCCACTTGCATAGCATTTTTAGGAGTAGACCTCATTGCTCCAATCACAATACGTAGCGCTCTTGCTTGTATCAAGTCCAATGAATTCAGCGCGCTCTTACAAGCTGGCTCATACAAAAATGAAGCATAGTCAATAACACTGCGAATAATAGTATTATATAAAAGTTTTAAATAATAGGGATGAGCACCCCACCAAATTCCAGCCAAACACCGTAAAATATTCAGATTCTTTTCACATTTCACTTTAATATAGTTAATATAATATTGTTACCTAGCCAAATATTTAATGACTCAAGAGCTTGAGATAATTTATGGGCAGAATTTAAAATATTACTATCTGAAATATATAATACAAGATCATCGGCATATTGTAGTATTCTACAATAAGGGATTACAAATCTATTTAAATCATATGTATAAACATTAAAAAGAAGAGGACTTAAGACAGAGCCCTGAGGCAGACCTTTGAAAATAGATCTGGAACATTTAATTTCTCCGTTAACTCTAAGTTGAGCTGTACGATCTTGAAAAAGATTAAGTATAAAGTTAGTAATTTTACTTGGAATAGATAGACTTTCCATTTTACTTTTAAGAATAGAAAGGATAACATTGTCATATGCTGAACATATGTCAATGAATGCAGCAACTATAGACTCGTTTCTAGAGAATGAGAGTCTAATATCTGTAACAAAAATTGATAAACTATCTAATGTCCCTCTTCCTTTTCTAAAACCATATTGGCATTCAGGCAAAAGATTTCTGCTTTCGATTAACCACTCCAGGCGATTTTTTATAAGATGTTCTGCAATCTTTGTCAAAACAGACGACATTGCTATTGGACGGTAACTATCAGACATATTAGGATCTTTACCGGGCTTTAAAATAGGAATTATAATTTGGGTTTTCATCACATCTGGGACAAACCCTAAATCTATCATCAAATTTATCATTTCCAAATAATAAATTAAAATTTTTTCACCAGCATTAACTAAAAAGGAATATGGGATTCCATCTGGACCGGGTGAAGAATCTTTAACAGAAGTGAGAACAAGGTGTAATTCTTGCATGGAGAAAGGAATAAAAGTTGAATCATTAGCGGCACTTGAAGTGCAGGTATTGAAAAAACTAGGAACAAAGGGTGGAGCCAATCTGTCCATAAATTGTTCAAACCAACTGTCACAGTTAGGGTATGGTGGTGCTGGTTCTCTATATGAACCACGAAACTTTCGGATTGATTTCCATACAAAAGAGGAATGAACACTAGGAGAAATATTTGAGCAAAAGGTTTTCCATCCCTGTGATTTTTTTGCATGAAGAATTTCTTTTGATTGAGACATTATAGCAGTTAATTTGTCATAGTTTTCATTTGTCATGTCTCCGCAATACTCTTCCTCAGCGATCTTTCTCTGTGACACAGCATCCATACATTCTTGATCCCACCATGGAGGAGATCTATGTTTAGTATTATGTTCTTTTAAAGGAAATGAATGTTTAGCAGCAGAATGAATGTAATTTATAAATGAGCTAATACAATTGTTTAAAGAATGGGGTAGTATGAGAGGAAGATCAAAAGCAATTTGATCTAAGAATGATTTATATTTTGACCATTCATCAGACTGGGTTTTATTGTTAAGTTTGTATAGTAGTAATGGCTTAAATGGAATTGATTCAATTTTGGAAAATGGGAGATCAAATATTATAGGAAAGTGATCACTGCCAAAACAAGATGATAAAGTTTTCCATGACATTGAAGGAGCTAAACTAGCAGATACCAATGTCAAGTCGACAGCACTAACTCGCTCATTTGGCTTTGTACGACGGGTAGGGCTACCAGTATTCAGTAAACACAACCCTACTTTATCCATTATATTGAAAATATAATTAGCAAGAGAATCTGAGGCCTGGCAACCCCAGACTGGGTGATGGATATTAAAATCTCCCATTATGATAAAAGGACCTTGGATGTTTGTTAAGATGTCAAGGAATTTAGTCAATATGTCAAAAGATGGTCTAGGTATATATAGTGATATAAATGTTAAGTTTTTTAACCTAACAGCAACAAAAGAGAAGTTCTCAGATGCAATATATGGTGGTATATGTACAAGATGAGAATTTACAGAATTTCTGACAAGTATGGCAGAGCCACCATACCCGTCAGCTTTGTCATCTCTGAAACAGAGGTAGTGAGGAACCTTAAAAAAGGAACCAGACTTAAGCCAAGTCTCAGAGATGGCAATAACTATTGGGTCATATTTATTGATAATATATAATAAATCTGTTTTTTTATTACTAAGACTTTGGCAATTCCATTGCAGCCCTAGAGAGGGAGCCATAATGGAAAGGTTGTGTCATTGGAATGAAAGAATCTTGGGCAGCGTTGGACGGTACAAAAGTGGAGGTATTAAGTAGCCTCATGAGAGCCTGTATAAGCTCCATAATGCTACCAGAGGAAGAAATAGGGTCGGTACTGAGATTATTAAAGGCAACACCATTATTGTTGGGCATAGCCGGATTGGCAATTATCGCCTGATGGGCAGATCTGTCATAGCCATGTCGCTGTGAAGGAGGAGGTCTGGGTTTTATAAAGATAGTTTTTCTATTTGAGACATTATTAGTTTTTACAGAAGATGAATGAGGGGCAGGGGAAATATTTGCATACGATGTTTTTGTTATATCACTGTAGGATTTACCTCTAATGGGGGAATGTAATTTGGAAGCTTCTATATAATAAATATTTTTATCAGCCATAGTGATTTTTATTTCCTTTTGCCTAGTAAATTCTGGACAGCACTTATTTGTTGAATAATGTGAACCGGCACAAGATAAACAGGATGAAGTGCCCTCTTCCATATTGCATGAGTCACCAGTGTGACCTTCTCCACACTTATAGCAACGTGGCTTAGACCTACAGCTAATTTTAGTGTGACCAAATCGACAACATTGGAAACATTGAACTGTAGGATAATAATAGCGTTCAACAACAAGTGAATTGAAACACATAAATACTCTTGGAGGCAAAACTTGTCCATCAAAAGATAAAACACAAGATTGAGATGGCTTAAATACAGGAGCACCATCAATAACAACTTTGTAATTTAAGCGTCTAATTTTAATTATGGGACAACCATCAAGAGGGACACGAATATTCTCGAGTACTTCCTCCTCAGACCATTCAACAGGTATGCCCTTAACAAGACCCAAGCGTATTGTGTTAAACGATGGGATGAATGCCTTGTAATCATTGTTTTTTAAGAGGTCATTTCCAATAAACGTGTTTGCAGAGTTTGCATCAGAGAATGACAATGTTACTCTATTACGCCCAATTCTATTAACACTACCTTCAACAATGTTTTGGATGTTGTTTTTGCTGAGGAAGCGTCCAAAGTTCACAGGGTGCAAGAAAGTCCCTGAGGTGGGGGAAGATTCAACTTTTTGAACATGGACTACAAAAGGTCCCCTATCAGAGGACTTATATATTTGCCTACCGGAGGGAGTATATGATGGAATTGATGGGGTTTGAGATATGGTTGCTGAAGGCGCTGCAAGAGAATCAGTCATTTGAGATTCAGTAATTTTGTCATCAATGATCATGTTTGATGATACACATGTCTGACCTAGCTGGAGAACTGAGTCCTGGGATTGTCTCTTTTCCTTACTACTTCTGTGTTTTTTGCAATGTTTTTTCCTCTTAACAGTAGAAAAAGATCCATTGCTCTGCTGGAAGGTTTGTTCCACAATATCTGAAGAATCAGATACTACGGATACAAATTCGGCTGGTGAAGGAATAGAATCACATCTATCCGCGATGTATTCGGTAGGAATTTCCGGGGGCCTACCGCCCCCATCAAATATTTCCATCAAATTGGACGGAAAACAATTGAAGGAAACAAATGAAATCTACTAACAAATTTTTACAGAATTTACAAAACTTACCAACGATGTAAAATACACGTGACCACTAATGGAATAATCTATCTACATAAATAAAATCTAATATTTTACACTAAAGACAACAAATAAGATATTTTTCTAATTTAATATTTGCCAAAGCGCCCGAACTCTTTTACACAACTTTGACAATCCCCTTCAATATATAATATATTTGTAATAAGGACAACAAACACCTACATGTCATTATAATAGACAAGAGCTAATAGTAAAGGTATTCATTGTGAAAATTTCTCAACATATAAGAAAGTTGGTCCGAATAAAAGAATCAATTATTAGAGGACATTATTTTTATTCAAATCCGCCCTCAAGGTGTTTAATTATTGGGATCCAGTATATAAACGGCTTTAATTCATTCACACATTTTTAATTTCTTAATACCTTTGAACACTCTACATCTTTATAAAAAATTACATCGACTACAAACTTATAAGTTGCTCCAAACAATTCTCAAAAAAAACTAGTACAATGAAAATTTTCTTCAAGACATTTGTCAAAACTCTAATCGCTCCAAGTTTGAAAATAACTTGCTTTTAAAAACATAGACTATAATCATAGACAATAAGAATTCATCTCTACAACATCCCCTCTGAATTTTATATTGTCTCAAATAAAATTAAAACCAACCTGTATTTAACTTTAACATATTTTCCTAGAACACCCCATATACAACTTCAACATTGAACACATAATTAAAACAAAAATAAAAACCCATACTAGTATTCCCTACCTATCATTACATTCTACATACTATATTAAACCACCCCCTTAAATATAAATTTCATATTAACAATCAAGACAATCTTAATACTATAACTAATACCTAAATTTCAAATCAATTCCAAAACATTATCTCTACAAAATATAACATCTAACACCTATCATAATTAACTAACTATACCACTAAACTCACTTCATTAAAGTTCACATCAAACTCACTGATCACTCACAATATGCTTTCTTAAACGTAAAAACTTGGTTCTGTCCAATCCTTTTGTCAAAATATCCGCAATATTAGAATTGGTTGGACAATAGAAAATTTCAATTAAATTTTGATCTATCTTTTCTTTAATAAAATGATATTGCACATCAATATGTTTGCTTCTGCGATTTAAAATTCCGTTTTTAATTAAAACAATAGCCGACTGATTATCAACAAATAATTGTGTTTTTGGAGTATGACCTGTAATTTCTTTAATCAGACTTTGAACATAAAGTAAATCTTTGATACATTCTGCGGTAGAGATGTATTCTGCTTCCGTACTGGAGAGAGCGGTGACGGACTGTTTACGCGAGCACCAATGTATGGGACCACCACTGTACAACACTACAAAGCCAGTCGTACTTTTCCTAGTATCAGGATCACCAGCGAAGTCTGCATCACAATATGCAGTCAAAACTAAACTATTTCCACGTAAATATTGAATACCAGAAGATATAGAGCTCTTAAGGTATCTGAAGAGATTTTTAATATTGGCAAAATCATTTAAATTAGGACACTCTTGATGTCTACTGCAATAACCAACATGAAATGAAGCATCTGGTCTAGTTTTGTTTACTAAGTATAGTAAAGACCCTATCAACTGCCTATAACGATGCACATCACTACTATTACCCTTCCCCTCTTGATGTGTATCAACTAAAATATTCGAAAAAATAATTTCTTTTAAGTCATTAAATCCAAATTTATTTAACATTTGACCAATATAAGATTCCTGATAAATTTTCAAATAATTTTCTCCAACCTGTATATCAATACCGATAAACTTCTCAACTTTATCAAATTTTCTAATTTCAAATTCTTTTTGCATTCCTTTCATGATATTATTCAATTCATTTTCACAATTTCCTATCAAAATTCCATCATCAACATATATAGCCAAGTAAATTTCCTTTTCTTTACATAAAAACAAACATGGATCTAATTTCAGCTGTTCGAAACCCAATTTCTTTAAATATTCAGTTAGCCGCTTATTCCACATGAGCGGTGCTTGCTTAAGACCATATATACTCTTCTTTAATTTACAAATTTTATTTTCACCATAATCATAACCTAAAGGAATTTCCATAAAGATATCCTCATTTAATTCTCCATACAAAAACGCTGTCTTTACATCAAACTGTTTTAATTTTAGACCTTTCTGTGCAGCAATTGAAAGCAATAATCGTACACCAGTAGTATTTACCACTGGACTATAAGTCTCTTTGTAGTCTACATTATATTTTTGTAAAAATCCCTTAGCAACAAGTCGTGCTTTGTATCTACCTTCCGACTTCACAGTAAAAATCCACTTACTAGTTATCAATCTTCTATTACCTGCTTCTATTTTATCAACTACTTCCCAAGTTTTATTTTTCTCCAAAGAATCCATCTCTTCTTTAATAGCTTTTTCCCATAAACTTCTCTCATCACTCTTCAACACCTCACTGTAAGTTAAAAATGATGTTTCTGAATCATAATCTTTCAACCTTATTGGTAATTTTCTATCTCTTTTTAACAAAATCCTTTTACTACTAATTTCTTCAACGGACTCCTCCGCATCCACAAACAACTCGTTTCCATCCACCGTCAATCTACTATTATCTTCAATCTCATTTCCATTATTCACTTCTTGACTACTATCTTCCAAATTAACTTCTCTTCTACTATTATTATCTAATAATTCTTCAGCAATACTATCTTCAAAAACATCAATTCCCTCATTTTCTATAACATCATTCCGTTCCTCCTCCAAAACATCTTCTACGACATCATTTCGCTCTTCAAAAATATTTTCTATGACATCATTTCGTTCTTCTTCTAAAATATTATCTATGACATCATTTCTCTCTTCTTCTAAAATAGAAAATTCCTCCTCCTTCGTTGCTTCAACATCTGTCTTCTTCTTCTTACTTTCTCCATACAAACTTCCCCTCTCAACTTGACAACCATCATCAGCTGTGATGACATTTCTTTTCTCGTTTTGTTCTTCCAACTCCTCTTCTTCTTTAAATAATTTATATAAATCTGTAACTTTCGCAATCCTATTACATTGCTTTAAAAATTCCAAAACATCCTTCGCATTATTATTAAAAGTCACATCTCTTGAATAAAATACCTTCAAACCCACCGGATCCCAAATCTTATATCCATTGTTCGTAAATCCTACTAGCAAACCCTTACCACATCTGGAATCTAATTTATTGAGTTTTGTATTTATTTTGTAATAAGCCAAAGAACCGAAAATATTTAAATGTTTCAAATTTGGAATTCTATTAAACCACATTTCTGCTGGCGTTCTGTCATTAATAGTATTAGAACACCTATTGGTTATGTAAGTTGCTGTTAACACCGCCTCGCCCCATAACTCTTGTGGTAACTTCATGTCAAACAAAAGAGCACGGGTTCGCTCCAAAATTGTTCTATTTAATCGTTCTGCCTTACCATTATGTTGTGGAGTATACGGTATTGTATAATCTATTGAAATTCCTTTACCTAAACAATATTTTTTAAAATTATTTGAACTATATTCACCGCCATTATCGCACCTAAATGTTTTTACTTTTAAGTTAAAGTGATTTTCAGATAAATTTATGTAATTAGTAATTTTTGAAAAGGCTTCACTCTTAGTTCTGATCAGATAAATTTTAGCAAAATGTGTATAGTCATCTAGAAAAGTGATAATATATTTATAACCATCATACGTGTCTGAACCTATTGGACCACAGATGTCACTATGAACTATTTCTAATGGCCTAGTAGCTCTATTCCTTTCGGTATTGAATGGTTTTCTGCATAGTTTTGCTTGTGTGCAGACTTCGCAGGTGTCAATATAATTATCACTATGTTTTGAATTTATTCCATTAACTATCTGTTTTGTTTTTGAAATTGATGTATGTGCCAAAGCTCGATGCCAAAAATTTATGTTTTGAATTAAGTTTACTGACTTTGTGCTTGACCGAGTTGCTGACAACTCTGCATAGTACAGTCCGTCACCCCTTAACTCACCAGTCAGTAAGCAGCTGCCATCTCTTTCGTATACTTTACATTCTTTTCTGAAAAACACAATTTTATAATTATTTTCTGCTATTTTTGAAATTGAAATTAAGTTTTTCTTCAATTTAGGGACTAGTAACACATCATTGAAGGTAATGTTATGTGAATTTGTGTTAGACTTGCATAACACTTTACCCACAGTGTCTGTAATGTGTGTATTACCATCAGCTGTTGAGATTCTATAATTGCACTTTTCTTTCAAATGTAAATATACTTCAGAATTAATTATGTGACTGCTAGCTCCGGAATCTAGTATGAACTCAATAGTTTCCTCCTCATCTCTGTCTAATTTTGTAAAATTACTCACCGAAAATTGTGGTTTCTCTAAACAAAATTTTGAAAAATGTGTGTTTGTCTTGCAAAACACACAATTGTATTTTTCTTTGCAATCATTATTTTTGAGACATTTGAAGCATGTTATTATGCTGTTATTCTTCACGCTCTTGGATCCTTTATCATTTCTGCAGAATTTTGCTATGTGTCCTTTCTTACCACAATTATAACAAACATTTATTAAAAATGTATCACAATTTTCTTTATTTTTAGTATCCCGTTCTGTAATTTTTAGTTCTAATTGTATTCGGGAAATAAGATTCACAAAAGTTTTCTCTTCTTTAGCAGTTGATTCCCAAGCTGTCCTAAAGCTCGATAATTCTTTAGGTAAAATGCACAATATTTTCGACACAACCTCAGTATCAGTTAGATTCATCCCAGTACTTTTGATTGAGGTAACTATGTTCATTAGGTCGCCGATATCTTCTAGTAAATCTGTTTTTTCGAATTTATAGTTATAAAAATCTTGGGAGTAAATGACACCTCTGTGTGTCAATTTGGCCCAAAAATATCTTATCCAATGTGTCTAAAATTTCTTTTGCGGTTTCACAGTCAATTATACGTCCAATATATGAAGTATCTACAGAATTAATTATTGTAAATCTGGCTTTTGCATCTTTACTAATAAAATCTTCCTTTATTTTTTGTTCATCATTTAACCCTTGTATAACTGAATTTAGTCCTTTTGATAATAGTAATAAATGTAATTTCTTTTTCCAAATAATATAGTTCGTATTTCTATCTAGTTTTGACAGTTCCTCTGTCATGTTTCTATATAATTATTTCCAGTAAATAAAATAATAATTTCATCACCATATGGTTTCCAGGGTAGGTAGCTCAGCTCATCTTCATCTTATCCTTGAGGGCAAAGGGCCCATAACCTTTTATTCAAATCCGCCCTCAAGGTGTTTAATTATTGGGATCCAGTATATAAACGGCTTTAATTCATTCACACATTTTTAATTTCTTAATACCTTTGAACACTCTACATCTTTATAAAAAATTACATCGACTACAAACTTATAAGTTGCTCCAAACAATTCTCAAAAACTAGTACAATGAAAATTTTCTTCAAGACATTTGTCAAAACTCTAATCGCTCCAAGTTTGAAAATAACTTGCTTTTAAAAACATAGACTATAATCATAGACAATAAGAATTAATCTCTACAACAATTATAATCGAGACTCGACTTCGGCAAGTTGGATTCAATCAAATCAATCGATTTTTTTTTGGGACGAGAATCAAGATGGTTACGAAGTGGGTCCCTCTATGGACTCTGAAAGATTTCATCGTCGTTCTCACTTCTCCGTTTGTTCGTTCAATGCATGTATTCTCTCTGATCTATGTGGTGAATTGAATTCATTCATTCGTTCATTTCATTCACTGTTTGTTTATTTTGTAATAAATCATAGTTTTGGAAGAAAAAGGAAATTCTAAATTAAAATAAAACTTTCGTAACTAATGCAGAATGCCTCATAACACTCTATTAGATTACGAAACACAGTGTTATAGTTTACAAATGCAGGGGCGCAAAGAAAGTTTGTTTTGGTCGTTATAGGTTACATAAGGAAAATACTCCGGTACCATGGTGCTCAATTCGTTTATAAGCAAGTGCCGCGCTGAGTCGCGAGTCATTGCGATCCAGCCTACGATGTCGGAGGTGGATGACGGGACGCCGGTAGACGATACTACATTTTCAGAAATGGATGCGTGCTATGAAACCTTCGACAAGGATGGGTATGTCTTGATAGTTCCCTCGAAACTTTCGCAATATTTTTCTATGCAATTTGTTATTTATGAACCCTTGATATGTAAATAAATTGGAATAAGAACTACTCATGATGCTCGTTTTGTTTTGTCTATTTAGTAAACATATCCAAATAATACATAGTTATGTGTTAGGGATGACATTACCAAATCATAGGTATATACTTAGCATGTTTCACAAGTCACATTAAATGATTAATTTTTATTTTTAATTGAACCGTAAACCGTAGACTTATCTACGGTTCAATTAAAAATAAAAATTAATCATTTAATGTTACTTGTCAATTAAAAATAAAAATTAATCATTTAATGTTACTTGTGAAACATGCTAAATATATACCTATGATTTGGTAATGTCATCCCTAACACATAACTATGTATTATTTGGATATGTTTACTAAATAGACAAAACAAAACGAGCATCATGAGTAGTTCTTATTCCAATTTATTTACATATCAAGGGTTCATAAATATTACAATACATATTAGAATTAATTATAATTTTAAAAACATTTAAATTGATTGTTTTAAATATATTTCTGCCTATATCTAATTTACTAATTCTACATAAATGTAAGTTTTAATAGGTCTCCTACTCATTATTATAATGCAATAAGCTGACTGTTCACAAACTTTGAACAGGGTGTTTGTTATCCACAGCTGTTAATAAGCCTTAATAATTGGGTTATCTTACTTTGTTTTAGTAATTATTTGATACCAAAGCTTTGTTAGCTATATATATATTTAACAATATTTATTTATGCCTTTAATAACAAAATACTATGAACTATATACAACACTACGACTACTACAATAAAAGTATTTAGTTCTGCAGTTGTTGTAGACTCACAAGCAGTCCAAATGCTCAA
Source organism: Plagodis dolabraria (assembly GCA_963854805.1). Classification (NCBI taxonomy): domain Eukaryota; kingdom Metazoa; phylum Arthropoda; class Insecta; order Lepidoptera; family Geometridae; genus Plagodis; species Plagodis dolabraria. The sequence continues at coordinate 2,308,825 of OY978460.1, read as the reverse complement.
TTATACTATCTTTTGTTCCTGAAATACTTGTATAAAAACAAAATATATAAATTGCATAAATATTAATTTTTGAATTTAAGTTTTTGATAGGGAACTTTTTAGGGATTCGTGAACTAAAGATTATTTACTTATGATTGTTGACGAATAATCTATATCGTTATATGTATTACAATTCATAATGATTCATAAAACTTTTGTTTGATGTTATGTTTTTTGGTGAAAAAGACTGCACTGCGGACTCTTTATGTACTCTGTAATTTTGATGTTTGCCACTGATATTAACATTTTCCACTGACAAACTAATTCATTATTCATAGACACTATTATATTTACTATTTTGTGTACACAATTTTATATCATTTTTTTATATTTGTACTGAAAAATATTATTTTTAAAATATGTACATAAAAGCACAAACACATATAGCATTTTTATAAATGACTAGCTAGTACACTGAATATAGTTGTTTGTAATTACTGCTGCAAAACTAGAGATATCTCAAGGAGACCAAAATCCTTAATCCACAGGATTTACTACCACAAATATGTGGACCTGCAACATTCTCATTCCAAAGAAGAGAAGTAACAAAACATGGAACCTAATCAAATTCAACTTCTACAGATGCAAACTTCTCTCTGCACTAATAATATTAATTGAAAAACTAACTCAGAATTACTTTGGTATGGGAGATCAAAGAGCTGTTGAAATTACATATTAAAAAAATTTATCTTACTTATTTATCCTGTTTTATTCCATGTAAATAAATGGATTTATTGTTGCATTCACTAATATGATGTATATGTCATTGATATTGGTATTATTATTAGCTGTATTGATGCATCTCTAGTTCTTAACTACTCAATACCAACTACTACTAAATTGAATAGCCAGTGTTTGCTGATTTAGACATAGTTTTAAATTATTATAGCTGAATCATATTGTTTATTTAAAAAATAGTTTGCTTAAGTATAAATCGTAGTAAAAATCCACATTCATATTTATGAGAGAGTATGAAATAACTAACTTAAAGAGTTTTATGTGATTTTAATAAATAACAATTCTACTGAAGTTTTTTATTCTGATGTTTTAAATTATATTAAATGATGTCCTTAAATAAAGCAATAGATAATAATTCAAAACAACAGAAAAGTTGCCATATTTCTTAAAAAAATGTTTCAAAATCCATTAATTACCACTTACTGAAACCTAATATATAGTATACTATTCTATTGTATGTATTTTGTGTGTATCTTATAGATCCTTAATATTAAAGATGATAACGGTAAAATATTCTTTCAAAAATAAATTCCTATTTAAATCAGATTGAATCAAGTCTAAAAAATTTGCCTGTAGATATGAAAAATTTACTATTTATATTTAAATTATACTATATTTTTATGGAATATTCAATAATGCCTGCTTTGAATATTCAACTAATATAATAATAAGATTGGTTTATATTATTTATGTCCAAAATAAAGAATATAAACCAATCTTCATGCCTATAATCAAATTCTTTAACTGTGATTTAGTATTACACCAAAGATCATATGTAAGCATACACACAATAGCAGATGTTTCTTAGTTTTTTATATCTTAATCAATAAATATATTCTTATATATTTGATGATATTAAGCACAGACATGCAAAAATACAAGACTGAATAATTTTGTCTTCAAGAATCATTGAATAAATTGAATATAACATGACTTTAAACATCATTTCTAAAAATATGTCACCTGGAAACGAATAAGATAGTAATAAAATGCCTGAAATATTACAATCAATAAAATAATATTCTACTAGACAGCGTTAGCAGTTAGTGTTTCTTTTTTTAGGGATGGCAAGTTGAACTTGGATGAGTTCCGGCTGATCTGCAAAGCTCTGTTCCGCAATGATAAGGGCCACATTTACCCTCTGTCAGAAGAAAGGGCTCACCACATTTTCCAGGTGTTTGACAAGAATGGAGATGGCTTTATTGATAAAGAGGAATTCACTTTCTGCTGGAACCATTGGATTAAAGTGGTAAGTAATTTTATGTCTAATTATTGCCTGTCCTGTTGAAGGAACGGAAACGTTGGCTTGAAATTTCGAGGTCAAGGGCTAGATTGAAGAACTGGTCTGTTCCATATTCTCCTTTTGTAAGATCGTAAATGGCAACTAGGGGTAAATATGTGTTGATTGTCTGGACCCTGCGAATAAATATGTAAAGAAATTTAAGTCAAGCTCAAAAACAGCAGAACATAAAAACTTACCGCGGCGGTAGTTGTTTAAAAAGTGTACCGTGCGGCGCAACATTAACTAGACGCGACCAATCGGATGCGATTTCTAAGCGCCTAATGAATGAACCAAACCAATTGAATTTGGACGACTGTTCCTGTTTTTTGTTAAGATTAAGAGCGCACCGAGCCTTTTAGGCGCGCCGCGTATGTGTGCGTTAGTAAGGCACGCCAACCAGAGAGTTGAAATATTTAAGAGTTGTTATATCCGAACACCACTGCTCTAAAAGCTTGCTAGAATGTACCTATGTACATACCTACGCACATCTATAAGCAGTTTGTAATGACAAGGAAAAAACGTTCAAATATTATGCGTCATATCTGTTGTTAGAAAGAGATAAATAAGCAATTCGTGTTACCACCGAACCGCCACGAGACGTTCCGATCACCATTATGCTGCATCTCTTTCACTCTCTCACACCAAACGATACACATATCTCGCTCATCCATTTAATTGGGATTCGATCCAAAGATAAAACAAAATAACGATATTTTCTATTTCAACAGTAAAAGCAATAATTACGCGTGAAATGAAACAGTTTTCTTATCTCTCACAGTGTCTGTATAATTGGTGCAGAGTCTAAAGACACAAGGAAGGTGTATTGTCCACAGATTATTCCGAAAAATCACGATTAGCGGCGATGTATTCACCGGACGCTCGGAAGTGCTAGACTGGTAGTGACTCAGGCGATTACCCTGAATTCGTCTAGTAAATATGGAGGGCAAACAACTGATCTACAGGTAAAAAAATCTTAGACGCCAACAGCATCTGTCCCCATCCGACGGCCGAAGAATTACTAAAGCGGATAGGGACATTGCATCGCGGCTCTGGCTAAAATGAACGCAACGTGCGTGAATTTAAGTATTTCCTTCGTATGATAAAAACAAATACCTATTTGAAAAAAATAATGTGTATACGTTATAGAAAACACGTTGTATTTTATTATTCAAATACTGATGACTTTCCGTGAAGTATTTACGCCATACTAAGGATTTATTTAGTTTTTTAGATATAACTTTTTTTTTTCTATCGAGGAAACTTTAAGTAATCGTGTTTCTAAAGTGTATGATTTATAGAATGAATCCTTAAATATAATATATATTAATTGCACAGAAATCTAAATAATTTTATTTAGATTTCTGTGATTAATTGCATATTTCAATGAAGAAATAAAGATACAGCAAGGGATCAAACGAGCCACAATTACGTATCGCTGCCGGCTTAATAGTGAACTTAATGAGTCTGAAATCAAACGGATAACTGTATGAGAATCATACTGCTTTGGTTGGTCCATCGGAATCGTGTAACGCCGTACGTCCGCACTTCGCAGTCGGATAACACCTTTTTTGCAATAATGGTCCAGTGGTAATACCTATGGACTATGGCTAACCGCGCAGGTGCTCGCAGCAGCTGTCTTTGAGACCCTCATAGGTTTAGCCTGTGTACCACACTCCTCCACTTCATCACTCAACAATTGCTGAGAAGGTCAAAGGCTAATTTATCAGCTGTAAAAAAAAATACAATTTCAAGGCGAACCCCGACTTCTTTGGCGGGGAATTCAATATTTAGAATGTTGACGAAACCTATCACAAGCGTAAAAAACTGTTTGAGTTCTTTTCCCGCCACATATATACGTGAGTTTCCACGGTGGCTTTCTGAAACTGGAGCGCCTTCAAGAGAACGTTTTGTCGTGACAGATCGTGCGGCCGGTGAGTGCTTTCCTGATAGTGGATGTGCAGAACGACTTCATATCCGGAACTCTCAACATCAGCAAGTGCAATGCTCAGCAGGATGGCAGCGAGGTAAGTACAGCAGGCATCGTAGAATTTTTTTCAGTATAGATTTAGTACTCTGTTGTGTGACGTGAGGTTCACAACAACGTCGTAACTCGTAGGACAATTAACACTTCCCAGGCTAATCGACTAATAGCTACTATATGCGTCATGGCCTAATAATAAGGTATTAGTCGCTACTGGAACAGTCGGATCGTCCACTGCTGAATACAGCCTCTCCTGTTAAGGGGGTATTTGTAAAATTATTTTAATTATTGCTTGGCGGGCGGCTTGGGGATAGCAGTATAAGATACCAGTTCTTTAGAAGACGCTGCTGCCCACCTTCCAGTATGACGTTTCCCTTAGTCGCCTCTTACGACGCCAACGGGATGATATGGAGAGAAACGCTCTTAGAAAATTACTGCATGCCTGGTGCTTCTTATCAACAGATTGAGAAGAAAATTATGGCTTCTGAAATTGATAGGAATACCATTGTTATATTGTACTTAGGCCAAAGTTTAGGTATTGACAGGAAACAGTTAATAGCAAATGTTACCTCATTGATAAGCCTTAGTGCATTTAAAATTATGTTATGTGCTTTTCCCTATTCAGAGGCACTGACTAAAAATCAGAATGAGCATATTCATTCTTTAAATACCATATTATTTAATATGACATGTCGTCATAGTGACAAACTTTTATTTTTTGACTGTAATAAATTTATTACTAAATTTATGTTGACTCGGGATAGGATGTACCTACCTAAGAAATATAAAAATCTGATTGCTACTTTGGTAGCTTATAATATTGAGTCGGTTATAGGAAATATAACCAAGTCTTCTATTGACGCTACAGATTTTAGTACATGTACTAATAGAAATGTTCAGTCAGACTATTTAAACTTTTAAGTCCGACAACAGGGAAGTGTTCTGACATAGCACTGTACTACCAAAATATAAATCGCTTCCCTGGCAAAATACTTGAAATTGAAATGCTCTTAGATAAATATCCTTTTGATATATTATGCTTTACTGAAACATGGCTAAGAGCAGATACAATGTTATTTAATGTTAAGAATTTTAGTATAGGCAGTGCGTTTAACAGATCATCTGCAGAAGGAGGAGGGTGTATTATTCTTGTAAATAATAACTTAAAATTTAAAGAACGCCGTGACTTAGTCAGATGTTCTGTCGAACGTGTCTGTGAAGTTGCTTGTGTGGAGGTGGACAGGCATCTTGTGTTGTGTGTATATCGACCACCAACAGATCAAGGTCGTGCTCAAAATTTTGCAGAATTTTTATCCACTATGGAAAGTATACTGCGGAAAATCTCTAAATGCAGAAAACCCATATTTGTATGTGGTGATTTTAATATAGATATTTTAATGAATTCTAAAAATAAGACTGATCTTATTTCATTATTTAAGTCATTTAATTTGAAATTTCTGTTCTGTGAGCCCACTAGGATAACAGACACTTCATCTACCTGTATAGACAATATATACTCAAACTGTAAGATTAAAGAAAAGTTAATATTGAAAGGTATTAGGTCTGATCATGAGGGCCTTGCGATAAAATTTGATGGAAATAGAGAAACAGAGAGGTATGAAGTTGAACATAGGCCGTTAACAACCAGTAGGCTAGAAATTCTCGGTACCAACATAGAAGCTAAGCTTGGCATAACAAGTTTTTCTCACTGTGACCCGAATGACATCTACAATAACTTATTTTCTTTAGTAAATATTGAGTTTCAAAAAGTTTGTCCAAAAATAAAGAAACAAATAAATGGAAAATTGAAGTTTGGTGATTGGGCAACTAGAGGTATCCGAAAAAGTAGAGATTATTTGTTTGATCTGTATCGCAGGAAAAATTTAACATCTTGCAAGCAGTTTCATGATTATGTTAGGAACTATTCAAAAATTTTTAAGTCTGTTTGCTTGTGTGCTAAATCTCTTTTTATTAGAGACAAAATTAGCAAGTCTAAAAATAAAATAAAAACCATTTGGAAGACTATAAATACTGAGACTGGTAAGAATAAACCTAGAGATTCAACATATGTCTTAACTATTAATAAACATCAAATCTCTGATCCAATACAAGTGGCGAATATATTTGAAATTTTTTTTTCTAACTTACCCCTAGAAGCCACTAAATCATTGGATTCTTGTCCCAATGTAGCAGAAGCCCTATTAAAACATAATTTTCCCTGTAAAACACCGGACTTCTCTTTCAGATACACGACAAACTTTGAAATTGTAAAGACATTCAAAAGTTTAAACATAAAGAGTACTGAAGACTTGTGGGGTATGTCAGTTAAAGTGGCAGAGTCTATTATTTGCATTATTGCACCATACTTAGTAACAATATTCAATCTTTGTGTTGATAGAGGAAGTTACTCCGACTTAATGAAACTAAGTAAAATCACTCCAATTTTGAAGTCGGGGGCTGCATCTGACCCTTGCAATTATAGACCTATTTCCATCTTACCCGTTCTGAGTAAAGTATTCGAAAAAATTATGCTCAAACAACTTTTATCTCATTTTAATGAGCATAATATATTGAATGAGAATCAGTTTGGTTTCACTAAGAGCAGATCGACAACAGATGCAGGTGTTCAATTGATGTCACATATACTTGAAGCCTGGGAGAGTTCACATGATGCTATTGGCGTATTTTGTGATCTTTCCAAGGCATTCGACTGTGTAGAACACTGCACTCTGATTCGTAAGCTTTCACACTATGGTGTTCGTGGAAAAGCTTTGAATCTAATAGAGTCATATCTGTCTGACAGGCTACAGATGGTTGGAATAAATGGCAATACTTCTTCCGGGTCTTTCGTAAAAATAGGTGTACCGCAGGGATCAATTTTGGGACCTTTTCTGTTCCTAGCGTATATTAATGATCTGCCTTGCATGGTCAAAGATTTCTGTGATATTGTTTTATTCGCGGATGATACCTCTCTGATTTTTAAAGTAGATAGGAAAGATAGTGAACTCATTCATGTAAATAATGTGTTATCTATGATCTCTGAATGGTTCGCCGCTAATAATCTTCTGTTAAATTCAAAAAAGACCAAATGTTTAAAGTTTTCATTACCAAATGTTCCTTATGTTGAACCAAACATTAAGCTTGGCCTAGATAAACTCTCTATTGACAAAGCGACAGTCTTTCTGGGAATCAAAATGGATTCAACTTTACAGTGGGATCCACATATACATGATCTAGCCGGAAGACTTAGTTCTGCTGCATATGCAGTTTGTAAGATAAGACAGTTAACAGATGTAGCTACTGCACGGCTGGTTTATTTCGCATACTTCCACAGTATTATGTCGTATGGTGTATTGCTGTGGGGAGCTGCTGCTGAGATAGAGACAATCTTTATCTTACAAAAGCGTGCAATTCGAGCCATATATGAAATGGATCCTAGGGAATCTCTAAGGGATCTTTTTAAAGAAATTGATATATTAACTTTACCGAGTCTGTATATATTTGAAAATATTATGTATGTTCGGAAAAATTTGAGTAAATTTAAATTAAACAGTGACAACCATCATTACAACACTAGGAACAAATATAAATTAACGGTACCATGTTTTAGATTAGCAAAGACAAATAAAAGGTCCTTTTTAGGTAATTGTGTGCGGTTTTATAATAAAATTGCCGAACATATTACAATGCTCACAGAAGGAAAATTCAAATTGCACGTGAAAAATATTTTGATGAGGAAATCCTACTACACAGTTTGTGATTACTTAAACGACAAAAATGCTTGGAAAATTCCACCTCTGCCAAGCCATCACATGTCTCCTACGTAATTTAAACAAATATTGTAATAATTGTATTGTATTGTTTATAACACATTGTAAAAAGACGTTTAAAAGAATGGCCCCGAGTTTCTTGCCCGTTCTTCTCGCAGTGGCTCTATAAACCTTTTTTTTGCTGAACGTGGCAGTACAATGTAGAATATTTCAATATTAAAATTTGTAATTGACCTTCATAAGAGCGTCGTAGACGCCTAAATTGAATAAATGATTTTGAATTTGAATTTGAAATTTGAACGATTCTAACCCGGCATCCCACGGGACACCGTACGTTGTTGTAAATAGATGGAATTGTAGTTCATCTTCCTACTTCTTCGAAATAGATGAACTACATCTCTATCTATTTACAACAACGTAGGGTAAATTAGTAGCTAATCTCTTAAGGGCGCACCGAGTTTTTTAGGCGCGCCGCGTATGTGTGCGTAACTAAGGCACTCCAACAGCATTCGTCCCCGTCCGACGGCCAAAGAATTACTAAAGCGGTTAGGGACAAAGCATCGCGGCTCTGACTAAAATGGACGGAACATGCGTGAATTTGAGTATTTCCTTCGTATAATAAAAACAAATACCTATTTGAAAATTTTTATGTGTAATACGTTATAGAAAACATGTTGTTTTTTTAGTATTCAAATACGGTTGACTCTCCGTTAAGTATTTACGCTGTACTAAGGGTTTATTTCGTTTTTTAGATGTAACTTTGGTTTTTTTTTATATCGAGAAAATTTTAAGTAATCGTGTTTCCAAAGTGTATGATTTATAAAATGAATCCTTAAATATGATATACATTAATTACATAACTCCAAATTAAGAAATAAAGATACAGCAAGGGATCAAACGAACCACAATTCCGTATCGCTCGCCTAGCCTCGGTGCAAGCTTAATAATTTTGGTATCCATTTTCATTGTTTCTGTAATCTGAAATTTCAGCTTTGTTGAAGATCTCCGAATAAACGGTCGTGGCATACAAACGGAAAGCAAACATATACCAAGCACCTAACGGTGTATTCCGGCAGCTGTCCTTGAGAGCCAATAATTCTAGGCTAGTCTGAACAACATCTTCGACCACATCATTACTATGTACCATCAGGTGAGATGGTGGTCAAAGGCTAACCTATCAGGCATAAATAAAGGATACTCCGAAACTTTAAGACGCTGTCAAATGCTGAAATTTTGGCATAGGAGTAAAAGAGAGGCAGTGATGGTGAAGTCGCGGTCAGTTTAAGTAAAATCCTAAATAGATAAAATTTTTGAAGCGCTCGTAGCGAAGTTTGCTTAACCATTCTGAACCGATCAGCAAAGCTAAGCAACGTTCACCGCGGTCATGAGCTGGATGGGTGACCGCTGGTGACATTACTACTGAGCGCTTCCGTGCTTCGGAGGGCACGTTAAGCCGTCGGTCCCGGTTGCTGTCTTAGGATGATAGTCGTTAGAGCATGGTAGTAGGCCATTTTTCGAATACTCGCCTGGCTAGCTACCACCCTCAAGTAGAAAATCTGTCGCCAAGCACCTAACTGTGTGTCCCGGCAACTGTCCTTGAGAGCCAGTAATTCAAGGTTAGCCTGAACAACATCTTCGACCACATCATCACTTACCATCAGGCGAGATAGTGGTCAAAGGCTAACCTATCAGGCATGAAAAAAAAGAAACCGAAATTAAGCTTAGTAACACAAAACTAGTAACGTAAATCGAAAATGTAACTTTTCTTGCCCTCTCGATGAGGTTTTGCTATTTTTTAAATATATTTTTATACACATTTATACATAAATAATTAACATATTTACGTTACAAGCGTAATTTAGAGTTCACTTTACAATTTTATTTTATAGAGATATTTTTGAGGAAACGTGTTCTGGGCTTTTCTTGGCCTTAGATAATGTGATCAAGATTATCAAAAAAAATTGTACGGCTACAAACTTAATACATTTTGTTAAAATCTGTTCAAGTACAGTTATTTAGCACTTGAGGTTCCGTTTTACTTTGAAACCCTTCTCGCTCGCACACTAGATATAATAAAAGAGACGGAAGTAGGTACTACTACCGTGTTCACGTCTGTGGTGTTGAATCACAATTTCACATTATTTTGCAAGTAACGCTTCGTCAGATTTCTGACGTAATTTCACGGGCTTACTAGCGAAAACATCTATTATTGCAGATAAGATAAAATAGATGTGATTCAGTGAAATACTAGGTGCCTCAAATAAATGGTTCCTTCTTAGAATTCCGTACCCAAAGGGTAAAAACGGGACCCTATTACTGAGACTTCGCTGTCCGTCCGTCTGTCACGAGGCTGTATCTCAAGAACGGTAATAGCTAGACAGTTGAAATTTTCACAGATGATGTATTTCTGTTGTCAACAGAACAAATACAAAAAATGGCCAAGTGCGAGTCGGACTCGCGCACGTTTAAACAAAAAAAGGTTAATATATGAAGTCTAATGTTGTATAGTTAATAGTACGGAACTCTTCGTGCGCAAGTCCGAGTCGCACTTGGCCGTTTTTTTTTATTGGGCTTCAAAAAAAGGAGATTCTTACTTCGGTTGTATTTTTATTTGTTTGTATGTATATGTCATACATTACTCCTTTATGTATTAACTGATGTTGAAAATTAGTTAGGATATAGATTTCAGATTGTTTGTATAGAAATTTCATCAAAATCAGTTCAGTTTTTTTTCAACAAACTAACTGGAGAAAAATACGTATGTCATCCAAGTAAATAAAACCAAATTGGATTATATAATATACAGCTGTGGATCACGGTTTTTTTTATGTCAGTACTTAATTATTTTATGTCACATCGCAGACTCCAAAATCTGGAATCGGTTTAAGGGATCAGATAAATATTGGGCCGCGGGCAGTGCGTTGCGAGTGGGTCCTTACTCTATAAAGGCTCCGTACTAAAAGAAATAAACTAAATTAACAAAATTTTCTAGATCCCCAAGACGCCTGCCAAGCATGGGGATTATGGCAAATACCCCCTTAATAGGGGAGGCTGTGTTCAGCAGTGGACGATCCGGCTGTTACAGTACAGTAAACAAAGGTATCACGCCAAGTTCCATCATGGAGAGGCCCATGATTGAACTTGCCGTTATCCCCACGCTTGGCAGGCCTCTTAGAGATCGCAGCTTACACTTATTCAGAGGGCGCTACCACCCCCCGTAAGGTTTTTTTTTCGTGGCTTCTTAAGACTCCTACAGGAAGATATTCTCGACAGCCCGATAGTAGTGCGCCATCTTGTGCACCTAATCTGCACCGACAGCTCATTTTCAGAGTGAGTAATGGTATGCTGCTCATTACGACGTACTACTGGGAGGATATGGATTAGTCTCATTCTGAATCCGGGACTGCTTCTATCGAGCATCGTGGTCAAGGAGCTTTTTTATTACTTAACGTAAATAAAAATATATGAGTAAATAAAAAAAAATGTATTTTGTTCAGCTTTTTATGGCAATCAAAATATAAATCTTTACATTTAATAAAAGTCCATACTTATCATAATAATTACGTGAGACTATAATTAATAGATATTTGAAAGCACGGTCGTAAATTCAAGACCTCCTAAAGATGCTGCATGTAGAAAGAAAACGCGTCGAAAGTTACTACGGCTAGATTGCTTAGTTTCTGACGTTACGTCTGCTTTGTTAAAAATTTAGGTGGAATTGTCACCAAATATATTTATGGATATAGTTTTTAAATATTTTTCATATTAAGTTACTATTTCATTTTATTTATTTAATTTACCTTTATTACAAGATCCACAGATCTTAAATAAATATACATTTGCTTATTAACTATTTCTTACATCTAATGACAGATTTATTTTATCTACATTATATACTTATAGAGAGCAGAGCTATATTTTTATATGTGTGTGTTACTGCGTGTAAGAGGGTGTACGTGTGTACGTGTAGAGTGTCTGCGTGCGTGCGTGCATGTGTGTGTGTAAGCAATTTATCTGAAATTAAACAATCAATTTATTATTCTCAAGATTTTTAAGTTGTGGTAACTTATTATTAAATAAATCGATTAAGCTAAACTGTTCGTTAAAAGTCTAATTTCGTGCGAAATAGCGGCCCGGCAGAGAATAGTCGTATTGTGGCTTTGTAACGGTTGCTTTGGCTCGCTTTGACAGCTATAATACAGGTTAAACAGGAAATTTCAGCTAAACTGAGTCAGATCCAATATGAGTTGCTAATTTGGCGAATGTACAGTGATGTAATAAAGCCTCAAGTATTAACAATATTCGTTAAAGATTTAATTTTGCGCGCGGTTGTGTTGTTTTTTATTGCTGATAGGCTAGCGTTTGACAAAAACTTAGTTTTAATATATTCTTGTGTTTTACTTTGCGTTGTTAGAGAAGAGATATTGTCGCGACTCCTCATGAGTTGGATCAGGACAGGAAAATGATGTACCGATTGAGGTGACTTTTTAACCGACTTCCAAAAAAGGATGAGGTTTTTTTTTTATGTTTGTTACCTCAGATCTCTTGACTGGGTGAACCGATTTTGAAAATTCTTTTTTTGTTTGAAAGCTGATGCTTGTTGTTTGGTCCCATTTTAAATTTCATCAAAATCGGTCAAGCTGTTTTTGAGTTACACTAAAAAGATTGAAAAAAAATTTTTAACAAAAAATAGAACCGACTTCAACACCCAAAAGTGTGAAATAACTTGTCGAAGTCGGTACCATGCCCACAATATTGTGATAATAGGTACTTTTGAACCATCATGGTACCGACTTCAACAAGTTATTTCACACTTTTGGGTGTTGAAGTCGGTTCTATTTTTCGTTAAATTTTTTTTTACTGCCTGGTTCAGCAAAAAAAATGTATAGAGCCACAGTGAGAAGAACGGGCAAGCTTAGCTTTAGCCTTAATATTATGTAATAAATTCAATAAGTATTATGATTGTATTGGAAACAAAAAACTGAATATATATTTTCCGAATCGATGCTACTAAATGATCAAGTTAAGTAATTAATTGAATCTATCAGGTGACAAACAAGTATAAATTAATAAAAAAAGTATAAAATCCAACTGCAATATTTATTTTCGTTAAACATCTTAACGCTCCATTGAAATGAAAACTGCAAGTTATATATTATACTAGCTTTCAGGGCGCGGCTCCCCCCGCGCGTATGTCGGTTATCGCGCAAAAACATTAACCTCTTTTTGCGCAGTTGGATAAAAACTATCCTATGTTTTTTCCCGGGTCTCAAACTATTTCCATACCTAATTTCATTCAAATCGGTCCAGTAGTTTTGGCGTGAAAGCGTAACAGATAGACAGAATTACTTTCGCATTTATAATAATAGCTTTCCGGGTGCAGCTCCGCCTGCGTGTATGTCGGTTATCGCGCAAAAACATTAACCTCCTTTGTGCAGTTGGATAAACACTATCCTATGTTTTTTCTCGCGTCTCAAACTATTTCCATACCAAATTTCATTCAGATCGGTCCAGTAGTTTTGGCGTGAAAGCGTAACAGACAGACAGACAGACAGAGTTACTCTCGCATTTAATAATACTAGTACCTACTGATTTTTGGAATCGCCCTTCATTTTCATATTCCACTCGGTGGATATGAAAGAAAAAAAAATTTTTTTTACACACAAATATTGCGTCTTAAATTTTTATATTACGCCAGTTTGTTTTTATATTTTTTTGTAGAACTATTGTTACCTGCGCTATCATAATGAATCTAATGATCATACATTAAAATCGGTTAAGCCGTTTAGGAGTAATGGTGGCATAAAGAAACTCACAAACTTACGTACTTACATACCATACATACATGAACACTGAAAACATAACTCGCCTTTTTTGGGCAGTCAAAAATAATAAAATATTATTTTTTCTGCCATAGATTCAGCGTTCGGTTTAAAGTTACTAAATAGCTTATCTCACCCATAATTAGCTTATTAGTTCTGCTTATATATTTAGCCTGTATATTGGTGGGTATTTTAATATTATTTTATCCACATCGCGGTGACCGTAGTAAAGGTTATCGAATACAATAAACTAGCTTTCCGGGCGCGGCTCCGCCCGCTCGTATGTAGGTTATCGCGCAAAAACATTAACCTCTATTTGCGCAGATGGATAAAAACTATCCTATGTTTTTTCCCGGGTCTCAAACTATTTCCATACAAAATTTCATTCAAATCGGTCCAGTAGTTTTGGCGTGAAAGCGTAACAGACAGACAGACAGACAGAGTTACTTTCGCATTTATAATACTAGATTTCCGGGCGCGGCTCCGCCCGCGCGTATGTCGGTTATCGCGCAAAAACATTAACCTCTTTTTGCGCAGTTGGATAAAAACTATCCTATGTTTTTTCCCGGGTCTCAAACTATTTCCATACCAAATTTCAATCAAATCGGTCTAGTAGTAATAGTTTGGTGTGAAAGCTTAACAGACAGACAGACAGAGTTACTTTCGCATTTATAATATTAGTACTGATTAGTACCGATAATAAAACAGTCTCTGTATAAATACTTAGTTTACTTTGCTAATAAAAACGCTGAAACAAATTGAATTGCGTCCTACTTCGACGTAGGTATACGCAATTGTTGCAGATACCTGCCTCATACGTAGCGTAGCTACACGAATGCTTGCGTATTGTCATACTGTGACGTCAACGTTACGCGCGTATTATATCAGGACTATTCCATTTTGATCCGAAGCAAACCTCGCTTTATTAAAGTCACTACTATAAGTGAAGAAACAAAAAGATTTTTTTCACAGCTTGAAAACTACACGACGAATCGATGTTTTGAACCGACCACAAAAAAGTAGGAGGTTCTCAATTAAACTTTTTTTTGTGTTTGTGTTACCCCCTAACTTTTTTCCAAGGTGATCGGTATACCCTGTAAAAAATATGAGAGTGACAATATATATTTTTTTGTGTATACCCCAAAAATACAGTCGATATGAGAACTTTCTCCTATTTTTGTTGTCGGTTAAAATAGCTAATTCTACTCAGTGAGCTCTGGACGATGACATCTCACATTCTAGGTCATTACACTTAACACATTTTTTTTTACATATGTAATATCTTACATTTGTTTTAGTTCAGCTTTCTTCTCAAAATATGTCAATTTTAGATTTGTATCTCAGTTAAGATAACTCACGCGGGCGATTTACGATAGGGTCAAGTATTAAATATGGACGATCAGAATAACAACTGAAAGGGTTTTTGGCTTAGCAGAAAATTAGACGTAATTATCCCGATTAATTTTTATATAAGATAGACAATTTAATTTTTTTGTTTTTGCAATGACGCATGCTCTGCGGATTATAGTCATATGGTTTAGCGGTTATAGCATACCCAGGTTATTGGGGTGGATGGCGCGAGTTCGAATCCCGCACGCGACTAACTTTTCCTATTATTTGTAAATATATATTTTTTCTTAGTTGGCAGTGTACGGAGCCAATGAAAGATTTATTCTTATAAGTGTCGCGAAGAAAGGTGGCACTGCCACTCTAAAATATATCTGGATATATTTTAACACATTTCTAAACTGTTTTTGTAAAATATAATTGTCTCATAAATGATTTCTTAAAATATTAGTTATTATCAATAAATATGTTAGCAGAGAAGTTGTGTCTCCCCCAGTGTACACATAGTTCGTGATTTAGTTCAATATCACCAACATTAGCATAAAGGAGCGTATCTGCCGCACTGCCTATCGAAAAATAATACCAATGACGTATTTACGGCACTCGGGGTATTTTCGGAACAAGTTTGGGAAATGGTTGTTACCAGTTTGTCTTTTCTATCTGCCGTAATATACTAGTGATACGTTAGTGTGCGTGGAATTGGTGTGTTACTCAATTTATGGATGTACGAGTAAGGTTAAAGTCGAATCCTCTGATATTCGAACTTAATATCATAGGCCCCTATTAAACTATCAGATATATTAGGCTCGTACTTCTATGTCACACAAACAATTTTGAAGGGCTCGTAGCGAAGTTTGCTTAGCCGTCCTTAACCGATCAGCTAAGTTAAGCAACGTCCACCGCGGTCTTGACTTGGATGGGTGACCGCTTGTGACATTACTACTGAGCGAGCTCGTGCTTCGGAAGTTTAATCCCGGTTGTTGTCTGAGGATGGCAGTCGATGTAACATGGTGGCAGGACATTTTGTGGATGCTCGCCTGACTGAGAAAATCTGTCGCCAAACACCTAAAGGTGTGTTCCGGCAGCTTTCCTTGAGAGCCAGTAATTCAAGGTTAGCCTGAACCACATCTTCGACTTGAAATGACTTACCATAAGGTGAGAGAGTGGTAATAGGTTTATCAACTATAAATAAAAAAAGACAGATATTATATGATAAGATATAATCAGTACTAATATTATAAATGAGAAAAGTTACTCTGTCTGTCTGTCTGTTACGCTTTCATATAAATGAGAAAAGTTACTCTGTCTGTCTGTCTGTTACGCTTTCACGCCAAAACTACTGGACCGATTGGAATGAAATTTGGCATGGAAATAGTTTGAGACCCGGGAAAAAACATAGGATAGTTTGTATCCAACTGCGCAAAAAGAGGTTAATGTTTTTGCGCGATAACCGACATACGCGCGGGCGGAGCCGCGCCCGGAAAGCTAGTATGTAGATATAACTCAGTTTGTCTGTGGTTTACAGTCAACCACATGTGTCAAATGTTGTGTTTGTATTGTTGTTTTATGTTTTTGAATATGATCCGATGCTAGTGCAATAGGTACCGAAATGTTCAAAGAGTTTTGTCCAGGGCCATAAGAGGGCCTTCGCTCGTCCAAAGTGGAGTGAACAGCCGACAGCGGCAGTCAACGTCTACGTCCTCACTAAACAAACAAACAGACAATCAGAGAGTTGAGAAGAGGCCATGATAAAGTCAATGATGAAGTATTTGATGCTCGTGCGATGTGACCACACAAAAGGTGTGAAAGTTTTAATAGATGTCCCACTGTAACTATCTTGAGCAGATGTGCCTAAATTGTCTTATAGAATAATCCGCTGTAATATGAGATTCAAATAGGCAAAATTTTATCAATTTTTAAAATTCTGTACGCATTACAGTTATCTATAAATTTTCGCATGGTGGTAGGGCATTTTGCGAATGCCCGCCTGGCTAGCTACCACCCTCAAGTAGAAAATCTGTCGCCAAGCAGCTAACGGTGTGTTCCGACAGCAGTCCTTGAGAGCCAGTAATTCTAGGTTAGCCTGAACAACATCTTCGACCACATCATCACTTACCATCAGGTGAGATAGTGGTCAAAGGCTAACCTATCAGGCATTAAAAAATAATATTTTAATATTCTAGCTATGGCATGTGACAGATACTATGCTTGATCCGAAAACAGGATTCTATATATTTTTCTCCATCGAAAAAATTAATGAATATAGTTCTAAAATTTGGCAATCAAGTTTTATGTCTACATAATAAATCGTGTATGCCTTATAGTTATAAAAAAAAAAATGTAATATTCTAGAGCATGTGACAGATACTATACCTGATCTGAAAGTAGGTTCGATTCTGAAAGTAGGTGAGATAATGGTCAAAGGCTAGCCTATCAACTTTAAATAAAATAAAATGACAGCTTTAGGGGGAACTACTTGATTTTTAGGTTAAAAATAAACTAAAGTGCAGATGTTTATAAATTAGATTTTGTACCTCTACTTCAAAAACAGCGAATTTTCACATCTTACCCTCGCTAAAATGTGACCAATTATATCTATAACAAATCCGTATTCAAAATTTAAAACTGTCAATGTCATATGTATAGAAAATAATATTTTCTCTAATATTTCATCACAAACAGAAGGTCGTATCCTCCTCGTGCAGGGCGCGTAAAATTAGAACATAATTTAGTTCATGTTTTGTTTTATTTTCCGTTACAAACTTCTCATTGATCTGATTACGGTCAATTGGCAAGGGACTTAATGTACGCCCAATGTTCAGCATAGACGTGAGTAGTGGCATTTGCTTGACATCCATAACAGGAGCTTATAGTACATTCCTTTTGAAAGGAACTGAACGGCCCAAGGTATCCCCATGACAACTACTATTCATCATGTATATATCACCATGTGACGTCAATCGTTGAGGTATATTTACGAGTACTACTACATCGTGTCATTTACTACAAAATAAAGCTCTTTCAATAGCTTCGTACCGTACTCGCCCTCCACGGGCTTATACCCTCGACATTCCCACAGGGCTTGAAACCGGTGTAGAAATTACCGCTTATGAAAAGTTTTGTATCGGTTTCGTCGTTTAGTCGACCGAGCGAGAACTTAGTTCGAGCGAAGCGTCTCTGCTTTAACTACACAAAAATGTCCGGTTGTTCTCCTCTACAGGTCGCATTTCTCAACTATTCTCAAGAAATTTTGTGAGCAGGAACATATATTCGAGTATGTATGCTGTATGTTTGCCAGTTTGAAGTAAAAATATGGTATCTTCAAACTATTCGGCTTAATCGATTTGTATGGGAAATTTAACATTTAGAGAAAAATAATAAAATGTATATATTGAAAGCGCTCAGAATATTCTTCCTTTAGCCTGTTCTGTCCACACTTGAAAGGTTTTATTGCTTGCATATTTCGTTGACTAGGTTAACTAATATATTTCGTGATTGTTTCCGTACAATATATCATTTTGTGTTTTCACCTAAGCTTTCGCGTTTATGTGGGCGTAACGGTCACTAAATGGTTAATTTTGATTAAACTCTGTACCGTTATCGCTTTAAACCTCGTAGCTCGTAGCGGAGATTTTAATTTTAACCGATTAACTATTAGTTCAAGCAATTTTATCTGTGGCCATTTCTTAGATGAGTAACTGCTAGTGACATTTACTTCTGAGGATTTCCGTGCTGCGGAGGGCACGTTACGCTATCAGTTCTGTTTGTTGTCTTTGTATGGTATTTTGCGAATGCCCCTCTTGCTAGCTACTGCTCTCGTCGCCAAAACCACTAACAGTGTTGCGTCAGTTGTCTTTGAAAGCTCGTTACTATTCTAGATTAAGGCTGCGTATCCACCGGATATATGAGAGAAAGATGTAAAAAGAATAAATCTACCAATAGGATTGCTTCATTTACCTAGCCCCGCTGAGCGCTGCGATCATTTTTTTCCTCTTATACCGCTGCTCATCTTCTCCGCACATCTGAGCATCATCATTATGGTGAGATCATTATGGTCAATGCCTAACCTATCGGAAATAAAATAACAGAAAAATAAACAGGAAAATAATAATAAAAGAAAAAATTGCAAGTAGACCTTTACCGGTTTGTTTTTTGTTCCGGTTTTCAAGCCTTATTTTCCCGTAATCAGGTACCGTAACGTCGGCGCGCTATTATCGTACATCGCGGTTATCTAGCAAAGGGCGCGCTCGCTCCTCATGCGGTATCGATCAAACAGTACATGTAACATGCCCTGTCACTGTGGGTATTCTGTAAACACACATCTATGTGTGTGCTGTCCACGTGTGTGTGTTCGATACCTGGATCAAAACATTTTTTATGCTATCCAGTGTGTTGGAAGCGAAAACATATTTTTATTGATTGTTCATTTTGTTCGAGAAGATAGTTTATTTGGCATAGAAAAAATGTATTTGTTTATACCTACCCGCCGGGGAGGAGTTGGTTGATGTCGAGCTAAAAGTCAATAGGGACCCCAGTACTGACTAAAACCCCCATAGTGTTCCATCGTCCTTGGCTGGTGGTGGGGGGCGCGGAACCGCACGCGCATTAAGCCGCAGCTCCCACCACCGCTGCCCGCCAAAGTAAGACCAACCTTGATAAAACCCCCCCTCTTCCGCCTCATGGGATACCCCGGGGCACAGGGGATCTAACTCTGATGGCGGCCACCGAATATTCCCACAACCGGCGCCCCAGGCCCTCTGGACATCATCACATCACATTATTATAAAAGCCCCTTTAGATTAAAGAAAAAAAATTCAGATAAAATCCTGACAAATAAATATATGAATTAGAGAATTTCTGCAAATGGTCGAAGTAAATACTTACTATTATGAATACAATGATCAGGTGACAAGATCCTGACATTTACAAATTTACATAGAGAACTTGTCCAAAAGATCATTAATTAATTAGTTAAAATCATGAACATTGAATTGAAAAATTAGGAAAAGATCAATAGATCTTGACATTTTATTAAAAGACTGGTGGATTTAGTCCCGGCTCGAAGAGCTCACAATTCTAGATTATCAAGTATATAAAAAAAAAAAAAGTTGCTGGTAATTGACAGATTAGTTATTTTTCCTGCAAGCAGTTAACTATGTCAGCCTTTTCGACAATTTCAGGGATGGGCTATGGTAGACCCCAGATAGCTGAACTTAACTGAAAGGTCGATCTTTACAAATCCATATGTAACAATTTTAATTAACTTTCAACCTCACGAAGTGCGAGCCCAGTTAGCTCGCCTGATGAGCAACAGAAGCAACAGGATAGCGAATTTATTTTTACCTAAACATGGAACCGACTTCTAGGTGTGAAATAGCTTGTTGAAGTACTTTCTATCATGGTACCGACTTTTTAGTGATTCTCGCTACATACGGGATCGATTGTCATTCACTGTCAATGACTATATCATCAAGATAAGAAAACACTTTTCAGTTATTGGAGTGTAACTGAAAATTAAATGGGACCATATGGAAAGCATCAGCTTGCAAATAAAAAAAGAATCACAAAAATCGGTTCACCCAGTCAAAAGTTCTGAGGTAACAAACATAACAAAAATATAAAAAAATACAGTCGAAGGAGAACCTCCTCCTTTTTTTGAAGTTGGTCAAAAATACATGTCACGACGACACTTATTGTGGGATAAAGACAAGAAGAAGAATAACTGGGGAGCTATGAATGCGTCAAGTCACGCCCAATTGATTGCAAAGGACATAATGACGGTCGGTGCTCTGCTCATTTGCCGTGAAAGCTTTTATACGACGAGTATTGTGAATCGGGGGGTACGATTTGTTCTATACTAGTTATTATCTATGAAAAGTAGCTCTTTTACTTAAATTTTAAGTAACCTTGGTTGCGGTATGTTAAATTTTAAGTAACAGGGTTATATGCGAAGGTAGTCTGCATAAAAAAATATTTAAATTTAATTAAAGTTAGATGTGTCAAATAGAATTTAATATTCTGATTTACTCTAATGTAATGGACGATAGCACGGGCGATGCGCAATATTCTGGCCGTGTTAGTGCCCCTCGCGACGAAGTAGAAAGAAGCAGAACTGGTATTGTGTCTGAAGTCGAGGGTGCATTGGAACTTGTCTCACATTGGGGACAGCAGAACCTTGTCCAATTCAACCACAAAAAAACTCAGACATGCGTTTTCACCGCGAAAAAGACCCCCTTCATCATCGCTCCGCAATTTCAGGGTGTTCCCCTAGAAATCGCAGAGAGTATTGGAGTTCTTGGCGTCGACATTTCCAAAGATGTCCAGTTCCGCTATCACATCGCGAGTAAGGCTGGGTTGGCATCCAGGAAACTTGGTGTGCTTAACAAGGCAAAGCGGTACTTTACGTCGAGCCAGCGACTTTTGCTTTATAAAGCACAAGTTCGCCCTCACATGGAGTACTGCTCTCACCTCTGGAATGGCGCACCAAAGTACCAACTCCAGTCTCTCGATGCTATTCAGCGTCGAGCGGTCCGAATTGTCGACGACCCCGAGCTCTCTGACCACCTTGAGCCACTGAGCCTCCGTAGAGACATCGGTGCGCTCTGTGTATTCTACAGGCTCTATAACGGAGAATGCTCTCAGGAGCTGTTTGATCTTATACCGGCTTCGCGATTCTATCATCGTACCTCGCGTCACCGGTTGAAAGCTCTCGTGTAGTGAAACACACGTAGTTGGTTGAACACTGATTTATTTCAGGTCTACCTACAGCAACTTATTCTACACACATTTATTATGACTACCATAGATATAAATATACATGTAGTATATTTATGACTACATAAATATACTACATCTTTTCCCTTTTGAAAAAAAAAAATTAAATATTTATATTTTTTTTTATTTGTATACCTACATATATCAAAGTGCCTATAACACCTGGTGCACTTTAGAATATACAGGTACATAAGTGATTTACTGTGAAACTGTATTATAATTAATTATCTTACTTATATACTTATGCATTACATGTACTTATACTAAATATGTATATGTTAGATAGATTTAATAGTTAGGTGTACTTATAATGTGTGCGTTAATTTTTATGTAGGTAACAGTCATTTACTACAACTTGTACAGACAGATTAAAAAAACTATATAGGTATAGTACTATTCTTTATTAGACCCAAAAAATAAATTAGTCATCATTCGTGCAGTTCTTTCCCTTGACCTCGTTATCGGGACGGCAGGTGACGGTGGTAAAGACTCACTCGAAACATTTTCAGGTGAGCTATAATAAGAGTCACGCCGGTCAGTACTCTCTGTTTGCTCCTCCTCATGTGCGCTTAGCGGAGAGGATGTCGCACGCTCACTGTCCACACATACTTCTGACTTTGGTTTGGTCGAGCGCAATACCAAATGGCTGCGACTACGTCTGAACCGAGCGCCACGCTCGTCTTCCACCACAAAAGAGCGTGGCTCACGCACGCGAGATACTACTGAAACCGGTTTTCTAGAGCCGTTGCATATTAATGTTGCCTTATCACCTGATGATAAGGACACTAGCGGTCGTGCTGATCTATCATAGTGATACTTCACTCTTTCCCTATTTACCATCAACGCCTTATAATTTCGCTCGTTATCTACGTTTTCACTGAGTAATTTGTTGTTAATCGGCAATTTAGTATTTAAACGTCTACCCATTAAAATTTGAGCCGGTGAATCTAACCCATATCGTGGCGTGGCCCTGTAATTTAGTAATCCCAAGTAGAAATCATGTCCGGAGTCCACGCATTTTTTTAGCATTTTTTTAACTGTCTGTACCGTCCTCTCACTTTTCCCATTTGACTGTGGGTAATGTGGAGAGGACGTCACATGCCGAAATTCCCATTCACGAACAAATTTCTTAAATTCTTGCGAATTATAGGCTGGCCCGTTATCAGTTACAAGTTCCGATGGGATACCATGTCGCGCAAACTGTTCCCGCATGAAATTAATCACTTGTTTAGCGCTAATACTTGCCAATTCACCTACCTCAACATAATTAGAAAAATAATCAACTAAAATTATATACTTTTTCTTTCTGTACTCAAACATATCCGATGCTAGATTTTTCCACGGGATCGCGGGCACGTCATGCTGTAGTAGCGGCTGCCGACGCGCGGGCGGCGCGTGCAGTGCGCACGCCGCGCAGCCCCGCACGGCGCGCTCCACGTCCTCACACAGCCCCGGCCAGAACATCACCTCGCGAGCACGCCTCTTACATCTTTCTATGCCCAGATGTCCCTCATGGACTCGTAATATCATACAACCCCGTAGAGCGCGCGGGATAAAGACAGTCTCGCTCTTGAAAATTATTCCATCTACATAATGCAACTGTTCGCGATAAGGCCAAAACACGCCAACATTCATGTGTACGTCGCGCCTGTTCTTAGGCCAGCCACCCGTTATGTACCTAATTAATCGCCTGCAATCACTGTCGATCTCCGTTTCCTTCCTGATCATATCCATTTTTTGGTCACTAAATTGCACGTTTTCTAACATGAAGCACGTTTGCACATTCACCTCGTCAGAAACACGATCATGCATTAACTCTTTAAGAGGTGCACGTGACAACGTGTCAGCAATATACATATATTTACCCGGCGTATACTTTACTTTTATTTCGAACCCTTGTACTCTCATCATCATCCGCTGTAAACGGGCTGGCACCGAAACTAACGCCTTACTGAACAACGCCTCTAACGGTTTGTGATCCGTCTCCACGGTCACATCAGACCTCCCGTAAATATACTGCCTAAACCGCTCGACTGCAAATACAATGGCCAGCATCTCCTTTTCGATTTGTGCATACCTGGTATGTGTGTCGGTGAGTGTGAGCGAGGCGAACTCCACCGGGCGGCCCGCCTGCAGCAGCACGGCACCGAGCGCCACGCTCGACGCGTCCGCTGACACCACAATGGGCGTGCGCTCGCAGTACAGCGCTAGCACTGGCGCGCTGCTCAGCTTGCGCTTCAACTCGTCTACTGCCGAAGAGTGCTGCGGTTCCCACACCCACTCTGATTCCTTTTTTAAAAGCGACCGCAAAACATTCACACTCTGTGAGTAATTTGGTATGAATTTTGATAAGTAGTTCACCATACCTAAAAACCTCTCCAGTGACTTTCTATCGTTTGGATATGGCATCTCCATAATAGCTTTAACCTTAAAATCATCAGCTTGCATCCCCGTCGCATTGAATTTATGACCCAGGTAAGTAATTTCTGAAACGCCGAACTTACATTTTTCACGATTAAATTTTATACCTATATCCCGTGCGCGTTTCAGCAAACATTCCAACCTCCGATCGTGTTCAATCTTCGAGCGACCCCAAATTATGACGTCATCGACAAACGATTCAACGCCTTCTAAATCCTCTAGATGTTGCCTAAGCTTCGCATGGAATACTTCAGGTGCGCAGTTGATTCCGTATGGTAAGCGAAGGAACTGATAACGGCCAAATGGTGTGCTAAAAGTACAGAGGTCAGCACTCGCATCATCAATTTTCACCATCCAGAAGCCACAGCGCGCGTCAAGGACACTGAACACCGAGGCACCGCGCAACCGCGCCGCTAGCTCTGGAACAGTCGGCAGCGAGTACTGGGCGCGCCGTACCGCGCGGTTCAGAGGTCTAGGGTCCAAACAAACACGAATGTTACCATCCTTTTTTGCGACAATTACTATTGCATTAACCCAGTCTGTTGGATGCGTGACTTTTCTCACTACACCTAATTGTTCCATCCTACGTAGCTCTTTCATCAATTTATCTGTAAGTCCCAAAGGGATTTTTCTAGTAGGACACACCACGGGCTGTACATTTTTATCTACTACAATACTATATTCTCCAGGCAATTTCCCTAATCCTTCAAACAAATCATTGTACTGAGAAATGTCTAACGTATTTACGTAATTAATCCACCCTAACGAAATGCAGCCTTCCAACCGAGTACGTTCTGACACTTTAAATCTGCAACTACGAACGGTAATACATGATGTTCGTTATTGAATATAAATGACATGTTATCTGTGCCTACTACAGGCAACTGATTTCCTGTAAAAGAAAGTACTCGATTTTTAAACGGCTTAAGGTTTATAATCGACAAGCCCAAGCTTAAATATTCTATCTTAGAAATTACGTTTATCATAGACCCGGTATCTATTTTTAATGCTACTTTCTTCCCGTTACATAAAATATTTTCAATCCATTCTTTACGAGACTTACTCAGTTCTTTGTCCTCACTGATTATATCGACGTAAAACATTTCTTTTTCATCGTCATCGTATTCACTAGCCACAGATTCTACACTTAAATTTAACACTTTACGTATCACCTTTTTCTGCTCACATACTCGCGAAAAATGACCCTTTTTATCACATACAAAGCACAACGCGTTACGTGCCGGGCACCGCTCACCGCCGGTACAGCGGCTGCTGCCACACGCACGACAAGGGACGCGCGCGGCTCCGTTATCGCCGCTGCTGCCGCCCGCGCCGGCCACCGCTCGGGAGCGGGCCGCTCCAAACAGGGCTCCGCCGCCGGCGCCGGCTCCGCGTCGCCCGTTGGAGCGGCGGCGCTCGTCTAGTAGTATATTTATGTAGTCATAAATATACTACATGTATATTTATATCTATGGTAGTCATAATAAATGTGTGTAGAATAAGTTGCTGTAGGTAGACCTGAAATAAATCAGTGTTCAACCAACTACGTGTGTTTCACTACATGGTGACAGCGGCGGTTTTGATTTTACTGTTTTTATGGTTAAAAGTTCTCTGAGTTGAAAAATTATCGTTTATTTAAGTGTAATAACAGTTGCCTGTCGTAAAACAAATATAAATAATGGAACACGCGCGTCCTCCAACGGAGTTATCCCTCGACGGCGGTCCGGCCGCGCGCTTCGAATCGTGGCGAAAATGGCGGAAGCAGTTTGAGGTGTTTGTTAAAGCGTCTGGAGTGAGCAAAGAGCCTAAGGAAGTACAGGCCAGTTTGTTGGTGAACCTCATCGGATCGGCGGGGTACGAGGTTTTTACAACTTTCACGTTCGATACGGGTGAAAGCGAGGATGACATCAACTGTATTTTGAAGAAATTCGACTCTTATTTTGGTGTGAAACCGAACATCACAGTCCGACGTTACAAATTCTTCACGCGAAGTCAGGAAGAAGGAGAAAACATTGATCAATACCTGACAGCGTTGCGGGTGTTAAGTCAACAATGTGATTTCGGTGAATTGAACGAGAGCTTACTACGAGATAAGATAGTTTGTGGAATCAGTAACAATACAGTAAGAGATCGATTACTACGTACGGATGATTTAACGTTATCGAAGGCTGTACAGATTTGCCAGGCGGCAGAAATGTCAAAGGAGGAAAGTCAATGCATTGATGGTGCATTACGCAGCATACAGGTGAACGCGATGCAAAGCAGAAGCAATGGACGAGACGAGCGCCGCCGCTCCAACGGGCGACGCGGAGCCGGCGCCGGCGGCGGAGCCCTGTTTGGAGCGGCCCGCTCCCGAGCGGTGGCCGGCGCGGGCGGCAGCAGCGGCGATAACGGAGCCGCGCGCGTCCCTTGTCTTGCGTGTGGCAGCAGCCGCTGTACCGGCGGTGAGCGGTGCCCGGCACGTAACGCGTTGTGCTTTGTATGTGATAAAAAGGGTCATTTTTCGCGAGTATGTGAGCAGAAAAAGGTGATACGTAAAGTGTTAAATTTAAGTGTAGAATCTGTGGCTAGTGAATACGATGACGATGAAAAAGAAATGTTTTACGTCGATATAATCAGTGAGGACAAAGAACTGAGTAAGTCTCGTAAAGAATGGATTGAAAATATTTTATGTAACGGGAAGAAAGTAGCATTAAAAATAGATACCGGGTCTATGATAAACGTAATTTCTAAGATAGAATATTTAAGCTTGGGCTTGTCGATTATAAACCTTAAGCCGTTTAAAAATCGAGTACTTTCTTTTACAGGAAATCAGTTGCCTGTAGTAGGCACAGATAACATGTCATTTATATTCAATAACGAACATCATGTATTACCGTTCGTAGTTGCAGATTTAAAGTGTCAGAACGTACTCGGTTTGGAAGGCTGCATTTCGTTAGGGTGGATTAATTACGTAAATACGTTAGACATTTCTCAGTACAATGATTTGTTTGAAGGATTAGGGAAATTGCCTGGAGAATATAGTATTGTAGTAGATAAAAATGTACAGCCCGTGGTGTGTCCTACTAGAAAAATCCCTTTGGGACTTACAGATAAATTGATGAAAGAGCTACGTAGGATGGAACAATTAGGTGTAGTGAGAAAAGTCACGCATCCAACAGACTGGGTTAATGCAATAGTAATTGTCGCAAAAAAGGATGGTAACATTCGTGTTTGTTTGGACCCTAGACCTCTGAACCGCGCGGTACGGCGCGCCCAGTACTCGCTGCCGACTGTTCCAGAGCTAGCGGCGCGGTTGCGCGGTGCCTCGGTGTTCAGTGTCCTTGACGCGCGCTGTGGCTTCTGGATGGTGAAAATTGATGATGCGAGTGCTGACCTCTGTACTTTTAGCACACCATTTGGCCGTTATCAGTTCCTTCGCTTACCATACGGAATCAACTGCGCACCTGAAGTATTCCATGCGAAGCTTAGGCAACATCTAGAGGATTTAGAAGGCGTTGAATCGTTTGTCGATGACGTCATAATTTGGGGTCGCTCGAAGATTGAACACGATCGGAGGTTGGAATGTTTGCTGAAACGCGCACGGGATATAGGTATAAAATTTAATCGTGAAAAATGTAAGTTCGGCGTTTCAGAAATTACTTACCTGGGTCATAAATTCAATGCGACGGGGATGCAAGCTGATGATTTTAAGGTTAAAGCTATTATGGAGATGCCATATCCAAACG
This sequence comes from Plagodis dolabraria, assembly GCA_963854805.1. Classification (NCBI taxonomy): domain Eukaryota; kingdom Metazoa; phylum Arthropoda; class Insecta; order Lepidoptera; family Geometridae; genus Plagodis; species Plagodis dolabraria. The sequence goes on along the minus strand of OY978460.1, from coordinate 2,280,923 downwards.
ATAGAAAGTCACTGGAGAGGTTTTTAGGTATGGTGAACTACTTATCAAAATTCATACCAAATTACTCACAGAGTGTGAATGTTTTGCGGTCGCTTTTAAAAAAGGAATCAGAGTGGGTGTGGGAACCGCAGCACTCTTCGGCAGTAGACGAGTTGAAGCGCAAGCTGAGCAGCGCGCCAGTGCTAGCGCTGTACTGCGAGCGCACGCCCATTGTGGTGTCAGCGGACGCGTCGAGCGTGGCGCTCGGTGCCGTGCTGCTGCAGGCGGGCCGCCCGGTGGAGTTCGCCTCGCTCACACTCACCGACACACATACCAGGTATGCACAAATCGAAAAGGAGATGCTGGCCATTGTATTTGCAGTCGAGCGGTTTAGGCAGTATATTTACGGGAGGTCTGATGTGACCGTGGAGACGGATCACAAACCGTTAGAGGCGTTGTTCAGTAAGGCGTTAGTTTCGGTGCCAGCCCGTTTACAGCGGATGATGATGAGAGTACAAGGGTTCGAAATAAAAGTAAAGTATACGCCGGGTAAATATATGTATATTGCTGACACGTTGTCACGTGCACCTCTTAAACAGTTAATGCATGATCGTGTTTCTGACGAGGTGAATGTGCAAACGTGCTTCATGTTAGAAAACGTGCAATTTAGTGACCAAAAAATGGATATGATCAGGAAGGAAACGGAGATCGACAGTGATTGCAGGCGATTAATTAGGTACATAACGGGTGGCTGGCCTAAGAACAGGCGCGACGTACACATGAATGTTGGCGTGTTTTGGCCTTATCGCGAACAGTTGCATTATGTAGATGGAATAATTTTCAAGAGCGAGACTGTCTTTATCCCGCGCGCTCTACGGGGTTGTATGATATTACGAGTCCATGAGGGACATCTGGGCATAGAAAGATGTAAGAGGCGTGCTCGCGAGGTGATGTTCTGGCCGGGGCTGTGTGAGGACGTGGAGCGCGCCGTGCGGGGCTGCGCGGCGTGCGCACTGCACGCGCCGCCCGCGCGTCGGCAGCCGCTACTACAGCATGACGTGCCCGCGATCCCGTGGAAAAATCTAGCATCGGATATGTTTGAGTACAGAAAGAAAAAGTATATAATTTTAGTTGATTATTTTTCTAATTATGTTGAGGTAGGTGAATTGGCAAGTATTAGCGCTAAACAAGTGATTAATTTCATGCGGGAACAGTTTGCGCGACATGGTATCCCATCGGAACTTGTAACTGATAACGGGCCAGCCTATAATTCGCAAGAATTTAAGAAATTTGTTCGTGAATGGGAATTTCGGCATGTGACGTCCTCTCCACATTACCCACAGTCAAATGGGAAAAGTGAGAGGACGGTACAGACAGTTAAAAAAATGCTAAAAAAATGCGTGGACTCCGGACATGATTTCTACTTGGGATTACTAAATTACAGGGCCACGCCACGATATGGGTTAGATTCACCGGCTCAAATTTTAATGGGTAGACGTTTAAATACTAAATTGCCGATTAACAACAAATTACTCAGTGAAAACGTAGATAACGAGCGAAATTATAAGGCGTTGATGGTAAATAGGGAAAGAGTGAAGTATCACTATGATAGATCAGCACGACCGCTAGTGTCCTTATCATCAGGTGATAAGGCAACATTAATATGCAACGGCTCTAGAAAACCGGTTTCAGTAGTATCTCGCGTGCGTGAGCCACGCTCTTTTGTGGTGGAAGACGAGCGTGGCGCTCGGTTCAGACGTAGTCGCAGCCATTTGGTATTGCGCTCGACCAAACCAAAGTCAGAAGTATGTGTGGACAGTGAGCGTGCGACATCCTCTCCGCTAAGCGCACATGAGGAGGAGCAAACAGAGAGTACTGACCGGCGTGACTCTTATTATAGCTCACCTGAAAATGTTTCGAGTGAGTCTTTACCACCGTCACCAGCCGTCCCGATAACGAGGTCAAGGGAAAGAACTGCACGAATGATGACTAATTTATTTTTTGGGTCTAATAAAGAATAGTACTATACCTATATATAAGTACTTAGTTTTTTTAATCTGTCTGTACAAGTTGTAGTAAATGACTGTTACCTACATAAAAATTAACGCACACATTATAAGTACACCTAACTATTAAATCTATCTAACATATACATATTTAGTATAAGTACATGTAATGCATAAGTATATAAGTAAGATAATTAATTATAATACAGTTTCACAGTAAATCACTTATGTACCTGTATATTCTAAAGTGCACCAGGTGTTATAGGCACTTTGATATATGTAGGTATACAAATAAAAAAAAATATAAATATTTAATTTTTTTTTTCAAAAGGGAAAAGATGTAGTATATTTATGTAGTAATAAATATACTACATGTATATTTATATCTATGGTAGTCATAATAAATGTGTGTAGAATAAGTTGCTGTAGGTAGACCTGAAATAAATCAGTGTTCAACCAACTACGTGTGTTTCACTACAATCCACACATAATCGAGTCCTGAAAGTCTCACACAGCTCGATTTATGCGTTCCTTCTTACCGCATACTTGCAAAATGTGGAATGATTTTCCCGCGGAACTACAATATGGATTCCTTCAAAAAGGGTGTTAAAAGAGTCTTACAGGGTCGGCAACGCATTGGTAACGCCCCTGGTGTTGCAAATGTCCATAGGCGACGGTAACCGCTTACCATCAGGTGGGCCGTCTGCTTGTTTGCCAATCCATCACATAAAAAAAATAAAAATAAAAATGTAAACTAATATAATAAAGAGGAAAGATTTGATTGTTTGTTTGTTTGCATTGAATAGGCTCTGAAACTACTAAACCGATTCGAAAAATTGTTATGAACATACTATGGCTATAGAAATATATATATAGGCCATATGTTTTCAAAAAAGTTAGGGATCCGTATGAAAAAATGAAAATGTAACCAATAGTGGAAAAAATACCAAAATAATAGTTATATCGCGTACGCTGCGGAAATTATTTAAAATAGAGCAAAGTGTTGTACTACAATTTTATAGAAGACATCAATATCTATAATAAAGTCCGTAATACTATAAGTGTAACTATTATAGTTATGACACAATAACTGCATTTTTTTCTGCTTTTTTAGGATTCCGTACCCAAAGGGTAAAAACGGGACCCTATTACTGAGACTTCGCTTTCCGTCCGTCCGTCTGTCACCAGGCTGTATCTCAAGAACGGTGATAGCTAGACAGTTGAAATTTTCACAGATGTATTTTTGTTGCCGCTATAACAACAAATACAAAAAGTTGGCCAAGTGCGAGTCGGACTCGCGCAAGTTAAAACAAAAAAAGGTAAAAATATGAAGTCTAATGGTGTATAGCTAATGGTACAGAACCCTTCGTGCGCGAGTCCGACTCGGACTTGGCAATTTATTGCACATATTAAAGCTCTAAAATCTTTCATTAAACGATTTTCAAAAAGCAGAGATGCGTCTCAGAAATGAGTCCACTCATTTCTGAGACGCATGCTTCATACAGTATCGGTTGTGTCATTTGCCCACAATAATGCTCACCATCGGCAGTAGTTGCAATTAAGAGGTCGTCGCGGTATAGGCATAATGACAAATATATTTTTCAGTAATTGGAAGCAACGATAACGCCGAACGGTACTAGCTATATTCTTCATAGACATAATAGTAGACATTTTTTTTTTATTTGCTGATAGGTAAGCCTTTGACCACAATCTCACGTGATGGTAAGTGATGATGTGGTCAGAGGTGTTGACAAGCTTAACCTAGAATTACCCTGGCTCTCAAGGACAGCTGCCGGAACACACCGTTAGGTGCTTGGCGACAGATTTTCAACTTGAGGGTGGTCGCTAGCCAGCCGGGCATTCACAAAATGCCCTTCCACCATGCGGTGAAGCTCAAGCCCGCGCCGGGATTCGAACCATGGACCGGCTGCGCGGCAGTCCATAGCCAAAGCCACTGAGCTATCACTGCTTCAAAAAAGCATATGCATTTCGTGCATAAGGCTTGTAAAATTACAGGCACATGAGACTTGACAATTGTATGTCTCAGTGTCAAGGGCGCAGTGCGATTCGACACTTGTGACTAAATGCATCTGTTTTAGGTAGAAGTTAGTCCACCTACGAGTAACATCATGTGGGCGTCGCGCTTGTTCCGTCACCATTACGTAAAAAAAGTAAAACCGCGTTGTTTGTAAACAATTTCATTCTTTTCAGTTGTAGAATTATTTTTTTTAAATCTTATTCCAATTCCAGAACTTATTTCAAACGTTCCAAGTATATAAATAAAATAGAAATTAAATTAACGTCCACCGACGTCTCTTTTAATAATGAGATACACCGAAGTATCCATTCTTGCGTGCATCAGTAACTTGAATACAATAGCTAGGTATATTACATAACTAATATATAATACATATATACATACGTATGTATAGGTACAATAGCGGGAGTGCCCCCAGACCCAGTAACTCATAGTTTGCCATACACAACACGTGACAATACGATTGATGTTTAATGAGGGCCCCGCCCGGGCCCCCGGCCGTGGCAAATGTGCTTCGAAACAGACGGGCTCGTAGATTTCTACTATGTATATAGTGGGCTGTCACTATGAAGGGAAAATTTATTTTTAACAGAACATTTTTTAATCGACTTCCTAAAAAAGGAGGTTCTCAATTCGTCTGTTTTTTTTTCACCTAAATATATGAAATAATTTGTCGAAGACGTTGCGCACAATATTGTGATAAAAGGTACGTTTGAACTATCGTGGCACTGACTTTGACAAGTTATTTCATACTTTTGGGTGTTGAAGTCGGTTCCATTTTTTGGAAAAAAAAAATAACCTCTAGAATGATGGTGATGATGTGCTCGAAGATATTCAGCCTAACCTAGAATGACTGGCTCTCCTGTCGGAACACACCGTTAGATGCTTGTCAACATATTCTACTTGAGGGTGGTAGCTAGCTAGGCGGACATTTGTTAAAAGCTCTACCACTTTGCTATAACGACTGCCATCCTAAAACAACAACCGGGACTGATGGCATAATGTGCCCACCGAAACACGCGTGCGCTCAGTAGTAATATCACTAGTCACCCATCCAAGTGATGGCGGCTTAATTTACCTGATCGCTTAGAGCAACTAAGCAAACTTCGCTACGAGCGCTTCTTTTTCTGTTCTGAAAGCCATTACTGCCTACCATACCTAATCTCGGACTCCCTGTGTACACTGAAAATTCTGTGAAAATTTTAATCGGATACTTAACGTTTATGTTTCAAATGTTAAGCTGTAGTACGAAAAGTAGTACGTATAAGGTAGCGTAGTACCTGTAAGGGACGGGTGGAAATACAGAGTAGGTTTAGTAATAGGGTCCTGTTTTCTCTATGGACAAAAACCTTATTATTTTATATCATAACTAAGTTTCCAGCCGCGGCTCCGCCCGCGTTTATTTCAGTTATCGCGCAAAAACATTAACCTCTTTTTGTGCAGTTGGATAAAAACTATTCTACGTCTTTTCCCGTGTCTCAAACTTTTTCCATGATAAATTACATCCAAATCGGTCCAGTAGTTTTTAAGTTTATTCGTTGCATACAAAAATACAAGTCTTTCCGATTTCGCAGACACTTGTCAAATCATTGATTCGTCAAATTATATAATCGTCAAATCTTTATTTGTCAAATTATAGACACGACAAATCCTCGATTTGTCAAGCCAGATCCTCTTTATAATGGTAGTATAGATATAATTATTATGTGACATATCCGCCTCTATATCCTGCTAGGCCGACGCAACGTCGGTAACGTCACGTAGCCCATCCGGAAAAGGTTACGACGCGTGTCGACTACACGACGCATCTTCAGGAGGTCTCATGCCTCTTAGGACTATGGATTTCTGCTAAGTAATGCCTGATCTTTGAATTTTGTTTTGACATATCCAATATGTCAAAACAAAATTGATTCGAAATTAAAATACGGTCCATCACATTAATACAATTTCCAAGTAATTATTTGATGTAAATAATATAAGACTGCCGCGCCCCGTATGTCGGTCCATGGTGCGATTCCTATCGGCGCGGGCGGTTTGAGCTTCACCGAATGGTGGAAGGGCATTTTGCGAATGCTCGCCTGGCTAGCTGCAACTCTCAAGTATAAAATGTCACCAAGCACCTAACAGTATGTTCCGGTAACAGTCCTTGAGAGCCAGTAAACATTTAAAGGCACAGAGACTTAACAACTGTATGTCTCAGAGTGATGGGCGCAGTGCAGTTTGTCACTTATGGCGAAATGCATCTGTTATAGGCAGAAGGTACCTTTACATAAGGGAGGACAAGTGCGTGTTCCTTCACAATGCTTTAAAAAATAAACTGTAAACTGCGTTCTTTAACTGTTCTTCGTGGATTGATACGTACATGCTACCAGTGTTTTAAAAGTTTCAGACAGTACTAGAAAAACTTATTGTTTTAAGTTTTGTGTCTCGCAGTAAAGGACAATGCTTACTCCGAGCCAAGAGCCCTCCGCGGAACACTAGATCGCGCCGCGCTCCCTTTGAATAGAGTATTGAATATTTACATCAAGCAAAGTAATAAAAAATATCAAATAATACATTAAAGGCACAAGAGACTTTTAACATTAGTCCTTATGCTTATTCCGTCAAAAGCACATTTTCTTTGTAAATTAAAAAATAAATTCAAAATGTTTGATAGGACTAGCAGAAGTCAACCCTAAGAGGTTGTTAGCATTTTACCAATAACCCTATATAAAATGCAGTTTACCTCCCTCGCCATATCTCACACAGCTCAACGCTAATAAAAGCGGTAAAGCCTGTCTGTTGCATGACACCGGCCTGTTGCAGTAACTCAGGACGATGTGACAACTTAATGTCTTCGACACGACACGAACAAATGTAAACGGCACGTCAACATTTTATTGTGAAAATTTACATAGTTTTTACTCAATTACAAATTCGGGACCAAATAACCGGTGAACCCTCCGAAAATAGTTTGAGCAAAACCTTTTGGTCGATAATGAAACTATTTGAAGACCCATCTGACTTATGAACCAACTACCAAAAAAGGGAGGAACTTTCATCAAGTCAACCCGTAAATGTATTTTTACGCATAATTTTCTACTGAATTATCCAATCTTAATGATCCAGGTAAGCTAAATATTTTTTTCAGTTAATTGACTATCATTTAAAAACAACTCAACCGATTTTGATGTAATGGATGTAGGACCATCTCGGAGATATAGTCTATCCAATAAAGAAAGAATTATCAGAATTGGCGGATTAATTGCATAACACACACAAAAAACCAGTCGAAATGAGAAGCACCTACTTTTCGGAAGTTGGTCAAAAATGCAGAACGCCGTATTGAAGATGGCCGCCATACAAAGTGATTCAATCTCTGAAGCTATATATCTCGAAACTCAAAGCTATCTATTCATTTGCTAAAATTATCCCATAGCGTTTTGCTTGGAACTTAATCATGGCTAAACTATAATTAAATCGCTATCGAAACTTTACAGCTAGGCTTCGTTCAAAAACTTGAACAATTAATCAACGTTAAAGTTGTCGAAAACTGGCTAAAGTAGCTAAATGAAGCGGTACGCCGGATTGCATGATACCCCTCTGCAGCACCAAGATTGATGAACTAAGTTTACTTGTGTGCCACGAAAAGGCTTTCACTGCATTGCCTACCCTTCTGCCTTGATTTTGGCGCTAAGCCAGATTTCTATCGATTTTGTTCTATTTCCGATTCGATTTAATACTCGCATTGTTTAAAAGGTACCTGCTTTAGAAACATGTTACTTTTTATATATTATCTTTATTTCTGGCGACATGGATATCGAATATTGTCGCTGGAACATAAAACCTCATAATTGGTAGGGAAACATACGTTCTGCAGGCAAACATTGCGTAACTACCCTCTACAGAGAGATGCGCTCGTAGTGAAGTTTGCTTATCTGTTCTTAATAGATCAGAAAAGTTAAGCAACGTCCGCCGCGGTCATGAGTTGGATGGGTGACGGCATAGTGACATTACTGTGCACGTGCTTCGGAGGGCATGTTAAGACGTCGGTCCCGGTTGTTGTCTTAAGATGGCAGTCGTAAGGCATAATATTGCGATTGCCCGACTGGCTAGCTACCACCCTCAAGTAGAGAATCTGTCACCAAGCACCTAACGGTGTGTTGCGGCAGCTGTCCTTGAGAGCCAGTTGTTCTAGGTAAGTCTGAACAACAATGTCGACCACATCATCGCTTACCATCATACCAATGCCACTGAGTTAAGAGTGCTTCAAGAAGTTTCCTGATCTGAGAGCACAACACTCGTGACGATCTGTGTCTGTTATTGGTAGAGGTTACCGCTTAACATCAATTATGTTGTAATTTTTTATTTCAGTTAATAGGTCAGTTTTTGTCCACTACCTAATCTATCGATAACTGATGACTTACTCGTAGATGGTATAAAGACTCTATGATAGAAAGGTTCACCAATGTCGTCTTGCAACACACAGATGCTTGGCGGCACATTTTCTACTTATACGTTGTAACTAATCAAGTTATCATTAGCAAAATAACCTAACACCATTTAATAAACTAAAACAAATTTCTTTAAATTAGTGATCAATTCTTCAAATTAGTGTAATACATGTATAAATTAATTAAAAATAATAAAACCCGACTGCAAGTTATTTGTTTCTGTTAACCGTTTTATCGTACCATAGAAATTAAAACTGCAACTTATATAAATTTATGGAATCTTTTCTTGAAGCCCTTCATTTTGATACTGCACTCGATGGGTTTGCGACAAAACGTTTTTTTTCTCTCAATATGGCGTCTAAAATGCGCCAGTTTTTGTTCTCTTTTACCTGCGCTATCAAGACGTATGTCATGATATATGATACATTAAAATCAGTTGAGCCGTTTAGAAGTTATGGCGGAATAAAGAAACTCACAAACTTTTTTTTTTTTATGCCTGATAGGTTAGCCTTTGACCACTATCTCACCTGATGGTAAGTGATGATGTGGTCGAGGATGTTGTTCAGGCTAACCTAGAGTTACTGGCTCTCAAGGACAGCTGCCGGAACACACCGTTAGGTGCTTGGCGACAGATTTTCAACTTGAGGGTGGTAGCTAGCCAGTCGGGCATTCGCAAAGTGCCCTACCACCATGCAAACATACTTTAAAAAAAAACATATTTAAATATACCCCGAAAACATAAAGCTCCTTTCTTTGGTCAGTCGTGTAAAAATTATTATGTTATCCTAGTAAACCAGAGTAGATACAGGATTTTATATGTAGGATCCAGTATCGTAATTATCTTTGAATAAATTGCCAAAACTTCCCAAAATAACCTGCCAACGATGTTACTTTACACAACTTGAACAACTAATACAACACACAAAACCTATTTCCTATTGAAACTTCAGACACAAACAACTGAAACTCATAAAGTAGATTTAAAATCGAACCTCCAAATTAAAGTATAAACCCCAGCACGAGAACTGCATTGACGCAAAATTAAACGAGCTGTCAAAATCAACAGCTCACAATAATGGTGTTCCGTGGGCAAAGTTCACGGTTTCACACCTATCGGCTCGGCAATTAGGCCATCGAAACTTGCGGGCCAGGCACCACCAGGCACCATAGCACGCCCAAATTGTGTGTTCTAAAATTGCTGTTTTTTCCATCTCAATTGTCTCTAGCATGACTTGGTATGCCGGTAATAGGTCGATGGGTTTCTAGGTCGAACCTTTTTGGATTATTAAATGTAGTTTAGTTTACTGAGGTTTTATTAAATTGCTTTTTATTCGTGAAATGAGTATTTAATCAAAGTTTAAATAACTAGTCTTCATTGATATGATTCTGATGAGAACAACAATTGCAAGCAGTTTTGAAACTGTATCTGATAAATGTTAAAATTTTCTTGTATAATCTCTAATAGGCTATCCTTTGACCACTATGTCACCTGATGGTAAGTGATAATGTGGTCGAAGATGTTGTTCAGGCTAGCCTAGAATGACTTGCTCTCAAGGACAGCTGCCGGAACACACCGTTAGGTGCTTGGCATCGGATTTTCTACTATAGGCTACCACCCTCATAGCAGACGTTACATATTTATTTGCTATAATAAGCACGGCATAGCCAATTGCACTTATTATTAATTTGTACATTATAATATAAAGTAAATATACGACTACATACCCAAAATTAGAATATAAAAATCTAAACACTAAAATTGCACAAATTAGTCAAAGTAAGAAATGTCAAATATGTAATTTTATGTTATTAATATGAAAGTAATAAGATTATGAATAAATATGATCATGTGTCTCAAATTGAAAATTAAAAATTTCAATGAATTAAGTCGTATTGTTTCAATAGATAATAAAATAAATTAGTCAAGAATTAAAATATCATACTTTTACATAAAATTTCACAAGCGATGTAAGAATACAATGCCATTTGTCACAAAATAAATCAGATTCGGATTAAGGACGTTCATAGAGCGACACAGAGGGGACTGGGTTCGTGTTCATATACAGGGTTATTGGTAATATGCTAATAACTTCTTAGAGTTGACAAAAAACATCTCAAAATGTTTGTGAGGTACTCCTAACAAACATTTTGAGATGTTTTTTTTGTTTTAATGCCTGCTCCGAGCCTAGAGCACCCGCCGCGGCAACACTGGACCGTGCAGTGCTCCCTTTGTGTAGAGTTTTGAATATTAACATCGAAAATATAAAAATCAATAAAAAATATGAAATAATACATTACAGCCACAAGAGACGTTTAACATCTGGTGGTCCTCGTACTTAATCCATCAAAAACACATAAAAAACCACAAAAATTCATTTTTTTAAACAAAAAACAAATTAATCTCTATATTTTTGATAGGACTACCAGAAGTCAACCCTATGAGGTTGTTAGCATATTACCAATAACCCTGTATAACAGAAATGACTATTTTGTTATATACATACGTTTGAGGGTTCAAACAAAATGTCCAGATCTGTCGTAAAATACTTAAAAAAATACTTTCCATGAAATTATAAAAGTTAAAGAATTTCCATGATTTCTTACCATTAGAGTTGAGGTAAAATTACGAGATTGCATCGCCAATGCCAAGGTAACGGTTAATGTGCATGCTGATACGGCGGGTAATCAGCCGGTTAAAGTGCACGCTTCCGTGTTTGGGGAACTATTTAGTATTTTTGGACTTTGTTGCATTCTTTGTTTAGTATCACGACCCCGCGCTAATATGTTATAGTGACGGAACAAGCACGGGGCCCACCTGATGTTAAGCGGTATCCCCTGCCTACAACAGATGCATTGCGTCATAAGTAACGAACTGCACTGAGCCCGTCACCCTGACACATACAGCTGGTAAGTCTCAATATATGCCTGTAATTTTACTGGCTCTCAAGGACTGCTGCCGGAACGCACTGTTTGTTGCTTGGTGACAGATTTTCTACTCAAGTAGAAAGGTTGGTAGCTAGCAGGGCGGGTATTTGCAAAATGCCCTTCCATCAAGCATTGAAGCTCAAGCCGGTGGTGGGGATCGAACCTTGGACTTGCGACACCGCTGTCCATTATAACCGCTCGGCTATCAACGCTTCAAAATTAGGTAAAAAATATCAGACTGATAAAATGTTAACCGACCAAATTTAAAGCAAATGAATTTTGCTTTTAAACAACCAACTGTCGTTCTTTTTGTATTGGTTGTGTGCACATTTATTCTTAGAAATAGTAACCATCCGATTAAAAACCGGCCCTAAGATTTCGTTCTTCATTTACAAGTTAGTTCCAATAATAAACAGCTGATTAATTAAATAAAACGGTTACCTGGAAACCAATCCAATTCCGAGCAACCATCGCATCGTCGACACAATACAACGGAAATTATAACAAATTAGATTATAGCGTGTAGTTCTAGTCATTGCTTATTGTAGCCGAATCATTATGTACTTCCCTTTGTTGTTAACTTACTGAAAAAATGATGAGGTTCTCAATTCGACTGTATGTTTTAAAAAGTAAAATTGAGTTATGATGTTGATTTCTCTAATTGGTAAAGAAAACTAGAGACATGTTATGACTTATTCATTATTTGTAGATTTCACAAATATAAATTGAGTCGATCGTTTTTACCGTACTTTTGCCTCCCCTATGTAGGGAGTACTTGCCATAATCCCCACGCTTGGAAGGCGGCTCGGAGATCGTAGTGCAAGATAGCATAGTTCTTAAGAAGGCGCTGCTGCCCACCTTCTAATAGTATTTCGACTTCTACGAATCAGCAATAAAAACATCACTATTGCACAAAATTTGCATCACATTCCACCTGTCTAGTGATACCAAGTTAGCCAAGGGCTTAAGGCGCCTGTTGTGTAAAACCGAGACACGCAGATTCGATTCCCGACCAAATCCAAAATGTTCTGCTCTAAAAATGTGTAAATGTAATATTCTTTTAGCGTGCGATAGAAAATATGAATGACAGCGACATCAATACGAGAGTAAAGTCTTATATAAAGGCTTCCTTTCGATCAGATGAAGTCCAGTAGCCTACTTTGTGACCGCACGTTCCCTAGGGTGGTTAAAAAAAAATTGAGCACAAAATTCGAGCCTCTCTCCAATTGACTCGGTGACTGATTGCGATTTTACACCCAAAGGTTGTCGCCTATTTTCTTTGTGGATAATGCCTCTAGAGCAATAATTCTTCGAGGCCTGCGATAGACACTCCCCCGTCATTTCCTTATTATATCCCTTTTTTCTGCAATTTATTATTACTAATGTAAATATGGACCTGAAAATCACTAAAAATTTCCCGAGAACACCAGACATATATAAGAAGTTTTTAACATAGAAGTAAATAGGAGAAAACAGAAAAGTACGAAACGTCTATCTATTGAAGTCTCTTCACATTCCTCGCCTATTTCCCTCTTGAGGCTTCCTTTGCGTAAAACCAAAAGACGCGTATTCGTTTCCCGTCCATGCTGAAAATGTGCATGGTGGAAGGACATTTGCGAAAGCTCGCCTGGATAGCTTCCACCCTTTAAGTAGATAATCTGTTGCCAAGCACCTAACCGTGCTTTCCAGCAGCACTACTTGAGAGCCAGTAAAATTACAGGCACGTGAGACTCAACAACTCTCTTAGGGTGAAGAGCGCAATGCAGTTCGTCACTTATGACTAAATATAGGGAAAGGTAACATCAGGTGGGCCTCGTGCTTGTTCCTTTACAATAACATTATTTTACTCCAAAAATGTCTAATGATTTATTTATTCTGCTATAAAAATCTTACAAGTGAGTATCCCAAAATAAGAGCTAGGAACTAATATTACCTATTCTATCATTTCTTGAAACAGGCGACGTTTAATATATCAGCGTTCACGATTTATGACCTCGTTGTAGTAAAAAATAAGTAAACGAAATGGGATGCTTTAGCCTTGTATGCTATAACCAGTATGGGTAGTCCGACTCACGAATAATCTGACCATTGTTTTGAAATCAGACACCTTATCATAAAAGAGTGTTAAAATTATATATTATTATTTAGATAAAATTAACAAAAAGGTATACAAGCCAACTGTTCTACCAGCGACGAACTCTACCTCTCAATTAACCCTACCTTTCTTTCCCATCGGTTCTCCGTTCGTGGCCTGCCCACTGCCACTTCGTAAAATTTTCTATGTCGGTGACTTTGTCATTCACCGAATTTCTTGATTCCGGTTTTAAACGCGCAAAGAAACTCCGAGCATAGCTCCCTCCATAGCTCGTTGTGCGACTGTGGGCTTGTCCATGAGGGCCACAGTAGAGGACCACGTCTCAGTGCCATATGTATCATCACTGTATTGTCGCTTTCTTTTATTGCCTTTGTGTCCGTAACAAATACAGTCTGCCCAACCATAAATGGGCAAAATGTACAGAACGAAAGACGATGCACACACTCCGACATGTTGACACAACTAAGGTATATATAAGGGGATAACTTTTCTCTCTACCAACAGATTATGATAGATATTTTTCACCTTAAATCTCGAATATGTTGCATTGTATTTTAAATTTACAAGCGTATTGACTTTTATGAAATTTAACATTAAGAAGATGACTGCAACAAAGACAAAAACCTTATTCCATGATTAAAAAATTGGCGAGTCGAATTCGGCGGCATAGCTCAATAAATTAAAACAAATATGGCCAATTTGCTACTGATGAAAATACAAACGATTTCTATCTTCATTTACAACAAATAAAAAAAATACGAATACGTTTAACGTTTTGCATTAGCAAACGCCTTCCATTGTAATGGTGTAAAGTATTAAGTTATCCGCGAATTAATTAAACCCTAGATTCGTAAAATGAGGTCATAGATAAGAGTACGGATAGCTCCATACTCTCATCTCCACCTCCACAAAATAAATTCCATTTGTGCAATTTATTTATGTCCGCTCCTCTTCATCTCAAGGGTGCATCGTCCCTACTGATATATTGTTTCTCTGTTACAACAGAACTACGTTTGACATAGACAAAGTTTAGTGCGGGCATAAAATTAACATCATTGACAACGAATTGATATTCCCAGTAGCTATCTGTGCTTTATTTAGACGGGTTTTATGTATTTCACGACATTACTAGATTTAGCATTCAGGTAGTATTTGTTAACATTATCATTATAACCTATCCACCAACGAATGGTAAAAGGTTCTGAAAGCCAAGTAGAGATATCGTTAACTCTTTTAGTGGCCATACAAACAGTGAAATAGGCATGGACAAAGAAACAGGCGTCTTGGATTTAAAAATCAGTTTCTTGTGCTGGGATCAAATCGGGCTCTTCTGTTTTTAGCATCGGTAACCATCAAGATACATCGTGGTAGAGTATTTCGAGATGACCTTCCTAGCTAACTGCCATCCTCAAGTTGAAAATCTGTAGCCAGCATCTAACGCTGTGTTCTGGCAAAACTATTCTTACTTCAATAAAAAAAAATCATCACAATTTTGCCAGACGCTGCCTCTCTCGTCAGAGAATAACTCATGGCCGTAACAATTGGTGCTTATATCTGACAGGTTAGCGTTTTAACACCAACTAACTTGTGGATATTTGATGATGTGGTAGGATTGTAAACAGTCTTTATACTAAAAAGTACTGACTTTCTAGGACAGCTGTCGAGACACACCATCAAGTGCTTGGAGACAGATTTTCTTGACGGTATCTAGGCCAGGCGAGATTTCCATACTCAACCAGACTTGCAATTGCAATGATTCATATTCATATATTGCATAAACATGCGTGGTAAAAAAGTTCTTAATTGTACAAAAGCTCTCCATATTCCACCACACTTTATGGTATGCAAAAGTTAGTATAAATGCAAGTTAATAGAATATTAACATACATTATTATACATACAAATATGATTTAGATACTTGTATAAAAATATGTCTGAAATAACTTCAATTTATGTCAATTTTGTAACAGTGTCAATAATATTTTTACAAAAGAAATAATATGTTAATTTGAATTACACCTAGAACATTTGTAACTAGTTAAACGTGAACACTAATTACAACGGTCATTTAAATATTCGTTAATTGTGTAATAACTTTTATTTACTCGAAAAGTATAAAGTTTTTTCTTAACAGTAATAACGCAATCAGAATCCAATATCGATTTTGGTATGTGGTTAAATAACTTCGGAGCAATACCAAACAAGCTTTTATCAAACAATGTAGATGTATGTGGGAACTCGGCGACTTTGTTTCTCTAGCGATTGCTTTTGAAAGCCTCAAACAAATTCTTATTTTCATAGGTAAACCCAGCTTAAAAAGCCAAAGCTTACCCCATATATGTATAGACATGGAAGTGTTAATATCTTTAGTTGTTTAAAAAGCGGTTTACAAGAAAGAGGCTGTTGTTTGTAAATGACACACGAACCTCAAACACTTCTTTTGTGCCTTAAATATTTTTTCCCTATTCGTACAGTTGCCCCAAAATATAATGCCGTAGCGTAGGGTAGAAGTTAAATAAGCGTGGTAAGATGTAAAATTTTTGAAAGCATATACAGCGCGTAAGAATAATTCCAGCTAAGGCGTGAGTCTATATGGAGTCCAAATTGTTTTTTTAATAAATATAAAATAATAAATCCAATTAGAATGATTAATGTTAAATGTCAATTGCTTGTTTTTTTTTAATTTTTATTTATGCCTGATAGTTAGCCTTTGACCAATCTCATCTGATGGTAAGTGATGATGTGGTTGAAGGTGTTAACAGGCTTAACCTACAAATACTAGCTCTCAAGGACAGCTGCCGGAACACACCGTTAGGTGCTTGGCGGCAGATTTTCTACTTGAGGGTGGTAGCTAACCTGGCGGGCATTCGCAAAATGCCCTACCACCATGCTATAACGACTGCTATTCTAAGACAACAACCGGGACCGACGGCTTAACGTGCCCTCCGAAGCACAGAAGCGCTCAGTAGTAATGTCACCACCGGTCACCCATCTAACTCATGACCGAGGCGGACGTTGCTTAACTTTGCTGATCAGTTCAGAATGGCTAAGCAAACTTCGCTACGAGCGCTTCGAATTATAGTTATTAAAGATCATAATACTAGCTTTGTCAAAGTTTATTAAAAGATTGTTGCATGTCAGCCAATTAATTTAATTATTCAAGGTAGCATTTATCTCCGGCTCTAGAGATTCTTCTTTGTTTCCTATGAAAATCACGGTACTGTCATCAGCAAAGAGCGCCATGGGATGGTTTATGATGCTAGGTATGTCATTTATGTATGTTAAAAAAAGTAATGGCCCAAGAACGCTTCCCTGTGGCACACCGTAAATAAGTAGTATTTTCTTTTGTCTTTTCAGTTTTAGTAAGTGATGATGGTCGGTGATGCTTATGATACTAATTAGGAACAAGAATCTTCACCATCCCGTATAGCTAACCGTTTAACTATCTTTTCCAGGTGGTAGAACCAATCAACCGGCTGCTGGAGACGGTGCCCTTCGACTGCGTGTTCTACTCTCTAGACTGGCACCCACCAGACCACGTCTCGTTCATCGACAACGTGCACATGCGGGAGCTGCATCCCTCCAGTCCTGTAAGTATCAACTAGTTAGCATTATACCGCAGGATGGACATCCATCGACCCTTATCCGACCACTAGTGAAATACTCTTGGACCTCCAAAGGTTCACACTATTCTTCTCGGTCCTGTGCAAATCGGCCTCAATTCAAATTCCCATTTCTAGGAGATTCTCGAAGACTGTCTTTTCCACCTGTATTTTTCAGTACTTGTAGCCACGTTTCAAAGTTTAAAGTAGATAAGACTGTTCTTCTGTATGTAGATTCTCAACGCTGAGTATTCTAGCTCTTGTACATTTTTATTTGAGTTTAAGTACCAGGGTTTTGCGTAATAATAAATGCAATTCCGGCGTCCCATCACATTTTTAAGTGCTAAGCGAGACGTGAACGCGGGCGTCCCGAGCTCTCCTTGAAAAAGAACACCGAATGTAGTTGAAACTATAGTCGAAGCTATCTGACTGATTCACGTGAGTTATCCCGTATTATTTACTCAAATGAGTGAAAACCACGTTTATTTTTATAATGAAATTGTATGAGGTCATTGTGTATTCCTAATGTTTATAAGAAAGTCCTAATCTACATAATCTTTAGACAAAGAAAATTAACATCATTGTCATATTTGTCGCTGTGTATGTGGATAGCAACTCTTCAAATATGTCGTACAGATAAAAATGATTTCATTTCGCTCTTGACCTCGAATGGATGGTTTCGTCGAGGATGCCGAAATGGATTTATTACTTGTGTTGCGCACGCTACTTAGAGGTATGTCGCGTTTACACGGGGCTAGTGAAAACAGACAGGGTAACAAGTAGGTTTGAGGCAACTTAACTAAATTTTTTCAAGTTAATAAAGTAGAACGTATTTCTTTCCATCCCATCATTGAGAAAATCCAAGATTCCAACGAGCTGAACCACGTGGTCATATATGACCTATGTCAATCTCAATCAAGACCTTAGCGTGCCTCATCTTAACATATGTTAAGCTCAGGCACGCTGAGGTCTTGATTGACTAGTTGACACGATCTTAAACTCAGGGACTAAATACCTTGCGAACGTAGCTCCACTAATATATGAAATCCATTGGTGAATATAGCTTGACCAGAAATATATATAAATAAATTTTATGTTAAGACCGCAATTGTTATGTGATATGCAATAAAGATATTTGATTTGATTTATAACAAAATAAATTTTCTAAGGTAGTTATTTTTACGTAGAATATTTTTTTCCGCAATATTTCGAATTTTTTGGTAGTTACTTAAATCTCAAGAAAAGAAGTAGTTCACCTTCTTTCTATAGTTCGTTTTAAAAAGCTATCTTTTGATAAGTAATAAATAATCAAATAAAAAAAAAATAAACAATTGAATGGACCAAAATCTAAGATTTTTTTACTTGTAGATCAGTTGTATGCCCCCATATTTACTAGTATAAAAGCTACTTAGTTGGTATAAAGTAATACGGTACGCGAGTTTGACTCGCACGTCACCTGTTTTTTCTATATCTGATCGTGAAACTGTGCCCGTGTAAACACACCGAAGTATCGACCAGTAGCGTGTCCGCCGATCGCTAACCCTCTTCAAGTTATATTGCATTGTAATTGTGCTGTACTCGTGCAATAAAAAAGTTAACATTACAATTATTGCGGTGATCATCTGGAAAATCGATGCGCGATGACCTACATTTTACAACTTTTCAAAAGCAGTAAAAAAATAAGTGGATGGTAAATGTCACATTTGCCTTTACCGGTTTCAGTGCATAAGTTCTATTTATGTACATTTTTCATTAATATTTTTAATGTCCTAACAATGAATTAACCAAAAACGGTTATGTGGTAATTTATATGCTGTAGAAGTTGGAGCAAGGGGTATACCAGCGAAATCCCTATAAAAACTACTAAAGGACCTTGGCCTGCCAAGATCAACTGTAACTTAGTATAGATATAGTAGAGATCAATCGATATAGTGCTTAGTTCTGGACTAAAAACGTCAAACAAGGGAGTAATCATCCTCCGACGTTTGTTTGGAAACGTGAGCGGCCAGTCGGCCACCCTTAAGGATTTTTTCAGCTAGTTAACGAAGTATTTTTTAGATATAAACTTAATACATTGAAGTTATTTTATATTCATATCTCGATATAAAGAGTTGACCGTAGTGCGGTGTGTGGGCAGGTCCCCGCGGACAAGGCGGCGGCATACGACACCGTGGTGTTCGCGGGCCCGCCGCCCATGAAGCAGCGCCTGTGGCCGCGCCACTGCGTGCAGGACACCTGGGGGGCGGAGCTGCACTCGCATCTCAAGGTATAC
The DNA here is from genome assembly GCA_963854805.1 of Plagodis dolabraria. Taxonomy (NCBI): domain Eukaryota; kingdom Metazoa; phylum Arthropoda; class Insecta; order Lepidoptera; family Geometridae; genus Plagodis; species Plagodis dolabraria. The sequence continues at coordinate 2,261,573 of OY978460.1, read as the reverse complement.
TCACACTCTTATCTTCTACTTGCATGTACCAGTATCATGTACTAACTTTTTTCTTTTCTAGCATTACTGTACGCTAATATCACTATTAAATTATTTTTGAGAATATTCTCCTTGGTCGGAACTGTCTCGTTGGCCAAGGAGTTAAAGGGCCCGGAGCATATAAGTGGGAGATGCGGATCCTATATCCACCCGAGGTGAAAATTTTGTGCTCTGTGATATTCACTTAGCATGCACTGGGCCATTACTATGCATCCGAATTCACGTAATGTTTGTCTTTAATCTTTAATCCTTTTAAGTACAAAAATATTACCCTCTTATTCATCCATGTACATTGCAATATCTGAGAGTGTTTCACAAATTTTTCGGATAAAAAAGTTAATTTCCAGTGGGACTTGAACCTGCAACCTCAGACTACCGTCCTGGTGCATTTCCAATTATGCTGGCGGGTCCTGAAATGTCGATTTTATTCTCTTTATTTTGAATGCATTTCGTTAACGCGTATATGAATCCCACAATCTGAAAAAATTCTGTATATTCGGTTACTCAATGCTGTTTCAAATAATACTGAGAGCAATATGTTTGCAAGGAATGTAAAAAAACATACGACTGAGGATCATTGACCGAAATTCTTTATTTGGAGAACCTACTTTTATATCTGCAAATAGTTCGAAACATGTATCAGGCGTTTTTAAACCAATGTTTGCTCAGTGTCTTTGAGTATGGACTGAAGTCAAACACAGTTCAAGCCTGCGCAATGATTTGAACCATTGAACCCAGAATTGAAGTGTTTTATTTTGTGATTGCTCTCGTGTCTACCAAGTACCACCCTCAAAAAGAAAATGTATTACTAAGCACCAAAAATATTCCAGTGGCAGTCCTTGCGGGTCAGTTCTACATCTTTGACCACATTTTCTATTATTAATAGGTGCGATAGTGGTAAAAGGCTATCAATCCAGACCAATATCGAAAAGAAACGTCTCCCAAAAGGATTTCGCAGACACTGGTCAAATCCTTGTTTGGTCATATGCTGTAAAAGTCAAAAGCTTAATTTGTCAATTTCGCAATTCGTCAAATCCTTTATTAATCATATACTTTGCAAGTCAAAAGCTTAATTTGTCATTATCGCGATTCATCAATTCAATTATTCGTAAAGACTTCTACACGTCAAATACGTGATTTATCTTGTCATTGTGAGATCGAACACTAAAGTGCTTAATCTTTGATTAACCCTTTAGTGAAGCAACCTCTTATTTGTTTATATTATTCCAAATACGAAATATTTAAATGAATACCTACCATTTAAATAATGGTTCTTCAAAATTGAATGCCAAAATGGACAGCATAATTAGAGTATTTTATTGTCTATTATCTGATAAAAACTAGATTACTTATGAAAAAATATTTCAGATAAAAATAAAATAGTAATTTATGCAACTGTCATATAATTGAGGGTATTAAATCATGAGTGTAGTTTTTTGAAACGAGCCGCAGGCGATCTTATCAAAATAAGATTACACGAGTGTTTCAATACCTAATTATATGCAGTTGCATACACTACTTTATTTAAATTCATGGCTATAGGTAGCTACATTAAATAAAATGCAATGTAAAAACCAGCGCTTTGCGCGCTCAGCGCGCTCACCACAGATAATGTGAACTTAAAATGAATTGAAACCTTGGTCGGGACACATTGTACTTTAATAATTAAAAAATTGTTTTAAAGCATTGTTTTGTTAGGAGAATAATGCTTTAATTTATTTTTTTAATTTTGTTAAAGAAGTATGTATATAAAATATACCAATGAAGGTCAGTATTTCATTTCATAATTAGAATATTACCGAATGAGATTATATAAAAATATATATATGTGATTATGAACTAGCGATTATGAACGCAGTAAAGATTAAACACTTTTGACAAACAAGCAGTTAAGATTTTCTTTCCAGATGTGCGTGAAAAAATTATGTTTTTTTAATTGTTCGCAAGCCACGGGAATTATTATATTTGACAGTGGTTTTCTAGGATAAAATCGGATTAAAGGTTTAGTAGCAAAATTGAAAACAATAAATATTTATTTCAATTTGTAAATTATAAACTCGCGGTATGATCATTTGGTAAAACAATTACAGGTCGGAGCACGCAATATAAAAAAAATTGAAAATAAAGACATGATTTAAGATGCTAAAGTTGAAATACTAATAAATAATCTATTAAAGGGCCAAAAATTACTATACAATGCTTAAAAAAATATATTGGATAAAGTTGGTCCATATTTCTTTCTAATAACATATTAAGAAGTTTTGAGTTCATAAAAACTACATGTTTTACTAGGTTTTAAGGAAGGTGTAAGTAAGGTTTTGAGTTATTGAAAAGCTTTCAATTTTACTGTTATTTTAATCCAATAAAATAATACACATATTTGATTTTATTTTCATCTTGACTGTCCCAAAGCGTGCTTGACAAAGAGCTCACTTGACGAATAAAGAATAAGTACATTTAAGAATTTGACGAATCAAGTATTTGACAAATTTAGGTTTGGATCAGTTTCTGGTTTGACAAATCGAGGATTTGTCTTGTCTATAATTTGACAAACAAAGATTTGACGAGTATATAATTTGACAAATCAATGATTTGACCAGTGTCTGCGAAATCCCCAAAAGTCAATGCTTTTGTACTAATACGGTTGGTTTGTTGTCTGTTAGATAGTGGAGGGTGCAATCAAGGTGTACAAGGGTACGAACCCGGAGGTGGACTCGTACTCCGTGTTCTGGGACAACAAGAAGCTGACGGACACGTCGCTCAGCACGCAGCTGCGGCTGCGCAACGCCACCGATATATACATCTGTGGGCTAGCGTACGACGTCTGTGTCGGTGAGGGACATGTCTATTCATTATCTATTAGAGACATTGAAACTGCTTAAACCTGTCGTTATTCTGACACGAGGTGATCAGTAGACTTTCGTGAACAAACCATCAGTATCAACTCCCATGGTAATTTTTGACATCAAAAGGCAGTAGTGATAAAAAGTTAACAATACTGTTTAAATTATACTTCGAGGACTAATATACCCACAAATGAAGATCAAAATGGCGTTTTTTTTTACTAATCTGGACGCTTCAATCAACTTGTATTGATCGTTGTATTTGTTGTTATAATATACGATGAACGTGTAATTTAAACATGAATTCAGTTCATAAAATATTAATAAATTAATATTCCTGTGTTTCTGATAAAAAAAAGCTAGTCGGTATATGCTGTGTATGATTAGCCCATGAGATTTGAGTTATTTCTTGGCTTGGGACATATATGCTTTCTTTCAATTTGAAAAAGTTAGTGTTAATGATTAATATTTCGGTACAAACAGCGTGTTTGAAATATGTAAAATAATAAATACTATTTAGTGTCTAAAAGTATTTAACTATTATTATTAATACTGTATGAGGATGTATAGTATGTAATATAATACACATCCGGCACCGGGTTACTAAATTATCACGAAGTCATTCTTTATGGAACTGTGCAAAATAGTTTTATAAACAGGAAATATGAATTAATATGTAAAGGGAATTAGTATGCACAATTGATTGGCATATTAACAGAGTCTTGCATACAATTTACATTCAATTCTTCTGTAAAACTACTTAGCCATACCCGTAGTCAAAACAAAATAAGGTCTAAAGTTTTCCTGTCTTATGGAGCAATCTAGCAAAGGCACAGCAAAGCCTACGCCTATTGTCTAGAAAGCTTTACTTTATCAAAGTCGCGTATGCCAAAGAAATATTATTGGGCTTTGCAAATTTATGGACTTTGGTATCAGAGTGGTGGGGCATTTTGCATGTCGGCCTAACTAGCTAACTGCAAGTGTAAAATCTGTCGCCAAGTACCTTACAATGAGTTCTGATAGCAGCTGTATCAGAGCGCCAATTCTAATTCTATGTTTAGAAACATCGTCACTTTCTGAGTTATATTATGTTCGTAACAAGAATGTAACACAAGTTTGTAATACCTGAAGGGGTGGGCAAATGTGTCTCATTAAGCTTATGATCGACCTTTTACCAGACATGTTGAAGGTAGTATTTAGTCCTATGTAGTAGATAGTACAGTTCCAGACTTCGGACTGCTAAGAATCTCTTTGACAAAGAAATCCAATAACTGTTGAAACTCAGAACCGACACTTCTAGAGTGTATTCATCACTCCTTAAGGGTGAAATGGCCGGTCACGTCTCCGTTGAAACGTGGAAGTTGAGGTTTTAGGTCCAGAACTAAGCATGATATTAATTTATCTCTTCATTATCTAGCCTTTTTTTGAGAAGATAATTCAGTTGAAAGTTATGAGCCATACGAATATTATGAAAATGTTTCGAGGCTCATAACTATTAAGTAATTTTTTTTATTTTTTTATTGCTGATAGGTAAGCCTTTGACCACAATTTCACGTAATGGTAAGTGATGGTGTGATCGAAGGTGTTAACAGGCTTAACCTAGAATGACTGGCTCTCAAGGATAGCTGCGGGAACACACCGTTAGGGGCTTGGCGACAAAAAATCAACTTGATGGTGGTCGCTAGCCAGGCGGGCATTCGCATGCAAAATTGCCCTTCCACCATGCGGTGAAGCTCAAGCCCGCGGCGGGATTCAAACCATGGACCTGCTGCGCGGCAGTCCATAGCCAAAGCCACTGAGCAATCACTGCTTCAAAATTCGTAACGATACAAGGATAGATGATGAAGAGAACAATCGATATCGTGCTTAGTTCTGGACCTAAAACCTCAAATAGGGGAGTAATCACGCTTCCACGTTTGTATGGAGACGTGAGCGGCCAGTTCATGCTTTATTAATCATTATAATTCCCTAAACATGTACCTGTGTATGTATAGTAAATAAGTAAGTGATGTTGTGTGTATAGGCGCGACAATAGCGGACGCGCTGGCGATCGGTTACCGCGCGGTGCTGATCGAGGACGCGTCCCGCGGCGTCGACCTCGCGGACATCGACACCACCAAGGGGACCATCCTCAACAACAACGGGGTCATCGTGCACTCCGACCAGGTCACACACACACACACACACGCACACACACACACACCATACAACACATTTAATTATAGCTATAGCTATGGACTCACATGCCGTGCCGCACGTCCCTACCGCAACCGGCTCTGAAGGAGAAAGTTTGTCGCCAAGCACCCAACAGTCGTCCTAATAGCCGTCTTTGAGTAATTCTAGGGAAAGTCCGTTTACCATCCCTGAACACATCATCGCTTCCCACAGGTCAGATAGTCGTCAATGGCTAACCTAATCAGGTGCAATAAAAAATATACTACAGCGGACGTTGCTTAACATAGTTGATCGAACGCGATCAACTATGTTAAGCAGCGTCCGCTGCGTTCATGACTTGGATGGGTATGTGGCCTAAGCCACGCTCAGTAATAAACGCGGTCACCCATCAACTTTCAACTCAAAATTTCACTCAAGTAGAAAATCTATCGCCGAAAACACATAAGCGCTTTTTTATTGCTGATAGGTAGGCCTTTGACCACAATCTCATCTGATCGTAAGTGATGATGTGGTCAAAAGTGTTAACAGGCTCAACCCCGAATTGCTTGACGACAGACTACCGACTTCCTTGTGTTCTGGTGAGAGCCAGTTCCATTAGAAGTTAAAACTGTTTACAATATTCTGCGTCATCAGATCTTTTTAAGTGAAATAGAAACCAAGGCTAGTCTATTGCCAGAAAAAAAACAAGTCTGTACCTTTTAGGTCTTTGATTTGTGAAGGACTTATTTAGGGTCAAGCTTAGCCGGTATCTATTAAGTGAAACGATTCTAGTTTCCTTTCTTTCGTCTCCAAATGGAACTGCTCAAATATATCTGAGGTTCCTCGAGGATTAAGAAAGAACCGTTAATAGTCACTTGGGGTACCGGGTCTGAATAGCACCCTTTCCATATCTTCCTTAGGGAGCGTAAGAGTGGCTAAAGGAAAAAAACCCAGATGTGGTGGGCAACAGCGGCTTCTGAAGAACTGCGAGTCCCAAACGCCTAACAAACTTGGAGATAGTGGCAAACCCCCCTTTGAAGGGGGAGGCTGAATCCAGCAGTGCACGATTCGGCTGATATAGTATAGTACCCTTAAGTCTGTGTCGCGTTGCCATCAAATTTTGATTTGTAGTGCTACAATTGACTTCTTTAAGTGGAACTGCTGAAATATGGCCGATGTTCATTAACGTAAATATGTAATTGCAGGTGTTATCCATGGTGGAGGGCCGCGACCGCCGCCCAGAGCTGGGCTACAAGCTGGCCATGGAGCTCAAGAACGCTATGTGCGACAACTGAACACTGCACTGTATTATATACATATATATATAAACTTATGTTCTCTATGCGGTATCATGACACTGTACCCATCGCATCGCCTTACATAATATCACTCCTCACACCTCGAATATAAACAATTTATAGTTTAAAATTACTTAAAGCTGTTCCAGGATTCCATTATCCATCTTCCGGCTCCATCATGAGATCAGATTGGTGGAACTGTATCAGAACTATACACAATTGCTGAGATTACGTGAACTGGGGTGCGTTCCTGCAAGCCTTCGGCCAAGACAATTTTTTGTTTCGCGGATACACGCCGTTCCAGCACTCCAGTCGAGCTTAATTTGATCCAGACAAGATTTGGTCATACCCGTTCCGGGCGACCTGTCGGAGCTAATTATGCTCTGTCTAGCCAAATTTTTACTACCTTTTGAATCGATCAAATCTTGGCTAGCTGTCAAATGTGACAGATTTTACAATAAATAATTCATTTTGTACAAGCTAAGTCAAGAATTAGTGATTACTATGCTACCATTGCTTAGACACGTAATGAGCCCAATTTCAAAACATGCAGAAAATCGCTGTCAATATCATATTTTGACAGTGGCTCTAAAGATCGTTTCAGGTACCTTGGAGCAAATGTAGCTCGATCAATATTTGGCCCGGCCTTGCAGGAACGCGCACCGGTATTAGAAGAGTGTGAAATTTCAATATTTTGGTAGGACATTTTGCGAAAGATCTCCTGGCTATCTAGCGCCCTCAAGTAGAAAATATGTCACCAAGCACATAACCGTGTATTCTCGCAGCTGTCTATTCCCACACATCATCACTTGCCATCAGACAAGATAGTTATCAAAGCGAAGCTATCAGCAATAAACAATTAGTAATAAAAGCGTGATAAGATACATCGCCATATTGCGGATGTTTTTGGAACTAAGAATAATATATCTGTGAAGTACCACAGTATAGTGAATAGTGAGTATAATGTTTTGATTACACGTAAAGTATGTCCATTTGTCGAGAAACGACGGTTCCTTTTTATTCAGTGGCAATGTTTATTATATAAAAAATTATGCACTTATTTATATTGAATCACATTAATGTAAAGCTAATTTGCCACTCTCTTATTATTCGATTCCTTTTTCATGACGATCACACCACTTACCTTAAAATTAAAATTTTTGAAGCGCTCGTAGCGAAGTTTGCCATTCTGAACCGATCAGCAAAGTTAAGCAACTTCCGCCGCGGTCATGACTTAAATGGGTGACCGCTGGTGACATTACTACTGAGCGCTTCCGTGCTTCGGAGGGCACGTTAAGCCTTCGGTCCCGGTTGTTGTCGTCGGATGGCAGTCGTTATAGCATGGTGGTAGGGCATTTTGCGAATGCCCGCCTGGCTAGCTACCACCCTCAAGTAGAAATTATGTCGCCAAGCACCTAACGGTGTGTTCCGGTAGCTGTCCTTGAGAGCCAGTATTTCTCTTGGTTAACCTGAATGACGAGGTGACATAGTGGTCAAAGGCTAACCTCTCAAGCATAAAAATATATTGACAGCTAAAATGTTAATAATAATTGTTCTGGAACATTCTCGGTCTGTGTTCTGGAACATAATAAGTACATTTACTTACTTGTTGGAATTTACCACGTGCTCGAATTCTTGTCGAAAACAATCGCAAATATGCTTTGATACTAGACTCTCTAACATTCGAATATTTGATTTTATGTTTACAAATAATATATAACTATATTAGCTACATAACTACACGTAGAATAATTAATATATTAGCTATAGTTAGTTAGATATAATTAGTTTGTCGGTTGTGTTATAATAACGACTCTGGAGATGCGCAGATAGTACAAAATCGTAGAGCTTTATCTTTCTTCATTGTATGGTATATATCTCATATCAATATAATGTAAAAAGTACCGTACGTCCAGTGTAAGAAATACTTAATCTAACATGCTTGAGTGTCATTGTTGTCAAACCTGACAACTATTAAAAAGACAATATTATTAATGCTTCTAAATAGGATTACAAGCACTCATCGCGTGCTGAGTGAAAAACACATTTACAAATTATGGGAGCACTTACTTTTTTTTATTTTATTTCTCTTCCGGAAAAAATAAGTTATGGTCCAATTATTAGTAAATCAATAATGCTGCTGGTGCACATACTGACTAACGTATATAATATTATTTACATAAAGCACTGCAGTACAAATAGAAGAGTAGGAAAACGCACACTTTTCGCCTCGGCATCGGACTGACTGTATCAACGTAACGGCCCGACCTAGTCCCGAGTGGAGACGATGTCGATACGGCGCGGCGTGTACATTGTTGTATGGAGCTTCATACAAAGCACAGACTTTTACACTTACGCAGGCGGGCGACCTTCCACTTCTACCGCTCCACAGTAAATTATTGGTGTGCATTTGTATGGGTAGGCCTCGTTTCTGCACTACATCTTAGTGTGGGTGTATAATGTATATGCTAATGGTACATACAGTATAATAATAAAATATAAAACATAGGCTTGGGCTAGTTGTTTTTGAGTAGTTGCAACTACATTTTCAAAATGTAGGAGGGATGAACTTTAGTGTGTGGATCGGTGTATACTTAACGGCTCGAGTCGAGGCATGCCGATACGATGGCGGGTGGATCAGTGTGCGTCAACTATAACTATGTTTTCTTCAATTAAGCAAAATAAAAGCTGTATGTAGATAATCTCACACGCAGTTAGTTTATAGCAATATCGTATATTTATATTACTTATATGTATAGAAATTTATTTTACAACATATCAAAAGATGACAGTGAATATTTAGTTACTATATTAAGTTATTTATTAGAAAATTAACACGACAATTTCAAAGAATCCTCAATTACAATTCTTTACGAGTTGTATTACTTATGTTATGATACTTGTACTTACCATATTTTTAAGTAATTTATTTTACTTCTAAGTATTTTTTTAACTGTTTCCCAGTGAATGTTATCTAGTTTTTTGTTATTGTTTCTAATCTGTTTAGTCAATAGTTAATATTAACATAGTATTAAGCACGTCACAGTGAGCTTACCGATGCCTTGTAATTAGTTATGTCTAACCGAAAAGTTCGTAATTGCATTAACATATTTTTTTTCAACATGGTTTGAGTATAGTTATTCCTGTATAGTTACTTTTAAAACTAAATAAATACTGAATAATTCCAGTCTCTAATATATGAACTGGATTTTTTCAGTATATTCTGTAACTCTAAATCATTCTTAGTACTTAATGATGTTAATATGAGTACTTAACTTATTTTTTTTATTAGTTGTTCGCTTACAGTAAGGGTATTTACACAAGTTGGTCATCTTTTCAGCTTTTTACAGTTGTTTCGTTATATATATATCTGTCATATCGTTCTGTACTTAAAAAAAATGAACTATAAAACAAAAAATGAACTATAAAACTATAAAACAAAAATGAACTAAAGTTAAAAAATGAAGAATAAAACCAACTCATAAAGACTGTACGCACAATACAACAGATATGATTATAATTTTACTCAAGATAGGAAAAGTAATAAAGTAAAATTTTTTATATACTTATTCCCAAGGAAGTTTACCGTCAGGCGAACGGCCAGCTATAACCTGAAGCCATAAATTACTACAATTTGTGCATATTTTTTTAGCGAAAGCACTGTACCGACCCGTACTTAAAAGTTGGTTAAGGTGCGATGATTATTGTTCTGTATAATATAGGTACTGAACAGTTTTTTTTTTGTGTTTTTTCGTTTAGTTTTCATTATGCTGATAGATGATCAACTACCCTGGTATAGTATCTCAGTAGGGTCATAAAGGGTACATTATATTGTACGGCACAAGCATTTTAAATCTTTAAGACATTCCTGTAATTATTTTATTGGTAGTTAATAAAACGTAGGTATTTGGTCCAAAAGTTGCGTGTTTAGATTTGTATAAAATGAATATTCCTAGGTCCTTGAAGGACTTGTAAGCTTTATTGTGTAGTCCTATTTACATGTGTAGTCAACGATGCACCTCAGATGATTCTCCAGGAGTAGCTTTGCAAAAGTGTGCTTAAATATATACAAAGATAGGTCTTCAGTACATTTAGTGCAGATGTACGTTTGGCGATCGAAAAAGTCATGTTATTTTTATTTACTTAAATGAAATTATTTCATGGGTAATAGAATATCGTTGGTGTAGGCATATATACATACTTGTAAGATATATTTATCTGTGACTAATGGGATATGGGGTTTTTTTTTGCGTAACTTTTATGAAGACCATTCTGCAATCTTGCCGCTTGCTATTGTACTCATAGACATATTTTAAATTAACTAAACAAGATCATAAACTTTGCAAGAACAACTTTGGTATTTTCAAGTACAATTCAAACCTTACTTAAACCTATTTTTTTCAATACCTAGTTATTTTAACAGTAATTGCATAATAACAATGTGTATAAACTTGCAGTTCTCGTGTACAGTGCATGCACGTTGTATTTGTTTGTGTGTGCCGATATAAAGGCTCGATTTAAATTCAAATACGAGCGGAGACAATTAGTATTTTCAAATCTGTATAGCAAAATCATAATAGATACATTCAGCTTCATACGAGGGTGAATCAAAAAGTTCTTAGAAGTGCATATATATGAAACCTTTTTGGATCAAGTTCGATATTCAAATTAAAGAGTGTCTATCACACTATATTTATGCAGACTGTCACTTATTTTTGTCAGTTCGTTCGCATGTAATAAATTTTTTTGTGCAACGAGTTGCTAAAAAGTCAAAATTATGGATAAAAGTGAGTTACGTGCGGTGATAAAATATCTCAGTTTGAAAAAAATGTCTACGAAGGAAATTTTTTTGGACATTCAGCAGACATTAGGGGGTGATGCTGTACCCTATTCTACGGTTGCGTACTGGGTGGCTGAATTTAAAAGAGGTAGATCAAGCTGTAAAGATGACCCGCGTTCTGGGCGGCCTTCAACCTCCGTTACAGAAGAAAATGTCAAAAAGGTTGAGAATCTGGTTTTGGAAGACAGAAGAATGACTATAAAACATATAGCTGAGATCCTAAAGATATCTTTTGGTAGCGTTCAATCCATTTTAATTGATTCACTGGGGTTCAAAAAAGTGTCTGCAAGATGGGTGCCACGAATGTTAACCGACGAAAACAAAAAGCGACGTTTGGAAATTTCCAAGCGTAATCTCGAAATGTTCCAGCGTGATCCGGATAATTTTTGCCGTCGTCTTGTCACCATGGATGAAACGTGGGTCCACCATTTTGATCCTGAAACTAAAAGACAAAGCATGTCTTGGAAACGACCATCCTCTCCATCCATTAAAAAATTTCGAGTTGCTCCTACCGCTGGCAAAGTTATGGCCTCTGTGTTCTGGGATAGTGAAGGAATCCTTTTTATTGATTACATGCCAAAAGGCCAGACGATTACTGGACCCTATTACGCAAATTTAATCCCGAAAGTGCGTGAAGCGATTAAAGAAAAACGTCGTGGAAAACTGTCGTTGGGCGTGTTGTTCCTTCAAGATAACGCTCCTGCTCATCGATCGGAAGTTGCGGTCAACGCAATCCGCTGTGCTGGCTTCAATCTCCTTGACCACCCACCATATTCTCCGGACTTAGCCCCAAGTGATTTTCACTTGTTTCCAAAATTAAAAGAGGAAATTCGTGGAACAAAATTTCACGATAATGACGCGGTTATAGCTGCCGTAGAGGACTTTTTCGAGAGTCAAGAAAATATTTTTTTTTCACAAGGAATAAGGAAGTTAGAAACGCGTTATTCTAAATGCATTGCATTGGAGGGAGATTATGTAGAAAAATAAAATATTATTATTTAAATCTTTGCATTTTTTAAAATTGATTCCAAGAATTTTTTGATTCACCCTCGTATATAGATATATGTCTATTGTGGCAAAATACTGATTTCATCAAGTCTTGTAAACATTTACAATGATCACTTTTTGATTATTTCAAAGGAGCCTTTTTTTTATATCTCTAAGACAGTTAATTACAGACTTCCTATATATCTTAACTTTTAGATAGTACGATTTCCCACTTGCCAACGCCGGGATGTGTATGTGAACAACATGGAATATATTCAATTAATGTTTGCTTCCCCGACTGCCGGACGGTGAGTGGAAAATCACAGACGATTTCAACAAAACCCATGAGTCCACGCACAATTTATCATACAAATTATAAGATTAGATATGTTTATTTTGACAGCACTGTAGCTTATTGAACGTGACCGCGAATATCAGGATCGGATCCTGGAGGAGACAGATATTTGTGTGATAGTGCTATCAGATCTTGTTGATAGTAGTGTGTTGTGTTCTTGCCTCCCGCGACACGGGGGTAGCCTAATGGGTATAAGTAAATCCATAAACTGTTTTTACAGGATAATACATACGTGCACCTATTGCTACATTCGCAAATGTATATTTATAACGTGCATGTCGAGATATAAAGGAGTAATTATTATATGAAAAGAAATACATAGAATTGAGATATTTGACTGTGTTACATATGTGATTGGATTGAATAGTTGCATTTTAGATGTGATAGCTTCCCATGTTCCTCTTTATGTTATGTAATAAATGCACTTTAATTTATTGAACTTGAGTTTTTTTTATTTATATCCTAGTAACCTATTGTTAATAAGTCGGTCGTGCGGCTTATATAACCGGGGTTTGGGATCTTGCACCCTTGGTTCGATCCCCGCTCTGATGACAGTTTAAAGAGTTTTTCTGATAAATTAAATCTGGACCCAAACTGCGCACGCGAGATAACAATAGGCTCGCTTTCTATCACATAAAACTAAAAGCCGTATGTTTAGATAGATCATTTCGTATACCGTTCAACTCCAGAAGGCGCTGGGCTGTGGGCAACCTTCCTGGTATATTTCCCTTCTTCATGTCTGGGAGTCGTAACTCCCACATAAATATATTGAGGTTGCTATTCTAGCCCCGCATTGTGATTGATAACATTAACATTTTCTGGGCGTTAACCTGGTGAATAGCATATTTCTATGCATTTAAAGGGTACCTAAGTTACTAGGAGTAAAACCACCAAAATTGAAAATAAAACTGCTTTATTTAACACCACTCTTAGATCTAATATTCAATTACAAACCTAAGAAAATACAAAATATATAAACTTTGTTTTACAAACAATATTTATGATTTATTCATATTGCATAAATCCAAAATATCACCATATAATATATTCAGCTTCATGAACATTTGCATAGTAAAAAATATTTGCCCATTTACGTTCCAATATAAAATAAGCTGGAGATTATGCTCAAAACACCCCAAGCGGGACGTCAGTGCAGAACATTTCGCCCCCAATTAGAATAAGAAGCTGGAGATTGCGACAATAAACCTGACTAAAGTACACAAAATTAAAACCAAATGAGCGACAGCGCAACCCCCCGCCCCGTTGGCTTTGCTTCTTAGCACTGTTAATCTCCCGTGACACTGCATTGGCTACTAAAAGCTTTATTGGGTTCATTGATTTGGCCAAATCGTCAAAGCTACAAAACAGTGATAAAAATCAAATGTCATAAAACCTAATAGTTATGTACAAAAATACAACGAGGAAATTTAATCAATGCGGTAATCTGGCCGCTTTTCTTCCTTGTCTACCATGGTGAGCGACTCTCGGTTCAAACGTGGATACGTTCGAACCGTGATTTTCATTATTAGTTAATCGTCTAACGGGGACGCTCGCCTCGCAGCCGTGAGGTTGCAGTGGCTGGTCACTTCTCCATTCAAACTTGGAAGAGTGATCTCTTCCTGGAGATTTTAAGTCCAGAAGTAAGCATCAATATCGAATAATCTCTTCATTATCTTGCTTGTATCGTAACAAATTTGTCAAAACTTTAGCTTGAAAGCCTGAAGCTGTGCTTGCATGTCTTGTGCCACATTTAAATTTGAGTGAAATCTGACGAGTAGTATCTGAGTTATCCCTAATAATGCGTATTTTATGTTTGAAGTAGTTTTTTTATATTTTTTTTCCATATAATAACATTTCTCAATCGTGTTATTCGCAGAAAGAGAAGTCAAAATCATTTATTCAATTTAGGCGTCTACGACGCTCTTATGAAGGGCAATTACAAATTTTAATATTGAAATATTTTACATGGTACTGCCAATAAAGCTAACTTCAGTTGAATGCAAATTCTTTAAAGACCTATAAAAAAGCTTTCGCACGCGTGGAATTCGGTTCCATCGCGAGGGAACTAATCATTATATCGGGGTACAAAGTATCCTATGTAATAATCTAGGTTCTAAGGAAACGTAGCCAATTTCACCGAATTCATTTCAGTGGATTTAGCTTTTGACAACAACCTCACTTGTTGGTTAGTGATGGTGTGGTCGAAGGTGATAACACACTAAAATTAGCAATTACTGGTCCTCAAAGACTACTATCCACACCGGAAGGTGCTAAGCGACAGTTCTTGAGGGTGAAAGGCGAGCATTCGTCAAACGGTTACCACCATAAAAAAAATTATATAAAAACACATATATAATATTATTTGGATTTTGGCTAAGGACGGATACCTTACGTTTTTTATTAGTCTAATTCACATTGTAAACTTATCCACTTCAGTGCAAATTACTTAAGGCACCATTTGCCGCCCTAAACGAGACGTTAACTAACACTAATCTCCAATTAATATTCAATAAGTCAATTGACATCACCGAGTACGGCAATATGGACATATGATATTCTTGGGTATTCCCAGTCTTCCGATCGGTAGTCCGCCTGTTATGAGGATCGGGAATCTTGAGCAACAGTATCACCAGGGCTACGAGCCAATACCAGAGACCTGTACTGGGGTGCGTTCTTATTTGTCGTCCGACGACGTCCGACGACGCCCCGAGCGTTTTTATATGCCCGGGGCGATCGTCCGATGATCATCCGGAGCGTTCTTATATATCGCTCGACGACGCACCGGTCGCCCCACGAAATCGGTGGATAAATATCGCCCTGACGTTTCATTTGACAGTTGGGACTTGATTTTTCTTTGTTTTAAGTTACTTTTTGTTTACGTAGACTTCTGTTTACAAAATTGTATTATTATAATTGTTATATTATGTATGTTTGTTTTAGTTGTGTGTCGTGGAAAAGTACATAATTGTAAATACATTTCTTCTGGGTCAGTGAAACATTTAAAGTAGTGTTCTTGATACAGATATGATACAGAGCCGTTCTTAAAAGGCGGATGACGAGCGTCGCTCTGCTTGGAGCGATCATCCGTCGTCGGACGACAAATAAGAACGCACCCCTGGAGGTCAAAACAAACGTTTTTACCCGCAGTTCTTAAAAATATTTTCCTTCGGACGGGATAAGACGTCATCTATTTGTTTAGTATGATAAATCATTTTACAGGCCTTTCTTAGGCCATTATAAAAATATACCATAACATTTGAGCCAATGGTTTTAAAAAATAAAATAAAAGCGTTTTCCTTTGATAGCCCATTTTTTTGTCTGGTATTTTTCATACATCGATTTTCTGATTTTTTGCGTACATCTAGCACTACAAGAGAGCTGATATCACTACGAAACATAGAAGTGAGTCGTCTACAACATGTGTTACATATTTATTACCATAATCATTAAATAACAATTTTAAACATTATTCAAATTTATACTTTGCAGAACGATCTAGTAAGTGCTTTGAATCTTGTGTTCGAGTTTGAACTATAATTAGAAAGTATTTGATTCCCGGGTTCAGTAATTAGGTACTTCTGACATTCTATTTTCCGCATCCTGAACCCGTGCATGGACATGGGTACATGGGATTAAAGCATATCAGCAAAAGTGGGTGCACCCAGGTTTGCCTAACGTTTTTGTCTGAAAAAATAAATGTCACCAAAATGTTTGTTGTACAATTGACGCATGGCGTATGTTTACGTAGGCGGAAGTATACCAAGCACTAAAATTTGTCCTGATATGCTTTAACCATGTAATAAGGGGCAATCCTAAAGCCATTAACCGGGCATAATTCCAAAAATACCACACGTATTCGTCGTTCAAGCTACTGTGATGCTTGACAACACCTGCCTGCCCAGCTTCTCAGCTATGAAGTCTACAATGGTGAAGACGAGCTCCCTCCGACTGGCCGAGCACGCCATCAGGATGTCCAGGGCGCGGACGTAGTCGCTGGCGTCCAGCCGCCGCAGGAAGTTGAACGTTATGAACAGAAGTTCCTCTAACTTGGATTTGACGGTTGCCCATATCTCGCGGAGAGATACTACCGCTGGAAAAGATAAAAGTTGGTTAAAGTATTGTTGCGTTTAATTAAAATGTAAGGCAGTTTGATAACAACGGTCTATTCTGATTCTAATTGGAGGCGATATGTTCTGCACTAACGTCCCTCACAAGTGTCTATAGATAGTAGTGTTGTGAGATCCAGAGTTCAATGCCCTAGTCAGATAAAAACTATGCAGACGTATTACCTCGGCACCGTGATAACGTCACCTCGTCTAACACTCAGATCTGCTCGCGAGTAGTCCCGAGTCTAGGTATTTTAACGGGGAAATTTGTCTGCCTGCGATACGCGATACAAATGTATATATTTTCTCCTATTTTCTGCCCGGATAATGCCTCTAGAGTCTAGAGCAATATTTTTTCTTTTTATATTTAAAATCCAGACTTGCAATATTACAAGTCAGGATTTTAAACACGCCCTATTTAGTTTCAACAACTCATTATTAATAAAGCAAAGTATGATCCTGAAAATCACAAAAATTGCGCCGTTTATAAACCAATCAGAGGACCGCCAGACAAATCTGAACAGTTTATAACTTAAAGGAACATAACAGGAGCCTGTGCTCATCAATTTCAATGTCAAAAAATTATTGAATCGACACAGTTTTGGAGTAAACTGGGGAATACTAAACGTCGATTTCGTCAAGACTTTAAATTTCTCGCAGGGCAGGCCTCGTTCTCTCTTAAAGAGTTGGAGTTTCAAAGAATGCAGAAAAGCGTGAGTTGAGGCGCTGTTGATAAGATGCCATGCTGCGTGGATTGTGTGTGACAATCATATGTCGTAATCGTATTTGATTTCAGACAAAAAAAAACCAGTAGTAGTCCAGAGTATGGTATCTGTTCCTGGTGGTAAGCAGGCTTGCTCTATTACAAGGTACAATACAAAGTGCGACAATTATTGTTATATATACAAACACA
Organism: Plagodis dolabraria; assembly: GCA_963854805.1. Taxonomy (NCBI): domain Eukaryota; kingdom Metazoa; phylum Arthropoda; class Insecta; order Lepidoptera; family Geometridae; genus Plagodis; species Plagodis dolabraria. The sequence continues at coordinate 2,244,038 of OY978460.1, read as the reverse complement.
CAATTTTTTTTTGTCTTGAGGATCGCACTGTAAGATAGTTGTTCGTCAGAAGGCACTGCTGCCCACCTTCAGATATATTATAGTACTCTTTGTCCCTTATGACACTCACCAGAGAATGTCAATTCATCATATCAAATCAACCGGACTAGAACGTCAATGACATTCTTGTTGAATCAAAAATATAAATATATTTTACTCTCAAGCTGCATACTACTTCAGGAATATTACTAACAAGTATAGTCATCATAATCAGCCGGAAGACGACCTCTACTGAACAAAGGCCTCCCCTATAGTTCCTAACAACAGACATAATACCTATCAAAATCCTTGATTGTTATATATTTAGTAAAAGTATCTACATATATACCTACCAAATCCCGTTACACTTTAATCTGTAAGAAAGGGATATCTCTTTTATTGTGCATATACATATATGTGCAATATATAATACTGTGTAGGGTTTCAGGGTAGAATAGCACTCCTACCTCTCAGTCCATAAAGCTTGCTCATCACCTTATCCATATACTCTTTGGCACAAACTACTATTGACCTATTGGTATTTTCAAATATAGCATAACATTGTTACATTATTTACAGCAGAAAGCATTGTCTTTTGCAACATGATGCAGTTGCACGCAAGCAGAGAGATTTTTTTCCTATAATGAATATTGTTGAGTCAAGTGCCTCCACTTCGGCTGATGGTAAGCGAAGATGGAATGAAGAAGCGATGACTATTAATGAAGCCCTTAATCGCTATCCCTATGATGACGAGAGAGACGCTCTTTCACAATATTTTGTAAAATCACTAAAATACTAAATAAAGAACCACATTGAGGTAATTAATTTATTGACAATAATTTTACTAATATAGCATACAACGCTAAATAATAGCATGTGCACCCCTCTGTTCTACGGGCTCCTCGCGTTCTATGATAGTATTCAAATCTTCTCTATAATCTGTAATTTAAATACAATCATATGTATATGCAAAGTTATGTTTTGAGCCTAACTTACTTTAAGTTGAACAAGGGCAAAACAAGAAGATTGATATATGTACAGACATCAATTTTATTCTAGATGTATTGGCTGTAGGCAATCACCGTCGTGCACATACATCTGCAATACAAGAGGTCTTAAGAATGCATTCCCGTCCTTATTTATTAATAAGACTTACTAGAGACTCCTAATCCAGTAGCACCCCCAATTCCTGCACCGATGGCAGCCCCCATTCTGCCTCCTGCATACCCTCCCAGCATTCCTCCAGCCACAGCCATGACGCCAGTCAGCATGGCTGTGTCGCGGTCCCATACTATCTGTATCCTGAACAGATCCGCTGGAATTTGTACACATTAACACTTAGTTAATAATGTTTTTCTCTTTACCTATACCTATATTCTTGTAGCAATGATAGCCGAGTGGTATCAGCTATGTAAGATCTCATGTTGCATTGCAATTCCTGATTCAATCTTCTTTAATTTGATATCTAGATAACTTGTATAAATATGTTATTCTAGGTAAGAGAGTATATATTTAAATAATAAAAAATCAAGATACTAAATCGGCTGAATGTATTTCAGCTATTATTTTAAAACTTTAAATACTTAAAATTCTAAATACTCTTTTTTCACTATAAAACCAATTATCTAATAGCCACTTAGTAAGCCTCTTTCTAAAGATTGGTCCATAAATCCTGTTTCAAATTACCAGTTACCATCACTTGAGCGCAAAAACAAAGCCATAAAGTTTTTTATTAACTGCTGAGACATATACCTTCCAATTTATATGCTTATCTAGAATTAACCCTAAGAATTTGATGGACCGCACCTTGCCTACCTTTTGTTCTTCATGATATATTTTATCAAGGTTCAGTGTTGTAAGAATTATATTGAATTAAACTAGTTTTATTCATATAAATTTTTATATTATTATTTTCAGTCCAGTTTATTACTAACAAAATAGAATCGATTACTACATATTTATCTGGGTGTTTGGTATAAAACTACAGAGTAACTATCTAATTCTAAGAATGTCTGAACGAGACTGATAAGCTTTGAACATAGAGCTAACCAATATAAAGTAGTACCAATAAATAGAGCAGACTAATAATCATATTCCTAAATAAAATTTAAATTATTCTTTATTCTATTTAAATTCCCCAAATTTTTATATGTATATATATATAAAAACTGTAACTTGTGCTTTACAATATATATCTTTAGTTACTTACAATCCACGACTTTTACAAGGAGGATAATGTGTTTCCACTATTGCTGAAGTTGTACCATATCTAGGTAGAAATATTGATTACAAGGCATTTACTCTCATCTCTAGACAGCTATTGATAGTTGTAACTATGATTACAAGCACTATCACATGCTGAGCTAATGGAATAGGCATTCAGCAATAAATTGGAGGATGCGGGTTCGATTCCTGTCCACGATAAAAAAAAATACTACAAAAATAAAATTATTGATAGCTATCTAAACCTAATTATGGCATACCAACAGTCAATAAGTAAGATTAAAAAAGGTTAAGTTTGACAACAAATACTTAACATCACATCTTGGCTCTTCCTTGTATAAGACATAAATAAAACTCTTCTAACAAAGCTGGATGTAAATGTCATAAAGATATTGAAGTTTTCGTTGGGGCTGGCTTTTTTGGCTGAATACCTACTTTATTCAGGACCAAACTAGTTGTCGGATGAAATTAAGGAAACCCTTAGTTAATAAGATGGGGAACCAGTAAGATTTTAGAGTGGTAAAATCTTACTAGATTTATAGCAAGGTAATAGTTACAGCCAGGCTCTTAATAGTAGCCCCTTAACTCTACATTTGCAACTCCCAGGCACCTGGAACCTGACCCTCTTCCTCTGCAATGTGGCAGACCCGGCACTCACATGGTGAATCTATGCAATGGTATGAAATTTGTTGCACATACCAATCCTAAGAGAAGCAATAGAAACAAAACCAAAACAGATACATGGTTTTGTAAAACCATTTATCCAACATAGGCATACAAAACTATTATGATAATCAATAACAAATTTAATTTTGAAATATTCTACATTCTACAGCCAAATTCATCAAAAATGTAAGGCCACTGGATGAAGAATTGGCAAGAATCTAGACTAGTACTAAACTAATAGCTAGACACATTTCCTGTCCTAATCAGGTGCGATAAGAATTTTGCCCTTAAATAATGCAGAATGAATATAGAAATTGGCATTTGGCACAGCTATCCTTAGACGTCCGTCGAATTGGTAGTTGATATTTATTTTCACAGAAAGGTTTCATTAACACACGCAAAGTTGCAATAACAGGAAACGGATATACAATGAGAAACCTTTTTTTCAAGGAGAATGTTTTTATTTTAGTTAAATCTTTACATCACTGTTAAATAAATAAGCTGTTGGAGAATATTGGAGTAAAAATATTTTGTGGTGTAATGTGCCACAATTTTCCTTATTAAATGTTATAAATAGTACCTATTTGAAACTATTGAGTAGTTTGTTGATATTTAACATTTGAGACAAACTTACCAATTTCCAATATTATTTGCTCCATCCAGTTACGATCAAAACTAATTTGGTTCGAATTCGAATACGGCCGTATTTGAGACATTGTCATGGATATTTTATTGTATTCACTATGTTTAGAGATTGTTAATATGATTACTTTCAAACTGATTATAATTTACCCTGCATGTATTGTAATCCAGTGGTAAAACTACGTCTAAAAAGCTATAAATAATTCCTTATTCGCCAGAAATAAATTGCGGAAAAACGAATACCTATGTACCTAATCTATTGGCAAATAAACAGAAACATTTGTCAGTGTTGCCGTTTTTTAAATTAAGTAAATGCTAAAGTTTACGATAAAAATTCGTATATTTTCTAGAATCTGCTATAAATTAAATGCTAACTGCCAAGTCGTCATAAAATAAATATCATATGAAAGTAATTATATTTTTACATAATTTTTTTTTTTATACTATGATGTGATCAAAGATGTTGTTCAAGCGCAGAATTACTGGTTCTCATGGACAGCTGATGGAACACACCGTTAGGTGCTTGGCGACAGATTTTCTATTTGAGGATAGTATCTAGCCAGACGTGCATTCACAAAATGCCCTACCGACAAGCAATTATATGAAGCTAATTTAAAAAAACACAGTGCTATTTTCAAGTGAAAATCATATAAACTTATTATTATTATATTATCAAAAACATATTAAACATTGTAAATGAATTAATTAATTTTTGAAGCGCTCGTAGCGAAGTTTGCTTAGCCGTTCTGAACCGATCAGCAAAGTTAAACAACGTCAGCCGCGGTCATGAGTTGGATGGGTGACCGCTGGTGACATTACTACTGAGCGCTTCCGTGCTTCGGGGGGCACGTTAAACCATCGGTCTCAGTTGTTGTCTTAGGATAACAGCCGTTATAGCATGGTGGTAGGGCATTTTGCGAATGACCGCCTGGCTAGCTACCACCCTAACATAGAAAATCTGTCGCCAAGCATCTAACGGTGTGTTCCAGCAGCGATCCTTGAGAGCCAGTAATTCTAGGTTAGCCTGAACAACATCTTCGACCACATCATCAATTACCATCAGGTGAGATAGTGGTCAAAGGCTAGTTTATCAAGCATAAAAAACATCTATCAAGCAATAGTAGTTTTACTGAATGATTTTATAATACAAAATCTTTACTAATAGTAAATAAAAAACTTTAAACGGTTTAAATCACGTATATTTACTATGTGTAACAATCGCGAAAACCTAAGACAACATTATCTATACTAATATTAGGAGGAAAGATTTGTATTTTTGTATGCAACGAACAAAGTTAATAACTACTGGAACGATTGGGATGAAATTTGGTATGGGAATTGTTTGAGACCCGGGAAAGGACAGGATAGTTTTTACCCAACTGCCCAAAAAGAGGTTAATGGTTTAGCAAGATATCAGTGAGGACGTAAGTGTGTATGTTCATCGCTTCTTCACGCTTGTAATGGGTCAACCAATTTCGATAATATATAGGTCCTCGATTAACTAATAGGATACTTTTTATCATCACTACGTTATATTATTGTCTACGCGGGTGAATGTTACTATTAAAGTACCTAATCTAAGCTAGTTAGGAAGTTGTAAATATATTGCTTTAGTTCATTATGATTTATCAATAAGTAAGAACCTATATTATTACTATTATTAGGTACCTTTTAGTTTGTTTCTACCAACTCGGAAAGGATTTAATAAAAGTCACGGATTCAACAAAATTAAAATTGTTCTTGTAATGTCATAGCGCATAAGTATTAGATATCAAATATCCTGTTATGTGAATGATCCATAATATTGAAATTGTATGCTACTCGTAGCAACCTAGTTCCAATTTTATCTTGAACAAATAAAGATGGGTCCTAATAAATATAATACAGACCCACTCTAACACAGCAAATGACATATAAGCATAAACTCTTATTTCTCTTCAAATACTACCTAAGCTTTAAATCGCCAGGATGGGGTCCGAAAAAAAATGAGATCCCTGCCATTAACCCACTACCCAGGGCCAGAATGACTTATCATACATATGCTATTATTATATTCACAAATTTGAAAAAAAATACGATGGGTGAGTACGTAATTTCTTTGTACGGAGGCGTTAAATTGAAAATTTTGCAAAATGAAACGATTGAATTTTAGAATTATTCATTCAATCGTTTATTTTTAGTAGATTTAGTAATACCTACATAATACGACAATACGTTACAATATGGTGGTAGTGTTCCAAAAACGAACCTGAAGGAACAGCTGAACACAATTTCATATAATTTTACACCTTGGTCAAAAGTAGAATACACTGGCAACATTGTAATTTTTGTTTAAAAAACATTTAAGCAGGCGCAGTTAGATATAATATCATACAGTTAAGTTGTTTTATGCTATGGTATTATCTATCATATAAGCAGGTACAACACGGTCACATTAACTAGACGCTTGACCTTGTGACGTCATTGTGGCGCTCAAGTACGGTCACAGATTATGTAATCAATGTAGGCTAAGTACGGTTTGTACCACATGAATAAAATAAAGAACCGTAAGAAGGAAAGCTTCACCACTACACGCACAGCTATATTATGTGTGCACCTTGTCACGACAAGCCGCGCGGGGGTTACAGTACAGGGGCATCCGCTCGGGTACAAAACCAGATTAAACCAGCTCAGCCAGGGGACGAAGTTAAGGGGTGCCCCAAAGCAATACGACGCAGACGATTTACGATTATGTAGTTAGTTTTATCACAGTATTAATATTGTTTTGTAAAACCATAATAGAATTAGACAAGTCGTTTTTGTTACCTACTGTTTTATGTCATTGTGACGGAACAATAACATAAAAAAGGCCCAAACATAAACTCGAGGCCCACCTGATGTTAAGCGGACTAACCTCTGCTATAACAGATGCATTTCGTCACAAGTCACGAATTGCACTGCGCCCGCCACCGAGTTTTGAACTTTTTGTGATAAATGTACTATAAGGTATTTTGATAAAGGTTGATATTGCATAACGATGTCGGTTGCGCCCGAAGAAAGTTGCTCTGATTTGGCTGAAAATATAAATCTAGGTTGTTCTGGACGTCCTCATTCCGAATTCAGAACTTATTTTTCGATGACGTCTGCCAAGTGAAAAAAGTTACTCCTATTTGTCTGAAAATCGATATCTAGGCTGTATAATGGACGTCGTTATTCTGAATATGTATTTTTTTTGGATGACGTTTGCCAAGTGAAGACAAATGTCGTATCTCGAAAACGGTAAGAGATGGATATGGGAGGTTTGAACAATTATCGTAGGAATCGGAAAAGCATTCGAATGATAAGTGTTAAAAATTCAAAACGGCGGAATTCAAGATGACCCGCATACAAAGTGCTACGGATGCAGTGGGGTCGGACTGCTTTTCCGTCAGTGATATCCGCGTAATCAATAATAGGCCAAAATTTAGTTGTTAACATCTCTTGATAGCGTGATCCAAAAAGTGATTAAAAACTTTGAGGTCAATTAACCTCTATTAGCGTGCTCGTGGTGGACATTTTCCAGATATCATTTTTCATTCATAATTGCCAAACTTTTCTCTTCGTAATACAATAATAATTTAAATCATCTTCATCTAATTTTTTTTTTTTAGGAAGCGAAAGATGTTTCTCTTTTAGGGTTCTGTAACGGAAAACGAGACCTTTAACTAATCCCTGACCATCGCTCTGTCCGTCTGTCCGCTCTTTCGTTCATTTGTCGTGGAACCATTAGATGGTTCCGTTGAAGGTACCGTGCTGTTTTCTATTAACCGTGGTAACATTGAATCGTCAGACTAAAATTTCCCCTAAACTAAAAATTTAAAAGTGTCAATTTGACACCTGTCACATCTAAGATCTATGACCTGTACAAATTTTTAGAACATTTGGTACCGAAATATGAAACTAAAATTGAGGAATTCGTCATTACCTGTCATTTCGACATGTGTTATGTCTGTCCATTAGTCCGTACGTCCGTTCGCCTGTCTAAACTCATTGCCAAATTCCAACTCACAGTTGTCCGGTATCCATTTTCAATAACTCAGTGACAGCCCTATGAAAACGGTGAATTTTTTGGAATTTGGAAGCTTTCCTTCTGTATGGTTATTTATTCATCTGGTTTGTACTGTGTATATTGACACTTAGCGAGCGAGAAAAGGGAATGCGGGGGCAAGCGGGCGGGGGACCTGCATTCCAGCGATGCGTTGAGTAAATGTGACCGTGTGAGTTAATGTGACCGTGTTGTAAGTAAGTAGGCATCAGGGGCGTAGTTACCGCCGTATCAATTATACGGGGCCCCCGACACGACGTGCGTAAGCAAAAATTCATAAAATTTATTTTTATTACACAAATTACAAAAGTCAAAAAACAATTTCTTTTTTCCTGCGTTAAAGCGTGCGTTCAAAAGTTGGCAACGCCCTACATCGGTCATTTACTTCAACGGGGGAATCCCACAATAATCGATGTAAATACGATGATAAACCACGGAGAGCAGTGTTTATTGACGCGTTTTATGTAATTGTGCATTAAATTGTAATTTACATTGTAGTACAATACAAACAATTGTTTTTCTGATTTAGTAGTATTAGTAGCAATTTGTAAAAAATAATGAGTGAAAGGAAAAGAGATTACGTATCCCAGCTACGAAAAAAAAAGTAAAAACAATTTTATAAATCATATGTAAAAATGCTAAGAAACCAACAATCATATCAATAAATCAAAAAGAAACCAACATATACGTGAAATAAAAAATTCAGATAATAAAACTGGCAGGGGGGCGCGCGGCCGGCCTGCACTCACGCGCACTGATAACACGATGTTTCTTAGCCCAGCCAAACCGCGCGAAATTTACAATGTAATAAAAAATTCAAAATGCAAATATAGCTCTGGTATAGATGAAATACCCCCAGTCTTAATCAAACATTGCGCAGCGGAATAGACATTGCCTTATTATATATTAATCAATCAATCATTTAATGAAGGCGTCTTTCCAGACTTATTAAAAATAGTAAACTTATTAAAAAAAACCCATGCATAAAACAAGACCTAAATAACTATAGGCCAATAGCACTCCTGCCTACGTCATCAATAATATTTGAGAAAGTGATGCAAAAGCGCGTAAATTCCTATTGCGAAAAATATATGATATTTGACGAGTCCCAAAGCGGCTTTCGGAAAAATCGCTCCACGGCGTTAGCGGTATTTAAGTATGTCCAAACTATACTCAATATAATGGATGAAAAAAAATACGCCATTGGGGTCCTGCTCGACATTTTTTTTTATGGCATAAGAGGGCAAACTAGCAGTCGGCTCACCTGATGGTAAGTGATCACCGTCGCCCACAAACATCCGCAACACCAGAGGTCTCGAGGATGCGTTGCCGGCCTTTAAGGAGGGAATATGCTCTCTTCTTGAAGGTTCCTAAGTCGTAACTGTTCGGAAATACTTCACCAGGCAGCTGGTTCCATAATATGGCAGTGCGTGGTAAAAAATGCCGTGAAAATCGCAAGGTTGTGGACTGCCAGACGTCGACATGAAATTGATGAAACATCATGCTTTGTCGGGAAGTCCGGTGGCGAAATTGAGCTGCAGGTAGTAAATCGAACAGTTCCTCAGAACACTCCCCGTGATATATACGGTAAAAGATGCAGAGTGATCCAACATCTCTACGCAAAGCCAAAGGGTCGAGGCGACCGGAGAGAACATGATCATCGACGATTCGAGTCGCTCTGCGTTGAATGCGGTCAAATGGAAGAAGCTGGTACTGGGGAGCTCCCGCCCAGAGGTGAGAGCAGTACTCCATGTGAGGTCAAACCTGAGCCTTATAAAGTTGCAGGCGATGGGCCGACGTGAAGTACCGCCTCGCCTTTCCGAGCACACCAAGCTTCTTAGAGGCTAACTTAGCCTTATCTTCCAAGTGAGAGCGAAATTGAACGACGTTCGATATGTCGACGCCAAGTACTCCGATACTGGCTGAGGTAGCAAGGGGAGTGTCTTCGAAACGGAGGGATACGACAAAGGGGGATATCTTGGCGGTAAACGCACAAACTTGTGTCTTCTTGGGGTTAAATTGGACTAAGTTCAATTGGCTCCATTTCGAAACATTTGACAACATGGTCTCGACTGAAGACACAAGTTTGTTCCGACTCTCGACAACGTTTTCCCGAGAAATTTTAGCGCGGCCGGTGTATGAGGCATCTCCGGTACTGTCATCCGCATAACAATGAATATCGCTGAGTTGCAGCATGTCATTGATGTGCAAGAGAAACAGAGTCGGAGATAGAATCAGCCTTGTGGAACTTCAGCATTAATCGGCTCATGCACCGTCGACAACGACCTTAATGCTCCGATCTGCCAAAAAACTGGAGATCCATTCGCACAATTTCTCGGGAAGCCCATAGGAAGGAAGCTTCGATAGAAGCGCTTTATGCCACACCCGATCAAAGGTCTTCGCTATGTCCAAACTAGCCGCCAATGCCTCACCCTTGGAATCCACCACCTCCGCCCATCGGTGCGTAAGATATACTAAAAGATCACCAGCTGAGCGACCACGACGAAAACCGTACTGGCGATCGCTAATCAGCTGGTGCTCCTCTAGATACTGCAGGAGCTGGTTGTTGATAATGGATTCCATTATCTTGGAGAACAGAAGCGTTATAGCTATAGGGCGGTAATTGGACGGATCTATAACATGACCAAGGCGTATGACAAAGTGCAATATCACATACTTCTGGAAAAACTATATAACATAGGAATACGCGGGATAACACACAATTGGTTTAATTCATATTTAGAAAACCGTATACAATGTTTAGAAATTGAACATTTCGATAGCGACACGGGAACTGTTAATACAATAAGATCTACCCCCATAAAATAAACAACTCTATACCCCAAGGATCGGTCTTGGGATGTATCCTGTTTTTAATTTATATTAATGACTTACCTAAAACCATTAACGAGTCTTGTGTACTTTTCGCGGACGACATATCTCTTTTGACATCTTGCAAAAATAATGATAACCTGACTAATAATCTCACTGACTGACCACAATCTTGACTTAAATTTCGAAAAAACAAAACTCATACAATTTAGACCCCACCAAAAATGCCCTCTTGACATAAATTTTTCCTTTAATTATAATAAATTACAATGTATTGACACGGCAACATTATTAGGCATAGAACTAGACTCTCAATTAAATTGGAAAAATCATATTCAAAAAATACAATCCAAATTATCAAGTTTCTCTTACGCGCTTAGGGAAGTACGACGGGCCACTGACCTCAATACAGCTATATCAGCGTACTATGCTTACGCATACTCATGGCTCCGTTACGGTATCACACTTTGGGGTAATAGTGTAAATGTAGGTGAACTCTTTGTCGCACAGAAAAAAATAGTCCGCATTCTCGCAAATATCAAAGCTCCAGACATCACAAAAATAGAATTTCATAAACCATACTTCATAAAATATAAAATCCTAACTGTTGCATCCATCTATATCTTAGAAACTTGTAATTTCGTTAAAAAATACCCAGAATATTTCAAAAAACTTTCAGACCAACCACGAAATTACCCGCTCAGATTTAAACATAAATTAGAAATACCTAAGTGCAGATTATTAATGCAAAGTAGTGGTCCGCATGCTATGGCCATAAAAATATTTAATAAATTACCGGACGAATTAAAGACTGACGAAAATGAACAAGACCTTACTAAAAAACTTATTGATAGAAAAATGTTATTATACGATAGAACAATACTTATGTGACAAATATTTATAAAAAAAAATCGGGCCGCTCCACGCTAAGTTGCCATACCTAAACTTGGGTCATAATACAAAATCTCTTCGTATTAAGGTACAACCGCCCTAACCTGGTAACAAACATCACCCAGGAGTTGTTGTGCACGCATCCGAACCCAATGGATGTCGCGTACGCACTGAGGGAAATATACTCTGGTATATATTCCTCAGCTCCCCGTATTAAGTCCCTTAAGCTTGAAAGGTACACAGGTGCAAAAATCCCCAAATCACTCCCCAACACTTTATTCCTGGTTCACACCCAGGAAGAAAAGGAGACCCTAATAAGCCAGGGCTACGGAGAGGGAAGTGGATCACGCACTCTTACCATCCACGAAGCGCAGGGACTGATATACGAGTCGGTCATCGCCATCAAGACCAAGAGCAGCATGAAGTTGCACGAGAGCGTCCCGCATGCCGTCGTTGCAATTTCACGGCACACTGGAACCTTCATATACTACGCAGATGACGAAAACGACGCCATAGGACGGTTCGTTAGGAAGGCGATGGTTGCGACACCAAAAGCCATCCATGATTACAACCTCAAAATGGCGATCAAAGATCGAAATAGCGCGGTAATGGAGGCCCTGTTAAAATGTGACGTGGGAGAATAACAAAATATGTAAATTTCTGTAGGTAGGTATATTATTTTATTGTAGTCCCAAATTATTTTTGTAATTGTAATCGTTGGCACGGGTATCCGGAGCGGTCATGCTCACAGAAAGGTGTTGTCTAGCGGCGGTGTTGTGTGTCGGGTCGCCATCTTCCCTCAAAAATGGTTGAGGAAGGCGATGGCTGGCACATGCGTCAACTCGTGAACGGGTGCTGCTAGAGGATACTGGTCTGCTCTGGATGCTGGTGCTAATGACATTAACGGAAAAAAAAGAAAAAAAAAAAACTTTTAACACTGTTCCCCCTTGGAATGTTGCATGTTTCCTATTTAATATTTCTTGCTTACTAATAAATTATGTCATAGTTAAAAAAAAGTCACGGACCCTGGAGTCTGTGGAGTGTAGATTTAAAATTAAAAAAAAAAAAAAAAAAATGTTCAAATTTTTGCCAAAGTGATCTTTCTTTTCCAACAGGAATTTGGAAAAGTCAATGCAACTCAGGTCCTAATAATTATACTTAGTCTAGACAACAAGTTCAAAAACGTGAAAAATAGAAATAAAGGTCCTAAAAATATGAGCGAGCTCATTGGATTCGGAATCACCTCTAGAAAAATGTTTTTGAAGGATTTTGGTGCAGGTAAAAAATTGCAATTGTTATTAACAAAATAAGACGAAAAAAAAATGATATTTAGTATTTCGTTAATAACTCGAAAAATATTAATATTTAAGGAATTTGGAAAAAAGCTCCTTAAAGAGGAGGAAATTTCCAATAAAAAAGTCCGTACTCCAAGAACTCTATCTCTATTATTTATAATTTTAATTTGACGTTGAAAATAAGGCTCTGCGCGGCTGTTACGGCAACCGCGCGCGCCACCGCTAAAATGAGTTCATCGGATAAAATATTTTTTTATAACATAAATTATTTTTTTATATACAGTGGTGGTCATATAATTAAGAACCCTGATATAAAGGGAAGATTTTTTCAAACTAAGACGCAAAACTAATTGTATGCAATTTTCTTTTATTTCTCTCGGTATCTTAAAACTTTTCCATAATACCACTGTATTCATTGATACACATGATTAGCTAAAAATAAATAGACAAACTTTTTACACTACTTCGAAACATAGTATTCCTGTTTACTGGCTGGTCACGTAATTAAGAACGCTAAATAGTTTATGCCTTTATTCAAATTTGAATAGAGAACACTCGGTCGATTTGTTACTGTTTGTATAATTTTGGCGCCATTTGGTGCTGTAAAAGATTAAAAGTGATTGCTTCTTATAAAAACACAATGGGAAAAAATAAAAGTTGTGATAAATCTACAAGGGAAGTAATAATAAAATTTCGCCGGAAGAATTGGTCTTATAAAAAGATAGCCGACCATCTGCAAGGTTCAAAAACGATGGTTTTCCACGCTGTAAAGCATTTCGCTACGTATCAAACTACTTCGAATGTTCCACGTGTACCTAAACAGAGAAAAACAACTCCTAGAGATGACCGAAACATCGTTCGTATGGCAAAACAAAATCCTTTTAAAGGGTCCAATGAGCTGAGAAAAGAATATTTTGGTGAAAACAACCCTTCAGCAATCTCAGCACGCACTATTCGAAGACCTTTGGTAGAAGAAAAATTGCACGGTAGGATAGCAAGAAAGGTACCCATGTTGAAACTTTGCCACAGGCAAACCCGCCTTGCATTTGCGACAAAGTATGAAAACTGGACTGTGCGACAGTGGAAAAATGTACTTTTTTCTGACGAGACGAAAATAAACAGAGTATGTTCTGATGGAAAACGATATGTACGACGTCCCCCGAATACAGCATTCGACCCTAAGTACACGAAAGTTACATTAAAGCACGGTGGTGGAAATGTGAAAATTTGGGGGTGCTTTTCTGGACACGGTGTTGGACCTGTAAAGTTGATAGAAGGTAACATGGATCAGCTCCAATACAAAAATATACTGGAAGAAACAATGTTACCATATGCTGAAGACGTTCTACCGGTTATTTGGACATTCCAGCATGACAATGATCCAAAGCACACTGCACGCACCGTAAAGGAATTTCTTACAGCGCATTCAGTTTCTGTCTTAGACTGGCCAGCTAACAGCCCAGATCTAAACCCAATAGAGAATCTGTGGTTCGAAGTAAAGAAAAAGGTTTCAAATACACAGTGTGGGAATTTAAGAGAGCTATACGACGTTTTTTTAGAAGAATGGAACTCTATTTCTCTTGCGAAATGTCAAAAATTAATAGAGTCAATGCCTCGCCGGTGTAAAGCAGTAATTAAAAGCCGTGGATATGCTATTAACTATTAATTTTAGTTAAAAATATATTAAATTGCTTTTAAATTTTCTGCGCTACATATTATTGTGATTTTTTAAATGTAATTGTCATACAAAATAATTCCCGCGCAGTTTAATAAATCGTTCTTAATTATTTGTCCAGCTTCAGTACTATTTGAATGTGTTACTTTGGTAAAATAAATAAATTGTGAAAAAAATAGTTAGCGATTTTATTGTTCATTCCTAAGCCACGTTGCTCTATTAATGTGGCTATTTTACAACATGAGTAGTTGCTTCTCAAAAGGTACACATCATTGTGTATGACACGATTCAAATAAAAAACTTCTATAACTTCAAATCGTTCTTAATTATATGACCACAACTGTATATAAAAATTTGAAAAAATTCTAGTATCTTCTATTAGTTCACTTGAAAGAATAGAGCCCCGTTGGAAAAAATGTTTTATCACCATTTTTCATAAAGTTTTTCAATTGTTAACTAACACATTTTTTCCTAATCTTTTTTTCATAAATAATGGGATAAAAGTTATAAATAATTGGCCTATAAATTTGAAACATCGTGTTACAATCGTAACTGTTGAAAAAGATTTTCAAAATTAAAACTGATAAAAAATTACCTGCGAACTTCGATGGGATGTACGCCTGTCAGACATGTCACTATTGTCCATAGAGGCAGATACTTTAGAAAAACTAAAGTCATCATCAGCTATAAATGATTTATTATACCTATACTTAAATGATTTATAGATAACTATAAATCAGTTTGACGAAAAAAAGGCAATAATTCAAATTTTATATACACTGCATATAAAATTTGAATTATTTGTAAAAGTTTTGGAAAAAGTGACAGATATAATTATGATGAATAAATATTTCTTATAAATATATAAAACATATTTTTTCTTTTGTGAGAAATCTTTACCCTTCATAAGGGCCCCCAATCAAATCTTTATACGGGGACCCGCCAAAGCACGCAACGCTAGGTATGCTATGTAAAGGGTAGTACTGGTAGGTATGCTATGTAAAGGGTATAATTAGGTCTACCTGTTTTGAAAAACAAATCTGAATGTATAAAAGTACCTACTACCATAAAGTTATTTTAGCTGAAATATTGATGCAATGTAAAGCATATTACCATGTATGTGAATATGGGATATTCTCATCTCGTGCCGATCATTTTTTATATGTTTGTAACAGAACAAGCACGAGGCCCACCCGATGGTAAGCAGACTAACCTCTGCCTATAACAGATGCATTTCATTCATCACAAATGACTAATTGCACTGCGCCCGTCATAGTCACCCTGAGACACAGTTGTGTGCCTGTAATTTACTGGCTTTCAAGGGCTGCTACCGGAACATACTGTTAGGTTAGACAGATTTTCTACTTGAGGATGGTAGCTAACCAGGCGAGCATCCGCAAAATGCCCTGCTACCATGCGGTGAAACTCAAGCCCTGGCGACGGGATCGAACCATGGATTGCAGCACGGCAGTCCATAGCTATCATTGCTCGGCTATAATTGACTCTCCTTGTTTGTTAATCGTTGCTTCGAAACGATGTGACTATGAGACGAAGTCACTTCTCTACCGATGCAAAGCGTTTAATCCCAATCTGTCTTGCACTATTTATTGATGTTGATTTACAACTACGACTATGAGTTTAATCTCATATATTCATTAAAACATCCCCTACGTTCAAAGAATAACCCAATATTTGGATGTGCGATATTTCGTGAATATAATATTTTGAGAACAAGGGGTAGAAAGAGCAGCCATACATACGACATTTAACTCCTACCGCAGATTTGTATCCTTCCTATTATAGGTAAAACTAACATGTATTTAATATCTCTAAGGTCTAATCAATCGTTATCATCACACAACATTGAAACACCCCAAACAACTTTTATTTTAATCGGCCAAAAGTTTTTATTGTATTATATATAATACAACATGGTATGTATCGTAGTTATATACCTACATATTTTCAATGTCGAATGTTTCTTAAACTCTTCATCGTGACTGTACCATGTATAATCCGAACAAATAGAAAAAATAACTTTTTCCATTAAAGTAATGATGGTCTTTTTCTCAAAATATACTTTTATAGTAGTCTGATTTTTTGCCACATAGGTAAGAGGTCTTACCGAGCACTAACTCTTGTATGATTTTCAAAGCTAGCAGTTTTCTTGTATCTGGTGGCACAGCTGAGGTGACGTCACTTTCTTTTGAAAAACAAGCAAAAACTACTGGGCATAGACGGATTATTTTTGGACACAAACTGAGGGACAAAAGATCTAGTAAATTTGAAGATTAAAATTGTCTAGAGCCACGAATTGTAACAACTTATTTTCTGTAGCTGGTAGCTGTATCTAAAAACCTTATTCCAATGCACCTATGAAAAGATTGGTTCGACTAGACCGGTAGCGCTAGGTTTTTAGGTTTCAAAAATATTAAAGTTGTTTATGTTTTGGGTATAGTTTCCTGACCATTTGCCAAACCTAATACAGTAATTTGTGTCATCTTAGGTGCTTGCTTGGGTAGAAATTTAGGTATTTGTATTCGCGAACCTTATCCGACGAAAAGAAAATTCAAGTTGAAAATTTGTCTTTCATAATAAAGTAGGATTAAATGTACTTACATATTTATTTTGTGTCATTTCTCTCCACGTGAATATTACTGCTATTTAACCAGTACCTACTATGGTGCCTAAACGGTTTTAAAAGAATATTATAATAGGTCAAATGGGTGTTACTAGGTTCAGGTCACTGGTATCTTGTTGTACATAACGTTTTGTGTCGAATTCATCCATGGCATTAGAAAATATATAGGTATATTTATTCTAGAACACCCCGTAAAAGCCACAAAAGAAAACACAAGTTATTATGTAGATTTTACATATTAAATATTATCATAGATTAAAGAATCACTATTCTGAATTTGTGTCGTTTATATCCATGGAATATTATACGTACCTACCTACCGTAATTGTACCTACAGAACGAACGTAGGTTGTGCTTATTTTTGCAGCGTGTTTATTTTTGGTGTTTAATTGCCATGCATGGAAATGACACAAATTTACAGTGTCTCTTTTCCATGCATGCACAATATTAAATATGTGAACCCTAATGATTATAATATTTTTTTGAAGCGTTTGTAGCATAAAAAAACATAATTTTTAAAAATCTCAGAATTCCATGGTCTAAAACGGCACAAAATTATTTATTGGCCATATTTAGGTGATCCGATGAAGTTAATATTTACCATTTCAATTGTAATATTTTTTGACATTGTTCTAACATACTGTCCGTTTGTCTGTTTGCACTGGATGAAAATGACAAAAACTGGGTTTGCACACTACGCAGGCTATCATAGATACGAAGCCATTATATTTTTAAACTTTAAAATAATTTTGGAAGTTTTGATTTGAATCAAACAAATTAGCCACAAATCATTGAATTGCTGAAAATGCAAGTGACAGATGTGGCACAAAACGCAATAATAAGTTTTATAGGTACGACTGTATCCACATGCAAGAAATTAGCAACTTTAGAATGTTTTTAACTTATGACCCCAAAATAGCCTAGCGCTATTGGACTAGACATGCGACAGTAAAATAACGCTTCAAACACTGCACGGTAGACATATTCACCAATATAATAACATCCTGGGTTTCAAAGTCTCTGACATCCTGATTTTAAGAATGCCTATACCATTTTCATAGATGCTTATTTTATATTCGTACTCTGAAATTAATTATATACTAGTATTTTGATAAGGTATTATCATTACACATACATGTTTTAATTAATCAAGTTTAGCAATCAATTATACCCATAATTATTTATCACAACACCATTTATTTTTATAATAGTAGAATAGAATATTAATATTATAGAAAATGAGGAGGTCGAAGCTGCAGTGGGTGACTTTTTTGAAGGCCTTGAAGAAACTTTTTTTATGACTGGCATACAGGCGTTGGAAACCAGATGGAGAGATTACGTGGAAAAATAAAATTACTTTTGTTTATATTACAAATAGTTTTCTTGCTGAGGCCGCGAACTTTTCAATCCACCCTCGTAACTTACGACACTTAGTCGCGTTTTGTGTAACTTATCTTAATAGAAATTTTGAGCCAAATCGGAGATGGTGGTCCCGCTGTGGCGGTGGACATTAACTGTATTGGTGTCAAATTTCACCACGTCTGGTTTAGTAATTTAGGTATGCAGATTATCTCTTTCATATTTTATGTACCTTTCCTGTAACCATAAATATATAAGTATTCACTTTAGGTTTAGCAATTTAGAAAGAAATATTTATTTTGCAACAAATACAAAATATTAGCAAGATGTATATGTATACAAATGATTAAAAAAACATATTTCTATCCGTCTCAAATTTAGTTATGCAGATTATCTCTTTCATATTTAATGTAATTTTAGCTTTGCTTTAATTAAAACAATAGTTTCAGTTAAAATATACAATTGTTTATTCTTTATTTTAGTAAACCAAATCAAATAACACATTTTTCTCACAGTCTAAACAATATTAAAGTAAAACTAATTATATAATTAATTAAGCTACATACATTTTTATCAAAATACATTTCACCTACATATATCCATCCAGCAGATTTAAAAACAATTAATATTATTAAATATAAGGTACCTAGTAACATCACATTTGTTTCAACTTCAATTAAATAGTAGAGTATCAAAATAACACATTTAAACAAAAAATATAATTATTTAATATCAAATCTCCTCTACAAAATACAAAAAAAATAACACCTTATAATGTCAAAAAAAGATAACAAACCACTCAAATACTTTAATTTACATTCATTGATAATATTATGATTAGCACAAAGATTAGTTAATATTAAAGTCAGGATTTCAATATATTGTGCTTTATTATTATTAATTATGCAGCTGTTAGACTGGATAGAATCTTCTTCCCAAGAATACTAGAGACAGTTTGGAGAACAACCATGGCTAGTTGGGCACTATCATCACTGTGCTCTGTAAGAAATGTCACCGCTCTTCTGTAGTCGTCCAAGCCCATGCCAGCCAGATAGTCGTACACTATCTCAAACACCTCATGTAGCTTGGCTTTCACATCCTGCCAGATATCTCTCATCGATACAACTGAAAAATATATTAAACATGTTATTTAACCATACAAAATGCTTCTTTTATGTTTATGTTCATAGCATCTATTATATTATGTTGGAAAGGAATAATTTAAATAAAATTTGGCTGGACTGTTTCTGGCTTAAGAATATAATAACTGTTCCATATCTTCTGTTGGATGTTGCAAAAGTGTACTTAAGGGGAAAATAAGCAGCACACCACCACACAAATGGGACGGTGCTGCTTATTTTCCACACAACATAGCTTTTTACCATCTAATGGGCATTTAGATGGTAAAAAGCTATGTTGTGTACCAAATAAGCAGCACCATCCCATTTTGTGGTGGTGTGCTGCTTATTTTCCCTTATATAATAATTATAGTTGGTTAGCATTGGTATTGGTAAGAACTTACCTACCAACATACCATGAGGGTTGGCTCAAAGATTAAAGGAATACTTTCAGTTATGTAGTTGTGTTATCAAAAATATATAAGTACTTAGGTATTTAATGTTCTTCTGTTGGTTGAGAAGACAATAGTACCAAGCCAAGATGAGTGGTTTAAGTTTTATTTTGAAATAGCTTTACAAATATTATAGGGGATATTTTTTATTGTAGTTATGTAATATTAACAACTTAACGTAATTACAAGGTTTAAAGATATTTTGAGGGTAGTCTGCTCTTCAAATGACATTGAATAGAACACGTTGACATTGGTACTTAATATTTCAGCTTTAACATTATTAGTGGAGCTCGTGCACTGTACTTATACGATACACTACTTCAAAGCCTTACCAACGATTCCAAGTCCACAAACGCCACCGATGGCGCCGCCTACAGCTGCGCCGATTTTCCCGCCATAATGCTTTCCTATAAGTCCTCCGGCCAGGGATAGTCCTGCGGTTACCATTAGCGCCCCCTTCGCACGATCATCGCTTAGAATCACGCGGAAATTGAATTTGTCACACATATTGAGAATTATGTTTTCGATAGATGTGGGATCGAACGGCAATGCGCAGGAGCTCGATCTAGGGCACACCTCATATTCGTTGTCAGATTCAACGTCAGAGTCCGAGTAATCCATGGGTACTTGTATAAATCAGACTGGATAATAAGTAATTTTAACGCAAGCAAACAATTAAACTAAAGAATGTGACGTTATTAAACTTACGGACTATCTGTGAACTTATGAATGTGAAAGAAACTTATGCTATCAGTGATGTGAACTATGAAGCTGGGTCTGTAATCTGTGCTATGAAGAAAATATTTTTTGCGCGCAGTATTGCCAGAGATCGTTTATCAAGAGTAACGGTAGTAATTACTTATACTTTCTCAGTGTACTAACTGTAAAAGGTAATTCTAAAATTGTAATATTTGCATAAACGTCTCCTATGTGAATCTCTGTTTCTTGTTGCCAGCCGCCAAAGACCGACCAGTGTAGAACTTGAAACAGCTGTACTGTTGTGCCTAGTATAATAGCCGTTCATTGACTTCGCAAAGCATTAGTGTGAGTGTGTGTGTGAATAGAGTAGATACGCCGCGTTTTTAGACCGTGGTTGTTATCGCTATCATTCTCAAAGCCAACGCACCACAGCTGAGACAATAGTCAGTGCCTACAGATTTTGTTTATATGCTAATCAAATATGAGTGGAACACATTCAGTTATCGATTCTACACCACCCACCGCAATATTTTTATATGTTAGTAAGTGCTGTATTCTCACTTGTGACACTGTTTACATAGATCCTCTTTCAGGTGATTCATCCATGTTTTTTTGCCCAAATCTACCTTTATATCACATTCATAAATAAGTATGCGCGGGCCCTCATTGCCTCTAAAGAACTAATACAAAAACCCCTTGGGTAACTACCACTGATTTAAAATCATTAAACTTGTCAATAAGCAACATGTGATCGTAAAGCTAAAATCAGGTTACCTAATATAGTTAATTTGAATAAAGTAACTAAGCTAACCTAGATTCTAGATTTCCTCGCCAGTAATTCAGAATTACTAGCTCTCAATATGAAAAGTAACGATGAAAGCCAAATAGAAACACAAAACGTTACTCAAGTACAGATGGCAACACCAGACAGTGGCACACCCGCTGTGGGATGGTATTGGTGGATGGGAGCCCCCGACTAGTTATGTCGATTTTAAATTGATTAAATGGAATCGATTTCTTATAACCGTAAGTAGTTTTTTAAATCGATTTAACATGGTGGATTGAGTACTACGACTACGCAGTACTCGCGATGGGCGATTGTTGAAAAAAATCCAATCGACTGAATCGAAAATTGTGCTATTGCGCATTCGATTGTCGATTTAGTAGTTCCTTACCATGTTTATTCGAATAACAATCGACGAATTATTTTCTAATTACAAATTCTAGCCGTTAAATTATCTTCAAATATCGGAATTTGTTATTATCAGGCAGGAAACAAGAAAACACAACATTGTATAAAGGCACAACTTGAGCTCTATAAAAAAGCTCTTTATTAATGTCGGGGTTAATGCAGTTTATGATCATTCCTGAGTTTTAGTTTTATTTTCAATGTCATCTTCCTTGAATTGCAAGGAACAATTTTTGTGTATTTTGTCGGACTCCAACATTATTTATAAACGTATCGTAATTATTATAATTTAACACCTTCAAGAGCCTTAATATTTTTGAAATGAAATTCTCGTGAGTTTCACACATATTTATATATTATAAATTAAACCGGCAAAAACAGTCACGTTGGGGATCAAATACGTTGATCCGGGTTTCGAGTATATCAGATGCTCATCATCAGGGTGAGTGCTGAAATATATTATTATTCATGGAATGACGATACTACATAATACTCCAAAACACCATAATTTTATCTTCAGGGGTGCGTTCCTCCTACCCGTCGGCCAAGACAAATTATGGTCTAAACGCAGATACACGCCGTTCCAGCACTCTAATCGAACTTAATTTGATCCTGTCAAGATTTGATCATACCCGTTCCGGGCGACCTGTCAGAGCAAATTTTGCTCTGCCTGGCCAAATTTTTACTACCTTTTGAATCGGCCAAATCTTGGCCAGCTGTCAAATGTGACAGATTCTACAATAAATAATAGATTTTGTACAAGCTAAGCCAAGGATTAGTGGCATACTATGTTAACATTGCTTAATTACGTATTATGCCCCATTTATTAAAAATGTAGACTGTATTTTATCACCTAAAAACATCGCTGTCAATTCCATATTTTGAAAGGAGCTATAAAGGTCGTTCCAGGTGCCTTAGAGCAAATATTGCTCGACCAACATTTACTGGAACGCGCCCCCGTTCGACTGAAGATAAAATTCTGAGCTCTATTACTATTAAAATCTACCCTAATATGTAGAGAAGGACAAAATTAAGCGCATGGTGTACTATGTCGGAAAACTGTCAAATAATTTACTCTTTTGCTCTACATTGTCTAGTTGTAGTACCTCACGCATACGCTGATTGTGAAAGTGAATTCAGCAAAATAAACTTGCAACTCGTTCTATTGACTCACTGATACTTTTTTGCGATGCTCTAGTTTCAAAGAAAGTAAATCTTATAACCACAATAAAGTAAATCTTATAGCCGGGATCGATGTCTAATTGCCTGAACTTTAATAATGTGTATATTATTGTATCATGATTAATATGCCTAAAGAATTTAGTGAATATTTTTGTGTCAACATAATAAAACAATAGGTATATTACTTACGATTTATAAAAGCATTTTTATTTTAATTAAATCAAAAACGTTGAAAAACGAAACGTATAAAAAACCATGAAACGTCAAACATGGTATCACAGATTACAGGGGCGCGTTCCAGTAAATATTGGTCGAGCAATATTTTCTCCAAGGCACCTGGAACGACCTATACAGCTCCTTTCAAAATATGGAATTGACAGCGATGTTTTAAGGTGAT
This sequence comes from Plagodis dolabraria, assembly GCA_963854805.1. Taxonomy (NCBI): domain Eukaryota; kingdom Metazoa; phylum Arthropoda; class Insecta; order Lepidoptera; family Geometridae; genus Plagodis; species Plagodis dolabraria. The sequence continues at coordinate 2,220,696 of OY978460.1, read as the reverse complement.
AAAATACAGTCTACATTTTTAATAAATGGGACATAATACGTCATAAAGCAATGTTAACAACAGTATGTCACTAATCCTTGGCTTAGCTTGTACAAAATCTATTATTTATTGTAGAATAGTAAAAATTTGGCCAGGCAGAGCAAAATTTGCTCTGACAGGTCGCCCGGAACGGGTATGATCAAATCTTGACAAGATCAAATTAAGTTCGATTAGAGTGCTGGAACGGCGTGTATCCCCGTTTAGACCAAAATTTGTCTTGGCCGACGGGTAGGAGGAACGCACCCCAGGCTTGGTATAATTTTTGACAAATAGTATAATTTTATTTTCCATGTACAATATTTTTTGAGGGTCTGTCTGACTGAATCTAAAGATAATAATAAAGGAACTGCAGCTAAAGATATAGGTGGAACAACTGAAGCCAAAGATATAGGTCTGTAATTAAATCTGGCGGAGGCATCGCCAGTTCTATTCATTATGATAGGAACAACAATATTTCTCACAAAATGTTAGCTGTCAAAAAACGATCCCAACGATCCCACAGTAAGACGTGGGTCAAAAATAGCACTTTTCTCTGTCATTTGTAGCGTTTTCAAAGCTATCCGAACGGTGAGCGAAAACGATATTTATGCTCACGAAGTCCCTATCCGAACGCCCTGTGTGATCATTTGTAGCGTTTTTGAGTGTTATTTTTGGAACTGATAGGCTATCCGAACGCCCTACCTGTCCTGACCTGATTATATTGTAAACAAAACAAATCGCCATCGAGTTAAAAATTAACATCGAATAAAATAAGTTCAATGCAAATGGCTCAAAAAAACGTTTCTGCCTAATAATATTATAAGTACTACAACTGTAATAAATATGAATCTGTGACGACTGTATGCAAGTAATACCCAGCATCTTGCATACCGCATAACGCGTTATTGGCACGAAAAAACTACAACGCTTATTCTAATCTGATAATTCTTGGACCTGAGCTATGGCGCATTCGGAAGGTTCGCCCTGTGAACTGCCGCGGCAACTAGCTATTGAAAAACAGCTTCTTGCTGAAGAGAAGTACATCGTAAGCGCTATGAAGAGAATATTAGAGGAACAGCACAGCCTTCAGGTACAATCAATTATCAGTCACCAGGATATAAAATTGTATCATGTCCAGCATGTAAAACTGAGAGATTTCCTCTCACTTAATGAATTTCCTCCTAATTATAGTGCTCTAAATAAAATTTATCTACACAATAATGAAAGGAAAACATTTGGTTATACTGCAGAAAGAGTAAATTATGTGCTATTAAAAGCAACAATTTTTTTAGTCATGTAATAATATATGGAATCATTTTTCAAAATGTTTGCTTGGAAATTGTTCTGTTTCACATTAATATAATTTATAAATAAACTTGTTTTTGCATTCCAGGTGGAAAGACTGCAAATGATGAGTCAATTACATGAACTACAAAGGAGGGGTGAATATATGTTATATACTTAATAAATTTGAAATGTGAACCTTTGACCACTACTTCACTTGTTGGTAAAAGACATCATGTCTGCTTAGCAGGAATATCAGTTTTTTTATTTTTTTTTCTATATTTATTATTATTATAAAAGACTTTACTTTTACTTTACTTTTACCCAAAGAATCACTGAGACTATAATTTAAAAAAACTCATACTTCTTTTTTTTATTTATAGCTGATATGCTACCCTTTGTCCACTATTTCACCTGATGGTAAAAAATTATGTGGTCAAAGATGTTGTTCAGGCTAACAGCTGCAGGAGCACACCATTAAGTGCTTGGCGACACATTTTATACTTAAGGGTGGTAGCTACCCAGGTGGGCATCCAAATACCCTACCACCATGCTATAATGACTGCCATGTCAATAGCGGTCACCCATCCAAGTCATGATTGCGGTAGACATTGCTTAGAGCTGATCAGTTGGAATGTCTAAGCAAACTTTGCTACAAGCACTCCATAATAATTATTATTTGTAATTTTGCAAGAATAACCATATCGAAGCTAAGACCATAATATGACAATCTGGTTGTATTGTAGCCCATTACTATAAAGCTATCTTTATATGAATACTATATTTATATGAAAAACATGAACTCAATTTTAAACTAATTTATGATAACAATGTTTTTACAGCAAATCCTCCACCAGTTATGATGTCACAACCTCAACCACAACCCCAACTAGTACCACTACCGCCGCCACCACAACCTACCCTGGAATCAGAGTTTGATCTACCTATGTTGGACGATGAAGATCTCATTAATGGAATGAACCTGAATTTGACCATTCCTCAGCATCCATACTATGGTGAGTTGACTGTGTAGGATTATAAAAAGAAATATATTGATACACGACACGCCAAATCACAGTTAAAAGCCGCAAAAGCAGCACCCGCCGCATTCATCGCATTTTCTGATGGTGTCGCGAATTCCGCGCTGCACGTACAGTGCTGTCTACATAAGGCCTGCAGAGATGCACTTCGTTGCATACAAATTCAAATACTTAAATAAAATTCCATTACTGTGCTTAGATGAACATCAAGACAGCTTGAAAAGCATGTTTTTGTGGCAACCTGCCGCAATTGTTGGTTGCCTAGTATTACTCGTAAGTACATCAATCTAATGTAGCTACTTAAATTATATCTGCTGTACTACATTGAATAAAATTAATTTTACCTCAGTAGACCTCTCAAATGATTGTTAGTGATAGGACTGTTTTGTATATAATTGTTTAACATGTGTGCGTGCATCGATTTCACTGAGAGGGCCAATTATTATATATTTATTTTATATTTTTAGATTGCTACTCTGAACTTGATATGTAATATGCCTTATTTTAATATTGTGGCTATTTGAGATGAGATTAAAGAGGAAATTACCTAAATGTCTAGCATTGTCAAGCAGATTGAGTTGCTAGGAAAAGAACCAAGTGACTATTTGTCCTTTTTTTTTATCCTGACACCCCAATCCTTTTCGAGAAAGCTCCCGTTGGCAACTACCGTTAACTTTCGGTTAATTCGCAAGTTGAAATCTGTCGCCAAGCACCTAACAGTGTCTTCGGCAGCTGTCCTTGAGAGCCAGTAATTCTAGGTTAGCCTGAACAACATCTTCGACCACATCATCACTTACCATCCTTCAGGTGAGATAGTGGTCAAAGGCTAACCTATCAAGCATAAAAAAAAAATAAGACATGGTACAGAGGCCTGTTGCCAGAGCCTCCTCCTTATGTTAAAGTTTAAAGTGATTAGTTGGATGGTAAGCGCTCACGCTTGTCCTTTACAGAAGCAGTGTTACTAATTTGAGAAATTTCTATACACAAATATAAAAAAATATTACTTTTGACATATCCGACTACAATTATAAGTGATCGCACAAAGTTTGTGATTGTGTATTATTTGTTACTCCTTCACGCGGGAACGACGACAATCGTAATATTTTACATTTTAAGTTTTCGTTTAACTCCTGGATTCTAGTTATTCTTACGCTTCACCGCATGTTGCGGAGGATGGGATCATTCTCGTAACCGTCTGCTATAATTATAAAAAAAAACCTGTGTTGGCTGGTTCGGCTCGATGCGATGAGTATGCTGAACAAAACTTCGCGATGAGTATGCCTGAACGGTCTGTTATTTGGAATGCCTCTTTGAATATCGAGCCACTAATCATAATTTTAGGCACGAAACATTTTTTACCGAAAAAATTGCAGAAATGCCGAGTCCCAGGTGGCCGAGGAGGCTTAGGCATTTGACGCGATGTCGCTGGACGCGGGTTCGCTGCCCGCCTTGGGCGTAAAGTTTTGCACTTCAATAATTTGTTAAATATAAAAAAATACAAACGAATTGAGAACCTCATCCTTTTTAGGAAGTCGATTAAAAAGATCCTTAAAATTTCACCAATATTATTTTGATCCAAATCGGCGCTGGTGGCATTGCGTGCCGTGTTGAGGACCAAGATACCATAGTTGCGGAAGATAACATGTTTTGTTTTAACACGATTTGTAATATTGCTTTTTTTAGTTTCAGATTCAGTGTCACATGATGACGATGAAGATGAATTCGAAATGGAAATGGGAATGTTCATGAATATGACGACAAACAGATAAAGTATAGATGTACAATTGAAACGTAAATGTGGAAACTTAACAATAAATTCAGATAGTTTGCAAAACAGCACTTTTTTTTCATTTATGTCCAATTTATGTTGTACTCATACATAACAAACCTTCCGTATAGTCTTACCTCATAAATATGGGGGTCATTACATTATTCTTTTAACAACAAATATAACACATAAAAAAGTCTTTGCTAACCACCAAAGGGCACTATTATAAAAGTCTTGACTTCGGTTTTACTGACGGCTACCCTTATTGAGAATGGTGTCAATAGTAGAATAACCGATAAATGCTTTAAGATGCTTTACATGGTGGAAGGGTTTTTGCGAATGCTCGCCTGGCTACCAGCCTCAAGTAGAAAATTGTATTTAGCGACAGCGCCAAGCACCTATCAGTGTGTTCCGGCAGCAGTCCTTGAGAGCCAGAAAATTACAGGCACATGAAACTTACGGACTGTAGGTCTCAGGGCGCAGTGCAATTCGTCACTTGTGAGGAAATGCATTTGTATATAGGCAGAGGTTAATCCACTTCACATCAGGTAGGCCTCATGCTTGTTCCGTCACAATCATAATATAAAAATAAATGGTAGAGCCCAGTTACGCGTCCATCAATGTAAATAGTGGCATGTTGTTCAATGGGCGCATTTATTATTTCAATAGTCTTGTACGCTATCCAACAGGAACGGCTGCTCTTCTATTCTTAAGCCAGGAAACACTTGAGGCAAACACGAAATTCATTATTAACAAAGAATTTAATAAAGTTTGTCTTACATTTAGATATACATCGAAACATACAAGAATGTTATGTACAAGTTTCATACAACAGACAACTGAAATCGTACGCTTTCAGAACCAAACTATGCCAGGTTCCATACAAAGGTACAAGAGCTATGAGAATTCACTTCCGCAGGCTTTGTGTCTCCATCAGTGAAGAAACTTACAAACTAAATAATATGTTGTATAGGTGAAATAATATCTTAAATGTGTAAAGCCGGCCAGAAATATAAAAAAAGTAATTATAAATACATATGTATAATTTAATAAAATCGAAAGAGTTCATAACATAAATATTTGAGAAAAAGTAACCTTTCAACTGAATTTCTATTTTCCTAGCCGGAATGTATATACAATACATATACATACTGTGTGAGACTGTCTGTTAACGGGATTCTAATAGTGCACTGTCCGTTCTATTTGTGGTGATGTATCTTTTTAACCGCATTACTTTGTGGGTTAAAATTAACAGATTTTGTGTTATTATGGATAATTGTTTAATATATAAAATATAATAATAATATAAAAACAAAAAGTACATGATTGTTCAAGAATCACGTTTTTACAAGCTTTTATTGAGTTTCACCTGCGCAGATGTTTGTCATCAAATCTTGCAAATTAAATTTGATCCACTTCCCGGTTACCGGTTGAGCTGAAATTTTGCATACATGTGTAAATCGCGTGACGATGCGATATTATGATGACATGGTGCTGATCTGATGATGGAGCTGGAAGGTCGCCTTTCGCAATGAAACGACACAACCTCATCGAGTTTGGGCTCATTTGAATCATCTTAACGAGTAATTTTTAGTTATTTTTATTAACAACAACTTAATAAAAACTTGTTTCAAAAAAAAATTTTTTTTATTGAAAGCTTGTTTTCAAAAATAAATATTTTTAAATAAACTAAAATTTATAACACAAACAAGTATCAAACTTGGTGTGATTGTTGTACAAACTGTAAAAACAACTAATAATAAAAACCGGCCAAGTGCGAGACCGATCACGGTAAGGATCACAAACTGAATTAAAATATTGAAAAAAAAAACAATAGTTGTGTGTTCGCACGAAACATAGTTTGCAGGCCATCTCGCACTTTGCTGGCATTGTTTTAAATAGTTTAGGCACTGGAACTTTGATAAATCCAAAAACGGATATAGTATAAACATTCCTAAGTTTCTCAAACAGATCCAGGACAACATCAAATCCTGCTTGTTTGAACTTGCCACATATAAGTACAGCACCCAACAAGAAATATGGCACGTTCATAAATATAATACCTAGTTTATTTTTACCGCATTCTCGAGATAGAGACCGAATTACATTGTTTTTATTGAATCCACATGCCATATGCTTTGCCAGGCACTGTGTTTTTTTATTCGTTTCACGATATTACCGTAATTATCTAGAGTATATTTAATCGTAGATACTAGGTACATTATGATCATACAAATATATATATATATAAATATTGGTAGTTACCGTCAATTATAAAACCGACAGTCCAAACGTTTTCAGTCTTTCATTCAATGACATTCATACAAACGCTAACACTGGATGATAATAATTTAACTAAATAAGTCTTACGCGAGTTTTTATTTTGTACAAGCATTTTCGGTCTGTGTTACATTGAACTTAATGCTTGGTCTAACACCTTTCTGCACGATGAGTTTATATTTTAGTGAGCATGCTAATTTAACTTGTGTGTCACTCTTTTACAATTATCTCCTTCATCAATCAGGTCTCACTCTGTAAGTATACTTGTACGAGCGTCACATGCACACCATAATACCAAACTGTGTACTTGGGGTTGGATCATCTCCATTTTCATGTTTTTTTTATACCACAATTTTTGTATAATAGTCAAATGTGGCACTGGACAAGATGGGTGCCAATAGGCTCGTCTCCTTTCGCCTCCATTTTAGTGTTGACTTCGCTCAGGTAAAACCGTATAAAAATTAATCAGAAAATAAGTTGTTCTGTGTAGAAACTTGTTGTATTGTGACTAAGAACTCTTCAGAAATAGACCTTCTGCAGCATCTTAATCCCATAGGTCACTACACGGTTGGAAAAATTACTGACCAATTTGATACAGTAATCCTTGTGTAAAATAGGCTATATCAATTGCCAATAAAAATAAAATAAAAACTGATTTGTATTACAAAATGACAACGAGAGGAAAACTAAGTCACGTGCGGGATACGAAACCGCGCCATCCACCTCTAAGGCCGGGGTATGCTCTAAGCGCTAAGCCAACATGATATATGACTCAAGACTTGTCCTCTAGTTCTTAACCATCATATGGGGATAACTACAGTTAAACTTACGTCGTAGTACAAACAAGACTATTTTTGCAATTAGTTTTGAACTTGTTACGGGTGACGCAAACTGATTTGCATTTGTGGCCTGAGGTGTTACGAAACATACATTTTACAATGGACAAATGCTAATTACGGTTCTGTTCTGTTTAACTGTGAAATGTTATTCAAATATAAATATTTACAGCAAAAATATCGTTAGTTATGTTAATATCAAATCCGCAGGATTCTGCTGCGACAAGCAAATTTTAATTAGTAATCCACATATTATGTTTATTGTGGACACTATGCACTTTTATGTCTTGATGACTCAGCCGATCTAATTGGTTGAGAGTTTCTGATGAGTAGAAGCATTGCTCTGAACTAAACAATAGGGTACAAACTTTCTTTTTAGCTCCGTCAATGTTGGTTATTCTTGATTTCTGAACATAAAATAGGGACCCTATATTGAATTGGCAGTAAAAAGTACCAGTATATGCAATGTCTTTATAAAATAAAAAATATATTTACTAATATGAAATTCCAGATTACCTACACTGACATAACATCAGAAACGCTCTGTGACCAGATGCAACTACTTTCAACGATTTCACTTCTACATGAAGCATTGTCAGGTGTTGTCTCTAAGCGCTTGACATCACATTTAATACTTTTTCTTATGTATAATATGGATTTCCGCAATGCCTGATACTATTAATTAACTAAATGTCTTTTCCTATGATTATTTTCCAGTATACATTATGGTCAATTTGATAAACACTGCACCATACAAATTTATACAAATTTTGCCACATCAAAATAATCTTTATGCAATCTAATCATGGTTCATGAAAGGCAAACGATTGTACAAAAATGGCAAGTGTAGTGTCAGGACAAAATAATAGGTTCCTTCGCACTATATTCAAATGTCTCTATGATGTGTTCAATGAGTTTAATATAATAATCACAACAAATAACTCGTTGCACCCAACGTCTTCTATAACTAACGCACATTACAATTAATTCATATGCACTGAATCCCAGCTGTTTTATAATCCTGATAGATTAAACCTATTCTAGTTGTGTTCACTTCATAATTTCCAAACTTTTGACAAGTTTAATTTAACACACTTATAGTCTGATCTTTGATCAAGGATTTCGAACATGTTTGGATTATATCTGAGTATCAACTGAATTTATCTGCCAATCAAGAAGTCTGGAGCTTTATTATAACTTTGGTTATCTTTCATGTTAGGTACATCTCATACCTATATGTGGACTCTCTTTGAAAATGTTTCTTGAATATTTACTCCGCAATTCTCTCTTCCTCTGGTATTACCGTTACAACCAATTTCATATCTGACCATAGTTACGTTCTTTAACTAGTTATATTTCCATGTACATGCTCTGTTACTGTATACAGCACAAAAATAACAACATTTGAAATGGTACAAAGCTATAACAATTTTATTTTAATTTCCTCCATAATCATGTGCCATTTTACTTCTATGAACAGGGATAAATGCTGAAGATAGCCTTGCAGTTTTCTTGAATATAAGGTTCAATCTCCTTAGAATAGTCCCATGTTAAGCAACACCTAAGGTCGAGGTTGTGATGAAAAAAGACAAGTTACATAGGATTTCATGGATCTCCAGTTTGGGTGCTGGATCAGAAGGTTTGAGTATTTATACTTGCAAACTAGATCCAGGGGCCTTACCACGATGTAATTCAATGCTCGCCTCCACTGCCCCCATCTTGGCCTTTAAGTAGGTTATAAAGAACTTGCACTTGGTATATGAAACTCAATTTTTAAATCCTGTAATTCCAGGTGAAGTATACTCTTGTCTTTGATTACGCTAATTCTTTCAATATCACCGCACTTGCTCTTTCCATGAATTGTGATAAAAATTATTCACATACTGGAAACGATTTTCAAAAGCAGTATCTCCAGCATTAACCTGCCTGTTGACATCACTAACTTCTTCAGATATACCGACAGTCTGCTACTTCAGCAGTCATAACTTATAATTCTCATATAAATTGCGAGACTGATCACGTTTTCAAATTCAGATACAACAGACGACAATAGAAACAACACATGTATTAATTGCAGCATGATATCACTAAATCCGTCCACATTCCTAGCAGTTCATCGCAGATGCCAACACTACCCCAATCCATCTTCAATCACAGCGGACGAGGTCATTAACCCCTTCCAAAGTTTATACAAATCCCGGGAGATGGCGGCACTGTTAACATTACACTGCAACACTAAATCGTCCCAGCAACCTAGGTTGATGACGTCACATACCCTCCAAAGTTCAACACACTTTTGTAGTTTGATGAATGCCACAAGTCGTTGGCGACACTGTTCCGCATCAACTTGATGAGTTCACACGAACCAAACTCCGTACTCGGTGTATTAGACTAGTGCCCATGGCGGCACCAGTTCCGCGCAGAACCAACGGGCAGATGAGGCGAGCAGCGACCCACTGAGAGATCACGCAAGCCGCGGCGACGCGCATGAAGTGTAGAACAATATGTAGGCAGCGCTGGACTTCACTTCGCTCGGAGATATCTCCGAAACTAGATGATCGTCGTATTTGTACCATCTGTGACAGAAACCGCTGCTTTACTAAACTGATAAACATAATCAATTATTAACTACTAGGTGAACATGCTTGAGCGAATTGTAAATACTTTCATGTTTTTTCTCAAATTCAATACTAAAGGCACTGCGCTCACAGCATGCGGTCTAGAGTTCAGAGTTCTGCGGTCTATGTGCACTGTGAAGTTTACAATTGCTTGGATTAATGCACTGCACACACAGCTGGCAGACTACCAAAGAGAAGTCATGTTCTGTTAGAGTTCTATTTGAGTCAACTGTTTATCTGTAGTTGTTGGTCACAATGCCTGACAATGAGGCAAATATTACCAAATGCGAGAAATACCTTTGCTCTAAGATTTAAACGATCATACTAACGGTAATTGTGAGAAGAAGAGTGTGAGGCGTGTTAATTGCAGAATTTGACCACTCACTGTGTGTACAGTGAACATATACAGAATATACAGAACTCTAGACCGCTCGCTGTGAGTTTTACAAATTCAGCACTTGACTAAACAAGACTCGGACATGACCATACATTATCGACACGACTGGTACATACTTAACTCAATAAACAAATAAGTTAAATAACAATCTTACTGTGTAGTACAGTTTATAGACCCAGTAGATGGCAATAGGCTCGCTATCGTAGATGGTAATACACGGGACTAAAATCTGTCTGCGGCAACGTGTTTCTAAACATCTCGTCGAGAAGTACAGGCACAGGCCTTCTTTAAATGTATAAAACAAATGTGAGGTTACTGACTTGCCGACGGCGGAAGACTTGCAATAGGCGGTGTAGTGCCCCCCCTCCATAGAGCCGTAGTGGTTGGAGACGGCGTACAGTTTGTACGTACTGCCTCCCCCCGCCCCTCCTCCTCCCCCTCCCCCCGCGCCGCACTGCAGCGCGAACTGACGCATATCCAGCTCCTCCAGGGGGAAGTCAATGTATGTCTGCTTCTTTCTGCAACAGGATAATAGGTGATTGGTTGACAGAGTTAAGCAAATTTCTCAGTGGCGATCTCGAAAAATGCTATTACTATTACTAATAAGGCATACGCCTTGAATCTAGCTCGACAATCTAGACCACTACGCGTCAGTACAGCCGGTTATTTAACACATCAATGTGTTCAAATACTCACAATAACTTCCGAGCTAAAATGGTTTTACTACGTTAATCATTTAGTTTATGGACAAGTGATCGATGGTTGTTGATATCACCAGAGAAAAAATTGTAATGATTAACGTTTCGTCTGTGTTTTGTGTTATTTCGTTAGTTGTTTGCAAAACTTTCAAGGTCTTGGCGACTGAAGGTATTTTGAGTTCCTGGTTTGGTGTAAACATCAGAAGATTTTTTTTTATTGTGGACATGACTGGAAACCTAGGCCCTTACGCATTCTCTTCCTGACTTGTAAGCGTCGCAGATGAATTCTTTAGTTTTTCTTATTGCCTTTGATCACAATCTCGCCAGATTGCAAGAGATTTGTCGAAGTCAACAAGCTTAACCAAGGATGGGAACGTAACAGTTGCTCAAGAATAGGTGCGTGAACACTCTTAGGCGCTTGTTGACAGGTTTCCAACATGTGGTCGATAGCTAGCAAGGCGAGCATTTGCAAAAGCCGCCATGCCAAGACGCCTGAGCTGGCAGCAAAATGCGAATGGACTTTGTGATCTGTGTAGCGACTTATTGTCACTGAGCTATCACTACATTGAATATGGAGTCGTCCAGTTTCTTAAGGTCATATCTCTCAAGGGCTACCTATCCCAGACGATCCTAGTGGTAGAACTAATAACCTGTAAGCGTTGCACATATACTCCTTGGGGTCGACGTAGAACCGTTTGAAGTGCACCACGAGCACGGGCGGCAGGCGGGAGATGTCCAGCTTCTTGAGGGCGTCGCGTTGGGTCTTGCACGAGGGGCAGTTCCACCCGGGGATCGTTTCTCCGTTTAGGTATAGCTTAAGGCAGTCCTGGGGAGAGAATACTTGGTTATTGGCTGATACAATGACACAATTATAGTAGAAAATGTTGAAAGTGGGGGGAAATGGAGGATTTCATAGGTATTGAAAAAAATATGTTACAATAGTAGGTGGGGGTTATGTTCTAATTACTAAGAATGAGGGTTATTTTTTTTTAAATTTACTATGATGATTATCGCTAGGTTACACCATAATGAAGAGTTAAATAGTAGAGGCTATTCTTTAAAATATGTTGGCCCATTTGTAGAAATTACTTCGTGGTCAGCTCTAGTGGTTCACTAGTTTGTTGGCACGAATAAGGTGTGGTCGAAGAGGGTGGCAGGTAGAACCTAGTATGGAAACTGGTTATCAAAGATAAAGTCAAAGTAAATTTGGGTGTCTACGACTTTCTTGTGAAGGTAAATTACAAGTATAAATATTAATATACATTTAACTGCCAAGTTTAGCAAAAGAAAAATAGTGCCACTGCATGAATTATGGACAAGAAACTAGTGGCCATTATTTTTAAACTTGTTTAAACAATGTGTTACAAAGTATATTATAATATTATTACAATATTCGTTTAAATTAAAAGTGTCAGGTGATAGCTTGGCAGAGGAGAAATTGACCTAGCGGTGTAGTAGGATTTTTTATTCAAAATGTTTTTCACATTCAAATGTTCTTTCTGTGAGCGCTGTAATATCATAGGGAACTTTATTATATTTACTGCACATAATACCCTTAGAATAGGTATAATAAATGCTTTTTAGACAATAGGAATATTGACTTTGCTGGGTCTTTAGTTGGTTGCTCCGCAAATCTTGAAATTTTCATTTTTTATTTGGTTTCGTCTAAAAGTCGGTCGCATTAAGTTGCATTGCAAATCACCTCCCATTCATAAGTATGATCACGAATAAAGTTATCACCAAATGAATCTTTGTTTGCAGAATGTTTAGTTAGGTTAACATTCAAGGACTTGGCGAAGACATTGGAAGATAATTTGACTTAGATAGCAGCTGCTATTAAAACAATTGCTTGCAGCAGTTTTGAGCACCACCCGGAGATTTAACCTTTCATCAGAATAGTAATTGTTGTCAAAGGTCAAATCGGCTTGTTATGCGTTACTTTTAGGGACTGTTTCAGAAAGTTCGAGTATTTTCCAGTTTTACTACCCAGAAGTTATTAATTAAATAAAACACTATCTTTGCGTTTCAGTCATCAATTTAGCCTATCCATTTTTATCATTCAGTTATTTTATGTGCTGCATCCGAAACTTTATTAGGACATTCTGAAATAGACCCTTATAGTGTATAACTCACACTGAGGGTGCACCGGGCGGCGTTGGCCGGCAGCTCGAGGGAGAGGTTGGAGAAGGACTCGTAGGTGACGCTCTGCTTGCTGCAGACCGTGCAGCGCACCGTGGACCGGATCTGTCCGTAGAAGAGCCGCAGCACGAGGCTCTCCTTGGACTTGGTGTACTCGTGCCACGCCTTCTCCGGCGGGGGGAGGCTGTCCTAAACACGGTACAACTGATCATGAAAAACGAGCTCTTTTACAGTTCAACGTGGCAACAACCCCTGAAAGAAAATATATGGTACCTATGCCATACCGATGTCACAGTTTTTCAGATCTTCGACAGCTATAACATCCACTGTTGAACAAAAGCCTCCTCCATCAGGGGAGGTTAGTCATAACCCCAACGCTCGGCAGGTGTCTTTGGGATCTCAATGTAAGACGGTAGTTCTTCAAACGGCGCTGCTGCCCATGTACTGGTAGTTTTTTCCCTACTAATCTAAAATTAACAACTTTGATGGCCACAAAGAAATAGAAATATTTGTACTGTAATAAGCGATCTCTAGACAATGATAACTCACACGCTAGATATTCAAGTATCAAAGTAGTTAATCCCCTGATATATATAAGAATTTTAATTTAATTTAATTTTTAGGCCCTCAGTTTAATCTTTTGCAGTTAATCATCACTATGTTATCCTTAACGAAGTAAGAATAATATATAATAAGTATTATTAATACTGTGCATGCAAGAACAATTGTAAAATAACTTGTAAATCTTTTGGCAAATAAAGATTATTTATTATTATTATTATATAATTTAATTTAATTTTTAATCATTTTTTTATTTATAGCTGATAGCCATTTACCACTATCTCACCTGCAGGCCTATCACGTATCTTCTGTAGCAATGAACTGTTGATTGCAACAATAAAACTGTCAGTTATGACAGATTTTGTAAGACAGATAGGTAACAGACCTTCATGCGTCCGAACGTTAGTCGCCGATCGTTTTTTTTCTTTTATACCTTAGACGATAATTTGCATATACATTGATCGAATTAAAAATTTCGTACTACCCATTCTACTAGTTTGTAAAAATATAGTATATACAAGCTGTTGTTTTGCATCCCCGCCATATTTATAGAGGTAGGTATATTCCACTTACAGAACACGAATCACAGAAAAAATAATGACCAAAAAATTACAAGTTAAAAAAATATTATCATTTTAAAAGAAAACCGTATGTGTGTTCGGTTTAGTTTCGAATCACCCCGTGACGAACGACGGCGCACACAAACAAAGCGCGTCTTTCGGCAAAGCTCAAAGCCTCGCGGCCGCCACACACGTGTTTCGATCAAACGACTAGCCGCGCGCGGCTCGCTCCCCGCCGCTCGCGCAGCGCATCGATCGATGTTCAAAACATCCAGTCACTCGCACGCCGCGCCGCACTTCGCTTGTAATTGAGAGTTACGCGCGCTTATTAGTGAACTAGGGACACAAATGGAACAGTTTTCGAATGTAGAACTGGTAGAGATGGTACGCTTGTACGCCATCTACGGAAACAGTTTGACGCAGGCCGTGCAAATGTTTAGAGAACAGTTCACAAACAGCCGGACTCCAACACGTGACGTGATGCTGGGTGCCACGCAGGCACTGAGGGATTATGGACAATTCCATTGACATTCGTCATGCTCGTGCTCGGGGAAGCGTACACGGACGAAGTAATAAGTGCTTTAATTGCATAAAAGAGAAAATCATCGCAGCATTTGATCGCGTTAGGCACAACGTAAATGTCCTTAAAAAACTATCACGAAACCTACGGCGTCGGGCTCACTTGTGCATAGAAAACGAAAGAGGACACTTTGAGCAGTACCTTAGGGTAACGTAACTTTGTATGTACCTAAAGTTGTAAATTCTAATCAAACTGTAAATAAGCTGATTCCAAATTTTTAACTATGCTAAAAATACCCAATTTGTGTTTTTTAACTTAAAATAATTTGAAGATAGGTACAAAGTGTAATTATTAAACTGTAGAAAGTTACAGAAGTCATTTCGGAAGTAGGTATACCTTACGTAATACATAACCTGCGTCCTACCTACTTTCTTAGTTTAATTCCAGTAAGACAAATTAGGTATTTTTAACGGTCCTAAGCCCGATCAAGTAGGAAGGGAAATTTTGGAATCGTAATTTGTTTTTGAATAAAATCCAGTGCATCTAAAAATCTTAGGAATACCCAAACAACCTAACTGATGTTATCCACGTCGTGTTGACTGACCACTAGTAAGTACCTAGTAGTAGTAGCTACGCCGCAGACTAAGTAGGTAATAGTTACTTTGTAAGCTAATCGTACGTGTCTCATTCGTAATTTCATAACAAGTAGGTAAGTACCTATCTACCTAGTATGCGATAGTACGTTGACACTGCGCGTGCGGGTGTGTGTGTCGTGGCGGCCGTGCTCGTGGGGCCTATTCTGATATGTATTTGGGGCTAATTCTGATTCATCGTAAAATGTTTTAATTGAATTTTCGGCTACTAATTAAAGGTAGGACTTAAAATGTATTACTAGGTGATTGACTATGCCCATTACAACGGATTCTACGAATATGGCGGGGATACAAAACAACAGCTTGTATACAGGTAGTACTCCCATGGTCAGTATTTCCTTTTATTTCATATTATTATTATTCTAAAATCTTAATAATACAAATAAAGGCAAAATTCTTACCTGTTATGTGTGAGCAGAAATTTTAATGAGATAGACAAGAGAGTTGACCTAGACTTATTTTGTAGAAGCATTGCATCGGCTAGGCGGTTGTTGAGCAGAGAGTTCTTCGACTAAATGTTTGAATTTTATTATAAGCAGCAGTCTAAACATTAAGACTAAGTTGTATCCTAGTGTTCATTATTTGAATGTCATTTATAAGATCCGTGAGGACCTGTAATTGGTTATCTATTGTTATTAGTTATATATTAGATATTTGTTATACTGTCGGTCTTCCTAAGAAATAAATAAATAAAACTTATGTTTATATTGGCATAGATTTTAAAATACAAGTATTAATTTCTTATTATTATTATTTATAGTATTCGGAGAGAGGAGAAACTTATTTTTTTCCCGCTCATGACTTAAATTTTGCCTCTCGTTTTTTTATGTTATCAGCAGAGCATGCGTTATTGCAAAACATAAAAATACTAAAAATATCATAGTCGCTTTATTACATTTGGTTTTATTTTACAGGATATATCAAGCGTATGAAAAATGTTACAGTATCCAAAGTGTTTTGCCATACCAAACCCATTGGCCATTACACACTAAAATTGAAGCGGTGTGGAGGAAGATATATTTTGGTCTAATTTGTGTCAGGGGAGGAAGAAGAAATTACTACTTGTATTTTAAGCTAAATGCCAATATTAACTTAAATATTAATCTACTTAGATTTCAAAAATAAAATTATAATTTAAAATATTATTAATATGCAATCAAAGAAAATACGGACCATGGGAGTACAACCTGTATATATACTATGTTATTTCAACTCTTTAGTGGAATGGATATTATGAAATTTTAATTCGTTCAATGTATATGCCAGTTATCGTCTCAGGTATAAAAGAAAAAAACGGTCGGTGACTAACGTTTGGGCCCAAGAAGGTCTGTTACCTATCTGTCTTTTTCATTGATACAAGATCTGTCAAAACTGTCATTTTTGATTGTTGCAATCAGCATTTCATTGCTACAGAAGATACGTGATCGCCCTGCTGATGGTAAGTGATGATGTTGTTCATGCTGATATAGAATTACTGGCTCTCAAGGACAGCTGCCGGGACAAATCGTAAGGTGTTTGGCGACAGACTTTCTACTTGTTAAAATGCCACTATACAAAAAATTTGAGGTGTGTCAACATTTTACAAAAATATCAAATTTCAGGTGAGGTTGTGCCTTATTCTGTTTACCAGTTAGATCTTTGACATTGACAGGGTCTCGTTTACGGTAAGGAACCGTAGAAACTTGTTCCATGTGTGTTTATAAAGATGAAGATGGTGACATTGTGGTTACCTTGTTGGGCGGCGTGGGTATGTGGAACTGCAGATCGAGATGCAGCCAGTCCATGAGGATGGTGAGGAACTCATGGGAGTCCTGCTGCTCGCAGCCGCGGAACGCGCGCTGGTGGGTACCCACTTCGTTCTGTTCAATCAAACGTTCTCATTCTTATTATATCTCTATGGTTTTGGCACATGATAGTTGTTTGCGTTGTAATTTATTGAAAGGGGAATTTCAAACCCTACTTGGGTTTGCTTACCGAGTCGGACACGTTAAAGTTTAACTGATAAATACATTTTCAGTAATAGTCCGGTGTCTGGAACTGTATCCGGTAGATTTTACACACGAAACAGGTCAAATACAGACGGCGCGCGGCGTGGCGATAATAGATATGTTTAATTTATAGCGAGATTTTTGTTTACGTTATTGTTTATTGTAAGGGAATTTCAAAGTGATATGCTACTGGAAGTAAAAAGCCGACACGGTTATCATACATTCGCAGAAATGTATATGCAATGTCGATTCCGATAGAGGGTTTTTTAAATTTTATTGGGACAGACCTTTTTATTCACAAAGACACACCCCCACAGAAAATTATTGATGCGCATTTGTACGGGTGAGCTTCATCTGTACATCACGTCTTGGTGTGAGTGTTGCTAGTGGTTCATACACTAGAACAATAAAATGTATAATATTCGCTTTGGTAGGCAACAGTCATTGCACCTACACTAATTAAATATTAAGGGACGCGCTTTCGTGACAGAAAAGGCCTATAACTAGTTTTTTTTTAATTATTTTCAAATCAGGTTTAGGCAAAATTAATAATAACCTCTTTTTGATAGTGGTATCGGAAGTTAGTTATTAAAGAGTCCGAAGGGCAGGTGTGTGTGTGTGTACATACCCTGAGGTCCCTGGGCGCGATGAACCTGTACTGCCCCGACCAGAGCGCGCGCACCACGGCCGCCACTTCCTCCGCCACGCACCCACGCGTGCTCGCAGACCTGCCGACACCGCACACTGTACACTGTACACCCGTCTGCCGACGACCTACCTCCTACCGCCTATCTCCCTACTAATAATCACAGCCAACATCATTCAGTATACTCTAAGAGACACGATGCTGGACTATCAATAAACCAATCTTAAGAAGATATTTGAGACCTCACTATATATATATACGTAACCAATTTTAGGCCATAAGCTAGACCATAAGCTCATAACCAATTTTAGGTCTCAAGAGCGATCTTGAAATGGATCTAGAGATGCTTATTCTTTAGAGCGGCATTGTTGTACGAGATGCTGAATAATTGCGGCGGTATTAAGATGGGGACCGCGTCTTCTGTGAGAGTTTACTGCTGAGATTGGTCGAAACAGCAAGACTAGGATTAGTTTATTATTAGTACATATCGTAATGGTGCTAATGTCCCGTCAATATAATACATACATACAACCGTCAACGGAAGTTTTCCTTTAATAAAATACACTGTTAATTCATTAAAATATTTAAAACTACTGTCTAAGGGAAAATCAGTCGAATTTATCAACCGTTTGCTGACAGACCAAATACTTAGCACAAGATCAGTTAGGCGTGCTTGATGCACTGTTCATTTGGATTGCAATGGTAACTTGTTGAACTAAATAAGTGGCAACATTTTGATCACGAGTAGAACCAACTAGACGTTCTGAAAAGTTTATGAAAAAGTTGAGAACGATAAGGTTCTAAAAATGCTTGGCCGGAGTGGAAGCCTTAACGTTTGTCTCAGAGAGAGTTGGCTGTAGCGTATCCCATTAATGGCCGCAGAGCCGTTACACCTATCTAGGTGCCATCAAAAGTCTCAATTACAGTTGCGGTAAGACATTTAGTTTATCAATAATTATCTTATCAACAACATATAACTATATTATCATAATCCTTTCAACAACCATAACATCCACCGTTGGATAAAGGCCTCCTCCATAAGGAGAGGTTCACCATAATCTCCACTTTTGGGAGGCGTCGTTCTGTAGTCAGAAGCGCTGCTGTCTACCTTCTGGTATTGTTAATTTCGTCACCCATTACGAGTCCCACAGGAAGTTAAGGTATGGTGTTTTTATATTTTAAATACTAGTGAATGCTATAATTTGAATATTTATATAATCTCATTCGGTAATATTCTAATTATGAAATTAAATACAGACTTTTATTGGCATATTTTATGTACATACTTCTTTAAGAAAATTAAAAAGTTAAATTAAAGCACTGTTCTCCTAACAAAACAATGCTTTAAAACAATTTTTTAATTATTAAAGTACAATGTGTCCCGACCAAGGAGGTTTCAATTCAATTTAGTACACATTATCTATGGTGAGCGAGATGCGCGCGCAACGCGCTGCGCTGGTTCCGAGCCAATAGACCAATAACAGACTTTTTCCATTTTGGCGCTATTTCGTACATACGAATTTGAGTAATATTTTATTGGATAAAAGTTTAGTAGCAAAAATGTCAAGCAACACCCACATTACTGATGATTTAACTCCACCTGACATTCTAGAAACAGCTACGAAACTGACGAATAGTCTTTTGCCAGAAAAATCAAGAAAAGCGCATAGCCACAGAGAGTTGAAATACAGGTAAAAAAATAATAATATAGCCATGAGATTAAATAAAGTAGTGTATGCAACTGCATATAATTAGGTATTAAAACACTCGTGTAATTTTATTTTGAAACTCACCTGCGGCTCGTTTCAAAAAACTACACTCATGTTTTAATACCCTCTATTATATGACAGTTGCATAAACTACTATTTCTGAATTGATTTATCTGTGTAATACCAGAAATACTTTATTTACCAACCATTAGAGATGGGTTACAAACATTCGATAAATTACTATATTTAAACAGGTTTGCTGACTACCAGACTCCTTTGGCTAAACCGTGAAATAATTAACTCTTTTTATTCATCTGATGATGGGTATTGAAATTAGGTTTCAATACCCATCAGTAACATAGTCAAAGGTGACTACTAGTATACCAACCTATGTTGTTCGGCGTGATATCCGCTGTGGCAGAGAGCAAAGAAACGCGAGGATGCTTCTTAAGTTTTGAGTCTACTCACCTGTTGATGTGCTCCAAGTACTGCCCGCTACAGAAGTAGGAGACTAATATGGCGGTGTTGTTCAGGCACTGGATGATAGAATTCATGTAGCACGTGTTGCCAAGATTCTTAAGTCCGGTGAGGCCGCGCCCCTGAATATCGAAGTACAGTTGAAATAATTGTAGATTCTCATTTCTATACTAGTCAGGGTTTTACTTAACTGGAATGATGAGAGAAGATTATCACAGATAAATAATAAGTCGCGTAATGTCTAAATAAAATGTCGTCATCAGCCGGAATGGTTTTGTGCTAAAAGAGTAGATTTTTAAGATAAACTTTTGTTACTATTTTGTTATTAATCATAACGTTTACACTTCAATTTGAAAGGGAACGTGACAATCACGTCATTGACTAAAACGGCGTTCGATCACATCAGCTAAAGAGCAAAAGAACTAAGAACGATATAGTTCTAAATGAGCGATTTTTTACTCACTTCGATTCAGACAAAGGCGTGATACTTCCTGACCGCCACGCAAATGTAAAATAGCACCCGTTGCGTGGCCAGGAAGCAAAGCAACACAAATAGTGGAACTGTTTGCAGTGACTATGTAGTTTGGACTCGAGGTGACCGTGACCTTGCGCACCTATCCACTTGGCCTACGACGTAAGTTTGACCTATTTGTAATGCATAAAGGGTGGTTATTGATCCATTTGCTATTTTAAAACATACACCCGCACTGGTCATACTTTCTATTTATTCATTGCTTTCAATTCACATAAGGCGCTTTTTGAATTAAAAGCATACATAAATGTTTTCTCGAGAAAATTAAAGAATTTTGATTGCTTTATAAAAGTTTTATGAACCTTACGTTGATATAAGTATCGAGCTTCTTTCTATGTTTTAAGATTACAGTGTAAGCGTTTTAAATTATTAAAAAAAAGTATTTTGGACGAAACTATCGTCGTGTAAAACATATACAACTAGGTATATAGTTTATAGTGTCGGGGTGTGTATACCAACACTTTTGGGATGTGAAGAACCATTACTTTTTATATACCATTATATTTGGGATGTGAATAATCAATACATTTTATATACCAACCTTGTCGTGTCTCAGCAGACGTCATAAATCATCTTACGACATAGACAGATTGTTACGACAATTATTTCAACAATTGCGTAGGTATGTAGAGACAGTAAAGCGAAATGTTTCGCGATAGGGGTTGAAATAACAGTTAGAAGAGGGAAGTAGAGCTGCGATTCTCCATACAAATGTAATATCTATGTATGTGTACAAGTCTATTTTTTCCTGGATAATGCCTTTAGAGTAATATTTTTTTACACAAAATCTAGCCTGCACGCCTCTATCATTTCCTTTTTTCAGAAACATATTAGTCTATTTAAATTCCTCGCAGGCATAGCTCTCTCAAAGTAATCGGATTTACTTTAATGTTTATTCTAAACAAAGATTGAATTATGTGTAATCTTGAACTTACCCGTCTAAATAACCAAACGATGTGATTCTGGGAGTACTTGAGCCTGACCTTGACCTTGAGGACCATATTAGCTGCGTCCAGCGGTATGCATCTCCGCTCGTACCGCAGTATCTTGGCCAATGGCCTTACCTTCGTCTCACTATTGCACTCACTGCTCAACTTTAGCACTTTGAAGATAATCTTATTTGCTTTTGGTCCCGCTGTCAGATCTCGCAGGCCAACTCTTGAAGTTTTACTAAGCAGGTATTTGATACTTTTAAAAATATTTTTTCTTAGCTTAAGTAATATTTGGTTTCACAGCTTCTCACAATTAATAGTAACGCTTTCTGTTATCACAAATCGACCCTGATTTCGTGAAGCTTCTTTGATATTACTTTAACTCAAAGATATCAATTAGATCTTCAAAACTGTGTCAATAAGTCGCCTTGGAAATCTGTTTTCATTAATTCACATCCACTTGATTGAGAACGAATATATTTGCGTTTAATTTTGTTACTTGGTCCAATATTTTATCAAAATCACATTGTACACGGTGGATATTTTGATTGTATTAAATAATCAATTAATCCATTGATTTAACTCCCCAAGCAGCTACACATACACTTGGTAATTCTTCGGCTTGGTGTACTTAGACAATGGGAACACTAATACGATCAGCACCACTAAATACAACATGAACACAGTCGACAATAATCTGGCAAACATTTGATTTTTGTTTACAAACACTAAGGCGAGTATATTTTAATGCAAATATAGACTTTATTCTCCCGCGGGATTGGTGGAATATAGAGGGTGGTGTAGACGACGTGTTGTGACCATAGCTACAGCGAAACTGCTTCACGTGTAGTGGGGTGGGGGAGAATTGCCAAGTGGGTGGTGTTGGGGCTGAGAGTAGGGTGACGATAATTTAATAAGTAACTTTCAGTACATGTATTTTTTTGTTATACTTTTATTAGTTCTTCACAAAAGGGATACTATCATAAGACGATACTTCATTAGGCGTAGCTAATAGTCACCGAATACGAATAGTAGGTACGCGGCGAGCCTATCAGAAAATAATGGAGCTAATAATGGACGCTTGGGCGTTGATCGATCGTGATCAAAACGACATAAGCGACATAGAAGAAATTAATTAATATCTTAGAAACTATCAAATTAAAACATCAACTTCTAAAATTTTACTAGCCAGTATGACATGGAAATTATAAAAAATAACTGTTATTTTTTTCATAATTTTGAATACAAATATTAAAATGTTTGGAAAGAGCCAACTTTGGAAAATAAATCTATCGATGAAATTTGACTAGACTAGAACCTTAAGTTGACTAAGTTTTAAAATGTAGATTATATTTAAAATTTACTTACAGCCGGTTATTAAAACTTTAATATGTATCATACTCACGGGAACTTTCAAACAAAAATTCCCAAAGAGGGTTGACACCAGGAAGGTGGCCAGCCATAAATTCATGTGTATGTATCGTTAGAGAAAACATTGTGCCCAATCTAAATTTATGCGGAGTGTGGTAGGGCGATATGTTGCAGTTTCGAGGTCTATAATATGATACATGTTGTGTAAAACAAGTGTCTAGAGACTTATAAATTATCCTATGAATGTGTAACGAGTTGGCCACAGTACAGGGTCAGGACGTCACGAGTCAGGGTGCGTGTCGCGTCACCGTTCGCTTCTTGAACACTCTACTAGTATGAACGGTTAGTGTTTCAGCTTGCACCTACAGAAATACCAATTTATTCGTCTTGAACTGTTTGCGTGACGAATATTAAAGAGATTTTTCTTTTATTGTGAGGTTACTTATCTTGACATATGCCATATATCGTAGCATTATTTAACCTCTTGGTATTGATATTTGATATGGATATTTCAAATGGTCAGCTGGTGAGAATCAGAATGAGACCTGGATGAGAAGAACAGCTGCGGGAATGCACCATTATTGGCTTGGTTACATATTTTCTACTTGAGGGTGGCAATTAGGCTGGCGAGCATGTAGCCTTCTGTAGAACTCGAACCGGCCAATCGCCTGATTAGCCCTCGCTGCCGTAAATTATTATAGGCTCAAGTTTACTCCCGAAACAGGTTAAAAGTATTTGTTCCCATTTCGGACTGCTGGACTGTAAATAAAGTTTTAGCTGTAGTCGTCTTTTTGGACATATGAGTAATTGTTGTATGGAATGGAGGAAGGGTCGTTGCAGAGTAAAAGCTGTGCTGGTTCATATGTCACAGTTAATAACGATTTGATGTTAATGTAAGGTGTTTTATCCATGTACGGTCCCGGGTGCGACCTATGGGTCTGGCATTTATTCGTTTTCCAAAGCAAGTATCTATTAGCTGTCCGAAGTCTAGAACTGTGCCCGGTAGTTACTAGGTAGCGATACACCACTAGCCCCATATTACATAGTACCAAAACCACTCAGCGAAATGTACGTTTTGTACGTTACCCTACCCATCCGTCATACATAAAAAATACCATCCTTATGTTTTAAATTTGAATTCAAGAGGAAAAGAGCTATTGTATTCTATCTTTAGGCTGTCTCGCTCTCAGATATCAATATTAATTTATTTTATCAACACCAAGTACGTAGTACAACGTAAGATGAACTATAGATGTAGCTCCATCCCAATACTATGGTCAAAGAACGATAGGAAAAATTGAGTTATGACTAACTGGCATGTTAGCTCAATTGATTAGAGCATACCCCGGCTAAATGGGTGGATGAACGCGGATACGGGGACTTAAATTTTTCTCTCGTAAATTTGTAATTTTGTAATCCGCAGGGCATGCGTTATTGCAAACATAAAAGTATTAAAATTTTATCAATACCATTACCTACTATTACTTAAGTTACTAGATTACATCTGTAAGGTTTTTAAGCTTCGGGGCACTTAACCCGGCTTTAGAAACTAAAACAACTACGCATCATAATTAAACCAAACATAAGTAGCGATAAGAACTAGGCAAACATTTATGGCAAAATTGGGACGCCGCATGCCTGAAAATTATAGAAAAAAAAAAGCAAACACCGACTGAGTCCCACTAGGCACGTGCCACACACGGCTACGTGGCTGGTCTATGTGTAGGGGCGAGCTTGACTTCCTTGAACTTTTATAGAAACAGTACCACTTCTCAAACCGAGGCAAAAAAATAATTTTATCTATAAATTAAATAATATTCTAATCAAAATATTTCATTTTGGTACTACAGACAGCTAAATGACATTAATCGGGATCCATTTTGTCTTTTAAGCACAGAACCATGAAACATATTGCGCAGAACCCTAGTTTAACATAAGTTTAAAAACAGCAGTTATATTAAATTATCCATAACTTTAATCTGGACAGTTTAAATGGCTAACGCTGAGTTACAGCACATTGCAATACCTTTTCAGTAAATTCCAATTGCAGTGGAACAATATAAAAATCATTCTCCACCATATGGTCAGGAAGCCACTGCATTGCGTCAAATTTGCAAAGAACATATACCTAATGTAGATGAGCTAGATTTTTCGTAAACAACCAAAGCAATCCCGCCAATAATGGCGTGCCTTCATAACTTGAGTCGCGTACCGGCGACTATAAACTAAGTAATAGTTATTTGTTATACAAGAGTGCAAAGTTGCTTTTTAACCGCGTGTTCAATTTTGAGGACCGAGCAAGCGAAGGATTTTAAAATTGAATCACGAGCGCAGCGAGTGATTCAATATTAGAATCCTGAGCGTTAGCGAGGGAATCAAAAGAGCACGAGGTGAAAAATCTTTGCACTCGAGTGCAACACGTAACTTTTCATTCCACCTCAGCGAGGAAATTACTAAAGAACCGCGTACAAAGCAAATTGAAAAAAGAACACCAATAAGGTACCGAGTCTGAGTTTTTAACAAATTAAAAAAAAGTTGTATAATATATTCGGCACCATAGAGGTAGCAGTAAATAGGTTTAATGTTTTTTTTTAATTCACAAACTTAGTGCACACGATGTTCTAAATTCAATTTACTTTATCCTCTAGAGAATAAAAATGGCTTTTTCACTCAGATATTGAAGATTAAAAATACTCTTTCCGAGATGGTGGGATGAAAAAGCTCTTAACTACACCTTCACTCTATTCCGGGCTATATTCGTCTGTCTGCACGCACTCCTTTATCTTAATCGTTTTTGTCTCCGAAGATTTCTGGAGAAAGCCTTCATAATAGTACTTTTAAGGCACCCCTTTAATATTTACTTTATTTGCGAATTACAAAATCAGTGTGTACGTACAAAATCAGCAAAAAAAAATATTTAAATACTATATTGTTATAAGTTTTGTAAGGATAATACTTCTGGTTTAATATGTTAGTTAATACATAACTTTTTTGAAGCGCTCGTAGCGAAGTTTGCTTAGCCATTCTGAATCGATCAGCAAAGTTAAGCAACGTCCGCCGCGGTCAGGAGTTGGATGGGTGACCGCTGGTGACATTACTACTGAGCGCTTCCGTGCTTCGGAGGGCACGTTAAGCCGTCGGTCCCAGTTGTTGTCTTAGGATGGCAGTCGTTATAGCATGGTGGTAGGGCACCCGCCTGGCTAGCTACCACCCTCAAGTTGAAAATCTGTCGCCAAGCACCTAACGGTGTGTTCCGGCAGCCATCCTTGAGAGCCAGTAATTCTAGGTTAGCCTGAACAACATCTTCGACCACATCATCACTTACCATCAGGTGAGATAGTGGTCAAAGGCTAACCTATCAGGCATAAAAAAAAAATGTTTAATATTTTTAAGCGTTTGGAATTTGAATTTGCATTTGTAACTGTAGTTGTAGGTATTATGTATAAAATACAATAACAGAAAATCGATTTGTAAACATTTTGTTTATTGCTTGGATGTAAGTGAGTACTATACTTAGTGTTGTATTTGTTGCTTAGTTTGTTACGTCGTGTCTTCACTGGCGTTACTGTTAACTTACATAGCGGTGCCATCTAGCGATTAATAGAATTACTAGCGGATTCTGGTATGCGAGTTAGAGAGCGGCGCGGCGGTAGTAGTCGCGTACGCCTGGAGTAAGTTTCTTGAAATATCAGACGAGTACTGTAAAATTATGAGTCGACAAAATGCTTAGTGAAAACTTAGAGCAACTATATTACCTACCATTTAAAGCAAATAGTCTTGATATTCGCAGTACCTATTAAGATGAATCATTTTCAAGGCATGGTTAAAAAAAAGTGAAGAAATATATAAATTCAAAATAATTAAAAACGTAGCTCGGGCAAATCCATTATTTTTTTTGGCTTTTCAAATGACCTAATTGTCAAATCACAGCGCCTTAAATATCGATTCAACCATCAATCCGCCAAATTTAACAATCTACTAAGTCTCAAACGGTTCCTATAACGCATAAAAAAATATTATTAACATAATGTTAACAATGTTAATTATTATTAGCATTGTTAACATTAAATTTCAAAATATCGGTCTAACTCATTCTTCAGTGTACAATTTTTTTTAACGCATAGCGTAGAGTTGTCTCGTTTGTTTTTACATAAAATGAATACCATATAATTTCATGGCCAACACAGTAAGTACGTACTGTCAAATAGTAACTTTGTGTTTTATTTTATATTGATAGGCTAGCCCTAGGAGAATGTGGTTAAACCTCACTTTATAGTAAGCGATGACTGATAATCAAAGAATGTACACAAGTTTTATCCAGCATAGACAATTTCTGGAGAACAACTAGGTACTTGGTGACAGATTTTCTTTTTTTCAATCATAAAAGCTGATAATTATAATGACTTATGTATTCTAAACTCCTCAGGTTACTATATTAAATATTTACTTTGCATAAAAATAATTGTGTTCAATACATAAATAAACTGACCGTGTTTTTTTGAGCTTGAGGTTTAAATATATTGAATAATATTTTAGTATGCTGCACAAATCGCATAGAGCCCAGACAATCCATTTCTAAAGATAATAATCCAAGCTCGCAAACGTTATTCTAAAGTGCACAGTGTCAGTTAATGTTAGCGTACAGCGGACAAACAAAGGGGTGCGTCGCAACTAGTCGTTACGTTGGGTGAACGCCCAGACGCTACACAGGCATCAATTCTCTAATAAATTACCTACCAGTGTTGCCAATCTACACTTTTGTATTCGGTGATACGAACAATGCTCCGCAATTTTATACACAACACAAAGCTATTTCAAACAAACAACAGCACGTACAAGTATTTGAAAAGTAGCTATAAAAATGAAATGTCGCATACGAGCCGTGTACCGTTTTATTTAAAAAGAAAAAACTATTGTCTCGTTTTATTCCCAAAAACGGTAGGCAGAAAGTGTTTTACAAAAAAATCAAGTTTCGGTAGAGGTGTTTTGGTCTCATATAAAAGGGGGCCAGTATTCCCATTTAGCGGGGTCAGTTCAAATCTCTGGAACGCTACAGAGAATATTGTCGGAATCGATCAGAAAATGTTCAACCAGGGTATCGAACCGAGGACCTCAAGATTGCAAAACGACAGTTTCTAACAAACCACCACCGACGCGGTCACTATTAGTTTAAAGGTAACTTTAGTTGTCTGACGCACTTTAAGTAAAATAATTGGTGGCATTTCAAAATGACGAATAATCTCAATTTGAGTAAAGATTGGACAGTAAGCCCTTCAAACCTATATTTTATACTTAAATCTCGCTTCATGTCAACGATCAAGACCAATCGTTCTTATGGAAAACGTAACTATACGACTACAAACACGATAATATGATGTTGCATACATGAAAACTTATGGTAGACAAGAAGACGGCCAGAAGAGTTTCTGCAGACCTGTCAACATTTTATCTAAATTGCGATCCCGAAGACGTCTGCCAAGCGTGGGCATCAGTATCCCCACGTAAAACCCTTTTCTCCTTGGGAGGCATATATACAGCAGTTGTTACTAACTTTACAGAAAACGATGCCAATATCAGCCCTTTATACACTATAAAAAAATGAGCTGGTCGAATTTCAAATTATTATTCATGGCATTGTAGAAAGTAGATTTTTATTCCCCAATAGCACTAGTTAATCTACACCAAAGACCCGAGACGGCCACTCCACTGCGGCCCTTGGCCGCGACGGCCGACGGCCGTGCCCTTGGCATTTACCTATACTAACTAAAAATACATAACAACAGTAGCTAAGCTATAGACATTTTGTTTAATTTTGCGGAAGATAACGTCGTATTAAAGTGGGTTTTCAAAATAAATATTACCTTTATCCCAACCTATGCCTGTACATTAATACTCTCTCTATCAATTATCAATTAATGTCATTAAACATACGACTGTGGTGGAAAATTAAAAAAAATACGCCTGTGCCTAGGTTTCGTATATAATCAGACTCTACAAGATCATGGTATTCGCGTGTTTTAAATAAAATTGCTCGTGTATTATTGATCAGTTATTGGGCAGAAATGTACATGAATCCATAAATTACCCTCTAACTATCAACAAATTCAATGTGTATTTAAATCCGCCGTCCAAAGACGTCGTATGGCTAACGGCGTTTTAAGAAATAAATGGAAACAATTAATGCGCGGTGTTACAGAGTAAACGGGTTTCCGGCCTGCTCGATTTGTATTCTGCGTTTGTTTACTTAAAAATGACAAAACCGAATTGAAATTTAGCGCCATTTGCAAAACTTATAGGGTTTTTCAATAGGGTGATTACTTTTGCCCCACCTGTTAGTCCGACGATCTAGCAATAAAATCAATTGTACTCGTATATCAAAAGTTAGAATTTGCCAAAGACGTTTATTATTAAAAAAACACGTTTACGAAAAGTACACGTTTTGGCTTCCGAGTTTCATGGCTTTTTTGGTTTTCAAAGCTTGCCGTAAAAAGTAGTTTTGTTGCTGGTAAACCCGCGACTAGACTTCAAGTGCCAGAAGTAAAATAATGAGTCCTGCAGTTGTATGCCAAATGCGCAGCCACAGCTAACTAATACAAGAATGATTCTCATTTAGCCCATTACTTTCACTAAGTCAGGGGTTTGTTTGATAAAAGCGATTTGTATCAGCTCGCCAGTTAACCCAAAACTTTAAAGCTTGTACACTGTCTTCTCGTATATGGACGTGGCTAGGCCAAGGAAACGCCAAATTACTCACTTTCCGCTACGGCGGCGTGGCGCGGTGGGGAGAGTGGGGGATGAAAAACGATTATTATTTTAATAGCAGACGCGTGGCGGCCTTTTTTATTGCACAGCTGATTAATGGTACGACTTGGCGTGTTGTATTTTTGGCACGGATTATGCAAATTGCTATGAAAGTTGGTAGACGAAACTAAAGGCGCAGAGTTCACCACTCGGCTTTTAAGTAAGTATGTTATTTTTTTTTTATATAATGGTATTATTCAAATAATGGTAATATGGTAATTTATATCAGATAATTCTTTGAACAAGTTTCAAACACTACTGTTTAATTCTTACATATCAGGCCATCTGGATGCAGGTGGCGACGGTTCGCCTCCACTCTCAGATACTATAAGGCAACGTCCGTCCAAACTGCGGCCATGACTTGGATGGGTGACCGCTAGGGGCATTACTACTGAGCGAGTACTTGCTTCGGAGGGTGCGTTAAGCCGTCGGTCCCGGTTGATGTCTTAGGATAGCAGTGATTATAGCATGGTGGTAGGGCATTTTGCTAATGCTCATCTACTAACATAATTGAAAATCTGTCGCCAAGCACTTAACGGTGTGTCCCGGCAGCTGTCCTTGAGAGCCAGTAATTCTAGGTTAGCCTGAACAACATCTTCGACCACATCATCACTTACCATCAGGTGATATAGTGGTCAAAGGTTAGCCTATAAGCTATAAATAAATATATATATATATATATTTAGCAGAACCTCCTTGCGTTACGAACTAACCTCGACGAACCTCTGCGAACGGAGTCGCGTCCATTTTGCTCTATGGCGTTCGAAGCAATAACGTCTCGAAATAGTGTCTGTACGGAATGTATTTTTGCTTTAGAGAGCATTTTTCTTGTGTTGTTTTGCAACACAGCACAGAGCCATTTTTCTTGTGTTGTTTTGTGCATAATTGTGTCGTGTTATTCTTATTTGATGTAGAATTGTTATTAGGTTGATTTGTTTCATCTTTGGTTAATTCAAATTCAAATTTCTTTATTCGTAAAACTTACAGTCCATGTATGTTTGCATTTATGTAAAATAACGAAAGTAATTGTGATTGCGAATATTTTTTCTTTATCTTTAACCAACTTCTGTTTCTAAGAATATAATTATATAACTATAACTAAGCTTTTTATAACTAATACGTTAACCTTTGACCAATCTCACCTGTTGACATGTGATAATATGGTCGGTCTTTTAAACTAGGCCTAGAATGGGCTAGATCTGCAATGGGTGCTTGTCGAAAGATTTTCTACTCGATGGTGAGTGGTAGCTGGCTTGAGGAGTATTCACAAAATGCTGAATCTACATGTTACTGTATCAGCCGGATTGTCCACTGCTGAACACAGCATCCCGAATTAAAGGGGGGAGGGGTTGCCATAATCCCTACGCTTGGCAGGCGTCTTAAGGATCGCAGTGTAAAAATAATTATTCCTTAGAAAGCGCTGCTGCGCACATTCCGGTATTTTACTATAATCGCCTCTTACGACACCCACGGCTAGAGATGCGGAGCTCACATTCCATCCCCACGGCGTGTAAAACGAGAAAATTAGAAGAAAGATGATTCAACTGGTGACATAGTTGCGTAAAAGCATTATCTCGGTGCAGGGAGTGCGCCGTGCGGTGCGCGGCCGAGTCGGTCGGCACGCGATGACGCGCCGAGTCAAGGCGGTGAATCCTACCGCGTGCGGTAATCCATACCCTGGCGTCACTCCGCTACCCATAGAGCCACCCGCCGACACATTAGGGGTGCTCATTCTAGTTTATATTAACTACTTAATGATAATTTACTTATATTATTGTTATGTCTTATATCAGTAATAGTATCCAAGAAATTGAATAAGATCTCAAAGCTGATCACATGCTGCATGGTAATTGAGTGGCAAAAATATGGATAAAGTCTACAAAGTCTCGGAAACATTGGCATTAAATAAAAAGAGGGTTACACCCTAGATTGGATACGAGCAGTTTGTAAGATAAACTTGTAGACAAGAGTGGTTACTCGTGTGGCATATGTCACGATAAGACGCAATCAA
Organism: Plagodis dolabraria; assembly: GCA_963854805.1. Lineage (NCBI taxonomy): Eukaryota > Metazoa > Arthropoda > Insecta > Lepidoptera > Geometridae > Plagodis > Plagodis dolabraria. The sequence continues at coordinate 2,188,857 of OY978460.1, read as the reverse complement.
CACATTAACATTATATTTTAAAAGGCGGCAGTAATTAAATAGTGACGCTCATGACATATTTTTTTTGTTTTGGCGAAAATATGTTGTAATAAAATTAGTGAAAAGCTAATATTTTAGGATACATTTTTGCTCAATTGGAGAAAAATACGACTTCAAATGTCACTTTGACAGCTGTCATCGCTAGGACCTATTGTCGAGGTTAGTTTTAGTCAATTGTAGCCTGAAAATGGTGTCCAAGTAAATGTATGTAATAAAAAAGTCAATTGATCTCCGACAATATTTTAATTGTATGTTCAATTGTACATACATATACTGGATATCATAGTCGAGAACTGACTTGTACACTTGTACAACTGCGCACTGAAGACAGTAAAAGTAATTATTTTGTTCATAACTCAAATACACGTTTTAGCTTACTTTTGTTTAACTTCGTTCGTAGCATAGACTAGCAAGCATTTGCCTGTATAGATTCTGAATAATATTTGTTCGCCCATAGACCATATCAAACAACGAACTTCGTACTGCAAATTTAATTTTCATTGCCTTAAGTGTCGCTCGAAACACGAATAACGAATTTCGGTGAATCGTAGTAGCTACCCAGGTGATTAACAGATGCAAAAAATTTCTTCGTCTAATATATGATATCATTTTAGGAATGTTTTCTAACCCTGCCTACCACCCGCCGCCCCCCGCCCCCCGGCATCGTCAACAATCAACAAACGTGCCCGCAGATTACAACGTTAATCATCTGTTTATTAACGTCCGTTTACTTCACATTTGTGGGGTTTCGTTTCAAATGAGTGTGCATAATGCATCAATCATACTTATTTGTAGTACAACTAAATATATGTATTGAACTTGCATTTATTTAATTATTGTGATGTTTACGATACTTTTACTTAAGTATTTAGTTGCTTCTTCGTAGCGTTCCATTTTTATTTCTAGGAAAACCCGATTTATAGGTTCCTAATACGCCATACCATTACTAATGCTAGTGATATCAGTCCCCACGTTGCCACTGCAGGGCCATGATCCTTCCTATCAAGAGAGTATGGTCCATAATCTGCTACACGGAGCCAGTTCAGCATTGGACTTGGAGATAGGCTCGTGGTCATCCCTACTGTCGAAGTTTTCTGATCCTTGAATGCCTACGACATAACCTTACGACTGCCATACTAAGACAATAACAAACCCAGGCAGCTTAACGTGGTTTCCGAAGTACGTGTGCACGTAGTGAAGTGGTCACCCATCCAAATAATAATCCGAATTTTTTCTTTCATTGTACTGATGAGTTTTGGTCTTTGACCACAATCTCACGTTAATGGAATCGATTGCGCTTTTTTCTTCCCTTAGCCGTCTCTTACGATTACCACGGGAAGAGATGCGACTTCTAGCCATAAATCATGGGTAATTAGTAAGCAGTATATCAAGAGGTATATTGTATTCCATCCAACGTTGTCCAAAACGTGCCGACATACAACCGACGTACGTACATTTGGCAATCCCGTGTAATCCGTACTTAGTGAAAAGGCCAACGTTTCGACAAGTGCAGCACGTGCCGGCGAGCGTGCTCGTACGCATGGCCGGTTGGTAAGCCGCAACACGCGACTACGTGACGATATTATAACGTAGGTTGCTATCAACTACATTATATTACTACGTTTTCAATACTTCATATATTTAGGGGATAGTATGCGGATATATCTATACTAATATTATAAAGAGGAAAGATTTGTACCTATTTTTGTATGTTTGTAATGAATAGGCTCAAAAAGTACTGGGCCGATTTAAAAAATTCTTTCACTGTTAGGAAGCTACACTACCCTCGGTGAACATAGGCTATATCGCATCACGCTATGAGCGACGGGAGCGGAGTAAAGCGGGTAAAACCGCGCGCGGTCGGCTAGTTCATAATAATAACAATGTATAAATATTTTTAATAATATCTAAAGAAAATTCCGCCTCTAATTCGCTGAGTTTGAAGTAGAACTGTCACTTAATATTGATTGTATTCTTAAAATAATTGTTTGTATTAAACTGTATTCTCCTTCAAAAGCAGAATTAATTATTTATTGCATTAAAATTTTAAGTCTAATTTCCTATTATTTTCTTGTTGAAATGTTTCCATATCCTTGCGGTGGTCTGTCATGGCGGAGAAAAAGGGTCATTTTTAGTGATTTTCATGGTCACATTTTTTTTAGTAATAATAAGTTCCTGAAAAAAAGGAAATGCCAGCGGCGTGTCTACAGCAGGCCTAGATTTGAGCTTAATAAAATCTCTAAAGGCATCATTCTCATGGTCATTAGCTACCCCTAATCCATCGCTCTCCGCTAGTCGTGATGCCATCGGTCCACAGAGTAGGGTGCCTATATATACATTACGTATTTCGGATTAGGTTGCTTTTCAAGAACCTTTCTTCTAGGTAATCAGTTTGGTGGCGCGATTTGGTTCATTCACTTAGGGCCTGTTTCAGAATGTTCGAGTAAGTTCCGGTTACACTACCCAGTACATATTTACTAAACAAAACACTATCTTTGCGTTTCAAAGTCATCGATTTAGCCTATCCATCGGCTAAAACTTGAAACGCGCTGCATGTCAACTGTCATTTTTATCATTCAGTTACTTTATGTGTTGCATAGCAACCCGAAACTTTATTAGGACATTCTGAAACGGGCCCTTAGACTTGCTAATTCTAATGTCTAAGCTATGGATATGTCATCCTCTTATGTCGTAGAGGCTCGAATTTCCTTCCCTTGGATTTAGTCGCACAAACTGTCACTTAACCAAGTTTCAGTGCATTAAATCATTAGCAACATACACTGGTTGTAGAATTTTATTCCGAGAGGTTCCCCCACGAATCAGTTTCTTCGGACCCTACACGGATATTTAAGTAAAAATACCTTTTAAACGTGACCAATGTTTTACCATCTACCGCGTATTTCCTAATACTGTATCATATATCCTAATAGGGTGTGATTATTGACAAATACCAGTGTAATATAGCGTAACCCTCGCATGTGTGTAGGTGCGTGACTAGCTTTGGGCGTTCGTGATGGGGCTTCGGCAGGTATCGCCGTTTGTGATCATTAGTGTTTATGTAATTGGATACAATGCTAGATTGGCTGATAATTACAAAGGACAGATCCCGGCTTTATGACGCTTAATATTTACCAGGGCTGTTTCATATCCATATAATATCCTTTTATGGATATTTGATGGATATTGCGTGTTTTAATTTGACACTTCTCGACTAAAAATATATCGTATTTATTGCTTTTGAAACGACGTATCAAACGTATTGCAGTTATTGTGATCATCAGCGCTGCCGTTGATAAAGTCATAACTATTAAAGTGAATCAGAGTGAAGTTGTTATACCAAATAATATAGTAATTTTAAATAGTAATTGAAATTGGTAGCGTATGGGTTACATGACTTGGAAATACACAGGATGACGATCGACGATTGATTTAGACATTACAAACCACATATAAAAATATTCTATAACCGTCACGAACTCATCAGAATTTTTCATATAATGAACAATTATTGTCCTTACAACCTTATCTAAAACAATAAAGTGCATAACATCCTAGAAAAGAATACACGTTACAACCATAGCTCCAACAGTATACTCGAAGATTCGGTACAGTCCAGTCACCAGCTAACGAACATCAGTACCGAATCTTCCGTTATTAATCTATCTATGGTATACACTTAGATAATGAAGGCACATATTTCATACATAATATTATGAATAGTGCTTTAAATTTTCGTATTGCAATGTACGCAACGTTGCAAATATGGTTGTAACAATATCTATTAAGTATTTGTTCAGCAACAAGTACAGACAAGATCCTAAATAGTATATGTGTATACATATAATGTACTGTTTTAAGACCGGGCAGTAAAGGCATATATTTTGATCGATATAGATTTAAGAAAAACTGCTTAGGACTCAGTCCTTATTTTTATTGTACAAAGATTTGATTTCACTATAAAAATACAGTCAGCAATGCAAAGAGTAAAATTCCACTAAGAACCTTTTTTGTCTCTAATATATCCTGTTACGTATATGTAAAATGATTAATACTGTATGTATGCAGGTAACTGAAGTTAAATTACTAGAAATATCAGATATTAGTACAAATTATTTTCACACATGTCGGAAGGAATATCACTTCAACTTTAATACTCAGATAAATCCTGGATTGACTGGACGCTTAAAAAAGATTGGACGCAAATACAGAAAGAAGATTAATACATTGAATTTAATACATTCCTCATAATTCATGTAAGTTCTATATGATTTTGAGCAATTTTAAACAATTCTAGTACTCCTAAGTACAAAGGAGCGTTTCAAACCTTATAAGAAAGAGGATTGATTGGCATTTAAAAAAAAAGTATTATTGTCGACTGTACTGTTTTTTCCAAATACGTCAATACAGAAAGACTAACAAATAAAAGTTATGTTTTATAACGAACGAATACCAATTTCTAAACGAAATGCAGCTCAAATCGGCAGAGGACATCCCGGGCCCAGGGAGGGATTATCGCAGATTTCAATCTCGATTGTATCACCTTTCTACACTCAATAATTCGTATTCTACTGTACCTAGATCGGTTAATGTCTTTACTGCCCTTTCTTAATGACCTACCCTTACAAAGCTACCTTCTTACGGCACGTAGCTTCGCAGACTGCCGCCACAGAATGGGTAATAGTTTCTTCTGTATCAGTCGGATCGTCCACTGCTGAACAGCCTCCTCCACTAAGGAGTATTTGGAAGAATCCCCACGCTCGCTAGCCGTGTTGGGGAGCGCACTACAAGATGATAGTACTCTAGAAGGCGCTGCTGCTCTCCTTCAGATATTCCCTTCTACACCTCTTATGACTCCATGGGGGACACATATACAGGGTTATTGGCAAAATGATAACAACCTCTTAGGTTTGACTTCTGCTAGTCCTAACAAATATTAAAATTTAAATTTACAACAAAAAAAAATACAAATTTATTTTTCTAAACCAAAAAATATCATTTCTAAATGTTTGTTGGGACTAGCAGAAGTCAACCATAAGAGGTTGTTGGCATTTAAATATAACCCAGTTTCTAGATCGAGGTAATTGATGTGTACAGTAGTATAGATAGTGCAATCGACGGAGAAGCGACCCTCTCTTTTTCAACAGAGGGAATCGCGGGGGGCGTGGTGCGGGGAGGGGGGTTAGACCTGAGCGGCAGTAGCGAGCTGACCCACAGCTCGATGCACACAAGTTGCTTTACTTTGATTAAGCGATCAAGAAGAATGGTGGGGCGCGTCTTCGTGTGTGGCAATATCTATATGTGGCGTGCACCCACAAGTCGGCCGAGCATTGTCTAGTAGAAAAGTATATAATATATGTAATGTAATGTAATGTAGTACTGACCACCTCTCCCCAGACGGGCTGGAAGTCCCTCCGGTGCAGGTCGGCGGGGGGCGCGGGGTGAGGCTTGGTGCTGCGGTCGAACGGAGGGGGGGCGGCCTCCTCCTCGTCGGACGATACCTGACAACACAACTATATCTTAAAAGACTTCAGAGTTAAAGTGGGAAATCACGTCTATATAGTAAGAATAAAAAAAGTTTTTAGCCGAAGTAGTTAATTTCAGCCATTTAGATTCTTAAGGAAAGATGCTGGAACACACTGTTAAGTTTGTAATAGATTTTGTACATGGGCGTGGTAGCTAGTCAGGCGGTCATTCGCAAAATGTTCTTCCACCATAAATATACCAGATGACCTCCATAGAAAATGCTTTAACCACATCTAAGCGAACCCATAAGTTTACATTTTTATATGCGGCGGCGCAAAGAACTTGAATTCCTGAATACAATTCACCAGTTTGAAACTAGTAATATTATGTATCCCATTACTGGCCCCAAGAGAGTTTCTAACAGGTCATATATGTAATTTGTTACTAACAAAGCCTAATTGTGATCCTAGAGAAATAGCGAATAATAATAATCTTGATTTAGACGTTAAATTTAAGCAAATCTATAACAAAACTCAATAATTAAACTGTTACATGTATATTATGCAACAAATAAAATGAAAGAGTTTGTTTTGAGAAGAAAATAGGTTAAATATAATGAACTAAAGGACAAATTAGACTCATAAGTGACATGTCATGTTGGCTTAGCCGTCAGAGCATACCCCGGCTATAGGGGTGGATAGCGCAAGTTTGAATCCCGCACATGACTATAATTTTACCCCTCGTTGTAATTTTGTGAATCCTTTGCTATCAAAAAATATTAAGTAACAGTTGAAATTGAACATCTCTGTCTCTCATTTTATCCACATTTTTATCCAAGACTTGTTAAGTCTAAAAAAATAATACTATAGAGCTTTCTTTGTGATTTACTGGCAAATAAAACACATATATAAATAAATAAAAATTAATAACAATAAAACTTCAACAAATAGTTAATGCAACAGTTTATAGTACGGAACCCTTCTCCACAAGGGTCCGACACGCACTTGACCATTCAGTTTTTCATTTTGATGTTTTATATTCAGATTACATTTATTAGACCAGATGTTAAAGACAGGGATACAAAATAATTTTGGAGGATATGAAACATAGCTTTCATTTTTAGACCGGGATAGATAGTTGATGATGTTGAGAAAGATAGATAGAGAGATATATACCTTGGCGATGTTAGGCGAGGAGTGCGAGCGAGAGAGCGATGTGGCGCCGGGACTGTCTCCGGGAGACACCATGTACGTGTCGCCGCCCTCCTCTTCCTAATACAACAACAACTATACATTACAACTAGAAGAAGAGAAATACTGCCAAGTGCGGATTGGACACAGTGCACACAGTGGGTTCTGTGCCTACACAGAATGTAACAAAACACAGACATTTTCTTTCAATTTTAGATTCATATCCAGTGTCCGACACGCAGTTGGTCGGTTTTAAAATTTTGCTGTTGTTATAATGTTAGATGTTGGACTGAAATCGCACCAAGTTTGACACTTGTACCGTTCTTACTATAGAACGGAAAACAAAATAATAATATACATATATAAATTTCCACTTGTTACATCTACGCATACCTGAGCAAAAAGGGTTTTGTCAGACCTACAGATGGACGACAAAGTCAGGGTCCTACAGGGGTTCCTTTGAGGTATTTAGCCCTAATAATCGTTTTATGTTGCTAATGAATTTGCTTTAGCTGTTTGCCACGATCTTACATGATAGTAAGTGATGACGTATCCAAGATATTAATGTGACTAAACATAGATTAGGAACGCAAAAACAGGTACCAGAATACATCGTTGGATGCTTGACGACAGATTTTCCACCTGAAGATAGTAGCCAGATAAAGGGAGCTATGGCAAAATGCCCTAGCATCATACACTGAAGGTAAAATCTGCGGTAGGACACAAACTAGCGACCTCCTTGTCGTCTGTCAACACTCGCAACTTTCAAATCAAAACTTTTACATGTTATACGACTACATGATAAAATGACTCAACAACGGACGTTTATAATAAAATAACCGAACATTGGTTTTAGAGGTTATTTATAGAGAAGAAGTATATTAGAAATTTTTAAAAAATATGGTGTCAAGTTTATCCTGTGATACATCAAATGAAAGGGTTGGTTTGAGATTTTTTTTTTGTTTTTATCATACGATCAGTTGTGCAACTATAAGCAGATGGCGTGTATGATCTTTGTCGTGTAGGGCGCTACTTTCAGCGAAGTCAGCCCCTTCTTTTAACAGTCAATTATTATGACTCTTAGTCAAAGATGTCCCGTCGCTTTTTAGGGCGACGGATTTTTTCAGGGAAGGTGAGTTGCCCCGCCAGCTGGTTCGGGTGCCTCTGTAATCTAGACATGTAGTTAGCTCCATGATTATCAATCTCCTCCTTCACCATAGGCATGTTGAGTATTTCATGCAGCTCTGTTGTTCTGACAAACCATGGTGCATTTGAAATTTGTTTCAGGATGTAGTTTTGCACCCTTTGTATTATCATTATGTTTGAGGCACTAGCAGAACCCCACAACTGTATACCATATGTCCAAATTGGTTTTAAGATTGATTTGTATATCAACAGCTTATTGTCCATAGCTAGTTTTGAGTTTCGTCCCATCAGCCAGTACAGCCCTTTGTATTTCAAATTAATTTCTTCCCGTTTTGTTTCAACATGTTTCCTCCAGGTGAGTCTACGGTCCAAGTACTTTACTGTATCTTGTTGTGGCAATTGGGTATAATTCAGAGTGACTGGTGCGCAGTTTTGATTTTTCAGAGTAAATGTTACATGTACTGATTTGGAAGCACTGGCAGCAATTCGCCATTTGGAAAGCCATTCATCTTTGTCATTAAGACTGTTTTGTAGTAGCCTAGAGGCCTCAGTCGGGCATTGATTGAGGCCTCTAGGCATGTGTAATATTGACTTCTCCAGTATCTTGGACATTATCGATAACAGGCTAATGGATCTATACGAGGATATCTCATGGATAGGTTTTCTTGGTTTTATGATCATTACAACTTGTGATACTTTCCACAGTTCTGGGAAATATCCAACTCTAATAATAGCGTTGAATATCATGGTGAGTAGAATAATTACTTTTCGAGGCAACTCTTCAAGAACCCTTTTGTCTATGAGGTCATACCCTGGGGCTTTTTTGTTATCCATGGACATGATGTTATTGTATATCTCATTAAGTGTCACGAGTTTCAAGGGTAAGTCAAGTTGGAGATCCTGGTTGAGAATCAAGTCAATTTCTGAATCATCCGCACCTGGTCTAGGGTCATTTGGTTTGAATACATGGCTAAGGTGCAAGCAAAAGCTTCTGCTTTCTCCTGATTTTTTCTGATCCACTGCCTACCATGTGTTCGAATTGGTGGCTTGTGATTTAAGGGTAAAGTCTCCAAAGTGAGTAGTTTGTTGTTTTGGTAGCAGATAGACCTTCCAGGTATCCAGAGCAGTGTCATTAGCATATGTTATTAGATTTTTCAGGTCCTCTATAGCTTTATTCAATTTTGTTTTGTCTTGTCGATGTCTACTGGTATGCCAAAAGCGCCGTAACCTTATTTTTTCGACTATTTTTTGCCGTATGACATCGCAGTATGTCATAGTGAGAATTATTATTAAATGAATAGTTTAATAGATTGTCAATGAAAAATATACGAAAATTAAGAGTTTCTTCGAAATTGGTGGAGGTGAGCGGAGGGACTTTTGGACCGAAAGTTAAAAAAAATTACTGAATCTAGGACTTCTTTCCTATAACCTTAGTTTATTTATTATATTGCCATGACTTACAACATAAAATAATAATAAAGAGATTTACAAATATAATAGTAAACAATGATGAATAAGCATTATATTAACAAAAAAGCATTGTTTTATATGTTTTAACACGACTGCCCAAAAAAAGGAGAGTTATGTTTTCAGGGTTCATGTATGTATGTTTGTGAGTTTCTTTATTCCATCATAACTTCTTAACGGTTCAACCGATTTTATTATATAATATATCATTAGATTCGTCTTAATAGCCCAGGTGACACTGGGTACATAAAAAAGTAAAAAAAGCAAATTGACGGATGTTAGACGCAATATTTTTCGACAAAAAAAATATTTTTTCTCCCAAACCCATCGAGTGGGGTACCAAAATGAAGGACTTTAAGAAACGATTCCATAAGTATATAAAATTTACAGTTTTAATTTTAATGGAACGATAAAACGCATAACGAAAATACTTAAATAATTTGCAGTCGGGTTTTTTAATTTTTAATTAATGTATACTTGTTATAAAATCACCTTCTTGTGTGTCTTTTTGTCATTCCAGGTGGAATCCTACAGTTCGAATTTCGAGCACTTTCTAATTAGCTATGTAACTGAAACTTTAAGCACCCAACTCGACTACAATACATTAAGTATTAAGTCACTTGTTTGTTTTCTTGTAGGTATGTCTGTTCTGTCATCCCAGGTGGGATCATGCAACTCAGATTTCGAGCATTCACAATTGGGAGATTAGTTTTATTTTCTAATATGAAAACGTGATAAAATTTGTAATGTTGATTGATGTTTCACACTTTAATAATAAAAATAACCTGTAGTATTGCTAGATTGTGTTGTTCAGCTAGTGGCATGGAATTTTCCAAATTCACGCCTTGCTAGCTACTACCAAAATGTATAAAACCTGTCGCCAAGCATTAATCGGTGTGTTCCTGCACTTGTCCTTGAGATCCTACACCTTCTAGGCGTTGGAGGCGTTGGCCTGATATACAGACACATAGACACGTCCAACTGATAGGTAACTAATTTTATTGCATTGGGGGTTATAATTAATATGAATTTATCATTGAAACTCAAACAGTCAAACAATAGGTAAAAGGTTATTTTCCGAGACACGCTGCCTACTGCAACTGCCACAAGCTGTGTCGCGGCTGCACAGCTGCTAGGTTAGCCTTTGACCACAATCTCGCCTGATGGTAAGTGATGATGTAGTGAAATATGTTGTTCAGGCTAACATATAACTTAAGAAATATGATAATATATCTAGTGACAATTCGGTCTCATTTCTTGTTAAGCAGGGATTAACAGGAAGAATTTTCTAAAAATTAAAATTCTGTATTTTTCTATATATTAAAATTCTTCCGTTTAGGCTGCGTGGCGTTTGTGACGTCACGTAGGTATAGCAGGAAAATTAGGCGGAATTGTCACTAGATATATTACTATATTTTTTTAAGTATTTTATTAAAATTAAATGTTTTCTTGAAATATTTATAAAATTTGTTATGTTCCATATTATTATGACCTTTATTAGACTCTGAGTGCGGCAAATAACCCGCTATACTCCCATCTTGTCAAAGTAGTGTACATACCTTATCGAGTGTCGGCTTCCGCTTGCCTCTCGCCTCATGCAGCTTCCGTTTCCGCTCTATCTCCAACGCCTCGCGGGTCCTGAACATCACAACCATATTAGTTTCTTTTGGAAACAGTGTCTGGGAGGCGTGAAGAGTGTGAAAATACATAGTGTGCCGATCGCACTTAGCAAGGGACAGGGGCAGCATAAACAAGAATCATTTATGGTACAACGTAAGTTGAACTATAGTCGCTACATCCCCAATACGATGGTTAAAGCACGATAGGGGGCGGGTTCGAATTCCACTCATGACTTATTTTTCCTCTCGTAAATTTGTAATTTTGTAGCGAATCGTTGGATCGATATGGCCGCTTCGAACACTAATACCGGCGACAAGCATCAAGCTGTGCTCCGGATTGAACATCATTAATTAAGACTTATTTGACTGCAGTGGGGTGCCGGAATAGAAGGCGACGATGAGAAAAATACTAGATGGGCAGTAACTGCAGTCTTCAAGACGCCTGCCAACTAGGGGATCTTGGCAAATCCCCCAAGAGACTTCTTTCGTTCAAAGGTGGACGTTATGGCTTTTGATGTGAATTTAAGAAATAACAAACTCTTTTAACAAATTATATTTTTTTTTTATATTATAACCTGATGTTAAGTGATGGTGCGGTCGTAGATGTTGTTGATGCTAACCTAGTATTACTGGCTTAAGCACAGCTACCAGATCACTTCGTTAGGTGCTTGGCGACAGATTTTCTACTTGAAGGTGGGAGGCATTCACAAAATATCGTACCTACCAAATAATGATTTGAACGCATGGTGCAATAGAAACCTATATAGAGAGAGAGCAGAGAGTAGAGAGAGACAGACCTGTCGAGTTGTTGTTTCTGTTGCTGCACTGCGGCGATCCTGTCGCGCTTGGCGCTCAGCTCGCGAGCAGCAGCAGCCTGCTCGCACACCAGCCGCAGGTGCTCCGCTGCGCCCAACAACAATCTCTTGTCTAATATATCCAGTACTAGGTTTACATAGATTATGTCATGGTGGGTATCACCCGCACTAGCAGATATTCTGCCTTGAAGTAGTAGTGTGCAGTAAATATTGCTGTGTTCGAGCGTGAAAGGCTTTTCAGCAAGTGCAATTACTGTCAATTATTTAAATAACAGCATGGTGGCACTTATTTAGCTCAAAGAATAAGCATTGCAATTCAACGGGTCAATGCTGCCAACATGCTTGGCACGCTGCCAACTGGTAAAGGGCTGGAGCATTTAGACAACCGGTGGATCTGCAATAGACTTTGCCTAAATGCTTTAGTCGTATTAGCTTAGGGTAATTGTACACAGTTTGTAGTATTTTATTGAATTATTTTTATAATTTAATTAAATTATATTAAGGCATTTTATTGAAAAATAAACAAAAACTTTTTCATAGTATGCATAAAATAACAATGTTGGACTCTGAGTATATATATGAGCTTTATGTAGAGGAAGTTAAATTGTTCTACTTAGAATATATGGCATTACACAAAACTTTTTTTATGTAACAGGTTCCTAATAAGTAGACTGGCCACTTGATAGTTAACGCCTATCGATATGGATATCCATTGTTGACTCTCTTTTTGAAGGGCCCTAGGTTGTAACTTCTCAGGAATACTACAGAAGATATATAACAATGTATAAACAGGTCTGCATGAGACACCCACCTTGTGTATCGTTGGCCTGCGCCACCTGCGCAGCACTGGCGATGCTCTCGGCCAGTTTCTGAGCTTCCTCTTTCTCGCGGCGCTGGTACTCATCCAGCTGCTCTCGAAGACTCATGTTCTCTTGTTCCTGTAGGAACACAATACAGACACATTGACAGAACATACCAACATTATACCACTCTATCAAATTAACGTTTCTTATTGCTGCTTAACTTTTCCTAGCTTATTTTATACGACGGAGCGGGGAAAGAAGGAAAAAACATATTTTTTGTCAATTGCCACGGTGGGGTTTTGGTTCACAGAAAAATGTTTTCTCATACCGGTGAAATTCCATGATCCAAAAATAAATAACATAGAATAACTGACCATATCATACTGCTTGTTCTCCAGCTGCATCAGCTGAGAGATGATCTCCTGTTCCCTCAGCTTGTACATAGCGCGCAGCTCCTCCTGCTGCTCCTCCTCACGCTGCTTGCGGACCTTCTCCCAATCCTGCACAATAACATTTATATAAACAATCATTCCTCAAGGCCGGCAACACATTCTTGATACCTTCGGTGTTACGGATCAAATTCAAAATAATTTATTCAATTTAGGCGTCTACAAAACTTTTAAGAAGATCAATTACTAATTTTAACATTGAAATATACTACATTGTACTGCCATTCAAAGAAAAGCAAAATGATGGATATATTTTTATCCGTTGTTATAATATTTAGGACACTAAGGGCCTGTTTCAGAATGTTCGAGTAAGTTCCGGTTTTACTACCAGAACATATTTATTAAACAAAACACTATCTTTGCGTTTCACAGTCATCGATTTAGCCTATCCTTTTTATCATTCAGTTATTTTATGTGTTGCATAGCAACCCGATTAGGACATTCTGAAACGGGCCCTTACACTTACATAATATTGTTTCCATAAGTGGATACTATTAGGCTCTTGGTGTACCAAAATTCTCCTAGTTATATCATTGTCTTAGCAGCTGTTTGTATTCCTTGTAAAATAAAATAAAAAATTAAAAAAAATGTATAGAGCCATTGCGAGAAGAACGGTCAAAAAACTCGAGGCCATTCTTTTAAACTTCTTTTAACAATGTGTTCCATACAACATTTGTTTAAATTACATACGTGGCAGGCGATAGGTTTACAGAGGCGGAATTGTCCAAACATCGTTTAAGTAATCACAAAATGTGTAGTAACATTTCTTAATCAAAATTAATAATCAAAGCATTGTAAATTTGTAATATGTTTGGGAACTTTATTATAAAACTGCAATTACCTAAAATCTGGCACTGCTATTTTATATTTATTCCCAGTGTTGTAATCGTGATTATCACTTTTTTTTTTTGTGAACATACATAATATTATCAAATATACACATACTCAATAAAGTTAAAATATGAATTTCTTTAAAAAGATCTCTCAGGGATTCCCTAGTATCCATTTTATATATGGCTCGAATTGCACGCTTTTAGATTGTCTCTATCTCACGCTGTGCTTTGCTGTGTATCTCAGCAGCAGCTCCCCACAGCAATACACCATACGACAATACTGTGGAAGTACGCGAAATAAACTAGCCGTGCAGTAGTTACGTCTGTTAGCTGTCTTATCTTACAAACTACATATGCAGCAGAACTAAGTCTTTCAGCTAGATTATGTATATGAGGATCCCACTGTAAAGTTGAATCCATTTTGATTCTCAGGAAGACCATAAGCGACAGTGATTACTTAACTTCAAGTGAGCAGCCGATTGCCCACCTACACCATAAGAAATAGATGTGTTACCTGTTCCGCCTCAATCCTCTGCATCTCCAAGGTGAGTGAGGTATCAGCGATACGTTCCTGTTCGTCGAGGATTATCTGCATGCTTCGTGAACGCTCCTCGTACATTTGTATAGCGGCCGCCTGAAACACGTATTTACTACTGATAACTAACTTAACAACTTTATGTCAAAGGGTGATTGGCGCAATGCAGTTTGCCACTTGTGCTGAAATGCAATTGTCACAGGCAGAGGTTCCCGACGACATGAACTGAACCTGAGCCTTTGACCAATTTTACCTGATGATAAGTGATGTGATGATGGGGTGAATAGGCATAACCTATTGATTCGTACTCATTGCAATACCTAATAATGTTATCCCTATTGTGGTCGAATATTTTTTCTTGTTATGACCACACTGGCAATGGCACAGAATAAAAAGGAGCAGAAGGATCACTCTCCAAAGCTATTTCAATAAATAAGCGACTCTAGCCACGAAGCAATAAAGTGCACTTCAGCTCGCAAAGCTCGGAGCACCTAATATTTATATTCTTCTACAAGGCGGCTCTGACACACCGCGCGCGGCACGTACAATTGTCCCGCCCGGACGGACGCGCCGCGCCCTGTGCCCTGTGCCCTGTGCCTGCAGCGACGTCCCTAACGTGCGGACTGAGTCAGGCATGGAACGGTGACATTCTATAATCTCAGCTGTTCCCTAAACCCGATCTGGCATCTATGTCAATGAATTTTCTATAATTACCTTTTTGGAATTCCTTTGAATATTGTTTTAATTTCTTTGAATTTGCCCTAAACACTTTGTGTAAGGTTTATGTAAGTGTCTAAACACATTTAATTCCTTAGTTTGTGGCTGTGGAGCACCGACTTCAACAGCAAACATATTTTTGAAATTTCTATAAGTTTTATCCTGGAAATTGCGGTTAGGTTAGGTTTTTTAAGACAAACTTTGCACAAATTCCATAAATGGAAGACTTTCAGTTCTGCTGCTTGCCCCAGCCGGTGAAACTTCCTTCATCGCCAACCTAGGATTGGAGTTGGCTCTCAAGGACAGCTGCCGATCCGTTAAGTGTTTGGCGACAGATTTTTTTTCTATGTGAGGGTGGTAGCTAGCCGGACGAGCATTCACAATATAGTAAACTCATACTACATATAACAGGCAGAAAAGATCAAGCCCTCAGTAGAATTGAACTTAAAGGCGCCATCCACGGCTGGCTATATCCAGTCCCGATGGGCTAACATCGCTATATGTACCTGGGGCGAGGGGGGGTAAATGGAACTTGTTACCTTGCTGGTCCTGTCGACGGAGGGCTCGCCGGGGCGGCGCGGGGGCGGGGCGGCCGTGGGGGCGGGGCCGGGGGCCGCGGGGGTAGGGGGCACCACCTCCGACCACGACGGGTACTCGATGTCACCTGCGAATATTATACGTATACATACTACATACTAATCACTAACCTTAAAAAACATATCGACTGTGAACGGGCAATATTTTTTTGCGATATCGTTTTCCTAAGTTGCGTGATAAAATATAGAAAGAATCAAGTGCCTCTCACTGTAGACATATTAGCACGTGAGCTTGCACAGATTTGAATGATTAAACGAAGAAAAATAGACAAAAACAAACCTTGACAGAAGGTTATGTAAATATTACCTTAAATAACCGATTTTTCTGGGAAGCTGTTTGTTTTGGCAAATTTCAAACTAGCAAGTCAACTGTATTTTAATCATTTGGAACACTAGCAGAGTTGAAAAACTAAAGACGCATATTGTATGAAAAAGTGTTAATTGAAAGTTCTGAAAGTTCATCAGACCGATAGAATAGTATAAGATGCACAAGCGGAAGATTATTTAATGTAACAATAGAGTATTCTTCTTGCAATACGATATCACACTTTGGCTAAACATTTTATGGCTAACATAAAATGTATAGCCAAAGTGTGATCTATTTAAATATATATTTATTTATCGCCTCTCGGCACACAACCCTGACTACATCCACAGGTTTCAATGAAGGTAAAACGCGCTTGCTGCATTTTCTTAGCATGGATAGGATTCCAGGATACAGCTAACTGAAAACCTCCCACTTGAATAGAAATTTTAATATTTCCTTATTCAAAAGCTTCTTCTATTAATCTAGAATGGTAGTGGTCCACGTAAACACTTATAACTACGTCCAACCCGGATATAACGACATTGAGGTAACCTTATAACTTTGGACGTTATATCCGATAGTTGTTATAAGCATTATACTCAAGTAGTCATATTAATTAGTCATATGTATGTATAGAATTTTTAATAATAATTTTTAGTCCAAAAAAACTTGTAGTACCAACATTAAAGCTTATAGACTTCAATCAGTTTTTAAAGTTATCGGTCATCTTGGTCTGTTTTTTAAGCTGAGTCTCAAATTATGTTTTTCGTTTTACGTTTTATTCGCGTGAGGAGTGCTTGATTATATATTATTATATCTTTCACGCTGTTAACTATCGCACTAAATAAGTAAAGAAAAATGCAAGGTCAATTGGCACAGAGCGTGCATGAGGTTTGGATGGGGGTGGGAGAAAGTGCATAGATAATAATAAGTCATAACATTCCTTCAAAGATTAGAATAAGTTTGAAAATTGTTCGTATTGTTTTATTATGCTGGTAATAGCTGGTAAAGCATAACACAACGGTTGGTCATTATAGCCGATATATCGATAATATTTCGTCGTTCTATCCGATTGTGGAATCTTCGGCCTAGACCTTACTATTCGGTCGTTATAACCGATCCGTCGTTATACACGATGTCGTTATATTCGGTTTTGACTGTATGTGCTCAAGTCGCAAAAGTCTTAAAGATGCTAGCTTAGTCATTCTTAGCCGATCAACTAAAGGCTAGCCTATAAATAAATATATGTAGAAAAAAGATATTCACATAAATAATGGAATAAATGAAGTGTTTAAATAGAAAAGTGAGAACATACCGAGCATGTCATCGAGCAAGTCTGGGTGTGGTGTAGAGGGCGGCGGCCTGGCCGTCGGGTCGGTGGTAAGCGCCGGGTAGCGCAGCAGCCAGTCCTCGTACCCACCGCGCAGCGCCAGCGGTGCTCGCGAGTACTGCACCTTTATGTCCCACTACACAACAACACACACTTTATATTACACATTCATCGGTTCTCACACCTATGTTTGAAACCATATTTAAAATTGGGCTATTTGAATGTTGCCATTTTTCGAGAACAAAGTTGCATTTGACGTTCATTGTACATGATTGATCATGAAGTTTACTACACTAAATTTCTTATGTTAACTTGAACAGATATTAAAGATTTATGCAGACAATTTTATATAAGTTAAGTTTAAAGTCATTTTATATGTTACAAATTACTTTTCACTATATTTTTTGCATTCCTAACATGAGTGGGATGGTCATACCTTCAGCAGTATGGTCTTGAGAAGGTATAGAGTCTTCCCTGGAATAACAGCAGCACTGTTCCAGTCGAGCAGCACGATCAGGTCCATGGTGGCACGCTGAGTCCACACCGGTCGGGACTCAGCTGGCAAGTTCTGCTCCAACACATTAGCTGATTGGCTGGAACATAACATGTGAACATTTAATTACAACAAATTATTTTTAAAGTATATATTTTAAGATAACATCAAATTGATAATTTAGAAAAACACTAAAAATTTTCAAAATATATCTAGTGAAAACTCCGCCTAATTTTCCTGTTAAAACGACGCGACGTCATAAACGCCATTTAGCCAAACCAGAAGAATGTTCGACGCGTTTCGCTTTACTCGTGGCATCCTCAGGAGGCCTTGACTCTTCGAGCGCGAGTCGAGAAATTATTTCTCTCCTGTTTATTATTATTAAACATTGATTTCCGCAAAGTAATATATTCATATTCATTAAAATATTAACATTTTCAGTAATTACATTGCAAATTACATTTCAAACTGTACTGTGTTTATATGTATAAAACAATTGCAAATGTATTCAATCGCTTTTATTTTATGACCCTGATTATTTTGGTAACAGATAGACAGAATTTGTAACATCATTCTGGCCTCATGACCACAACAATGCATAGTGTTTCAAACATTGGGTTATTTATCAGTACTAATATTATAAATGTGAAAGTAACTGTCTGTCTGTTTGTTACGCTTTCACGCCAAAACTACTGGACCGATTTGAATGAAATTTGGTATGGAAATAGTTAGAGACCCGGGAAAAAACATAGGATAGTTTTTATCCAACTGCGCAAAAAGAGGTTAATGTTTTTGCGCGATAACCGATATACGCGCGGGCGGAGCCGCGCCGGAAAGCTAGTTTTCTAAAACTGTTACATAATCTAGCCCTTGGCCACTATCTCATTTATTGGTAAGTGATGATGTGGTCAAGGATGGTAAACAGACTAAGATTTGAATTCCAGGCTCTCAAGGACTGCTGCCGGAATATAGTTAGGTGCTTGGCGACATGTTTTCTAATTGAGGGTGGTAGGTAGGCAAGGCGAGCATTCGCGAAATGAACTTCCACCATGCGGTGAAGCTCAAGCTGGCGGTGGGGATCGAACCGTGAACCTGAGGCATGGCAGTTCATCAGTTAAAACTGCTTAAAAAATAAATTAAATGCGATTTAATCCATTACTTTGTCAATATTTTTAATTAATTAGTCATGTTGTTAAACTGTTGTAACTTCAATATGATTTAGCATAGTGGTATGGCCAGCTACCACCCACAAGTAGAAAATTTGTGGCCAAGTACCCAATAGTATTTTTAGGCAGCCATTCTGAAAAACCCTTTCTAGGTATGACGAGGATATTCCAGTAATACAGGGTAAACATTTCTTATTGGTACACCGTAGTACCACAAGCACGTTGTTAGCTGATTGTACAGCATGCAATTTTCAGATACATGGATAACATATTCAAACTAATTGCATGACAAATGCAATCGTAAACACTGTAAGTCTTGAATGGTGTAAACTGATTGTGTAATGGTTGTTTTGTTACTCTATCTATGTGGTATGTATCAGACACAATCCTGACTTCAATATGAATCTCAACAACTAACCCTGGAGAAATGCACTCCTCAGGAACACTTATGCAAGCCGGGTGGTTGATGTGAGACTCTAGATAGTCCTTCCCTGGTCTGGCATCCAAGATCATCACCTTCAGCTTGCCACTCTTGAGGATTTGGTACAGGTTCTCACTGCTAATTATCACTTCATCAGGATCTGAGGGGCAATTTACATAATACAATGAATAAACTCTATGAACAATAATATTTCCTGTGTATGCCAAAACTTATGTATTTTAGGATAAAATATATCAAAAATCATTAATTCACAATGAATATGATCATGAACCTTTTAGTTTAATCCAATTATTTTTGTTCCATGTGCAACATGAATGTAATTTATTTATTTATTTCATTTCACAAAATCCACAGATCTTAATTATAATATACAATAACATAATATTAAATCTTACATCCAATTACGGATTTACATTTTCTAGTGTTAATTTTAAAGAGAGCAACAAATTAAAAGTTAATAATAAAAAGTAATGTTGATTATACAAAGAATACGAAAAACTGCCTAATAGTTGCCCTTATATTGGTAGATACATCTGATAGCCCAGGGAAGGAATAATAAAATAATTGGGCAGACATACACATTATGTGACAATACATTTGTTTTTAATATATGAGTATCTAAATCCATCAAAATATACTCCCACATTATGTGACAATACATTTGTTTTTAATATATGAGTACCTACATCCATCAAAATATACTCCCACATTATGGACAATACATTTGTTTTTAATATATGAGTACATACATCCATCAAATTATACTCCCACATTATGTGACAATACATTTGTTTTTAATATATGAGTACCTACATACATCTAAATATACTCCCACATTATGTGACAATACATTTGTTTTTAATATATGAGTACCTACATCCATCAAAATATACTCCCACATTATGTGACAATACATTTGTTTTTAATATATGAGTATCTAAATCCATCAAAATATACTA
This sequence comes from Plagodis dolabraria, assembly GCA_963854805.1. Lineage (NCBI taxonomy): Eukaryota > Metazoa > Arthropoda > Insecta > Lepidoptera > Geometridae > Plagodis > Plagodis dolabraria. The sequence continues at coordinate 2,168,488 of OY978460.1, read as the reverse complement.
CCACATTATGTGACAATACATTTGTTTTTAATATATGAGTACTTACTTACCGCCAATATAATTAACAATTAAGTAGAAGTTTGTAATCAGAAGAATATACCTTCATATTAAAATAACTACACATTTTTTACTTGAGTATCTTTTTAAAGAGTTTCATGATTCTAGGTAAACAGAGAGAAAAATAATCCTGTGGGTTTTAGTAAGTGCATTGGGGAGTATCAAAATATGCATTGTAAATGGCCATATTAATGGACTCAAATGCTTGTACAAACTTTGCTATATATTTTACAGCTCCACTGGACTGCACACCTTAGTTCCCAATTTATACTAACTTCAACTTCATTGCTACTTTTTTACTTCGCCTTTTTTACTTTCTTGTAAAGAATACTTTTAACAGCAACATGATTTTACAAGGTTCCATTAGCCATTTACATTAAGGTTTAGTAGCAAAGTGGGAATTTGTAGGGTACTTATCCCCTAATTTGTAGGAACAGGCCGGCCGGATTTGCGCACATTTGTAAATTTACAAATTTATCATAAAATCTGCGTAAGTCCGATTTTCATAACGCAAACAGTTTTCAAAAGGATCCTTGGCTATACGAGAAATAAGACATATTTTTCTGAGGTAACTGAAAGTGTTTTTAATAATTTTATGAAATCTGAAACAGCACAAATTACTTTTTGGCGCCAAAATATTACGTCATTTAATAATAATCTCATAACTACATCTACAGTAATGAACCTAGAAAGCTGTAATTTTGTATAGGGAACAAGTCTATAACGGTGTTAAAATAAATTGAAAGGATAAGGATTGAAGTTTTTTTTTAATTTTTTTAGTTTTTACCCCCTTATCTTTCCTGACCGAGATGGCGGTTGTCTGAAAAAAAGGTTTAGTGTGAAGTTCGTATATATTTGATCTTTATAATTCAAACTTTGTTAGTAAGCTAGTATTCTTGCCCATACAAAACAAAAAACCGCATCACTCTACTATAACGGGAAGTAATTCAAATGGTGAAACGAAAATAAAAAACTTTCATTCGATACATTTTGCCGCGCAAACACTCACTGATGGTAACTTATGTACTAAATCATCTTGTAATTTCTAAACCTAAGCATTTGAAATAATTCAGGCGTATAAATTACATGTAAATAATCATATCATAAGAAGAACCAAAGTTTGAGTTTTATCTGGTTTAATTCTGCAGAGAAAGAGACTGCTTTCAAGGCCCAGAAAAAATATGTAAGAGCAATTTGCGGTCTGCAAAGTACAGAATCATGCAAACCATATTTCAAAACCTTGCGACTGCTGACTCTCCCTTCAATTTATATCTACGAAGCCTCTTTATTTGTAAAGGCTAATCTCAGTCAATATAACAGTCTAAATAGTGAGAGACATAAATCTACGCTTCGCAATATTTCCTGTCGAACGACTTTGTATGGTAATAGTATTTTTATAATGGGTACGAAAATTTATAACAATTTACCATGCACTCTTAAGGACATAAATTTTATAAATGTGTTTAAATACAAACTGAAATGTTATTTGCTAGATAATGTATACTATTCCATTAATGAATTTATGAATGAAAATAAAAAGCAGTAAGAAAGTATGACAACTAATTGTAATTCTCTAACATTTATTAATTTATATAATCTATTGTTTTGACATAATTTTATTTATTATTTGCATTTTAATTTTTGGTGCGTTTATATGTATAACTGACATATAATTTACTTGTGTTTGCAATGTGAATTTTGTATTGATATAAAACAACGATAACTAACACATAATATATTCTTATGTTCTACAGTTTGTTTTGCACACCCTAATTGGGTTGAATGTAGTGAAGAAATTAAGGTTTATTTACATCTTAACCATTTTATGTACCTATGTTCATGCATTAAATGATTTTGAATTTGAATTTGAGGTTGTGGAGTTTTAGAAAAAAAAAAAATTGCACTTCCAAACAGTTTTTCTGGCAAAATTCTTTCAAAAAACTGCATCACTACTTTTAAGATATTTATCCTCTGTCATAATTCATGGGTAAAGAATTATAGTATATACTCATATTAAAAGAAAAATCATAGTTGTAGATAAATTAGTTTCAGGATCAAAAAAAAACATTTTCCCGCCATTTTCGTCGTCTGTTCTAACCCATTTTCCTGTACAATTTTCATAAAATGGTCTATTTTTATTTCTTTTCCCATAAAGCGAATATGATGAGGATTGCATTGGTACCAAGAAGTTTCTATTTTAATTGGAGATTGCATCAAATAAACTCAATTTAAAAACAAAAAATCTCAAAATCTGTAAAAATATATTTACTAAATACTATATTTATAAATATATTTTGCTGTTTGATCCACTCAAACTAAATGGATGAAAATGTTATTTTTGTATGGTATAGGTGATGACATGTTTAGGTAATGAAAAACAACTTAGTACTAAAAAAATGACACAGGGCGTCGAGGGATAAAGAAACATGGACATTTCATCAAGAATGCGCTGTACCCGCTCTTCATATTCAATATATGAGGGGATATCTATACTTATAATAAAACTGTAACAGGACCAATTCTGTACATGGGAGATATTTTGAAAAAAAAAAATGTACAGTACTCTGTAGCTGATACTGATGCCGAAACTGTATTTTTTTTTATTTTTGTCTGTCTGTCTGTCTGTCTGTATCCCGGCCGCGCATCACTCCAAAACTACTGGATGGATTTCAATGAAACTTAGCATGGTTTGAGTTCATACTACAAGGTAGGATAATTTACATTTTTATCCCGAAATTCAGCATGGTTCCCTTGGGAGAGGGGATGAACGTCAAAATATACACTTAGTTGTAATTTATTAACGCGTAGTCCGATTTCTTACGTTCTTTTTAGGGTTCCGTACCCAAAGGATAAAAACGGTCTGTCCGGCTGTCCATCCGTCTGTCCGTCCATCCGTCCGTCCGTCCGTCTGTCACCAGGCTGTATCTCAAGAACGGTGATAACTAGACAGTTGACATTTTCACAGATGATGTATTTCTGTTGCCACCATAACAACAAATACAAAAAATTGGCCAAGTGCGAGTTGGACTCGCGCACGTTAAAACAAAAAAAGGTTAAAATACGAAGTCTAATGTTGTATAGCTAATGGTACGGAACCCTTCGTGCGCGAGTCCGACTCGCACTTGGCCGATTTTTTGTTAGAATAGTGGTACTTTAAAATTTATCCCGTAAATATTTCAAAGTCATCGGGTTTGAAGTTCAGAAATAACAAACATCACAACCTAAATATTACGTTCCAAATAGCTTGACATCCAGAATGTACAGGAACCTTTGAACGTACGGCTCATCTTAAGCTGGCGTTTGCACTTTATCGTATAGATATAATAGATAGGTCTGTCGTCGGACCACTCCAAAATATTCTGATATTTCAAATAATAAAACACAGTTTTTTTTATTACGATAAGCACAATTTCCCCTATGTATATTTTTCATAACATGCAGTGCTCTAATCAGTCTAATCTATACCTATAACAATTTGGAGAAGGCAGGTAGGGAAGCGCGAGGGGTAAGACGCTTACATTTATCTATTTATACTCATAATAAAACTGTAACAGGTTCAATTCTGTACATTGCAGATATTTTGAAATTATTTTTCAGAGCAATCTGTAGCTGATACTGATGCAAAAACTGTTTTTTTTTTCTGTCTGTCTGTCTGTCTGTATCCCGGCCACACATCACTCCAAAACTACGGAATGGATTTAAATGAAACTTAGCACGATATGAGTTCATACTACGAAGAAGGATATAGAATACTTTTTATCCCGAAATTCAGTACGGTTACCTTAGGAAAGGGGATGAAAGGCAAAATGTAAAGTGAGTTGTAATTTATTATTTCACGAGTAGTCCGATTTCAATCATTCTTTTTTTGTTGCAATAGTGGTAATTTAATTATTTTCCCGTAAATATTTCAAAGTCCTCAGTTTTGCAGTTAAGAAATTACAGATATCACAAACTTAATATTTCGTTTTAAATAACTTGAACCGCGGAATGTTGAGAAACCCTTGAACGTACGGCTCATCATAAGCCCATAGGAAGCCCGGAACCCCACGGGAAGCCCGACACCCCACGGACAGACCGGCATCACACACAATTATTTAGTTTTGCAAGCTTGCTACGATAAAACTCTAAAATGTGGTACATTCACCACAATCAGTTTTTATAACTACATATCTTTCTTTTGCCGGATACATTTCGGAGACTGCGCAATGGAAGTGCACAATGTTGTCTTAGGTTTTCGCGATTGTTACACTTTGTAATTAAACAACTTTATACGGTTTAAATCGCGTATATTTATCATTATTTTTCAAACACTTTGTAGTGATCTTGGTCACGGGGTGACTGTCGGGACAAAAATAACGATAAATATACGTGATTTAATCCGTTTAAAGTTGGAAGTGAACAAGTTTAGTAGATTGTAATACAATGGTCGAAAGGAATTGATAACTTTCACCCGCGTTCAGCTCTCTACTTTCATTTCGAATTTAAAAAAAGTAGCTTTTCTAAAAATTATTAATTGAAAAAATAACTTACTAAAAAAATATTGAGAGGAGAGAACTATTTGTGAAATTTTACGTAAAATTTTGTTTGGAATATTTACGGGCGGCTATTGCCCAAAGAGGAATCTCTCTGCTTTTCACTACTAATATAAGGAATAACGATATATAAATAGTATGTTTTTTATATTATTTATTTTGATTTTAATAACATGAGCAGAACCTATTTAAAATTAATGCGTCTATAGTCCAAGTAGGAATCGATGACTTACATACGTGTTAAGCACTCTACTTTTCATTTAAAATATGAGGATGGTAAATAAAATTTAGTTTTTCTAAATATTTACTAAAAATAATAAACATGAGTAGAAGATACAAAGATACACTAGGAGTTAGAACAATGAAATTTAGGGAAATTTTTAGTTACTTTTTTTTTACCTTATATTTAGTTACTACCCTGCCAAACATAGTTTTTATTATTTTTTTTATAACAACAGAGTATTTTACAACGAAAAATCTTAGACATATAACTTTGTTTACACCTTACAATTATTGTTACAAGTCATTCCGGCCCAAGAGAAGGAAGCATTTACTATGAGTTTTTCCCGGCCTTAGGTGGGAAGGAGCCTCTCCTACCCGGTACTCAGATCAAACAAACACTACTTTCCGAGAATGAGAAATAAAAAAAATATGTTTGATCTACCGTCAAACAAACCACCGCTTTAAAATCGAAAATCTAAAGAAACGCACAATGTACTTTGCTTCAACATTTATTGTGCGAACTGGGAAAGAACTCTCTGAGTTACTACTAACTTAACTACTGTCTTCTGGAAAATACAACCCGCGAGTTTTGAAATCCAAAGTAAAAAGCTCCATTCTGAGCTATGGTTTACTAAGTATAAGAGTACTTCACCGCAGACCACAGTGTTGCTCAATATGGGATAACAGTGCACAAATGTGAATAATTAGTCTGCAGGTACTGCAATCGCGAACGAAATCGCGGGTACAGCTAGTATTGAATATATTTGTATCATGGAATTTTGTATTGAAACTGCAATGATTTATACTAAGCTATGAAGCTTCAATTAAGCTCAGTCATTAATACTTGCCAGGAAGTCCCATAGGCTGTGGTGGTTCAATGACGGTGACACTCTCCATGACCTTCTTCCGATTCTCCTCTATTTTAGCTTTCACCATCTCATTATCCTTGATTTCATTGAGTCGTTTTACTTTCTGTTCTTTTGCATATCTGAAATGGTCAATTTTATCTAGGGTTTATTGACATATTAAGTATTTGCTTGTGTAAGTTATATGTATTTTATTGTAAATAAGCAAGATTGTAAAGATATCTTGCTTATTGATACAATCAGAAGATCACATCTGAGTGATGTAATTGTGGCGGAACAAGCCAGAGTCCCACCTGATGTTTAGTGGACTAACCTCTGCCTATAACAGATGCGTTTAATCACAAGTAAAAAATTGCACTGCACCCGTCAGACTAAGACATACAGATGTTAAGTCTCATGTGCCTGTAATTTTACTAGCTCTCAAGGACTGCTGCCGGAACACACTTTTATGTACTTTGGCCAGATTTTATACTTGATGGTGGTAGCTAGACAGGCAAGCATTTGCATAATGACTTTCCATAATGCATGTATAATGTATCTGTGATATGTTATTTGAAGGCAGTTAATTACTTTTCTACTTTATTATTAATTAATGTGGACTAAGGGTAGATTAAAATATACCTTGACATACCCCACTGACTTGTAATGGCTACCTAGCTGAATATACGATCCAAAGTCAACATGCGTTTTAATTAATTTCAAGACATTATGGTATCAAACCATGGACCTGTGGCACGGCAGTCCATAGCAATTACCTCTCGGCCTCTTCTTTTCAGTGACACTGCTTTCACTTTTTAGAAGCACTGATGGCACAGTGGTAATTTATTGCTACATTGTGATCCATGGTGGTTGGAAATTTCAGGTTTAAAACATTCAGCCACCATAGCAAGGCAGCTAGCCAGGTGAATACCTACTTAGTTAGCTGCTTCCCTCACATAGAAAATCTGGTGCCTTGTCTAACAGTGTTTTCCAGCAGCTTTCTTTGAGATCAAGTACCTATTCTAGGCTTACCTTGAACAATGTATTAATCTTGTGCTTCTTCCTAATTGCAACGTTGTTTGTGACAAAATCAGTTGCTCACAATTGCATTAATAAGGTTAGTTTTGTTGATTATCTGTCGTCTAGATAGGTTTATCAATGCCCCATGCACTTTACGTAAGTGAAAACTTATATAATAAAATGTTTATTTGCATAGAAACTAAAACTAGTACAACAGACTCATAAAGATACTACAATATTTAGTGAATTTCTTCACTTTTACTTACAGCTATGAGAAAACATGTTAATGACCATTAATTCTACCAGTACGAGTAGTAAGAATAAATACAAAAATATTTAATTACGTGTTCCCTGTACTTATGCTTACATTATAAGACCTGAAGTTTATGCCACCAACACAAAAATAACCAGTTAAATAATCAACATTAACCAGCAAATGTGATATTATATGGCCATGCATGTTGCTAATAATATAATTTGTGGAATCATTACATTAGCATTTGTAATTTTTTAACAAATTAATTAAAGTACCATAAAGAGCTGTTGGGCTTTTGTGAATTTTCACATTATAACTATTTAACATTCAATAAATTTGACAAACATCTGATATTTTCACCAACACAACATCTCTTTAAAAAAAGTTTTTTTGTCATTTGAACATTTTGACATCAAGACTAAGTTTCCCGTAATCAATACATACAAAACATTATTCTCTTAGATCACAGAACTTTTTTAAAATATGCCATCAAAATGCAACTTAAATGACATTATATAAAATGCTACTAATGCTTCAGCCCCAATTTGAATGTACCAAAAATACTGTAATACCAATTAGGAGCCACATGCCAAAATAATCCTTAGAATTAAAATAAATTGTGTTAGGTCAGTATCTGACAGGATAAAAATGATAGAAACCCTATCTTATGTGTAAAATGTGTATTCTCAGCAGTCATAATATAGGTTACCTTTCAATCAAACTATTTTTGAGCGACTCAGCAGCATCAATTGCTTTAGTAGGATTCTTGGCACCAAGCATATTGTTGAAGTATGACTTGTCCTTTAGGTACTCCTTGTCCTTGCTGATGTATGCAATCACACGGAGGTACTTCATGTAGTACACATATGAATACTCTTCGTCACCCTTAGCACGAGCCTCCTCAGCGCTTTCAAACAACTTCTGGGCTGTTTTGCATAACCTGGGTAGGAAACTATTGCAATTAAACTACAAATTCTACAAAATAAGCAACCGAATTGAACGAACTATATACCAGTAAGGTAGACTTACGGCGTCGCTCTCTTCGTTTTTAAGTCTGGAACATTGTGCAGTTTGTCCAAATCCTCTATGCATTTTCCAAGGTGAAGCTGAATTCTTCTCGCTTCAGTCATCTTGAATTTACCACTCTGTCGCCTGGTGAACGAAATAAATCGTATCTGATATTCTCCAGATCTCAGTTTTCTACATTTGGTATAGATATGAAAGTTAGACTATGTCACTAGGATTATTGTAAAATTTCACGGCAAACAATAAAAATCACTATCCAATCCGAAAATGTCATGTTTTTACTTGGCAGATTTTGGCATTTGGCATTAGTTTTTTATACTGATGGTACCACAGAATATAACGAAAATGCGTTTGGTTCTCAAGGAACAAAATCAGAAAAAGAAAATAGGTACTCACCAATAACATTACAGGTGATTTCAGCACACTTTTATCAAAATTTTCAATGTTGTGAACAGAAGTTGTTTTTTTAAACATTCGCTTGGATTGATTAGTCTGCCGGTTGCAATATTTCCGTTGCCATGTCGTCGGCATCTAAAGCGTAGTATATATTCTATTTTAGTGGTGGATAATATAGCATCTAGCGCCATAGCAAAGCGTGTTATTGCCTTGTAGCGCATACAGCGCGCTTTGTATATTATTCTCTTCGCGCTATTAATATAACGTTTAGCATCAAGCGTCCACTAACGTGGCTGGGTAGGCCTATAACGCGGATATGCGCAAAGCGTGTTAACGCGACCGAAACCGCGCGATGACTGAAGCTTGGCGCTATGCCGCTATCCGCTATACTGTCACTATAACAGTATAGCGGATAGCGGCATAGCGCCAAGCGTCAGTCACCGCGCGCTTTCGGTCGCGTTAACACGCTTTGCGCATATCCGCGTTATACTGTTGCGCCTGACGCTATTGTGACAAAACCTAGCATAATGCATCTAGCGCGAGCGCCTTGTTTCGTTATAACGATAGCGTATAATAAAGCGTGCTATTCGAATATAGTTTATAGTCTCTAGCGCGTTGGTGCTGTATAGCGGATTTGAACAATACTATTCTATTTGATCTATGATCTAAAGATGAATGAAATGAATGATGAACTTTTTGTAAGGGTGTTGCCAAGTTCAATGACCAACGTCGATTTGGTTTCATCTGTTCGAAGTCGAACAGGTAAATGGTATACATCTTTTAAATCAGATGGTAGAAAGTCCACTTCAAGGTTTTTTAACAGCTTATTGGTCGTTCTGAATAAGTCCTGCTATTTTTCTTGTAGTTGTTTCGGGGCTACCCGTACGTCTATAAAGGTCTTGCGAGAGTTCCTCTCCATATGGAGTCGATCCTATTCTCAATTTTCATAATAAGTATAGACAGGTCTTTGCGGTTTTCTTCAAGATGGCGTATTTTCAATTGCAAGTCCGATAACTGCCCGGTCAAATGGTCATGACGATTTTGAATATCCAAATTAGAGCTATGGATTTTCTATCTAGCCTTGTATTTTGTTTGTCATAGAGTCTAGCATTGCTCTCATTTCGTTTTTAAAAATGTCTAACTCTTTGAAATCGTCGTTTGACATCCTGCGGCGTTTTTCAGCACGCGTGATAACTTGGAAGCGGAATTTTCGGCTACTGATCCGAGGCCGAGTAAGAATTGATTGGGGCGAATGCAGCATATTGATATATTATTATTTAGAGATCGTATACGTTTTTTTATATATAGCAAAATTGGGTTCGATGCAATGCTAATATAAAATTGTCAGGCGTTATAATATAATTTTGTGTGTCACGCTTGATATAAATACTTGATATGTAACTTTTGTTACCGTAAGTTACCGTAGACTGATGCGGTTTTTTGTGTTGTATAGGCAAGGATACGAGCTTACTTAAAACGTTTGAATAATAAATATCGGATATAAACAAGCTTCACACTAAACCTTTTTTCAGACGACCAGAATCTCGGTTAGGACACACTGGGTGGTCACAACAAAAAAAACTTTTAAAGCCTTTACCTTTGAATTTCTTTTAACACTGTTATTGAATTGTTCCCTATAAATATGCAAAATTGCAGCTTTCTTGTTTCATTACTGTAGCAGTAGTTACGAGATTATTATTAAATGACGTAATATTTTGGCACCAAAATGTAATTTGAGCTGGTTCAGATTTCATAAAAATATTTTCCGTTATCTCAGAGAAATATGGTATTTTGCTCTTATAGCCAAGATGCATCCTTTCGAAAACCGTTTGTATTATGAAAATTGAACTTACGCAGATTAAATGACGATGCTGTAAAAGTAGTAACAACTCGCCGACCGTGATCCCGGTTTGGTATTATGAAAGAAAAGTCGGGAGGCTGGTTTGGACAGATTCTGACTGCACAGTTGTCATGTCTGATGTCAGCCAGTGTGTTTCAATCTGGTTTTCGACTGTGTAGCTCAGGTTATTTTTTGTTTTTTTCTAATACATCTCTGTATTATATTTAGTTTGGAATAACGAAACGTACTGAATGTAGTGTTTCTTGACAGAGGCTATTGTCGATGGTTTATCGTCTCCCACTTTTACATGGAAACGTTGGGTTTTTAGTCTGTGATGGTTGTAGGTAGAGAATTTATCCAAGGCAGAGAAATAATTTTGAACCTTAAATCTCTGTACTAAAGAGCAATTTACAGTGGTACTGTTAATTTTCAGTTGTCAAATTAACGTAAATAGCGCAGATGAGAAGCGCAGCGCAAGTTTTCATTCATGCGCAGTGAATTCTTCCTGAATTTCCCTGGTCGATCGTGGTTTTCCATTTCCATCAGTTTTTCAGCTGATCACGCTTTCTACGGGCGCATATCAGTCCTTCCGCGTCGCGGGTCATGTGCGAAACTGTACAACCGTTGTGAAATCTCTGTGTGATTGTGTTGTGTATAGTTGTTTGATTAGCTAGTGCCTGTGAAAATGTTTTCGGGACTCACAAATCAGGTCAGTTCGTGGATGGGAGCGGCTAAGGGTGAGCCTCAGGATGAAGAAGTTCCAACCCCTACAAAGGAAGCAACGGGAGAGCCAGCAGCCGCGGCGGTAGAGGGCGATAAACAGAGGTGAATACATTTTATGTTTATTTATATTCTTTGTTTAAATGTACATATTTGATATTCTCTAAAACAGCGATAAATTAATTAAATTTCAGAGTCTAGAAATGTGTATAGGAATCAACCTACTTAGAGGTAGTCCAAGATATTGGAGTTGAACAATTACTAAAACTTAACTATTGCAAAGCAATAACTTAAAACAGAATACTTATTTGAGATCTAAAATATTCCCTTCAAGATAGCTATGTTATTACTCATTTGCCTAACAGATAAATAATAGTCTAAGAGCATAAAATAGGAACTTTATTGTGTAATTACACAGCCTAAATAAATATGTAGTTATTATTCAGAAAGTGTGTCATTTCCTGGTTGTTTCCACACCTATAAATTATATTAGTTGTGGAAATGATTGCATATTCTAGATATACAGGAAGGTGTAAGTACCATGATTCCATCAAATCATCAATACCAAGCATACACATTACTTAAAATTGATGATTCCATGAAACTAAGTCTAATGACTCTTAATAAATCCTAGTAACTATGCATCTCTATTTAGATCAAGGCAAACCCAAGGCTGTGACTATATTTTAAATGTTTCATCTTCTTTCAGTCCCACAAAAGGAGGCAGCAAACTAGAGCTCATCACCAATGTAAAGTCACAGATGACAGGCTGGCTCAGTTCCGGAATCCCTATCCCTGGTCTCCGAAAAAACGAAGCAGCACCAACAGAGCCTGAACCAGTTCCTGTGGAAACCACAGAAGTTGTGGAGCCCAAGGCTGATGTGAAGGATGACGATGATAATTCTAGGTATAATAGGTACGCGGGGTTTGGCGGATAAAATGAGTTTATAAGTTTATAAGATTCGGTTTTTATATATTATGGCTTTTTTATGGTGGGATGTGTAGTTGCCCATTTGTTAGAGATTGGAATCTTATACATTATATGCAGTCATAAAAATATGAGGTAACTTTGAAGAAATAAAATTCATGTTTCTTCACTAAAATCTATTTGAATAAATAATTTCTTGTTGGTGTCCCTTGAAAGAAATTTGCAAGATATTGAACTTTATAAATAAGCAGATTAATTATTCTGAAGTAAAAAATCTATAAGAGTTTCATAAAAAAAAATTGAAAGCTGTAAATTACTTAATGTATGTCAAAATGATTATACAGTGTTACCATTTATTTATACCATAAATTTTATATTTTATTTGATAAAATAATATCTATAGATGTCTTATATAATTTTTTAATCCATTTAAAATAAGTATAATAACAAGATCTCCCAAAAACGGTAACATCACATCCCAGCAGTACTGTGATCATGATCTTATTATAATTTTTAAGAATTTTATAAAGGACGAAAATACTACCCTTTTAGTGAAATGAAACATAAGTGTACATGTGAGTTATGCTTTTGTGGCACAAAATTTTATAATCTCAAGCAATGCTTTATCAATTATCACACTCATAGCTTTAATATATGCACATTTTATGGTCATGCCTTTGCACTAATTATTACAATAGACAGAAATTTATAAAATGTAATCTACCAACATTATGTTAAAAAAAAAAACATAATTTTGTGCCTGACTTGGAAGCAAAAACACTGATCAAATTGTATAATTCTATCAGCGGCTGGCCTGCCCACTGCTGAATCCATCATTACTCAATTTGACACATATACAGCTTGGTGCTGAAAAAAAAACTACAAATAGTCACACTTACGATTCTGGTTCAACAATACTCATGAATATTCAAAGGCTCCCAATGTAAAACCCAATACTACACTGAGGAAGTTTTTTAGTAGACCAGTAATACTCAGGTGGCAAATCTGTGGCATTCCTGGCTAGCTACCACCTGAAGTAGTATATCTATGGTACCTATTTTCAAGACTGTGGTCAAAGGCTTGTCTATCAGCTTTAAAAAAGTAAATTATTTTAATTTTTAGGGTCCTTTCGCATTTGAAATGCTGGACGCGCACCTAGACACGCCGCAGTACCTGCCGCAGTCATCGTACTTTCTGATAGACTCGCGCAATCTCAGCAGCAGACGCATCGAACGTGCCGAATTAGGTGACGTCATCCGCACGCGCTGCTGTAATCTGTATACTTTAAGTCAGAAGTCTAGAATCTGTATACTATAGTCGTTCGGATTTCGTCGTTGCAAACAGGATTTAATGTAAAGAAATATAAAAATCGATTGCACTGATTCATCGACTGCGGCGCGAGCGCCTCCTGCGGCGCGTCTATGTGCGTTGCGGAAACTAGATTGTTTCGAGATTGAATTCTAAGAATTCAATTCTGTATCGTCTGTTGCTTTCGAATTATTTAGGAGTTTGATAACAGCTAACAAATCGAGATGTGAAACTTTCGGCCGGCTCGCTTATATTTATACAATACGTCTGTCTAATTTATACCTTGCTTACTTCGGCTGTTTACTTTGGTATTACCGTACTGCTTCGATAAATAATTCAAGTAAATGGGGATTAAAAGTATCCTATATGTGAATACAGCAACCATAGATGCGCCGAATTTCATCGAGTTCCGTTCAGCTGGCTTAAGGGAATGATCACAAACACACTCAAAATACTGAATTTGATGGAAAAAGGAGTCCCTCTAGAATTCCTTTTTACTTCGCGGGCGTCGCTTTCATTTATGTTCCTTTGTTTCGAAAACTACATATATTACACCTGTATCCTTGAAGGAGTAGGAAAAGGTGGCTACTCACGTTTCGCCCGGCCTACTTTGGTGCCATATAATAGTGGCACACCTAATGCCACCCTTGGGCAGATTTCCAAAAATTCAATAACCATCTAAATTGGAATCCATCTAAGACCTCGAAATTCCAAGGCAACGCGATATGCCGCTCTAAGCATAATTGAACATAAAAGTTCCCGTCACTTTACCGATTAGATTTAGTCGATTCTACAAGTAAGAAGGACAAACCGATAAACACAATACTTTTCATTGTTCCCATGTAAATAAGTTACGTCCTCCCTGCCATTATCACACCAGATAAGAATTCGATGCAAAATGTCTGTCATGAAAACAAAAATACACACATTCTCGTGATAGACAGGTTCGCCTTTTTGGCCTTTGTTGTTTTGACGAACATATTGTGTACTTATTCTTAAACTGTATCTACTTTGTTCACTTATCATTGCAATAATATAGTTTTCATGCTCTAATCAAACAAAGAACTGTGATTATTTGTTATCTGTAAGATTAATAAATTCAAATGCACATCACTTCCTGCAGTATATTCGTTAGCGAATATGTTTAACTGTTGGCTTTGTGAACTGACTACTGCGACGCCTCTGCCTCGCGACTGAAATGTTCTTTATTACGTTTTCAACAAGAACATCGCAGCTGTTTTTTCAAATAATTAATTGCTAAAGAAATTCGTATCATTATCAGATCTGCTCGCAAAATAACTCGAAACGCGTTGAGAAATGCGACTTGTAGAGGAGAAGAACTGGAAATCTGGACGCACGTACGAAAGCCTTATTTCTTAAGCTGAGACGGAGACGCTGCGCTCGGTAAATAATACCATATTCAGAAACATTTAAAATATATGATTATATGGGGCTCACACTCCATCTCCGCTTAGAGAACCCGTGGCGACCGTTGTGGGGTCAGCTAGCGCCCATCATCAGAGTTAGGTCTTCACGAGGCGTGGAAGCCTCCGTGGGAATCCCACGGAATAAAATTCCCCATAGGTTAGGCCTGCTGAAGCGGGTACCGGTGTCGGTGGAAGCTGCGGTAGAATGGTCCCGCGCTTCCCCTCCTCTAGTCGGGGAAGGCCGTTCATAATGGATTTTTAGTCTGTAGTGGGGTCCTTCTTGAAGTCAATAAGGACCCCAGGGATGTCGGGCCAGTCCGACATTCGCTACCTGCTTCTTAGCGGGTGGATAAGCGTAGATGTTTTTTCCCCTAATGTCAAAATATAAAAAAATAGCGGTAGGGACAATAGAATAGAGTCTAGAAAGTACTTCTAAACATTCAATTTAAAGCACGCAAATTAACCACGGCACGACGCGTGGTCAGTCTCACCAGGTCAACTAATAAATTAGAGATACTACAAGATTAATAACAAGTAGTGCCGATCGACTTAAATAACTGGGGCAATGATCTGGAGTTAAAGTGACCCAAAAAAATTACCGTGTATTCTATATCTATCTATCAGATATAAAGTCAGATACCAGCAAAGTGCCTTTATTCTATGCCAACCTATTAAACCAACTAAAAACTTTCAAATAACAGGACTCATGTTGGTAACTCTAGGCACCTCATCCAGTACGGAGAAAATCATTTAGCACAGAATCATGTCAGTCTGGCTGAAGTTAGGATGAAATCGTTTCAAAACATATTGGTAAGATTCTCAAGATCCTGTCAAACTTAAAATAAAAGAATACATGCAAAAGGTCTTACTACCAGCTTACATATTTTGTCATAAGGACCACTTCAACTATTCCGATAGAAATCGGTATGCTGACACATGTTTTGTGTGCAAAGCTAACCATGGCCGGTTTTAGAAACAAATTACAGAGGATTTCATGGATCTAGGTCCATCGCATTGCAGAGGATCCATTCAACTCACGGTGTAGGGTCATATCACTCCTCTAGCTTCCTCCAAAATTTAGGATCCTTTTAAAGCTGCTACTCGTCCTACGGTTGTTCTAGACAAGCCAAGGTATTTAGTAGATTGTCGTTGTAGTGTAGCGCATCGCAAAGGAACTAGTTGTCGTTTTCGGTTTATTTAATAAAAACAACCTCTGAAGTACGAATTACGAAACAATAATCATCAGAATCATTTCATGATTAGAGGAGACTACGCGTAACAAATATACAAAAAAGCCGTTTATATGAGAGTCTCCTCCCTTTGAAGTTGGTAATAAAGATAAAACTGAAAACATATATGGTCCTCCATTTCTTAACTTTAATAGATATAAATATACATCTACACCAATATTATAAAGAGGAAATATTTGTATTGTCTGTAAGCAACGGATAAACTTAAAAGTTATTGGACCAATTTGGATGAAATTTGGTATGGAAATAGTTTAAGACCCGGGGAAGGGCATAGTATATTTTTTATCCAACAGCAAAAAAGGAGGTTAATGGTTTTGCGCGATGACCGTAGACGCGTGGCAGTGGCCGCGGCCGGAAAGCTAGTATATTACATATCTATTTGTATTTTACTCAGTAAGCTCTATACGATGGCAAGTCACATGCTAAGGTTCAAAAATGTTTTTTTACTTACGCTCCTCTGAACAAAATCTGAATTAGGTAAATCCCTATATATACTCCAAGGTAAAAACAGAACTACACTCCAAGTGTGCAACTCTTCATTTACGATACTAGAGAATGGAGACATACAGACAGAGAGCAGATCTACTTGTATATGAACAGGGCTCCGTTTTATCTCTAATAAAGGCTTTTATAAGGATTTTCTTACGTAGATACCTTGGATACATCGAACTATACTAATACCCGGGCCTTTTTTTATGAAGAATTTGAGCCGCTAGTTTTAGTCTCGCTTTGCACTTCGTAATATTTCACAGGGATATATGTATCTAGAAATTATTGTTATACTATTCAATTAAAGCATGAAATAATACATTATTCACATACATTTTTCATACAATTGTACACACTAATTAAGGAATCTAATTAGACCTTTTTGATTAATTAAACTTCATATTACATACTTTGGATATCTTTTGCACTCGCTTTTCTATGCAAACTCATTTATTCTGCTCAAACCCCATTTTTTATTTATCATTGTTGTGCATTCTTCTATATTATATTAGTGTTAATTATATGTTTATTGTTATTGTGTCATGTATGTATGTACTTGAAATATCAATTCATTATATGTTGGATTATAAAAATCTTAATATTTATAAATAGAAAAAACATAGTGTCATCGTCATCAGTATGGTAAAGTATACTTTTAGCAGAGTAAAGAAGGAAAAAGAAATTGTGTAAAGAGAAATCTTATAGTAGTGCTATTAACTTTGAAAGATTTAACGCCATTATTAAAAGTAGGTTAACACCATCCAACCAAGTAAGTATTAATTTTACTACTATCTAATAAAAATGTACAAAATATAATATGTAAAATAACATATATAAAATTTGCCAATGTTAATGACATACTATCAGGACAGGCAGGTCACGTTATGTCATTGATGACTTCGATATTGTTGAAGTTATGCTTATCGTTTTCGCAAGGATCTCTTCCACTGGTAATTCACTCTCTTCGTATATGGTGTGCATAGTAACCTCTTTCAGTTGTAAAAATTCTTTGATAAATTCTGTAGCATAATCTATGTTTTCGAGAGATATCTGTTAGCACCTAATAAGCTTATGTTAAGTAGTGCTATCAAAAATATCTCACTCTGGCTACAGGTTCGTGACACGGGCTCCTTATGCACTTTGAGAGTGTTTCGCAAGTTTTCGTGTTACTGATCTAGGACCACATCAACTATTCGGTCGATTTTCCCAGGATTGATTTATCAGCGAAGGTAACAACAGGCTTCGTAGTAGGTAATCTGTACTTCGGTACGAAATGGTGGCTTTAATTTTGTCTAGGTTCACCGTGCTTTGTTTTATGCTCGCCAGTGGAGAAGATAGCGGTGCCATCTAAATTAGGCTTTTATGTAGAATTGTAGATGATGGTATATAGCAAGTAAAGATGGGGTAATAGCACGGGGTCCTGAAAGACTCCAACGAGAATCAGTGTGGGAGAGGAGAGCATTCCCTTGATAAGGTAGCAAAAGCTTCAATCCCTGAAATTGACTTAAATTGTAACTATAAGATGATCTGGCACTCCGAGCTGGTGCAGCCTGAGAATCAAGCAGAGGAAGATCACTACGGTCTCTTGAAGTTCGAGTTTATTATTGAAGCCCATCCTTTAGATGACGCCAGAGTAAGTGGCCTTTACTTGAAACTGCTTGTTTTCTTGGACTGTTTTCAAGGAGCCACTTAAAGCGTCGCCAGGACCTCCTGTGAAGATTGATGGTCTTGATGGTGCGTTATCTAAATAGTGTTGAAGTCTTTTTGTCCTAATTGTAGTTCCGATGGCATTGACCAATTTCCAGGCTTCAGAAACTTAGCAGTTGCACATACCCTTGAAGATGCTGACAGTCCTGACTAGAAGGTAAACTAGCAGGACTAAAAACTTCTTAAACGCTATTTTGCTTTTATTGTATTCATACAGATATTTTCGGGTTTTGAGGTGTTTTACCAGTTTTGGAATCTATGCAGATAGAAGAATATAGATAATAGTTAATAGAAAGATTTATGAGATGGTTACTCCGCTTCAAATTTGACCGGAAAGTCCTCCTAATGGAGGTGGGCCTAGTTATTGTATTTGGGTTGGGTAGCACTGAGCTTCAAAGTTGTCAGCTAGATACCCAGCTTTGCATTTATCAAACAACGCTGTGGAGATTGGTCGTATTAGAAGAGATATACTCTCCGTCAGCTTTCGATTATTTAGCCCTTGGCCAGTATTCCTTGTGACTAGTCAGTTAGTTTGAGGCGCAAGAGTCCATCCCACCGGTATAGGTAAGTCTAATTTTACGTAGGAAGTCCTACGAGACTTATACCGGTATAAATGGAACATATGTATTGAAGCTTTGTTCTCTTTGGTAGGGACGCCCATATATGTATTTAGTTTTCTGAAACATAAAAAGCAGGCTAAAATTGTTTGTATAGAAATTAACACTGACATTTCAATATTGAAAGACCGGCATTAAATCGGGCTAATATCATTATAATCTATAATCATTTGTGCCAAACTTTCTCAAAGACCTGTTATATGTGAAGGCAAGCTGATGAGAAGTATTCCGTGAGTTTTAAGGATCTTCTTACTTGTTTGACGACTCTGTTGTTTGTTAGAGAGTTCTATGCTCTTGTCGGAATCCAAATTGATGATCAGGAGCTATTGAGCGGTCAAACCCTAAGTATGAGTAAGAGCAGTATTTTTAGCAACCAAGCAACTTTGAGATGACTGTCAATAAGATAATGGGCTTACATTATTGTTTGGTGTACAACCTTATGGAGCAATATGATTTCTGATATCTCCCAAGATATTATCTGACCCGTCACAGGTTATATAATAATGATGAAATCGAGCTCCTTCGTCCTTAATCCAATTTGATTTAATCTTCGCAAAATTAATGGGTGTTTAATGGGTCTTTCTATAACAATCGTGGAAGCTTTGATTATATTTTTCTTGGCGAGGCTTCCATTTTATCTAACTTTGAGGGTAACTTTCGTTAATTTTCATTGAGACCCAATATATTAATTAGGGTACTCATTAAAATTTACTTTAAAAAATATTTAGGAAGTTACAGAAATTTTGAACATTTTCTTAATGGCGCTGTCTCAAATTTTTTTTATATTTATATGATGTAGCCACAAATCGCTGCTATCGCTTTGGTCTATCTTACAAAGTAAATAATAATAACAGGAAATATCTATAGAGGGGTTTCTGCTTTTTCTAGAATCAAAGATTATATCAGCGTGGCGGTTCTGTATTATTTCACTTGGTCAGAAAGTAATTCTCATATATTTTTAGGTGGTGATTTGCCGTTTATATACTGCCATGATCCAAAATTCATTGTTAGGTATGGTATCTATGACTATACTCCTACAAGAAATATTTGTATTTGTGTATGCAACGAATAAACTTAAAACTACGGGACCGATTTGGATGAAATTTGATATGGAAATAGTTTGAGACCCGAGGAAGAACAAAGGATAGTTTTTGTCCAACTGCCCAAAAAGTGGCTAATGGTTTTTAGCGATAACCGACATAAGCGCGGGCGGAGCCGCGGCCGGAAAGGTAGTATTGTATAGTATAAAAACAATATTGCCTACCAACTAGAAAATTCTCGTATCGGGAGTTTACACACTACGTACTAGGCTAATTAGGACAGAAAAATGGTAAATCTATATATGGACGTTAGTTGTGGTGTGCTGCTCATTTGACGAATTATTTTCACTGTCTGCCGTAACAAACGATGTTACGGCAGACCTTACGAGTGCTATTTTTTGGGACAGTACAGTAACGGGCGATCAGATTTTGTGTAATAATATCATATAAAGACCTTGTGTAGCATATGCTGATGTTCTAAAACAAGTATTCTGTCACCAGCGCGACTGGAGGCGCAGACAGCCGACCAGCGTCTACTGGAGGCACCCCCACTGAGGAACAACCCGCTGGAGTCGGAAATGGTAAGTGAAACTAACAACGCCAAGCTACAATTACTGTTGAGCAGAAATCTGCTGCTAAGAAGTAGTTTTTGTAGAACTCGACACGCTTGTAGAACTCGACACGCTTGTAGATGCGAGTAATTTTTACGCTTCGAAAGTCAATGTCGAGAGGCCACAATTAATTAACATATCTACTTCTTCGATAAAATCCTCAAAATGACGCTGCAACTCACATTTAATTGATTTGTTTTTAATTGGAACTCCCATCAAATCTTATTTGCTTTGCTGAAGCAGTTTTTTATTTATACTCAATTTAACTGAATAATTTGATCTGATAATAGACATCACCTTGATGATTTAATGGTTGAGATATTATAGTATGTGACTTGAAATATATACCTGATCTAAAAAAAATATATATTCATGGTGAACTGCACAATCGAACCTGTACTAACTATCATGACAAAGAGTAAAAAAATGTAAAATAATTTGTACAGATTGTGACCGACATCACGGTCAGACCATTATATTATCATAAATAGTTAAGTACTATTCCTAAGAATAAAACACCAACCAATATAAAAAGGACTGGCGGTTTTTAAATACGTCTGCCTATACCTTCGGGTTATATAGGAGTGATTTTATGTATATGGTTGAAGAAATTTTAATTTGTTTGAAATTTGGTCGGTTAACATTTAATATGTCTGATAAATTTTATCTGATGTTTGAAAATCGTGTCTCTGAGTATTTTTAATAGCATGGTAGCCGTATCATGCTGATATGCTAAATGATGAATAATGAAATAGGCTATAGCTACAGTTTCCAAGTGTTTATAATTATAATTAATTTTGTATCCTACAAGCTTGTTTATTATTTTTTGTAAATGTCATATTTTGCTTTTTTTGTAACTACTCGTAAGCTTGCACTGCTCCATTTGATGAAAATCGAAGCTAAAACGAAGAAAAGTGAAGCACATATATACCTACTAGTAAGTGATTCACTCACTGTAGCCTACCCCGTGGGGTGCTGAGCTAGAGTTGCACCCCTCATGTCTTCCTATGGGAGTGGTAGGAGGCGATGAAGGGATAAATACGAGAAAGTGGGCAGCAACGCCCTATGACGAACTGCCATCTTACACCGCGAACCCTAATACGCCTACAAAGTGTGGGGATTATGGCAAAAGCTTTGCTATGGGGGAGACCATTTTTATTTACTGTTGATAGTGTTGGTGATGAGATTTGGGAAAGTCAAAGTCAAAATAAGGAGTATACGAGCGACGGTCTTGTGAAGGTAACTTGCAAATTTCAATACTCATATATTCTACTCTACTGCCACGTACAGTAAAAAAAATGTTTATAGCTACTGCGAGAAAAACAGGCAAAATTACGAAAAAAATAAATTCGGGGCCATTCTTTTTAAACGTAGTTTAACAATGTGTTACAAACTAAAGTAAAAAATATTCATTTTTATTTCAAGTGTTATAATCGTGATTGTCACTGTTTAATACGGACATACATAGTATTTTCCAATATGTACAGACTTGGTAAAGTTAAAATATCAGCATCTTTAAAAAGATCCCTCAGAGATTCTCTAGGATCCATTTCATTTAAGGCTCTCCTCCTTTGTAGGTGTCGTGTCGGGAAACATAGATGCGGTTGAATCTCCGTTCATACCGAAGGCTTGAACAGAAAGTTATTACTTAATGGGTGTACACTAACTTACCACAAGCATGAAAAATATGTTACGTTAAAATCTATTAGCCAAATTGTTCGAGTAACGTATAAAAGAGGCAGAATATTTGCAAGTCAAGGTTCTGAGTTCGATTCCCAGGGTTGGCAGTTTTTCTGTATTTTTTGCCTACCTCATTTGGGATTTAGGGGGGGGGGGGGGTTGCCATAGCCCCTCCAATTTTATTGAGTCTTGGGGATTGTGGTGTAAGATGACGTCTCCCAAAAGAAGATATGAAGAGGGTGCAAATCTAGCTCGGCCTCTCTCGCACTAACTTCCTGTAACCCTTTGAGAGTGAGTCATCATGATATGTTTGAGCTGTAAACAAGACATTTGGAGCTGTAAACAATGGGCTAGTGTTTTGTAGTAAATTAGAGTTTATGTTATTTTTCTGTTAATATGATTTACTTTTTTGTTGTGTTTGCTATAGTTTTTGTTTTGCTAAATGTTTTCAGATGAACAGAGTAGAAAATATAAATATTTCTCTGTGGACGCGATCGAGGTGCCCGATGTGCAAGAGTGTTAGTATGTTTTAAATCATTTACTTTTTTGTTAATTATTCTTTAAGTTAATTAAACATTTGCTTATAGTTTTACACATTTTAATGGTATCTTTATGGTCTTTCAAACGGGATCCTGTTATTAAATCCACTCCGTCCGTCCTTGCTCTATAGGATTTCATCAGTTGAACTGTTATAGCAAGTCGGTTAACATTTTAAGAATATGTACTATTATGGAGGGTATCCCAACATATAAAGATATATACAAAAAAAAATAAGAGGAATCCCTATTAAAGAAACTTTTTTGGTGATTGCTATAATTTTAAAACTATTCTAGTCTTTTGTAATACATAAACTCAGCAGGCGGCAAGCACTTTCATAACCGAAATCAAAGTTTGTGTAGTTGACGAAAAAAAATGTTGCCATATTACGTTCCTGTGTTGTCCTTTGTGTTGTTAGAGTAGACATGTTGTACCAACCTGTGTATAAGGTATTATGAGGATGATGGCGATGATTGCACAGTGGCATTGAGTGCTCGAGGTTCGTGGTTGGATACCTGCCACGACACTGGGTTAAGTTCCATACCATCGTGGTACGCGTAGGATATTTTAAAATACTCGTCGGCCTAGGCACAAGTAAGTAGAAAATCGACCGTGAAGCACTTAAAAGTACCTACGTACTACTGTTATGTATTTAGTGGTATAAGGGTTCTTTCATCGTCTAGCACCGTCGTCGCTTACCAACGCTGAAATGATTATTTTAAAACTAGCTTCCCGGGCGCGGCTCCGCCCGCGCGTAGGTATGTCGGTTATCGCGCAAAAACATTAACCTCTTTTTGCGTAGTTGGATAAAAAGTATCCTATGTTTTTTCCCGGGTCTCAAACTATTTCTATAGCAAATTTTATTCAAATCGGTCCAGTAGTTTTGGCGTGGAAGCGTAACAGACAGACAGACAGAGTTACTTTCGCATTTATAATATTAGTACTGATAGTGAATTATTATAAAATAATAGTAGAAATACAAAATAAATGTATAAAGCTTGTTATTGTACTTGGGACCATATAATAAAAAGGATCAGAAGGATCACTCTGCAAAACCATCCAATAAATAAGCGACTCTAACAACGATGTAATAGAGTGTACTTCAGTTTATATTCACCTACAAGGCGTCTCTTTCTATCGCATAGCCAGGCACAGCTTTGATATCTTACTGATGCGGCACGCACCGTACAATAAGACGTATATCCGATGTACCTGTAACTTTGTTTAGGTACATAGTTATAGGTACATAATGCACCTCGCATCAATATATAATACGGAGTGAGCCAGGTTTGCTTTGGACCAAAACAGATATTTGGCAGTCGTGTGTTAACATAAAAGTGCAACAGATAAGTGGATGTTAACGTTGAAGATGCACATCGACGAGGCGCAACGACTGCAGTCATCGAATGCATACGGAAATGCGGGTCGTTGAGCGCGCTCAGGGGTGTGATCCTGAATTTCTAAATTAATTCGATGAGAGCGGCGCGTGCAGCTCTTACGGCGCGTCTCGGTGCGCGTTCAGCTCAAGACACCTTTACTTACCCTTACGAGGATATGACAGTTTAATAATATGATGATTATTGTTGGTTTGTGCTACTTTACTAACGTAAAGTCTCGGGAGATATACATCTACTTTAACCATTAGGTCAAAGTAGATGTATATGACACAATGCTAGGTGCTAGGCGATATATTTGACACTTGAAGTTGGTAGCTATTAAGCTAGCATGGCAGGCATTCGCAAAATGATCTGTCATCATGTAAAGTATCCAATAAATAATCCCGAGAATTGTAACGTGGGATTGATTGTTATTGTGTCAATCCTCAGTGACCAACAAAGCAGTGGCCGGCGCCAAGTCCCTCGGCAACTTCCTCTACTCGGCGGTGAACAAGGCTGGTGCCAAGGTCAGCGAGGCGAGCGCCAAGATCAAGGAGACAGTCGAGAAAAACGTACGTACCTCTCAATATTTTTGTAAAGAATACTTTTCACATTGGGTTATTTTATTGTGACACTAAACTTGATTTATTCACAGAACTTACTTGAAAATGTTTTCGAACTATTAGAAGTGATAAAAATGTTTTCTTAAACGAACCGATCGAAGTTTCGGCAATTTAGATATTGTTTTAGATAAGTCACCGGTGATATAATAGCTTTATTGGATTATATATATATATATATATATATATATATATATATATATATATATATATATATATATATATATATATATATATATATATATACCCATGTACAATCTAGTATATCCTATATATATATATATATATATATATATATATATATATATATATATATATATATAGGATATACTAGATTGTACATGGGCTTAAATGGGTTTTATTGATGAGTTACTAGGATGTTCATTTCAATTGGGATCAAAGAAACAGTACGTGCTAAAACTTTTTATTAAAATGTAACCTTATATTTGAACAATGTGTACTTTTTTGAGTGTCATTGTTTTCGACAAAATGTAGGTCTGGGTCTTTAATAATACCCCTGATCTATGGGTATTATGAAATACACAATCTTAAATTATTAATGATAATCTCGTTACAGAGAATGGCTCATTTAAAGTTAATTACGCCCCGCGGTTTCATCCGCGTGTTGAAGAAGCGCCTCATCTACTTCCATACAATATTTCATCAAAATTAGTGCAACCCTTTGAGCGTGAAGAAGTAACAAACATACAAACACACTCGTAGATAAGAAGTAAGTTACACCTTGTAAGATCGTATGGTGCGCGAGTGCGATAAGCAATTAGCCGGTTTACTTTAAATTGACATTTTTATGACTGAGCCAGTGGTACCCAATTAAACGAATTCATGTATAAGAGGCACCATCTAGTGAAATGAATCGTAATCTCGAAGTACACAGCCACTAACCACATTGGCAAACAATAGGCCAGTGCGTCTATTAATGGAACACTTAGGGACCATGTTTGTCCGTTTTAAGTTTAACGCGTGGCTAATGCGCGGCTTAGTCGAATGGTGAAGTTCTGATTTGGGGCGAATTTTAATGGGGTTGATTACTGAAACTTATTTGCAGAGGGCGCTGTACGTTTGTTACAGCAGAGTGGAAGTCTGATTTAGAAATTAGTAATGGCTTCTGTTGGCAATGGTGTCGAACAAGAGGAAATTCACAAAAAAAATATATAACTCTCAAACTGAGGTTGAGTTGGGATACTGAGAGCCTAATTTTTTTTCTCTTTTTTTATTAGAAGTTTTATATTCTTGTACAAATATCATCAATAAACGAGACTATACATCCTTCTGCAGAATTTTATACATTTTAATGAATTAATTTATCGAATATCAAAATTTAAGTATTCAATCCAACTTAAAAAAAATTAAGGCATTTCTCCAAAGTTTCTCAATATTCTTTCCAATTTTTCGACATTTACAGTGATATTTTATGATATTTAAATTAATTTTGTAAAATCAAAAAAATATCTTCTAATTCTATGCAAATTGACCGTACTATAACAAACATTTAGCGCCACCTGGATGGTACCAATTTGACAGTGGTCATCCCCACAACAATGACTCGAGTAGAATGCTAAAATGACGTAATTTTTAGTGTAATTTTTTAACGTTTTCTCTCAATTTATAAAAGAAGGAATAAAGGATTTTTTTTGGGCTACCTGATATTATTTCTGTTCGTTGTGAACTTATCTGCATGATTCTTTTAGTGTAGGCGTTTGGGTTAGGTTTGTCGTTTTTGAATTATCTTTAATTAAATAAAATAATTCTCACGGTATTTACGAGTTAAACAGATGTATCAAAGAACAGAAAAGTTACGCTTATGTGAATCAATAATTCGTTGGAATTGGGAGCATTAACGTATATTAGTGTTCTTGGCTATTTATGAAGGATATCAACAATAAGGTTTATACAATTATTTTTTAAATTAGTTTTACTGATTTGAAAATACAGTAGCAGTTGGCACCCATCTAAGCCAACACAAGTTAATAGAGCACCCCCTAGTAAAATCAATTGTTTTCCCAAACCCTCTAACCACATTGGCACACAATAGCCCCATGCGCCCATTAATGGATCACTTAGGGACCATGTTTGTCCATTAAGTTTTATTGCGAGGCTTAGGTCAATGGCGAAGTTATGTGACCGCGGCCCTGATGGCGGCCATATTTTATTTTGGGCTTTGTTTTCTGAAATAGAACACGATTTTACTAGTGTAATGGTGGTAGCCGGATTAACGTTATTTTTCATAACGCATCATGGATGAACATTTTTATATGATTTTTACGTCAAAGAACCCAATGGCAGTATGTCCAGTGTCTCTGCTATATGTATAAGTACCGCTCATAACACGTAATTGGTCAGTAAGGCAATGTACTTTTTTAATGTAATGGAGTGGCAAACAAAGGGACGGTCCACCTGATGGTAAGCGGTTACCGTCGCCTATGGACGTTTGCAACAAACTATGCATAATAAACTCTTTTGCAAAAAAAAAACGGGCACTTAAATTTTTTTCTCTACTTCAATGAAGAAGAACAAGAAATAGGTTTTGTTAATTTGACGATGTATTAGTATGTTTTTTGAAGCATCCTGGCATGGTTCTTTACGTTCCAAAAGTTAAAATTTGAAATTATTAAAGTAAATATAATGATTATTGTGGATTATTCTAAAATTGCTTTACTAATGGCGCGAATTGCTGAAACGATTTTTAACTGATTACGATATTTTAAAACTTTTTGGATATTTTCTGCAAATTAAACAATTTAATCTTTCTTTTTACATTAAATACCACTGTTTGATATGAGTGATAAAGCGATAAGGGCCGGTAAAATTATAGCCCTACTTGAAGAAGGTTGTTCGCAAACTTACGTGTCTCAGCGGCTAAATGTGAGCCGTTCTACTGTCCAGAGGACTTGGCAGCGGTATTAAAAGACTGGTTCGGTCAAAAGAAGACCCAGTTCGTGAAGAAAACGATGCACAGAACCAAGAGATAACCGCTTTTTGGTGAGTCAGGCGTTGCGTAATCGTAAGGCGTCAAGTGTGGACCTGAAGAAGAGCCTTGAAGAAATAAGAGGAGTAGAAGTTGTGGACTTGTGGACGGTCAGGAGGAGGCTTTTGGCTGCCAATATAAGAGTTACCGCCCAGCTCGGGGCCCTAAATTACTCCGTGAGCACTGTGTTGCTCGACTTAAGTTTGCTCGGAACTGTGCTTCATGGACTCTGGAGGACTGGAATAAAGTATTGTTTTCTGATGAAGCTAGAATCTCTTTGTGTGGAGAGGACCGACGCCGGCGAGTGCTGCGAAGACCACGGGAACGCTATGCGGAAGTGTGTTTCGAAGAAATCACTCCTTATGGCGGAGGCTCCGTTATGTTTTGGGCAGCAATTAATTCGACAGAGCGTGCGGAGTTAGTTTTCATAGAAAATGGAACATTAAATGCACACCGGTACATAATGGAAGTCCTAATTCCATATGCACAATCCACATTGACTGCACTTGGGGAAGATTCCATTTTTATGGACGATAATGCTCGCCCGCACCGTTCTGGCGACGTGGAAGCGTACATGCAAGAAGTTGGGATCCGTTGTTTAGATTGGCCAGCTCGAAGTCCTGACCTCAATCCAATGGAGCATGTGTGGGATGTTCTAAAGAGACGGGTATGATCAGTGCAACCTGCTCCACAAAACATCAGGAAGCTAAAAAGAGTCATTGCAGAAGAGAGGGAACGTATTCCTCAAAACGTTATTAAAAACATCGTGGAAAGCATGCCCAGAAGGATTCAAGCTGTGATTTTGGAAAGAGGAGGTCACACTCGTTATTAGGTTTTTACATTTGTAACTTGCTTTAATTAAAAAAGGAAAAAATAACATGTCTTTATTGCCGACCACTTCTTATTGTTTGGGCGTGTACATCGATCTTAAAGAATACATCGTTTTTTTTTCTTTTAATTGCTCGAATTCACTTCACGCGCATTAATTTACACGATTATAAGTATACAGACTACGTCAAAGAAATAAATTTCATTTCATTAACTAAAATCGACCTTAGAACGTAAATTTCCTCAGGTGCCCGTTTTTTTGCAAAAGAGTGTATAAAATAAGCGTTGAGTTGTGATTTTACTGGCTACCAGGTAATCCGATACTTAGCAATGTATTATTTATAGTTAATGTTTGGCAGTTGAGTAAAATACCGGGTTGATTATTGAAGTTTTCCTACTACATATTTCGCACGACCTGGTGCAAAATGTAAAAATTTGGCATTGATAGAATTATGGTAGACTAGCTTTCTGGACGCGGCACCGCCCGCGCGTATGTCGGTTATCGCGCAAAAACATTAACCTCTTGTTGCGCAGTTGGATAAAAACTAGCCTATGTTTTTTCCCGAGTCTCAAACTATTTCCATACCAAATTTCATTCAAATCGGTTCTGTAGTTTTGGCGTGAAAGCCTAATAGACAGACAGACAGAGTTACTTTCGCATTTATAATATTAGTACTGATAGTACGGATGACAGTAGGCTCGCCGTGTATTACTTGGGACGAGAACATATCCGACAAAAGGATGTTTAGAAACTCTGCCTTCATCTTTGAGGAATACAAGCGGAATGTAAGCTGTACTTGCGGCAATTTAACCCCATATCGCATAACGTACAAAAATATGAACGTGAATGTAAAAAGTTAATTCATATTCAGATTAGATCCACACGTCAGGGATTGGTGGGAAAGTATTTAGGTTATTTTATGAGGATTTCAACTGTGCTCGCGGGGTGACGACTAACGAGCGGAGCGCCCCGTGTAACCTAATTGCACCTCGCTAACTACGCCAAATCACCATTGATGCGAGGTGCAATTACGTGGATAATGCGTCGCTTCAACCACACCAAATTTAATTTTATAGCACAACAGTTTAACACCTATAATTTTGTAATAAAAACAGAAATGCTATTGGGAGGATCTACGATTATTCGATTCGATATATCACTTAGTCTTTTCAGACATAATATAAACGTTCATTACTGAGGCAAGTAAAAGCCCGAAGTAAAGTAGGTACTCTCCTTATTGTGTTAAGATTCAATAATACTTCCCTTTCTCTGCCTCGAAGTTAGTTGGAATTCATCTAGTAGCGTCCCGAAACGTTCCCAAATTAAAGATGAGAGGGCTTTTCGTATACTCCGGCGGAGAGATAGATATCTGTAGATAAAACTTATGATTGGATCACTTGAAACAACTATTGGGCTACTTTTGTACTTAGTCATAACGCCAAGTTGTTTGTTGGTAATACGCCAGAGGGGACGGCAAAGACCACAGATTTCTAGTGTATGATATTATGCGTATTTTTTTACGGGATCATCCAAATTTGCTAATAGTTGGGTATATCAGTATACTTCCAAGTTGGTCAAGTCTAAATTCTACCGATGGTGTATTGAGCAGTTTTTTCAGTAATTTTACTTTTATTCATTATTTTATTTTCATAGTTGTTTTTTCAACAGATACAGTTTACCTCCAATTTATATCCTTATATCCTATTTAAATTTCAAGAATTTCGGCCTATAATTTTTGCGAATTTGACAAACTACCTTGTTAATAATATCCTTATGAATGTACTCATAAATTACCTCGTATTATATTATCAAACTAGTTTAAAAACATATAATTCTCCCAAAACTTCATTCATAAAAAAGTTGGACCGTGGAAGTTTTTTATCAACTAGCTCAGAGAAAATCCAACGGTTTTCACCATTATTGTCTGTGTAATGTAATCAAAAGTATTAAAGATTTGCAAAGTTTCTTGTAGATAACTTCCACGTAAAACCTTGAAGTTTCTGCTTTTCCGCAGCGCTGGGAAACTTATTAAGTTAAACTAAACATTAGTGTTATGTTACTCGGAAGGAACCTAATGCATTTTGGAAAGTCTTTTACTACTTTATCATGGTATATAATACATAACAGAAATTATTTTTAAATGAAAATGTCGAAATAGATGGTACTTTGTGAAAGAACTTAACGATCTCCTTCTTCAATAAGACAAAACATTACATTACAATATATGATATGATAGACTAACAAGTATATTCAGGAATCTTAGATTAGTTTTTTAGAAAAAAAACTTTATAATATTAAAATTTACCTAGGGACGATTTAGCCTAATTTTACTACTACACTTAACGTACTAAGTCAATATCGATCGTGCACTTGCAGAGTCTCTCCTGGTCTCCTGATGATGCTTCGTGTAGAAGCGACTCGCGTTGAAAATCTTTCCGGTGGGCTCATGGCATTTATAACGTCACGTAGACTTATGACGCCACAGGAAAATTAGGCGAAATTGTCACTTTTCGCGGAATTGTCATATACATATATATAAATAGTATGTATAGTTATATGTATATTTTGGATAAATATTTCATATATACATATCCCCCAAAGGAAAGGCAGGTTGCAAAAAACCCACCGTTCCCTAAATAATATATTTTGCTCCTACGATTATGTATAGGGGAGGGGGGGTGTCGAATCGAGATAATGTGATAAGTATATTCCATGATTAATTTCAAAAACGTGAAGTATGACGTATTTGTTGAACTGCTGGGGCGCGCAAGCGGGACCACCTTACTGGCTCCGCGCCAATTGAGAATTGGGCCAAAGCTGAATGCGGCGTGTGCTGTGACGTAACGGGTTAGGGGCGCAGAACTATGCTACAGTAAATAAACCTTTCAGTAGTTCTATCATAACATAACTCACTAGAATTGTCTACCGTTCTAAGGTCTTACACAAATTACACACGGAAATGAATAATATTCGTATTAGTGACGTAAAAAGTATACTTGAATATTAAAAAAAAAATATGTTTAATTAAAGTGGCATAATATTTCTATTATGTTAATTAAAATAATTAATCATAGCACAGAATTTGATGGCCAAAAGATTAAGGCGCCCGGTACGTAAAACTGGTTTTTGGTACGGTATATAGAAACTATGTAGGCGAGCTGTAAAAGCTAAGGACCGCCGTGCTTCAGGTTCTAGGTTTGATCCTCACCGCAGCGCGCCGGCTTGAACTTCCTGCAATGGTGGAAGAGCATTTTGGGTATGCTCACCTGGTCAGCTACCACCCTCAATCACAATACTGGTAGATAAGTTCGATTACCGGTCAGGTGAAAATTTTAAACATAAAAATAATATAGTGTGGGGTAGTAAATTTGACAAGTTGTAACACAGTTTCTTTTCAAATTAATCACAAAACAACAAATTGATATCTTTAATTTCCATTGTATTTTTTTGAAAAGCCTGAAGTACGGGGTGCTTACTCTACACCGGCGAGCGAGACTACCATTTTGGCTTCTCGCCAGTCGGGAATTGGGGCGAAGCGTAATGCGGCGTGACGTAAGGGGTGACTTCACGATATAAGCCACAGTGGCCACATTACAGTAGGCTTTGCATGAATTGTATGAAAATTATCACTCACTATCGGTAAATTTTTATGATATTATTCAAGTAGAAAATCTGTCGCCAAGCACCTAACGGTGTGTTCCGGCAGCAGTCCTTGAGAGCCAGTTAAATTACAGGCACATGAGACAGAACAACTATGTCTCAAGGTGACGGGCGCAGTGCAATTCGTGTTATGTGACGAAATGCATCTGTTGGCAGAGGTTAATCCGCTTAACATCAGGTGGGCCTCGAGCTTGTTCCGTCACAATAACATAATTCACTCAAATTTTAAATGAGTGTTTGGCGATTTGTTCTTCTTTCACGCAACTACAGAAAGACGTGAGAATT
This sequence comes from Plagodis dolabraria, assembly GCA_963854805.1. Lineage (NCBI taxonomy): Eukaryota > Metazoa > Arthropoda > Insecta > Lepidoptera > Geometridae > Plagodis > Plagodis dolabraria. Next base: position 2,136,224 of record OY978460.1, on the reverse strand, counting down.
TAAAGACTAGGAATTTAATGAGAATATCTAATTTTCTTTTTGCCGCTCCAGAAAGAGCACTTTGTACTTAAAATTCACCCGGGTGGAATTATAAACAGAAGCAAACAGAATTTTTTTTAACTTGTAAAGAATTTTTTTTTTATGGATCCTTTCTCCCATTAAGAACTTCTAGAAATATGAAAGAACAAGCGCTTGTAAGCATACAATATTTAATGCATAGTAAACTGCAGTATCTAGTGAATTGCTTTACTGAAACATATGCTGTGGTTCTAGGGTGAGCCTTTGTGATACTAACGGAAGACATGACAAAAGCTTCTGAGGTGGTTAAATATTCAAAGAGTTCAAATGGAATAAATGGTATATCTACATACGCTATCGACATTTTTTCGTTAGAGTTTTCCTTCTTTTTAGGGAGCTTTCGTCAAAATCTGTGAGAAATTTACATTAGAACAAATTAGCCTATGAAAAATTTTCATTCAATAAAACGGCAAACAGCATAGCTTATAATGAGAAAGTTTACATATCTTCGTAAACTTTCTCATTATAAGCTTTAGAAGTGAAATTTCACATAATGTATATTAATGTTTCTCCCCGTGGGGTGCTGGGCTACTGTCATTGCTACCTGTCAGTGTCGTAAGATGTGACCAAGGGTAAAATACCGAAAGGTGGGCACTAGCGCCTTCTGAGGAACTGATATCTTAAACTGCGATCTAATCAGGCGTCTTGGGGCCTGCCAAGCTAGGGGATTATGGCAAACCCCCCTTTTATAAGGGAAGCGGTGTTCAACTGTGGAAAATCCGGCTGACACACATTTATCAAAGTCAAAGTCAAAATCATTTATTCAATTTAGGCGTCTACGACGCTCTTATGAAGGTTCATCACATCCTACTTTATATTAAGTAATTTACTGAATTAAATGTTGAACAATGAAGTCAATTGAAACGTTCTCTATAAGTCGACTTTAATTCTCACACTCTATAGTAGAGATATGCCGTTGTACTTTTACGAATTTGTCTTGATGTTGTCTGTTTTAGCCTCCGAAAGCAAAACAGGGGTGTTAAGCTTGAAGTCTTTATCCCTCTCTTTCTCTCTCTCTCTTTCTCTCTCTCTCTACCTCTCTCTCTCTCTCTGTGTGTGTGTATGTCATTTTGTCCCGTGATGTCTTAGCTCCTAAAAGGCTAAACCATTTTTTATAAATTGAATAGTAATGTTGTTTGGCCAAGGCAATGCACAGTTCAACTTTTTAATGTCTAATGTACTGTTAGTAGTACTTCTGTCTTTGTTTGGATAGTCCTCACGTGGATCTCTCTTAATTATCATGAAACCTATATAATGATAACATAAAAAAACTATTAAAAACGTTAAAGGTCATCCGGTTCGAGTCAAAGAAGTAAAATTGGGTCACCACGTCCTCGTCAATGCGGGTCAGAGTAGGACGGGGACAGAGTTATGAAAGCTGGCTTAATATTAATTGAATTTCATCCACTGGTTGATTCATTAATTTCTGATAATGTTACTGTCATTTTTTTGTTTTGAATGGATTTAATTAAGGTTAAAGGGGTTTTGATTCACGAACTGGTTGTGGTTTTAATATTGGATTCGATAAAATACGGAACACCCATTCGGTGGTAGTGACTGCAGAGTTTGTATTAGTTAAGTAAGCTTCGTTACGAGCGCTTCGAATATTTGGTTTGCAGATCGGTCCTAGAATAATACATAGGATAATTCTTATAGTTTTCATCTCACTTTTCTTATAGTATGTCTCCTTATCTCCTATCATTACCCAGGGTGCGATGCTGTATAACCGTTTGGCACCATTTTTAACCAACTTCAAAAAGGGAGGAGGTTCTCAATTCGTCTTTTTTATGTTTGTTACCTCAGTACTTTTGACTTGGTGAATCGATTGATAATTCTGATGCTTGTCGTTTGGTCCCATTTAAATTTCATCAAAATTGTTCAAGCCGTTTTTGAGTTTCACTTAAATAACTAAAAATAAGTATTTTCCTATCTTGATAATATAGTCTTTAACAGTGAATGACAATCGATCGCGTAAGTAGCAAGGGTCACTAAAAAGAGAGTTTTTTTTATTTTTTTACCAATAAATGGAAGCGACTTCAACACTCAAAAGTGTGAAATAACTTGTTGAAGTCGGTACCATGATAGTTTGAAAGTACCTATTATCACAATATTGTGCGCATGGTACCGACTTCGACAAGTTATTTCACACTTAAGTGTTGAAGTTGGTTCCATATTTTGGTAAAAAAAATTTTGCTAACCATTTTTTAATCAAATACCTAACCTATGTAAACACATGAACACATTTAAGTGCCAACCCGACACCCATCTCACGCTCTCTCCACCTCCCCGCACCTTCCCCACCCCGAGCACACGTCCAATATACACTAATGAAGCCTATCGCATCGAGATTGTCTCCTGCCCCGAGGCACTCGCATTTACTAGTAATAGAGTTAATTTACCCCTCCCCCTACCCTTTCTCCAATAAGAGCATGCATTAGAGCCATCTTATTAGATGAAACAAGATTATTAGATTGTTACGTTGTGGTAGAATCTTATTGTATATTTTTACCGTTGTTGTGCCGCATTAAGCTGCGTTAAGGAGACTGTTTAGACTATCAATCAAGAGCTTTTAACGGGAAATAAAATAAAACGTGGGTTAAATAAAGTTCAAAAACGCCGTTGCATATGGTGGCTTAGACGACTTTATTTTGTCCAATAATCGTGAAAATTACAGAAATTAATACTTTTCACATTGAAGCAATAGTCCTATGTTAAAATTTTGTATTTATTAAGGATATAATTGGTTATATTTTAGCGAAAATTGTGAATGTGAAAACTCACTATCGTTGAGGGGGAGTTCCGAAGAATTATATAATAAATCTGCATTTCTGATTTTTTTGCACTAATATATAAGTATATTAATCAGCTATGAAAAAACCTTCAGCACGGATTCTTTGCTTTAACGTCCAGAATTACATGTATATTTTTCTGAATATAAATGATCTTCTTGATTTTCTGAATCTAATAATCACCAGAAGAGGAGTTCACCTTCGAAGTGACCAAAATCAGGGAATCAAACAAACCCTTAATGTAGAAACAATTTGTATGATTAAAGGATTCTATTTTTAAAAGTAAAATAACGCTTTGGAGCGCAGAAAGAAAAAGTTGAGTGTTTGAAACGTTTGAGATAGATCACCGTTGTCACTCTCTATTTTCATGAATGGGTAAATAATGACTTCATATCTAGATAATGTAATGGTTCTGGGATAATACTAACTTCTCAGAGATCCAGCTGATATCGAGATGGTAAGATATCTAATAAAAATAAACATTTGTGCACCTGGAGCATACCATGCTTAAAATGTAAAGCTTTATCTGAAACGGGGCCAAGCTCTTTAGTTAAATAGGAAAAAAGGTGTTTTTACTTCTTAAAACGGAAAAAAAGAAAGCATTTCCAACGTAACACTTGGCCGCTACAGCGTAACACTTTTATTTTCCTTGTGATTTCTTATTTGGAGAATAAGGGATATTCTCTAAATTAGGAAATTGGGAGGAACATAAAACCGGCCAAGTGCGAAATGGACTCACACACCGAGGGTTCCGTACCAACACTAAAAGTACCAAAAAAATATTTTTTTACATACAGTACGAGGTCCTTGGCGTTAGTCCTACACGCGTTTGGCTGGTTTTTGTATTTATGTTTTATTTATTGCTGTTAGGCTAGCCTTTGACCTCAATCTCTCCTGACGGTAAGTAGTGATATGGTTGGAAATGATGTTCAGGCTACATGAGGGTGCTAGCTAGGCGGGCATTTGCAAAATGTTGTACCACGCGGCTGCTTTAGGGGGGAGGCCGCGTGGTTATGTGGGACTTCCCCGGGAAAATTGCCCGGTATACCCACTAAAACCCAGTGATGAGCCTTTGGCGTCCGTGTGGGGTGGCGCAGGTTCACGCATTTTACCATGGCCGTACCGACGCTATCCATCTTATCTTAGCGTACAAGGTACACTGTCTTGGCCCGTTTTTTGATGGTTCATCAGACCCACCACAGGGTAATTCGTCTAGGGTGACGAAAGAAGGCACGCATAACGACGCCTTCTCCGCCCTGGTCTCTTTTTTCGGATCGGGTCAGCTAGTATATTCTCCTCCCTGACCCGCTCCGCAACCTCCTTTTGTGATGTCTTCACAAAAGTAGGCCATAGCTGCTCAGCACCGCTCACTATCGAGCATGGTATTTACCGGGCTCGGCAGCGAAAGGTCATTACCGACCTCCGCTGTTAGTGCGCGCCTTTGGGATTCCCATGCGGCACACTCCTCCACGGTGTGACGCGCCGTATCCACGGGCGTGCCGCACTCATGGTGGTGGTTGTCTCCCAACCCGGTGCAGGTACTCACCGAAGCATCTACGCCCGGTCAGTACCTCTGCACCATTCGGAACGAGAGAGAGCCATGCCGTCTTGAGAGCCAAGGATTTAGATGGGGACGAAGCGCCTCCACCGTCACTAGGCCGGCTGTTGGGGACTGAAGGTCCTCAGCCCATCTGTGAATCAGGGCGGCTTGTGCAGCCTCCCTGGTTCGCACAATGGGATGCACCGGGATGTTCACCCCTGTCCCTCATAGCCGCGCGGAATTCGTACACCTCCGCGAGCACTTCCGCTTGAAGCTCCCAGAGAATGTCACCTGCGAGAAGTGTAGCTGCCGTCCATGAGACCGTGCGGTAACCTCTGACTGCTCTCACCGCTATGGCTCTCTGTGATCTCCGCAAGAGGGTCCTATTCTTCGCAGTGAGAGTGTCGACCCATACGGGGGCCTCATACAGAGCCATACTCCGGATTATTCCGGAGTACAGGTGTCTGCAGGTAGAACTAGGACCCCCCAAATTAGGCAGTAAGCGCCCGAGGGCTGCAGTGGCACTTGTGAATTTTGGGGATTTGGGCAAAATGCGCCCCAAAGTCCCAGCGGCCGTCCAGCACCAGACCCAAGTACTTCATTTGGGTGTCCCACAGTGATGGTTGCTCCTCGTGGAGGGCCTCTGCGTGGACCATGAAATAGTAGGGCTTTCGTCTTCGTCAAAGAGACCCGCAAGCCTAGCTGGGCAATCCGGTCTACAATCCATCAAGGTTGCGTCCTGCAACCCTAAGACAACAACCAGTAATACGCACGGAAGCGCTCAGTAGTAATTTCACTAGCACTCACCATTCTTAACCGATCAACTTAGTTGATCGGTTAAGAATGGTGAAGCAAATTTCGCTACAAGCACTTAAAAAATGAGTTGTTATTATTATTAGTTGTTGTACTCTAAATATTGGAGTATAATATCATACCAACTTTGATACTTGTATGTATAACCAAAATACATACAAGTAAGCTAGCGAGAGATAAAAAATAAAACAAAAAACTGTGAAAATTTCTACCGGTTACCTATTACGGTTCAAAAGATTAAAGGTTGAATGGAGGGGCAGCCGAAGCTTTATTAATAAGATCCCGTACAGAACCCTAAAACACGGTAAGTGATTCTCAAAGCGCTAGTCTCACCCCGTAGCACTCGGTCGATGTTCCATTAAAAAGAAGGTCAACAGCTCCATCGACCAGAAAACCCGACGCCGTTTGGTCTGGTACCTAAAGATAACGCCCGATGGTCAATGAGGAAAGGTTGGGGGAAAATGGATTAAATTAAATATTCCAGAGGCTTTTTGACACCGATTAAAGACTAAGGCCTAATTTCACCAATGTAGGGTTGGACTAATACGCAGATAACTTTATACTATAAACCATCAAAATTTTATAGCATTTAGCTTTCGTAGAACTTCAACCCTAGTAGTAGATTTTAAATTTGTTGGATTCATGTCGTGGAAAAAAACTCCATCGTTTGACTTTATGACAAGTGACAGCAGTTGTGGACATATCAAAAGTATGTAGCAAAGTGGCCATATCTGCTAATAGTTTTTGGAACTGTACCGCCAAGTTTAACGGATTACATTTTAATCTAAAATTAGATTTTTCCTTTGCAACATCTGCCTGTGTCACATATCATAAAGTCAATACCATGATAAATTTAATATACTGCAACATCATTGGAAATCTCTGATGTCAAAGGCCTATCGTGTTTTGTTGGACCACGTATAATCCCTACATTGGTATAATTGGCCCTAAGTTGTGTTGGTTAGGTTTTGGAAGGATTTTCTTCTTAAAATACTTAAGTTCACTTAACATATCATCATGCTTGCTTATTTTTTCAAAGATAGGCTATATATAACGCTAGGGTGCAATTTTTTCTTCTCGGCTATCTTCTTCTGTATTGGAGCTACTATGAAGAATAATTGAATTTCCAGTCCGTAATAAATTAAAGACACACAAAATATCAGGTTTTGCCACTCATTCTGTTTACGAATTAGAGATTACGTGCAGATGGACGGGCGGACGGGCAGCAGATAGACAACGGAGTCTCGTTAATAGTGCTTCATTGCCCTTTGGACAGGGAACCTTAAAAAATTACTAATAACTTACACACTTTTGATTCATAGTAAAAGGATAAATGTTTTAATTTTGTAGAACATGAAGTTGCGTAAATGCGCTCGTTTTTTACCCTTAGAAAGTTGGATACGGCACTCGTGCTTACGGCCATTTGAGAATGTAGCTATGCCTGTTGTCAAATGATCATGCAAAGCATTGACTACTTTAATAATAACAAATACTTTTAAAAGTATCTTAAAAAATATTAAATAATATTTTAATAAAACACTTAAGAACACTTAAGAATACAGGGTATTCTTCCGGTTAGGCTGCGTGATGTTTGTGACGTCACGTAGATAACAGGAAAATTAGGCGGAATTGTCACTAGATATATAATTTTATGCTTTTTTAAGTGTTTTATTAAAATATTATTTAATATTTTTTAAGATACTTTTAAAAGTATTTGTTATTATTAAATATGGATTTCCGCAAAGTAACGCCTGAATCTATCCATTGACTACTTTACTTTAGTTATACCAGCATTAAAAAATAAATTTAGACATAGCAAACCATTTTTACCTAATCCACGTCACGCTAGTCACTTAAAATGATCTTTTATAATCGATTTCTAAAAAGCAAAAATGTAACCATCAATATTCAAAATCTTGACAAGGATTTATAACTTAAGTCATCACGATTCCAGAACTAATACCTGATAACATCTGGAGATGTAATTGCTTAACTTCGGCGTGATAGCTTTTGTCTTTGTTCCACTGCGAAAGTATATACAGTTTATTAAGTATCTTAATTAACATTTTGAACAAAATGAATTAACAAATCTTTATTTTTCACTAGCCCTGCATAGAAGAGAAATTAATGATGTGTTTCTTTTATTTCTTAATTCACCGCGACCTCCGACGGCTTTTATTCACGGCTATTGAATTTTTGATTCTTGCGTAAATTTACTTTACGAATCGCCTTGTTTGACGTCAGTCGTCTTTTTCCGTTCTTCCTTTCAAATCTATTTTTATGATTTTTAACTGAGGTTTCATTTGTTACAATATTAGACGCATATGACTGCTTTCGTGGTTTTATCCAAATCATGAAAATAATTTCAAACAAAAAATGCATTCTTGTGATATGTGTAGTGATTGCTTGTTGCGGTTTAGCGTGGTTTTACAGATAACATTAGTCCTTGAAGTCTTCGGTTAAACTTAAGGATTATTCCTTCGAACCCGAGAATAAGCACCATCAAAAGTAAGGGAAATTAGCACCGTATGTGCCGTACTTTGCACGGTGCCTCTGGCTCAAAAACAATAATATTTATTCTAATTTCTTTTACAAATATAATCCATATCAAAATGGTGTAGTCATTATGCTCCATATAGCTCATTAATGAGTAGTGTGACGAGACTAATTTCCCAGCCCCACGTTGGGCGCCAATATCTGAATATTGGCACCCAACGTGGGGCGGGCGATGTCTGCATCTACATCTCATATTTCAATGTCGCCGGCTAAACGGCTTACCGGCTTACCCTTGGTGTCGACGATAATGGATTGTATTACCTGCTCGGAAAACTAAAATTGTACTTAGAAAACGGTCGCAGCTGGTTAAAATAGATTTAAGATTGTTTGGGGACTGGGATTTCGAGGCTATTGTTCTCGTATATGACAAACTGTAATACTCAAACTTATTTGCCAAGACAGAATTAAATGTCCTTATCCAAATTCATAGTTAGTAATACAGTAAAACCTCTTATAAAAACTGATTTTGGTGGGCAGGGTTTTGTGGTGAATTTAAGATCCTATGGATTTTTTCTCACTATAAAAATCGTCATCTATCTATCATTATTCCACTTATGCATGGTCAGAACACTATTGTTATCTCAATCATAATAATGGACAAGATAATCAAATTTTTTCTTCTCTTATCCAACTCACTCTAACAATATAAGGACAACACAAAAACATAAATTGTAAAAATGTATGCCACTAGGTCAGCTACATGGTACCGGTGCCAAACAAAAATCAAACATATTTATATAGGCATTAACGAGGGTATTTGCAAATAGGGTCTGCTCTTTGGAAATATTCTCGATGATAGTGTTCGAAATATTTTTCGGCTATAAAAGCGTTTGGTTGGTAAAGCGCCCTTTTATGCGACTAATGTGGAACACCTAACTCCAAACGAGGTAAATAGTAGCACGTAGCCCATACGGTGCTAATTTCCCTTACTCGGAACTGACGACATAACTAAGTCTGTTAAGGGCATAATGGGGCAGGCGTGTCATGTGGCAAAATTCCTTGAATAATTAATGAATAAAAACTGCTTCTAAAATAAAAATAAACATACTGAAGCCGGGACTATATGGAAACCATAAACTAAAGAATGTAATACTGTTAAGTTTCATTTGAAATGTTATGTTTAGTCTTTTCAACTACTGTATTATTGCCATTGATGTCGCGGCTTTCATCCAATTTTGACTATCGCTATCCTGTTTCAATCCATCGAATGTTAATGTCACTCGTTCGCAGCCAATATTCTCTAACATCCTTATATTTTACCGTGTCTTGTATAAATAGCTTACCCCAACGCCTTGAAGATAATAAAATCAATTCTCTGGGCGGATAAAATGTTATTCTCAAAACCAGGCCACGGAAAACATTGTTTTAATATTACAAATGCGAAATAATGTCGTTAGTGCCGACTGCCGACTTTCGTGGATGGTAGTGAAATATGTATATGGCAGAAGGAGGACCAAAGTCGAATAAATGCAGTACGTAGAAGAGCCTTCAGAAGTATCTGTGAAGTATCTTTGACAGACAGACTAAAAACAGCGTTTTAAGAAAGCAATGGCGAGGATATAGTGACATTAGTAAAGTAAAGTTAGCCTAACAAAGTTTGGACATGTAGAGAGGATGAAGAAAACAAGTAAAAAATAGTATCGTGAATCGAACAGTAGGAAAGGGTGGACTTAAAAGTGGCGAAAGTATTCTATCTAGATTGTAAATGTTATTTAAATTATCTAGGGCAGTAATTTGTCCTTTCGACAACGGTAATGAATTAAAACAAAAATGTATTGTTATCATATATTTGTTCGCATCAATGAAGAATGTGATGAGAGTAATGTAAGTATGAGAAATACGCCAAGATCGTAGCATTGGAAATCTGTGGGCTCTGCCTCCACGTGGCACATCCTCCAAAGGCGTGACGTTATCTATGTATGTATGTTAATATTAAAATAAAGTTCATCTATTAAAATGTGGAACATTAAGATCTCCGGTAATCGCGATGTAGGCAGGTGTCTTGTAAATTTCTTGATAACCCCTAGTCCGTTTTGCTAACGCACAAACTTGGGAATATCTTATATTATTGATCCACATTTCTGCCACATTTCACGAAGGAGAACCTTTCGAACCTTATAGTTTAGTATATATTTAAAACACCACCATACCAAGTCATTAAGACTTTGCTTCGCTTCATTCAACTTTAGGTACAAATATAAACATCAAGTATGTTTTTTTTTAATTCAAGCCCAAAACAACTTAAGCTGAGAATGGCTTCGACTCGGAACAAAGCTGCTTATCAAGAGCCACCTGCGTTCAGGCATCCTAGAGAGCACTTCAGGTGATTTAACCGTTTATGTCCCGCTCGGGGATAAGCTTTTTAGAAGGAGAACCGTAACTTTGTCCTGGTTGTCTTGGGTGGAATAGTTTATAAGTTGACCTACTTACTCGTACCTAGATCGATTCGAATATTCCGTTATTTCATTATGAAAGTCACGTAATTTTGTAGAAGAAGACGGGACGGACGAATATTTAGTTTAATTGGAATTGGCTCGGCTTGCTATGCTCAAGTCTATGCTAGGTTTGAACCCTGGTCGCTGCACATATTGTTTGATAAACGTATTTTGTTCTCGGGTCTTGGATATTTCTGATGTGTCTATATGTGTATATACGCCTTCCGTGACATAGAGATACTTAGTGCATAATTATAGGTTCGCCAATGTTACTATTTCATTTGTGTAAAGGCGCGAGTTTTTAATCATCTCTGAGAGTTGTTGAGGAGTGTTACGAAAATCATTGACATCGTTAGCACTGCACTGAGAAATAAAGAAGTAGCAAAGAATATGGAAGGATGAAGGCAACATCGCTCAAGACAGGAAAATATGCTATAGATTGGGCTATATCTATAGTTCCTTGAAGATAATGCAAAAGCCATACAAAAACTTAAAAGTTAAGATAAAACAGTTGATCACCCTATCGGTCGTTTTAACATCAAAAAGTATCTATACAGCCCTTAATTCACTCACTTTTGCCGTGATCACACTCTTTTATTATTTCCAATACACTTGACTTTGTTTGAAATATATATTTTCTTCTCCGCGATGTATAACATTTTAACACCTCAAGGTTTCTCAGTAAATTGGGACGAAAGCAGGGATTTCGTTATCGTATGAAAATATCTTCCCATCTCATTTCGACAACCATAAATTGCGGCTTCAATTTAATATCTCTGTGTTGATGTTCTGGGTTGTAGAATATTTTTATAATAATTTTAGAATATTGCGGGGTTTTTTTATAGATTGCAGTAAAGAAAATGGATGAAGTCAGAATGGATATTTGCTTTATGTTCCGCAATCATTATAAGACTGATGTTTCTGTAACCTATTAATTCTTCTGTCTTTTGATTTAGAAGACCGTATTTCTGGAATATAATTTCGCGCAAAAACAAAGTAGAAATATGAAAGGGAACTTTCCACAGAGTCACAGTGTCTTTTACCTAGAACGTGTTAAAACTTCTAAGCAAGAAAGGAAGATATTCCTTTCTTGCCCTCGAAACAACTTATCCAATTATAGCCGTGCAGGAGTTGTCGATGACTGGAATGAATGTCAGGTTGCAACATTACGCAACTAACTTGTTAACTTCGCTACCAAATGCTTTTTGTCGTAGAATCTACGAGATGCTCAAACTTTATCTTACTTGGTGGAATTCACTCAAAATAAAAAAGCGAGTAATCACACTGAGGGGTGTATATTCGTACCGATTTTTTGTCTTTAATGTTGTCTATATTTTCCTTATATAGGATATTCCATTCTCAATGGCTGGCAATGCATTCTTGACTCTGGTGATGCTGATGTCCGTTGGTGACAGTGATCACTCAAGTGAGCTGTCAGGTCGTTTGCCCTCCTATCACTTAAAAAATAATTTAGAGAAGAGTCAAATGATTATAAATGATCTATTTACAGCACACGTGGATAATTTTGGAATGAATCTGATGAATTTAAAGGAAAGCTGATGACATCTACAGTGTTTCACTGAGTAATATTTGATTTTCAAAATTTTACTAGAATTGAAATATCTAGTTGTATAAAAATATGCTTGAATGGAGCTCACTAGAAAGAATCTTCCGGCGAAGTACAGTCCAAGAATCTGCAAGATTGTGAAACATTTTTGCAGAATCGAGAAATAATCTCTAAGAATATTTCAGAAGCGAGTATTTCCTCGAGGTTGTCCACTGTTTTGCTCAAGAATTGTTTTAGAGACTGTTCACGTAATTTTTTATTTTTGTTACTCTCTTAGGAATATATTTTGCGTAGCGACTTTCCGGCTTAAGCTATTCTCTGTGTACAATTATAATACTCGTTTTTAAATGGATAGGTACTAGTGTATTGCCGCAAGCTGAGAACTCGCTCTGTCTTGAATTTAAATTTATAAAGTAACTTATTGTATACGAAAAAGTTAATCCTAAATATCGGGTACTATATCTTACGCATAATTCATAATCGTCAATAGAATTATTTGTATATACGAGTAGCTTACCAAGTTTATCGACAATCGGATCACACCACACAAATGTTCTAGTGATCTTCGCCTAATTTCAAATACACCTGTTTTTTTTAATATTATTGTGACGGAACAAGTTCGAGGCCCACCTGATGTTAAGCGGACTAACCTCTAACCTATAACAGATGCATTTCGTCTCAAGTCACGAATTGCACTGCGCCCGTCACCTTGAGACATAGTTGTTAAGTCTCATGTACCTGTAATTTCTCTGGCTCTCAAGGACTGCTGCCGGAACACACCGTTAGGTGCTTGGCGATAGATTTTCTACTTGAGTGATCCTGCTTGTTTGGCCTAAATACTTAGTACCGTTGCACCTTCAGATGCTCCTCTTTCGGTATTGGCACCAAGAAGGATATACTTAGCTGGCGGAATTCATGTGTGGCTTTTTCTTTTTTTTTTATTGAAAGACCACAAAACTGGAAATACATCGTAGCTTACAAAATTTAGACTAATATAAAATAAACTTTGGAATATATACTTCCTTTAAGATGTGGACCTAGCATGTGTATTACATCAAATTCTTCAATCTAATTTACAAGTACATAGTAATAAGCAACCAGCGAACAATACCAAGGGTATTGTTGAAACATTCTATTTCAAAATCCGGTGCAGAGAGATAATAATTTAGAATAATTAGTGAAACAAATAATTTAAAGTGATCTATTTAAAATACATTTCACTGAGGCAAGCGAAATACGGTGAAAAATATCGAAGTCGTGCTTAACGGTATCGTAACTTTCACACATACGATAAACCGGCGAGTGCTTTAACATATTAGTTTTACAAATTGGTAGACTAAAAGTTTTTCTATCAGATAGGCGGGCACCAGGACGCGGAACTTTAAGCAAAAACTTGGGAGTTAGTTCTGGACAATCGACTAAGTTATTTCTAAGCTTGAAAAGCATCAGAATGTCTGTCATTTTACTGCGTTTTTTCAAGAGATATGACATTATAGTTGTTAAGCCGAGATTTGTAGGAACGTAATAAACGGCACAAGTTATCCCTGTATGTTACATGGTACATAATATTTTTTTGTACTTTTTCTATGTTGTTTATGTGCACTTGGTAAACAGGACTCCACACCACACTGCAGTATTCTAAGACGCTGCGTAGTAGAGCGTGGATAAGCAGTAGTGAAAGCCTAGGATTGCGGAATATCTTTGTCTGTCTGATGACAAAACCACCAATTTTGTATGATTTCTTAATAATGTGTTCAAAATGATTAAAACAAAAGCTTGTTATCGATAATAACCCCCAAATCTCGTGTTGATGAAAGCTCTGCTAACGGTACCACTTTAATATTGTATGCGGCTGGGAAAGGGGTATTTTTGCGTGAAAACTTTATAAAATAACATTTGGATGCATTAAATAGCATATGGTTTTCCTCACACCATTTGCCTAAGGAATGGATGTCAGTTTGCAACTACTCCACGTCTGTTTTGTTATTAATTGTCTTGTATAGCTTTAAGTCATCGGCATATAACTTTACATTTGATTTTAATAACTGGGGTAAGTCGTTGATGTAGAGGAGGAATAACAAGGGACCTAAATGGGAGCCCTGAGGTACCCCCGAAGGAACTACTGATTCCAGGGACTTAAAACCTTTCACCACAACCAGCTGAGATCGATTCAGTAAGTAAGAATTGAACCATCTAAGAAGAGATCTGTATTCCGAGACTTGTAGTTTAGCTAATGATCGTGATTAACTAAATCAAAGGCCTTACTGAAGTCTGTGTAAATTGCATGTACTTCGCCGCTATTATCGAGTATTTCGAGAATATCAGTCACATAGCCTAACAGATTAGTTGAGGTGGATCTTCGAGTTAGGAAGCCGTGTTGGTGCACATTGAGAAGATGTGAAACATACCAGTGAATATGCTTTACAACAAGGGATTCTAATAATTTGCCAAACCCAGAGAGGATAGAAATCGGCCTGTAATTTTTTTATATCAGAAATATCGCCCTTTTTGTGTATTGGTGTGATAAAAGCCACTTTCCATTTCATTGGAAAAATACCAGTTGAGAGAGACTTCTCAAAAATTATGTCTAGTGGTTTCGCGATAGCATCCGCACATTTTTTTAGAGCTATCGCAGGAAGTGAGTCTGGTCCTGCTCCTTTATTAGGAAGCGATTTAAGAGCTTTACGTACTTCACTGGCTTGTATTAAAATGTGACGTAGTGGAGTAATACTGGAATTATCAAAATTACACTATGTTGATTTAGTTGTACTTGAGCTAGTCATGTTGTACACAGAATTAAAATGTTTTGAAAATAGGTTACATATATCTTGACCACCACAAACAGTTTTGGGGACAAGATGCATTTGATCAGGTAAAGAGCTACTGTTACTTTTCAAATTATTAACGTACCGCCAAATGTATTTAGGATTTTTCTTTAAATTAAATAAAATTAACATAGCTTATCTTGGAGATTTTGGTATTTTTTATAGTTGAGATGATATTTAGCTTTTTCCTTAAGGGACTTTATTAAAGGTATAGAAAACCAAACAGGAAACCGGTCATTTTTGGAGCGCACTTTAGGCGTGTTGTCTTGAAGGATTGGCATGAAAATATTGTAAAATTTCTCGACCATTACGTCAACATGATCACCTGAATTTAATTCAATATCCCAATTTATTTGAAATAGCTGTTCATTTATCGCATTGTATTTGGCCTTATAATAGTTAAAGCGGCTTGATATATGTTTCTTCAGAGGCCGAAAATTGCCCACGTCCATAGTTATATTTAAGGCGGGATGATATTTATCAAGTCTTAGAAGAGGAGCATTGTTTTTAGCAACCGAAACATTATGAGTTCCAATAGTACCAAAGACGAGCTCAAGAATGCGATTTGAACAATTCAATACCCCATTATGCTGGAAAAGACCATTAAAACTTAGAGTTTCTACTAGCAATAGTTCTAGTTCACTAGATCTATGACTGGGTTTAAAAATTTGGGTACCTGCATCTTGAATCCAATGAATGCCAGGGGAATTAAAACCG
The DNA here is from genome assembly GCA_963854805.1 of Plagodis dolabraria. Taxonomy (NCBI): domain Eukaryota; kingdom Metazoa; phylum Arthropoda; class Insecta; order Lepidoptera; family Geometridae; genus Plagodis; species Plagodis dolabraria. The sequence continues at coordinate 2,120,904 of OY978460.1, read as the reverse complement.
CCTATTATGTATGTCTGAGAGTTGAGAGAAATTTCGTAATTAATAACCCTGGAGACGTTTTCCATAAAGTGTTCTAAACACTCCAGTTTCAATGGCGATGGCAAATAGACAACACATAAGTTAATTATAATTTCTGATGAACCAGAACCTAGCTTGAGGGTAAGCCATATGTCCTCACAAAAGGATGAATCCCATTGAGGCCTACGGATAACCTTGTATTTATCCAGAACAGCTACCAAAACTCCACCGCCATCCTTTAGTGAACCACAATCTTGTCTATCACGTCTGTAAGTGTTGTAATGTTGTAATTCACTGTCAAATATAGAGTCATTTAGCCAAGTCTCAGTAAACGCTGGCATATCAAAATTATATGATAAAGCACCCGTATACAACTCATGTACCTTAGTTCGTAAACCTCTTACATTTTGGTAGTAGATAGTTATAGGGACCTTTGTGACTGGTTAGTTTCATAAAGAATGAACGAAATTTATATCTTTGATTAGAATAGACTTAGATTTATCATCCTTGCGGACGAAAATACGCCCATTACGGACCCAAACAAACTTGTAGCTTTTAGCAGCGGCGGCAGCTCTTGTAGCCGCATGGAGGTGCCTGTCCTATTGGCCGGTGAAAGGTGTTCAGCAACGTAAATGGGGCGCTTTTCACCCGCCATTTTCAGGTGAGAACTATTAAGCTTATCCTGCTCATGATACCTGTTGTACATTTTAATCGTAGCCAGAAAATTGTCCCTGATACGAGGAGTAGCTAATCTAGCTATAATGGACCTAGGCCTGGCAGAATCATTCTGGAGCTTTGCTATACGATGAACCGACATACCGTGGCTTCCCCATTTCAGGCCCAATGTATCTTTGACCACAAAATAATATGTAATTGGGAAAGTTATGTATTAGATATTTATTGAAATATGTAGGAAGTGCAAGTGGAAAAGCGAAAATTTACGTATCTCGTCCTGCAAGTCGTACACAGGTTTTTGACGAAGGTTAAACTGTAATGGACAGTTCCGTGAACTGTGGAATGTTATTCCTGTGATGTTTCTGATATCCTAACAGGGGTTGTTTTCATTGGTTCAGCAGCTGCATTAAAGGAACCACTACAATATTTTTTGAACCAACATTATAGATATAATCCTATTGGTATACAATCCAACATTTTTGAAAAGGTCGTAGCTTAGCTTACTTATACGTCCGCCGCGGTCTTGAGTTGGATGGGTGACCGCTAGTGACATTACTACTGAGTGTGCATTCGGAGATCGCGTTAAGCCGTCGCGCATCGGTCCTGATTGTTGTCTTAGGATGGCATACGTTACAGCATGGTGGTAAAGTACGGTGTGTTTCGGGAGCTGTCCTTGTTAATCAGTAACTCAAGGTTAGCCTGAACAATATTTTTGACCACATAATCATAAGTCAGAAACTTATGCTGATAGCATAAGTTTCTGACAGACAGACTGTTAAGATACAGACGGATGAATTACCAGGGTCCTTTTTCTGATTTTTCATAGAATTTTCTATCCTTTCGCAACTTGTTGCCGTCTCGCTTTTTTCCTAATATCGACCTATGAACATGTCACTGGTAAAGATATAACATGTCGAAAACAGAGAGGGTTACGAAAAATAACTTCATTCACGTAAGATGTCGCATCGGGCACCTGACAGGATGTCCGGAAACGGAGGGGTATATTTGGAACCCTTACCGCACCTACCCTTATTTGTCAGCCAATTTCTGAATACATCTTAGCATCGAGATATATATCTTCAAAGTAAATAGCGTTTCCGATACCTTTTGTATCCTTTCATATTTTGGAGAATGCTATGGAGGCCGTACATTTCCTGGCTTAAGAATCAGGACTTTTCTATGTATGAATTAATAACGTAATGGTGTTTTGAACCATGAGCGGAATTCTTACCCACGCCGTCCATCCCTGGGTGTTACAAATACTCCAAAAAATTTATATCGTATACGATGACTCACGGAAAATAATGTGCCCAACGATTGTGCCATAGATTCCCTTGCCTGTTTTTTTCTTCTTTTGTTGTGTCTATGTAACTAACTACACTTGATAATTTATTGTTTGATGGGTCGTTAATTTCGCACTAGGTCCTAGGTTTTATTCCTATCAAAAAATACTGTTTGCACTTAACACGCTGCAATGCTATTTCAAATATTGTACATTTTATTAAAAAGGCATCACCGAAGTTGTATCATGTATTGATCGTATATTGAACTACGAACCGAAGATGTCGCTTCACGCTAAAAGATATGGATGTTAACGCTCCCATAGAATAATTGGTTATAAGCACCGGGCGTTATTCTGGGTTCAACTTCCGCTGGAAGTCAACTATTTCCTATCCAAACATTTATGTTTTTATTTCAATGCTGTTTTAATAAAGTTAAATTATTTGAAAGACATTTAATTTTTTTACGTCCTATATGATAGTATTCCTCTTGACGCAGAAGTATTAATATTATGTCGCCTTCTTCAAATTTTAGCGGCATTTATTGCACATTGAATGGTCTGCATTTGTCAGGGAAATAGCATCAGATATAATTGTTTTAATTATGTAAATTCTTCTTCTTCTTCGTAGTCTTTACGCTCTTGACAGAGCGGTCGTGGTCGTCATGTAGTTGTAGTGGAGGCAGATGTAATGCGCCTCACAATGGCACGCCATCGCCCTCTATTTACGGTCATCCTGGTACACTCATGCAAGGGACCGCCCACCGCAGATTTAATTTGGCCAGTCCATCGCATGGGTGACCTCCAGCGCGGTCTCGTGCCCTCTACTTTGCCCTGAACGACAAGACGCTAAATGTAAATTATGTTGCATTAATGTTGCAAATTATTTCTCTATGGTAAGTATGTTATATTGGTGAATGTTCGCCTGGCTATAATCAACTCTCAAGTGGAAAATGTGTCACTACGTATTAGTATTTATATATTAATATCATTATCAGGTCCTACGGTGTGTTTTGCTGTTTCACAGACTAAACGGGACCAGACGTGTCACTCCGCAAAGCCAATTACAATAAATAAGCGGCTCTAGATACGAAGCATTAAGATGCACTTCAGCTCGCATAGCACGGAGTACCTAATATTTATATTCACCTACAAGGCGTCTCTCTTTCTCTCGCATAGCCACGCATAGCGCTGATCTCTTCCGACGCGGCACACCCCGTAGATTAATCCCGTCTGGACGGATACGCCGATGTCGCTTTAGCTTTGTACCTAAAGTGCGGAGTGAGCGAGGCTTGGTTTCGGTAACAATCTTTCATTTCCAGTTCTTATTCTAGTACCTACTATATGAATTTCTGATGAATTTCGACAATTTCATCATTTAAGTAACCATAGATGATCGTAAAGCTAGTCTATCAGTTTTAGTACCACAAGAACTGCTTAAAGTTTTCAGTGCGGTGATGACTATGCACTGAAGTATCTTGTAGATATTTTAATCTATTAAAAGTCTACCGTATTGTTAGTCATGTGTTTTCGTCCTCCGTCCGTCGTTTTCGGTGCTGTAATATAATAGAAAGTAAAATTTATTCTGTGTCACTGTTAACTTTTACGAGGGGGCCGGTCACTAACATTTGAGACAATAGTTAAGGAAAATGTTACTATCACGATATCGTCGCGTCGTCGGGGCAATGATGTCTATATTTGAGGCCATCGTGTATGCTAAGGTCAAGGAAACCCCTGAATTGGTATCAATAAGTTCTATAATTTAGAGAAATTTGTACCTAAGTTAAGATAGGTATTATACAATTATTTTAATTTTATTATCTATATATACAATGTAATTTACAATTTATCTAATTATTGTTTCAAGCGTTTTGTTTTAATTTGTTATTGGTTCTATTAATGTGTAATTAATTAAATTTTAAATGTATATTTAGGTATTGATTATTGTATTGTTACATTTCCTATTCGACTTGTAAATTTGTATGTTTACCAATAAATTGATTATTAATTATTATTAAGCTAGATAGGACCTACATTTGTAAGAGTAAATGCTTCTTTGATTATTTCTCCCGAAAGCAGTAGGTATCATTATAAAATCTAACATGGCAATGACAGTTTTGGGAGCCAATAGGCAGTTGGTAGAAGTATAGAAATGAAGAAATATTTATTTTAGAAATATAAAAGGGCATCATCGCGAGAGATAAGTGTTTGAAAAAGCACTTTCCATAAAGAAAGTCAAGTAGTCCGGTTGATGACCGCGCATCGTCCCTTATGCCGGTTAAAACTGGAGCACAAAGTTTCGGCTCGATAGAGTAAGGTTCCGGTGGCTGAGTGGAAAAGCGGCGCGAAATCGGAGGACGAAGATCGATTCCCGTCTGGAACAAAAAATAACTTACTTATCGGCGTGACCAGCGCAGTGAGAACGGTGACACTGTAACTGTAATTGATAGTTTGGGCGCTAACCATTAAGCGGTCAACTTAATTATTTATTTACTATCCAACTTACAACTATAATTACAGGTACGCAACCCGATGCGACAGTGTAGCGATTTAAATAATAACATAACATTCTCAAAGCTACGTTTGTGAAATCACTCAGGTTATGACCTGTGCGTGTCATTAATTAATAAAATAAAAAAAAAAATAACCATTTACTCCCTAACCAACATACATAAGGCACAGTAAGGCCTTTCGGTTAAAAACTATTTTATACTTATAGCTTAGAGTATTGCCGTAAAAAGAAGTACCTAGAGCTTTTCTTTTCAAATGTAGTCCGGTCAATCTAGACAAAAAAATCAGAGTGAAGGTGCATAAAATCACAACAAGCTGAAAACCAGTAAAATTGTTGAATATATACAGGATGTCCCAAGAAGTATTAGGGCCCTTGAAGTTATGAACATCTGGGTAATTTTATCTTTCTTGGCATTTAATTTTTTTTATTCCATTCAAAGATCTAACCATAGTAAATGTTACCACACTGAATTGGCCTATCAGCTTAGCACACAAAAAAATCAAGCATGTACCGCAATACTTCACGTCATTATAAATAAAAATCTCATCGTACTCGGCGATAGGTGAAAAAAAAAAAAACATAAATCCGAAAACACGAAAATTCGCGGAACATATATGGGGGTGGGTGATTCAGATAGCCCTCTAGGTCCTCTACCACCCAGTATATCACTACTTCTTGGGACACCTGTATAAAATTTGTAAGTTCCCCATCATTCCCGTGTATGGAAAAAAAATACTGAAGGTCAAAAAAATTTGTTTTAGCGATTTTCAACAAAACGGTAAGTTTTATCATAAGAGTATCCCAGACCAAAATTGTAGATGATAAAATTATCTATAAGAAATGTATCAATACTTTTTTCCTGCGAGCCACCTTGATATAATAATAACATTAAAGACTAAAGATTAATAACAATAAATACCAACCCGATAAAAATAATTGTAAAATATCAAAAGGAATATATTGAAAGGACAGAAATTAATTAATGAACGTTTCATCCGAATCCATCCAGCTGAGAACCGTTTCAAATCCGAAATGAAAACTAAATCTCCCTTCATTACAATTTCAATGAAATATAAACAACGCCTAATGAAATAACTGATAATGAAAATATGATGAGTTAATTATGCCAATTGTACGGTGCGGACCTTCACAATTAACATTTAAATTAGATTCTGTGAATCATAGTAATATTAATCTACACTAATATTATAAAGAGGAGAGATTTGTACTTTGGTATCTAACGAATAAACTTAAAAACTTCTAATATTGCGCTACGATATAGGTTGTTTAGAAAAGATGTCATAAAATTTCTTAAAATTACACTTACTAAAAACGGGAGGTTAACGTGTAAAAAATCTCCGACCACATCATCACTCACCATCAGGTGAGATAGTGGTCAAAGGCTGACTTATATGCAATATAAAAAACCGCTTGTGGAAGCAAAATTCCAAGTGTATGTACGTGGAGCTTTTAGATCTACGACCAATTGTGTTGGACTATTAATCATGCCGGTCAGTAATAAATGAATTTCATCCCTTGTGTCTAATCTAAAGTTTTTTATTGCAATTGCCGCCGTGAAAAAACGTGACGTTTTAAATATTCGACACCCCTTCGTTGTTATCTTAGAAAACATCAACAGACGTCCACCGTTTGGCATAATCACTTCACTTAGCAAGCGTCTTGGGAATCGCAGAGTAAAATGGTAGTTCTTCAGAAAGCGCTGCTGCCAACCTTCTTATATTTTGTCCTACCCCGACCGATTACATAGTTGCTTGCAGTTGTGCAATATTTTCTAACCCTTAATTTATTGTCCTATACCGTCGTAGGTAGTCCAGCTTACTTGTATTGGATTTAAAGATTAATTTGTGCTATTACGAGTATACGCCGCAGCGGAATCCAATGCGAATGATTTAGGTCAGTGGTTTTAAAACTCGCTCGGTTAAACTTTTCTAAACTTCAATAAATCCGAGAAATATGTCGGGGCGGTAACACGTATGGAACGGGACCACTTCAATAATACCGGAGACGTGGACGTTAATGTTAGTGAGAGAATAATCAACTTAAAAGTTATTGCGTTTAAAATTACGAATATAACGAGGTCAATCAGCTGTATACATAAAATTCACCGAACATTCCCAACGTGAAAATACTCCTACATGTAAGGTTCCTAATTAGTCTATAAAATGACACTGTGTCCATAAAATTACTGAGATACTGTGTCTATTAAATACATACTAAGATCGATAGCAGAACATTTTTACCATCATATATAACGGTGCAGCCATCAACATAACTACTTAGGTACTACGGGCTTTGTCTGAGTAAACGTATCATCTGAATAAATCGAATCAAATAATTCTTAATGTGATATCAATTATCAACTAAGCATGTGAGAGTGCTTGGTAATCATATTTGAAGGGTAAATACATGAAAGTTACGAAACTTTCATGTATCTACCCTTCGAATATGATTCGCAAAAACACTCATAATTATTTATTTCTTTAAGAATTTAAATCTTGTTTCGCACACCCTCGCAAATCCAAACCTTTTCTACCGCAGATGAAAGTGCGGGGTAAAACGCGTAGTAGCGGAGCTTAGCTCTGTGTTCGCTACAGTCACTACTTCTATAGGTGTAATTTAGGTCCTATTGAGCCCTTCTGTGCTTAAGGGCTCGTTAAGCCGTCGGCCCCGGTTGTTGTCTCAGGATGGCAATCGTGTTGCTATGTCGCGGATGCTTTCGGGCGGCATGACGCTTTGCAGGGTAGTAGTGCATTTTGTGAATGCCCGCTTGGTTAGCTTATTTACCTAGAAGACTTGTTGCAAAGCACTTACGGTGTGTGCTGGTATATAATTCTTGCCTCATCACGTCTCGCAACACAGGTGGAAAATCACCTTATAGGTACACATCTCAAAACAAGATTCCTTACATCAAAAGCAATTAAGAAAATAATTCAAGAAATCCAACGCTGCTCACGAAGCAAAGTTCAGTGAAGCGTGCATTCTCGCGCGTGATTCGAGCGCAGATGTGGGGTAGAACGATATTACGTCATAATGATTTGATTTAACGCGAACTCTCCTCTCATATCCTCATTCCCATCAATAGCTTCCATAAATAACAGCTCGTTCTACGTTCGTGGAAGTCGTATATTGTGACAAGTGTTTTCATATTTTTGTTACTGCCCATATAGACTAGCCTTTGACGATAATCTTACCTGATAGTAAATCATAGACAGTTAGATTAGAATTTGAAATGGCCTTCAAGGACAGCTGCGGGAACACACCTTTAGGTGCTTGGTGGCAGATTTTTTGATTGAGCGAGGCTAAAAGGTGGGCATTCGCAAAATGCCCTGCCACCATCCTAGTACAATAACTGGGACTGACGTCTTAACGTGCCCCCGAAGCACGGAAACGTTCAGTGGTAGGTAATTGCTACTAGCGGCAGCAAACATTGCTTAATATAGTTGATCGGTTAAGAACGACTATGCAAGCTCTGCTGCTTCAAATCTATTTAGGTCATAACTCTTATGCATATCGATTCAAAGAAAACTCTGTAGAGAAAAAATCATTTGCTTGCCAGGTATCCACGCACAGAAATAAATAGGCAAGACTACCTAAGCATATTCTGTGTGTTAATAACTATCAGTTGAGATGAAATTCATTCTTTTAAGAAAGGGGTGAAGGTGATGAAAGAAACTTGATAAAAATTTATTCAATTAAAAATAGCTATGAAAACTTTTCGATAGGCAAGTTATCATTGGCATGTTTGTTAATAAATTATATTTGATAAAATATATGTCTCATCTACTTATCTGAAGGGTGAAGGTCGATCTTCACCGGCTCTTAGACTAATAGGTCTCTGGGATTGGAATACGTCCGTGAAATCAGAATACTTTGATTTTAAACGAGCAAGACGAGTGTTCAATCAAATTAAACAAACAGAATAGCAGTTATTAACTCTTGGTATCTGTATACCTCTCCGGGTATCAGGCGTGACGCTATGAATGTATAGAAACGGAATACATGTGGCCCATAGCAAACCGAATGTATCAAATTTCTAGTACGCAAATGTGTTTCAAGAGAGCTATGCCAAGAGTTTCTTTGTGCGATAAAATCCGGAACGTGGATATTCGCTGAAAAATCAGACTCACCGACATAGTTTCTTATATAGATTTAGCAAGTTGAAATGGCAATTGCTCGAAGAACCAATAATTATTGATGATAATTATGGAATGTTCTCGAATGGTTATAAATTGGAAGATGTTGCGCTGTTAGATCCCCAATTAGCTGGACTGAATTCATCGTAAGAGTCACGGGAAGCCAATGAAAGGGTACAAGTGGCCAATAGCCGTTCATTTTGCAGTTCTTTGGGGAAGCATTTGTTGAACGTGGACGTCTTCCGTCTGACGATGAAATGATTTAAGATGTTGCACCTTAGGTTAAGTTGTATTTGTAATTTATACTTTGATTATATAATAGTATCCACCATAGCTATTTTCCGTTGGATATAATATAGAAGTATTTAAGTGAAAATTTCATGTATTCTCTTTTTTGTTAACACAAAGAAAACACATAGTTAACTCGGTTTTTTTACCGGCGGTATGCCTTTATTAAACAAAATACTATGAACTATATACAACACTACAGCTACTACAATAAAAGCATTTAAAAGTTAACTCGGTATATTTGTAAAAAGTAGTATATTAAATTTCTGAAAAATAAAAAAAACAAAATCTCCGTTGAATAAGAGATAATTATATCGAATTACTTCGAAATTCCGTCCACCTTTTCAGTGGTTTCAAAGAAGCGGAAGTAATAGTCGGTATCTCCGTCACTTCCGGTCATTTCCGACTGTCCAACATTCAAAAAGATTCTCTTTGACCATCCACAGTCAAAGGCACGAGCACGGAAAAGTGTTTACTTTCTTTTCGTGTGGATATTTTATGGCAAAACCATCTAAATTATTCATGTAGTTTATTTTCGGTCTTGGTATATCGTTAAAGTGCAGTACTAAAGATCTCTGGGTAAGAATATAACTTACTATGTCTAACAATCGCGAAAACCAAAGACAACATTAAGAATATAACTGTTTCATATCCTCTTGTTAGTTGTAAAAGGCGATTGAGGAAGAGAATACGCCAACTGAGCAAAATGCTACCACTCATAACGATGCCAGTGGGGTGTTGCTGTGTTGGGCCCACATCAGAGCTCTTAACTATCTAAAGGCCCTGGATTACCTGAGAGGTAGCGGGTAAACTACAATCGATTGAGATGCTACTCAATGAGCGTTGTCGTTAGGAAGGCGGCCGGCCGTTAAATCAACCCGTAATTTTTCCAACTATGTTCTTGTGTTGTCCTCCCATTGCGTGCGGATCATCATCATCATCAATAGTCATAACGCCTACCGTTGAATACAGCCCATTCCATTTGGATATTTTTATTATATGTTGGACAATCCTATATACCTGTTATGGTTCCAAAGATACAGTCCGCGGAAGAAAGGACAGATTGACAGCTGACGCTTTGTAATAGGGTCAATACGGGACCCTATTACTAAGTGTACGGCTGTTCATATATCTAATACTAAAAAACTCAAAGAGTAAGGTCCTGATTTTGTTACTTTTTGTGATTATTTAAATGTATTATCAAATCAGCCATATTATCACATGTTCTTTGAAAACTTCAACTAGATTACCTATTACGGTTTATATTAAAAGATACAGACATTTAAAGGTAAGCACAGACAATATTATCTAAGATTAGCAATAGGTTCCTGTGTTCCCTGACGGAACTTTAAACACCAGCTATTCCCGGTGACGAATGTACCGCAGTCGCGGGCATACAACATTTAGGTATTCTGGGAATCCAGACAATTCCTGCAGAAAGTTGCGTAACTGTAATCGATAGATGAAGTCAACGAACTCCTGGTACGAACCCGCCCCGCCCAGGAGGCGGCGGCAGAGTGCCAGGAAGACAATTTCGGCGACAACAAGCTTGCAACGTAATAAAAACTTTAGGATCGTCTTTTTTATAACTGACACAGGCGAGATATAGTATCGTTTTCTTATGTTGTACGTGAATGTATTTTGGTTATTGCAGCTGATAATGTTAGCTCCCGGCTTAAGGGAGCGGTTCCCTGATTTTAGTAACTTGTAGAGTGGACTTCTTCGGAGGAACATTATTCAGATTTAGAAAAAGTATATGTTATGTGCGGACGTTTTGGCAACAAATCCGGGCAAAGATTATTTCCTAACTGCTTCAGATGGGTACTTATAAAAATATATAAAGTGCAGATGTTATAAAAATATTTTTTTGATAAAAACTATAACGGATTCATTCGCAGCCCTTTTTTAAACTATTAGTTTCTCAAAACTTTTTTGTCAAACAATCGGTTGTCACCGCGTAGAGCTCGCATTGAGATTGAACTTTATTTAATTCATGTTTTGTATTATTTTCTGTAACAAGTAACTAATTAATCTGATTCGCCCCATTAAGGTGGAAACTGAACTCTGTGCCAGAAAATTCAAAATTTTAAGTTCTTTCTAATTTGTAGCAAGGTTTGGTAACCATTTTACATTGGTCATTGTATTCCCGAGTTAAGATAATATTCCTGAAACAGTCAAAAATATTTACAATTACGTTTACCCGTAACAAATGTTATCAATTGATGTCATGAAAGCCGGCCATAAATCTAAAACTAGACTTTTTTTACAATAAGTCGTTCCACGTTTAGTGCAGCCACAGTGTTTTTTTTCTTTGTGTTATCCTTTTTTCGAGAATGCATATTATACCGACCCTATATACGTGGGAAAAATACATGAAGATAGTAATATATAACATTATTTGTGCCATAACAAGCACCAGAGTTTATATTGCTGGATTACTACTTACAAAGAATATTTCCATTTCCTCAACTTCTTATCAAAAATAGCAATGAAAATAGCTCAAAGGCAAGAAAAGACAGGAAAGAGTCTTTTCTTTCGTACCCTTTACAAGTCGGCTCTAATTTATAGTATCGTTACCCCCCCCCCCCCCCCCCCCTCGGCTTCGTAACCGAGGCAGTACCTTTGTACTAAAGATATCATTTGGCCAATAAAGATTTTCCTGTTTTAGTGTTTCCGTACGCCTTACCATAATAAACCTCTGCGATTGAATTTCAGTTGAACGTTTTGAAAATGAATCATGGAAATGTTTGTGATTTGGACCGGATTCATTCGTAACTGGTTTTAAAGCTTTTGTAATTGAGTTAATAATAAAAATGCTACGTAACTATTGTATTAAGCGTGCTTACAATAAAAAATATTTATATGTCTATTTTTTTTCATTCATGTTATTTTTGTGCTAGCTTGTAGAATATTCATGTTCTCCATAATTTCACCTAGTGACGTCATATAAACAGTTTCCCAAAGATATGTTATTTTGCTGCTGATTAAAAAGAAACAGTTTTTTTGGTAGCATATAGCCATAGCTGCATGATATAGGGTAAAATGCCTTGTAATACAAGTGATGGGGTATTTTTCGAATCTGAATTCAAAATTCTTAATCAATTTTTACAATTTTTTATAGATATTTTATAAATCTACCATTGAATTATTCTACATTCTACTGTTACGTTCGGCAAAAAACGTGTTAAAGAACCTTGTGAGGTGAGGCTAATGCCCGCCTGGCTAGCTACCACTCTCAAGTAGACAATATATCGCCAAACACCTAACGGTGTATCCAGTAATTTTAATTCAGCCTGAAAACATATTCAGCCAAATTAATTTTTGTCTGTGTAATAAATCGTCAAAATTACTTAATTTTCCACATATTTTCAACTAGATCTCCGAAAACCTTTTACACATTAAGGTGATTGTTAGTTTCGTTCATGGCATCGTTCACATGTAATTAGCAAGAATTGTATTTTTGAAGGAACAAAGAGCTCTTTGTTCACGTTTATTTGAAAACTAAAACATTCATTTCGTTGTGAATTCCGGATTATGCTACTGGTTGCATGCGAGGCAGGTGGCGCGGAAAAAAATAAATATAAGTACATAACATTTTAGGACATTTATGATAATATATTTTCATGTCCAATGCATTGCCTATTTTCGAATTCGTTGAACCAAGTAATTGCCCAAAAGCAATTTGGCCCACGCCTCGCTTCGACCAGGCGCAATCTGATACCTTCTGTCGTAGTTGTTATTTTAGTAAGTTCAAAGCTATAGAGACATGAATAAAAAAAACATAAATGCGATATAATAATAACAAATATTTTTAAAAGTATCTTAACTAAACATAAAATAATATTATAATAAAACACTTTAAAAAAGTATAAAAATATAAATCTAGTGACCGTATTTTTTTAATCTATTCATTACCTATGCTGATAAAATTCACCACATGCATGTAAATCTGCTTGAATTTGGACCCTAGTTTTACCATTTTCATCGCTTGAGCGCTTTTAGCGCATCTGTCCTCATAAACTAGTTTAAGAAATGTTCGCTGTGGTAATGACATTTCTTCAAGTATCAGACTTGGCGATCTGTTCTTGTTCGCTTTTGCTTTTTTCTTAATTTCGTCCTCTGCCAGCTATCTCTGACCAGTACTGATACTGGTTCAATATCTTTCTAAGAAAGTGATAGAAGGTAACATATCCATTATCGACATTTCCAACCTTGCCTTTCTGACGTCATATTTCTGTATAGCCGTCTTAATCCGATCGACACTGTTTGCTTCCTAGCGTCCTTGTCCCCCTTACCTTGTTGCAGGTCTAGGCAACATAATAAAAATGAATAGTTTTTTTTAACTCAGAACTTAATTTAACTATATTCTGTAGTGGGTTTGCCTTTATGAAAGTCAAATTCATTTATTCAGTTTTAGCGTATACGACGCTCTTATGAACGTCGATTACATAATTCACTATTAAAATATTCTACTGCTGCGTTCTGTAAAAAGACACTTCCAAAAGAACGGGCATGAAACTCGGGGTCATTATATTTATATGTCTTTACTCTTCTACAATTTTTTTTACCGGCGGTATGCCTTTATTAAACAAAATACTATGAACTATATACAACACTACAGCTACTACAATAAAAGCATTTAGACACCTATAAGTCATAGCAGACTCATAGGCAGTCCAAATGCTCCAGCCCACTCCCAGTTGGCAGCGTGCCCAGCATGCTGGCAGCATTGCCCCGTTGAATTGCAATGCTTATTCGTTGAGCCAAATATGTGCCAGCATTTTGATCACGCGTCGCATCAATACAATTTGGAAGTCTATTATAAAATTATCACAATATTTATTAATAATGGGTGACTGACGGGGGTGTGGCAAAGGTAGAATATCCCTAGCATTTTTGTCTTAAATAATCACCAATTTTATAATACCTTTTTGTAATAAATTTTCCTTCTGTGAGAACTGTAATTATTTTAGGAGTTTTATTATATTATCGTACACTTGAATAACCCACAGACTTCGTCGTCGTAAATCCGTGACCTCGTAGATTGTACTTCCAAGACTGGCACCACAGTTTAGGAGCGATGCGGTTGTACTAGTCACTCTTTGGAGGTTTTTGCCCCAACTAGTAACACTGTTACTTTAAATAGGTTACTTCTGTAACACTGTTACTGTAACCTATGCTGTAACACTGTTACTCGTTGTGGTGTGACTGTGACTCGTTGGTAGCTCATCGCATTTGTTCCTTGGTTGTATTATTAGGAATAGATCCTCAAGTAGAAAATCTGGTGCCAAACACCTAACGGTGTGTTCCGGCAGTTGTCCTTGAGAGCCAGTGATTCTAGGTTAGCCTGAACAACATCTTCGACCACATAATCACTTATTACAGGTGAGATAGTGGTCAAAGGCTAGCCTGTTAGCAATAAAATAAAAAAAGATCTAGACTCAGTAAAGTTATTCATCGCACCTACTTGGTTGGGCGAGCACTACTTAGTGCCTTTGGTAATATAAGAGCGCACCCTCGGGACGCTATCTGAGTCCATTTTAACTAAACCCTAAGTCCTTTGCAAATAGGCTCCTACTATGCTTGGCATCGCTTGGATTTATAAAATCGAACTTGTATCATGCGTCTTCAGTATGACGTTAAGCTTTCAAATTCTGACAAGTTGTGACACTAACATACCAAACTGTAGTTGAGGAATACCTGCCAAGTTATCTAATGAGGGTAACAACATGAAAAACAAATCCACACTAAGGTCGTGTAACGTGTTCAGAAGGAACGTCCATGCCCAAAATCTTAGAAAATTCTAGGAATTTGCGTATAGCATCCCAACCAGTAGGAATACTTTTTTTTCTTTTCTGGAATAAACAGCTGTTATGCTGCTATTATTGTGCCCTGATTGTGTCCACAGATTCATCTCGGGAACCTATGCAGTGTGACGCCAAATATACATTTTTTTTTTATCTTACCTGTTAGAAGCGTTTAAAATGCTTCATCAAAAATAAACGCGATTATTCTAAGCTTAAAATAATAATATTGAGATATAGACAGATAATATTATACTATGACCGTTACTAAACCGATAATGTACTTACGCAACGTGTATAGCTAGCTCTAAAGTTGAAGTTTTAGGGCCTGTTTCAGAATGTCCTAATAAAGTTTCTGGTTGCTATGCAACACATAAAATAACTGAATTATAAAAATGACAGTTAATATGCAGCGCGTTTCAAGCTTTATCCGATAGATAGGCTAATTCGTGACTGTGAGACGCAAAGATAGTGTTTTATTTATTAAATATGTTCTGGGTAGTATAATCGGAACTTACTCGAACATTCTGAAACAGGCCCTTAATGTAAGCTTAGACTGAGGTAGTAAGAAATAAATTTGAAATGGTTTAAAGAGATAGCACTTGGTCCCTTTACTTAAAACAGGCAGTGACTTTATTAAAACAGGATTATTACAGATACGATTAGATTTGAAAGAGGAACGGTTTTGCTGCACCGTGCAATGTTTTTTCTACGAGTACGTACGAGTGACCCTCCCAGAGCGATATACGGGTAAATGCGGCTGATCCTTATTGATCCGCGTGCTTCAGCGACCTTCCGCGTTTGCACGACCGACCCGATGCAAACATGTTACAGTATAATACGTCGTCATATATTATAATTCTAACAAGTTTTTTTTCATTAAAAAGGTATGAAAGAAATGTGGTATTTTTGTTGCATGCAGTTAACTAGGTTGAATACAAATAACTTGAGATAAATATTATTTGACTTAACGTACTAGGTAAAGGAAAACACGATTCAATGAAATTTTTCTCTATAGAATAAAACTACAAAAGAACCTACATTTTCTGTTAGATCTCTGAAACCGTAAACGTAATTACTTTAGTGTGTTTGCGAAGAAAGATTAATACCGGAACGAGAAACTGCACGTCACTAGTCGTAGCTAACGAATATACGGGCGAGTTCGCAATGCGACGAAATGTGATTGCATTGTCAGTCTACATTGTCTTTTCCGCTATGCGGACGTGTTGTTTATTACTCATTACATGTGTACAGAAGAGTGTTGAATTTGAATGTGAAGGATTTAGGGGTAGGTCGTAAAAGTATGGAAGTACAGAGAAGAATGATGTATATGTGAATGATGTTAGTACTGCTGACTGCTTATAGAGCAGAGTTGAAGTGGCGATACCACTTAGCGTGGGATTAGGGCAGGAGGAAGATCTCCATTTACCGCTAGCTCTAAACACATCTTGCAGTTATAGGGATTAGTTTTGACAAGCCTGCAAATGTGTCCTTTGGCACTAGTTCTTGTAGGTACTTGCACAGGTTTACCTGTGGAAGAAGGATTCTAGCGTCGTACCATGAGTGGAGAATATCGCTCAGTACCTATAGATGTGTTCCAGCAGCTGTCCTTAAGAGCCAGTAATCCTGGATTAAGTGTATTACCACTTTCGGCCATGTCATCACTTTCCATGAGGTAAGTTTGTGGCCCAAGGGTTGCATATTGGCGATAAAAAAACTATAAATTATCATAAGCAATAGAAAAAATAATATTTTAAATTTCGAAAGAGTCCGAAATCACTCATTAGTTGCCATAATGACCGGACTGTCAATTCCGCTCTCGGGGTAGTTTCGCTATGGGAATAGATCATTATTTATTATTATTGATTGGCAGAGCATATTGCCAGAAAACCATTCCATTTTTCATAATACCATATTACAAAAGGTCCTACGTTATGGGGCCTATTAGTCTAAGAGCCGGCGTAGATCGACCTTCACCCATCAGATAACTAGATGACACATATTATTTATTAATTTAAATTTATTAACCAATGCCTATGATAACTTGCCTCTTGAACAGTTTTAATAGTTATATTTAATTGAATAAATGTTTACTTCATGTACGAATTTTTTCAAGCAAGCCTATACGATTGGTTTTGTAATTGAAATATCTTACTTATGATATCAATTGTTTGACCGAACATTGGTTAATAGATCGGTGTAGTTACCTATATTGACTTACCGGTTAACATCTGCTTGCCAGGGAGCCATGCACAGAAATAATTAGGCAGGCTTAGCTAGGCATATTCTGTGTGTTAAAAACTATTAGATGAGATGAAATTCATTCGGTTATGAAAAGAAGGTGATGGAAGAAACTTGATTAAAATGAATTCTATTATAAATAGCTATGTAAACTTTTCAGTAGGCAAGTTATTATAGGAATGTTTGATAACAAATATGTCTCATCTTATTTGATGGGTAAAGGTCGATCTCCCACGTCTCCTCTACAATATGTTTTATTCTATGATCATTTCTGAGAAGTCCTCGCCGACTTTGCTCCCCGTAGTATAATGCTCGCACATATCTAGAATTTCATCGGAGCTAGACAAATAGTAATAAAACACATTTCCTGCGTTTCTGTATGCTTCCCCCGCCTCCCCTCCCCTCCCCTACTTCCCGTTTTGTACTGTGATCTTATTGATTTTGTGAGGATGTGGTCTTAGGAACATTCTTTATGTCTAGGTTATGTGGTTGGTTTTCTTTTGTGCTACGATTTGGTGTAATATCGGTGTACTTATGTGAATGTGATATTGCGCTCGTATATTTTGTTTTGCCCGTGGGGTGCCGGATTAGAATGTCACCTCCCCATTTCTACCCGTGTCGTAAGAGGTAACTAAGGGAAGAATTAATACCGGAAGGTCGCAGCGCCTTCTGAGGAACTGACAACTTCTAGACCTCGTCCTCGGGGAGACCTCGTTCAACGGTGAACATTTCGTTTGATATGATGTTCAGGCTAACCTTTAGAATTATTGTCTCATAAGGACAGCTGCTGGATCTATTGCATAACTACATACTACATTAGTAATATACAATAGTCGAATTTATAAATTATAAAAATATTAAGTAGGTAAGCTAGCAATTCACAATATTAATGCATTAAATCTGTTACGTATTATCTAGTCTTATAAATTTGTTCAACATACAATTTCATACTATTTAATTTAATTTCTTTAGTTAAATTACTGTCAATTTCCACTTTGTTGTAACCGGTTTCCAGTGAAAAAAAACTGTTTAAGCGTATGTTAGACTCGAACATTGAAGGGTCCGTAATAACAATATATTAATTGTGGTGTGTTGGAGTATTTGCAGAAAATAAAACCCTTAATATGTTCAATCTGTTCCGAACGTTTATATGGACATGTTCTTAGAGTTCCGTCCTCTTAGAACAGGCCAATATAAGAGTAACAAAAATATTAGAGCTTATTGTCAAATGTTATTCATATTTCCAAAATTAGTTAAGAAAACAATCTTAATTAGCAATGTAACCTTCTAAAGATAAATATAGTGTTTCTGTAACGATTTGGAAAACTCGATATATATTATAAAGGACAGATTATGATAGCTTCGAGAAAATACTAAACAGAAATCCCTTCTGATCCGCCACAGTTCCGTGTGATCCCTATTGATCTCCCCGTCGACGTCGGCGTCGCGGTGACCTCACACCGCCGCGACGCTCTGCCTCCGATATTGAATATCGTCCGTAAGCCGCCTTTCAACGACCGCTGGGCTTTCACTGATGTTGATGACGTCACATTGGCTTATACATGATGTAGGCAGTTTTAATGAGCTTTTGTTTCCTGCTGTCCAAGTTCCATTCAAAATAATCTAATTTAATTTAGGCGATCATGAAGCATCTCATTCATTTATGGCGGTTATTTAAATAGTTTTTCCTTTTATTTTTTTAGGCGTTCTTAACGTAGCTTACATAATTGTTCTTCACTAATCAATACTTAACTTGAATGGGTCTTGGCTTCGGAGAGTACGTTAAACCGACGGTCACGGCTGTTGTCTTAGGTGTTTGGTGTCTAGGGTGGCATTTGTTCTAGCATGGTGCTAGGGCATTTTGCGGATGTATGCCTTGTAACCCTTAAGTATAAATCTGTGGTCAAGCACCCAGGAGTGTGTTCCGTTTTCTTTAAAAAACAATAATTCAAGGTTAGCCTGAACAACAGATAAAATAGATAAACCTTTTATTAATATTAATGTTTTATATAACCGGCTGTACTCACGCGTATTGGTCGAGATTGTCGTTACCTAGGTTTCGGGCATATCCGATGCCCTTCCTCAGGTGAGTTTACGCGTCTAAATCGCGGCGACGACTCCGCGCAACTGCTCGTTCTGCGCGGCGCGAGAGTGGAGCTGCGGGGGCGGGGAGTGGGCTGGGGGGATGCCCCGCGCACCGCACAGCTGATGGTAGTGCATCCTCTTCGTCACTAATTTTATTAATAATTGAAAAAATTATAAGTCATTAAATTCCTTGTCAAAAAGTTCTGCATAATTCATCTAATGAATTAAACAACAGTTCACACAAATAATTTGTATACTTATAACTTTATATGTAAAAAAATTTACTAGATAACCATAATATTAAAACACAACATCTACGACCGCATCATCACTTACCATCAGGTAAGATAGTGGTCAAAGACGAGCCCATAAGCTGTTATATTAGTCTCCTCACGACAGTTTAACAATAAGAATGAAAGATTTAACTTGAACTATAACTCATTATCATGATATCTCAATTAGTAGTGTAAATCCCGGCCCGAGGGACTGATCGGCCTTGAGTCGTTGATCGAATATTGCTCGTGTGTAAAAGTTATCCTGTCGTTATTTTTTCATTTTTATCTGGACGATAAAAGCAAGCCTATTTATATTGTTATTTAATTAATATACGATGCTGCTAATTCAAATAAGTTTTTATCGCCCTTGAAATAAAGTTTTTGGTATGGATAGAAAAATATTTTAGAATACTTTATAAAGAATCAGTAGGCAGAGCTGTATATACATGAAATTATTATAAAACTAGGAAACAAACTAAATAAACAGTTAAGATAGCTTCTAGAAAAGGTAGAATGGTCGGTCAGTGCCGAGATTGTTCGATATAAAAATCCTGCAATGTCAAATATTG
The DNA here is from genome assembly GCA_963854805.1 of Plagodis dolabraria. Lineage (NCBI taxonomy): Eukaryota > Metazoa > Arthropoda > Insecta > Lepidoptera > Geometridae > Plagodis > Plagodis dolabraria. The sequence goes on along the minus strand of OY978460.1, from coordinate 2,101,004 downwards.
TTCGTACTTACGAGTAAGCCTTCTTTGAATGGTCGCTACGATGCGGTAGAGGATCCACTATGTTGATGACGTCACGAAGCCTTATTCACGAAGGAGTTTCTATGTTGTACTTTCATATGATTGCTAAAGACGAAATGGAGAGTTTCTATGTGCTACTTTGATATTATTGCTAAAGACCATCCAGGTATGGCTTTGCCGAAAATTTCAAAAACCGATATTCTTTCATTAAACAAATATTTAGTATTATTTAGTGTTGAAGCCATCAAAATTTTCACAAATAGGGTACTTAAAGCGATTACAAAATTACAAATTTACGAGAGGAAAAATTAAATTCATATGCAGTATTCGAACCCGCGTCATTCGCCCCTTTAGCCGAGTTATGCTCTGACCGACTTTGCTAACATGACAATGAGTCACAACTCTAGCTTTTCCTATCATTCTTTAACCATTGTATGGAGATGATTTAATTTTTCCTCTATTATATTTGTATTTTTGTAATGGATTACATTACAAAAATACAAATATACTTACTGGAGGAAAAATTAGAGATTCGCAGAGCATGCGTTTTTGCGAATATAACAATATTATAACCTATAGATATATTAGGTAATTTATATTATAATACTATAATTACAGCCATGAAGCCATGAGTCCGCCGTTGAACAAGGCTTTCCCATTACGGGGGTTTTGCTATAATCCCGGCATCTCACGGAGGTGATTATTGGGCATATCCGCACATTTAATTCATATTTAAATTAACATATTTATAATTATGTATATATACAGTCTTTATTTTAACATTATCTGCGAAATATGAATAATAAATGTTATTTTTATGTGCACATTTTCAAATTGCAATTTATACATTTAATTTAATAATATCCATTAAATTAGGGTTGTGGTGGCGATACCAGACAATGGCCAATAAAATAGTCTACATGTTCAAGTAGAACCGTTATTGCACAATTAAGTATTGAGGTTAATGCCTGAGTAAATAGGTCTGGAAGATGCTGAAGCCCTGCCAACTGGCATCAATGATTCTGCAAGAATAAATGTATTGAGTGTCAACCCTAACCTAGTCTACACAATATTTATATCAGTTATGTAGGTTTAATCTCTAAGATATTACATAACCTAAATCAGCCGCAAAACTAAGAACTGGTCCTAAGGGATATGTATCCCATCCCTTAGGACGCAAACACTACCAAGCGTGTAGGCAGTAAGCACGTGCGTATCTTCAACTTTACGTCTTGACGCGTAACGAGCTGACAAATCACAGACATGGCCGTACTAACGGCTATCAAATTAAAATTAAACCCTGCTCTGTGATTGGTCCGCGCAGCGTAGGCGAAGGAGCGGCGCGGGGGACGCGGCACGCGATCAATACGAGACTTGTTACGTAACATGGATGAACCACCACCGCGCTATTATCGACTCAGTTCCCTGCATTCGAGAGTATTTAAAGCTCATTTTCGGTTGGCGCCGCTTTGTCTGCCAACCAGGCTATATGACGCCACGGGGTCCTACTTCCGATTCAAGTTGAAGTTGGCCGAGTTGATAGATCGGGTTACAATGTAGTTTCTATCGAGTTAGCGTATTCACCGCGCGGCAACAATGCAATTTCAGGACTATGAAACTATGAACATTAAAGTTGTGTAACGCACGGAGCGCAATTTAGAATTTCAATTTGAAAACTTTGTCTTCGGTGATTTGAAGTTTGAATGCATCGGGTTGTCTTGAAGTTTTATTAAAAAGTCTTTGCTGTTTATAAAACGTAAATCTGATCAATTTTTCCCAGGCACTTATTTGATGAAAGTCGCATCGCTTTGTCTACTGATTTATTACGGGATTTTTTTTGAAATATCTTAATTTATTTTTTCTAATTTATTGTAACCACCCGATGTTAAGCAGACTAACCACTGCCTATAGCAGATGCATTGCATACAATAAGTTATACTTGCCAACTACGTTTCGCCAGATGCTGCCAGCCTTCCCATTTCGGAGATATATATATTCCTAATAAAGTATGTATGCCGAAGTAACAATCATCCTGATACAAACTCATATTTAGATATATAGAAGTGTAGCGACATTAATCCGAGAGATAAGTGTTTGCCAAAACACTTTTTTCGATCATATGAAGTCTAGTAGTATGCTTGATGGCTGCGCTCCGTTCCCTATTGACTGTTCAAGTAATACAATTGGAGCACGAAATTTCGGCTAGAGATAGCGTGTTCAGGTGGCCGAGTGGTTTAAGTATCCGGCGCGAAATCGTGTATTCGATTCCCGCCCGGGGCTCCAATACAATATAAAGTTGTGTGCTCCAATAATTTGTAAAATACAATATCTTTCAGTTCAAAATGCCCTGAGTTTCTTACCTGTTCTTCTTGCAGTGGCTCTATAACGCTTTTTTGCTGTACGTGGCTGTAGAAATCATATTGTTAAATTATGTAGTTTACCTTCATTTAAAGGCGTCTTAGGCTCCTAAATTAAGTAAATGATTTTAAATTTGTGCTTCCGTGATACTGAGGTATAGTTCGACAGAATGCCAATTCATAATGACAGTAGATGTCGTTCCGCCCCCTTGAAACGGTTTCATAATAAGAGCGAAAGCATCAACTCGAACTGTAGGTCATTACCACGTTAGCTCTGGCTGGACAATCTGGTCCCAGCCCTAGGGACGGATGGGCGCAGATACGAATACCGCTTGTGGATAAAATTTTTACGTGCGAACTGACATTTGAAGCGCTCATTCAGCTTACTTCAAGCTTATCAGCTTACTTAGCCGTTTTTAACCGATCAGCTAAGTTAAGCAAGTCCGCCGCGATTATGAATTTGATGGGTGATCGCTAGTAACATTACTACTGAACGTGCACGTGGTCGGAGGGCACGTTAAGCCGTCGGTCCCGGTTGTTTTCTTGGATAGCAATCGTTACTGCATGGTAGTAAGGCATAGTGCCAATGCCCGCCTTGCTAACTACCACCCTCAAGTAGATATTTTGTCGTCAAGCACCACGGTGTTTTCCGGCAGTTGTCCTTGTGAGCCAGTAATTCTAGGTCAGCCTGAATAGTGGTCAAATGCTAACCTATCAGATACAAATAAAAAGAATAAAAAAACTTCCCGTTGTGATTTCGTAATCTTCGACTAACTCAACAAATTATCATTATTATTAGGTGAGAGATAGGGGCAAGAGCAACAAAACGTAATATGCCGTTACACGAAAGCTTTGAATTTGTTGCATAAATATATCTACAAATACTCCAGTTTCAACTTGAACCAATCGTGACACAAAAGCTGAAAAATACTGTCTTCGGAGCCTTTTCTATCGAATCCCTGATTCATCATTTCTTGGGCTCAAAAGCTTAACGAAAGAGCCTCATTGAAATTTCCCCGCGCATAATCTGTAGGTTTAGGGATGCCGCCATCGTTTTTGCAGATAAAAATATATTGTACTTGTTATGATAAAATGTAAATCAGTTTTGTTTACGGTTAACTCTATTTAACTTTTGCAAGGACGTGGCTGATTTGAATTTTATATTTACAGAAGTGTTAGTCGTGACTTCATTCGATTTGGATTCATTTGTATAGTTTTTTTTGTACAGCTAAATGGCTAACCTAGATCCTGGCTCTCGAGGACAGTTGCCGGAACACTAGGTTTAGGTGCTTGGCGGCAGATGTTATAATTTAGGGTGTTAGCTAGCCAGGCGGGCATTTGCAACATGCCCTAACACAATTATTTTTATGTCTCTGGAAAACGCCTTACACGTACCACGGGCTTCTTGAATAGGCTTTTGGTTATGTGGGACTCCCAGGCCAAATGTGTTAGAAGGGGACGAAGCGCCTCTACCGTCACCAGACCGGCTGTTGGTGACTGAAGGTCCTCAGCTTCATAGTATGACCTTCAAGTAGACAATCTACGTGATGGTATGTTCCGGCAGCAGTCATTGAATGTTGCTGCCTGCAATCTTGCAATTACAGGCACATGAGACTTGACTACTGTATATCTCAAGATGATGAGCGCTGTGCAGTTCGTCAATTTCGGGATAACTACTTAATATAAAGTAACCGCGTCGATGTTCAGTCCCAGTACCATATTTTTTTTTGTGTATATGTTATTCTTAGTAATAAAAACTCTGATTAATGAAAAACTGGGTTTCGTTAAAAGATCAGAGCACATATTTCCACCTCGAGTATGATCCTTTGTGCTGCCTGTAAATTTCAAAATCTATTCAAAGCGCTCCATCAGTATAAATTACATTCAGCGCAAATTATTTCCTTATGTAAGGGGTACGTTCATGATGGTTATCTGGAACAAAGGATTACATGGTAACATAAATGATGATTAATGGCCATGTGACTTATCACCCTTTATAATGCTTGTTTTGGAGATAACCGAGTTGAGAGTTATTGTGAGTGTGGTGTTTTTAGTTCCGTAGCATAATGGAATATGTCCGTTTCGCAATGTCCGGCCGTGCGTCTGTATGTCAAGGTTATTTTATTCAGAGAATAGAGGATACAAAGTGCTGAAATTTGGTGCACGAATTTTGTGGATTCAAAATACTTTGTTTGAAATAATGAATAAATAATAATGAAATAACATATATTTAAAAAAGTATTTTAAGAAAACATTAAAACAATATTAAAGAAAAATTTAGAAATATATCTGATAACAATTCCGCCTTATTTTCCTGTTAAGCCGACATGTCGTCATAAACGCCAAGTAGCCAAATCTAAAGAATTTTCGACGCGTCTCGATTCTACACGAAGTATAAATAGGAGGTCTTAATTTTTCGTGTGCATGATCGAGAAATTTCTCGCTCGTGCTTTATTTTTGTTATTACTTTTATATTCTTTGATTTTTTTTTGTCTTGGAAACAATAAATTAACATCCCCATCACATAACCGTATATATTGTCTAAAGGTATCTGTTTACTGCCGGTGATTTAACGGAGCCTTAACAAAACACAGGTGTTCAAGGGCAAGTGGAACTGTTCAGTAAACAAAGGTAAACAATACAATCGGTTTTTGAACTCGCGGACGCGAATCTTGTTGTCCGTGTTATCTCGATCTATTGGGAATGTGTGCATCGTGGTATAGTGTGGGACTGCGGGGATCAAAAAGGGTCTCATACAGAAACTACAGGGCGAACGCGCGGCGTCAAGCTCAACGTGGACGGTAACTATCAGGCGTGTGATTTGTGACATAACAAAATAATATAACTGACTGTTCGGTAAACAAAAGTAACTATGCGGTCGGGTTAAACCCCATCTCTAGGTGGATAGTGTTCATATTCGCGCGGACGCGAATCTTGATATTCTTGTAATCGAGCGAGTACTCGATCTATTGTCAATGTGTGTGGCACGTTGCGCTGACGGCCGCCATGTTTTGAATATTGAAAGCAGTTCCGCAGCAGAGCTCAGATACGGCGTTCGACTCACATTTTCTTTCGCGGGAAACGCACGCAGCCTGCGAATGTATAAGGTTTTCAAAACAACGGCTGTTTTGTGTGTGATTGTGCGTTCACCGTTATTTTAGGCGCCGGGCGTTCATCGGGAGGATTGTCATACATCATTATTTAGTACCTCATCACTAGTAAATATATACTCTGTGATCTTCCCCTTGACAGGACAATAAAAAAAAGATGTGAAATTAACATGGCGTGGTTTTACCTGTCTCCTAAAGCATATAATATACAAATAAGTCGACACCATAAGCCGTCTTTGGCTATAAAAGGAAAACCAACACCTGGTAGTCGTTACAGAAAATATTTTTATATAGAAACCATGGGTAGTAAAGATAATGAGATAGTGATCAGAGACTAACTATTCTACAATAAAAAAAAAGCTAAATATTAAATCAGAGTAAGTATGTCATTGTTCCATATTGGTGGAGAAAAAATGGCGTGTAGGTTTTAGGCAGGTCCGATTCGCAAACAGTTAACGTGATTGCGTTTAGAAACGCTCACGCAACGTATCAGATTCGCGAGGAGTCATATACGTAAAATTACAGTTCCGCAATTGATCAGAAATATAAAATAACACTTAAATGTGAACACGTAATGTTTAAAATTCAAATATAGGGCCTTGTTAAATACGAACTATATTTACTTATTAAGCCAATTGAACATGTACATATCCCTCCGGAATTATACTCTAAGTGATTAATAATTCGTATCTCTAATGCCCTTTTAATATCAGACATATATGTTTAACCAATTGTAATATTCATTTATTATTTCTAATTTATCATATATGTTCCAATAAAGAGTTATATCTATGTATCTATATCCAACGATTTCACCCACCCAAATGATGCCATCATTTATATCAAAATTCTCATTAATTTTTTGAAGCACAAGTCCCTATTCCATTCCACAGTATTCATTGCCACGGGAACGAAATCAATACTCGGAGTTTCTCATTCATTTGCTGAATTTCGATACGCGTTGTGTCGCCATCGACCTACATTCATAACTTTTGTTCCGTTCCGTTCCGTCCGCTTTGCTCCACATAACGATCCGTTTTTACTACACCACCTCACCCCACCCTCCCCTATATTAATGGCTTTGATTAATGTTTTTGATTGTATAACATTGTTCGCGCTGAATGCTATTAATTTGTATTCTAGATGTTATTACTGTTACTTTTTTGGAGTAGAGTGGTTGGGTCGTGACCTGAACGGAGTTTAGACTCGCTTTTTATTGCTGATAGGTTAGGCTTCGACCAATATTTGACCTGATGGTAAGTGATGGTGCGCTCAAAGATAATGTTCAGGCTAACATAGAATTACTGGCTCTCAAGGACAGCTGCTGCAACACATCATTAGGTGCTTGGCGACAGATTTTCTACATGAGGGTTTTAGCAAGCAAGGCGAGCGTTCGCAAAACACCCTACCACCATGCTATAACGACTGCCATCGTAAGAAAACAATCGCGAACGACGGCTTAACGTGCCCTCTGAAGCACGGAAGCGCTCAGTAGTTATGTCACTAGCGGTCACCCATCCAAGTCATGACGTACGGACGTTGCTTAACTTAGCTGATCGATTAAGAACGGCTTAGCAAACTTCACTAAGAGCGCTTCAAGTTGATACGAGTACTTTAATAGAGGGTATGCGTATATGCCCTAGTTATAGTTTTTTTAACTCATATAAAATATATTATTAAAAACCGTATGTGCAAGTGTTCCGAATTAAAGTCAAATTCTACTAATCTTCCTGAGGTACTCTTTGGTAACTCAATTATTATTTATCGTTAATTGTGTCTATCTTTTGTTTCAGGTAAGTCATTATGTGTTCTCCGAGCAGAGTGTGGATATTATGTAAGTTTTGTGGCTCGTATTACACAAGAGGTACAGAAGCAATAGAGGTTATCTTTGCTTCGTACATAAGCAAAAATAACCTCTATATTGTATGAAGAAGTTTCTGAATTGAAGCTGCTACTCCACTCTGCTTAAAGGTTTTAAAAGATCGCGATGAAGAAAAAATAGGCCGAGTGGCATAATATTATACCTTCTACTTGATGTATAAATGTTTACAAACCAAGTAACTCATAAAATTTGTTATCAAGAAAAAGAGCTTTTTGTAGAATACATCAAAAGTTAAGATCATATACGCGCAAATAAATCAAAGGTTCCAAATTCATACACTCTTTTGCAAAAAAACGGGCACCTAAGGAAATTTTCGTTCTAAGGTCGATTTTATTTAATTAAATGAAATTTATTTCTTTGACGTAGTCTGTATACTTATAATCGTGTAAATTAATGCGCGTGAAGTGAATTCGAGCAATTAAAAGAAAAAAAACGATGGATTAAAATCGATGTACACGCCCAAACAATAAGAAGTGGTCGGCAATAACGACAAGTTTTTTTTTACTATTTTTAATTAAATAAAGTTACAAATGTAAAAACCTAATAACGAGTGTGACCTCCTCTTGCCAAAATCACAGCTTGAATACTTCTGGGCATGCTTTCCACGATGTTTTTAATAACGTTTTGAGGAATACGTTCCCACTCTTCTGCAATGACTCTTTTTAGCTCCCTGATGTTTTGTGGAGCAGGTTGCACTGATCTTACCCATCTCTTTAGAACATCCCACACATGCTCAATTGGATTGAGGTCAGGACTTCGAGCTGGCCAATTTAAACGACGGATCCCAACTTCTTGCATGTACGCTTCCTAACTGAGTGAAGCAAATCTTTCGGCCTCAAAGTAAATCCTGGAAAAACGCAAGCTATCATCATTGGCAGCTCTCGCACACTCTGTAAAGTGAATTTCCAATTGATTCCACGTATTGAGTTTAATGGAGTCGTCATTCCTTACAGTGATACAGTGAAAAACCTTGGCATCACATTTGACAAGCAGTTAACTTGGGACCCACAATTAGCTGAAACTAGTAGAAAGATTTTTGCTTCAGCTGGATCATTGCGCAGGTTGCGCAATTTTCTTCCAACCACTACAAAGATTGCGTTAGCACAATCCCTTCTCCTTCCTATCCTCGATTACGCAGACGTCAGCTATCTTGACCTTAGGCAAGACCAACTTGATAAACTTGAGCGCCTTCAAAATTTCTCCATACGGTTCATATTTGGTCTCCAAAAATATGACCATGTCTCTGAATTCCGCAATAAACTCAAGTGGCTTCCCTTACGCTTTCGCCGGAACGTCCATATATTGTCCCTGCTCTACAGTCTCCTTTTTAATCCCTCTTCTCCGCGCTATCTCCGACAACATTTTTCCTATCGTCATGAAACAAACGAACTTTCGCTTAGATCGTCTGAAAATCTGGTACTTGTCCATCCAGTATGTAAAACAAAGTTTTTTGACTCCTCCTTCACTGCTGAAGCTGTTAGGCTTTGGAACTTTTTACCTGTTGAAGTTAGACGTGCACCAACTCTAGAAACCTTCAAGCAACGTGTCAAAGCTATCTATCTCCTTAAATAGCTGCTATATGTAATATTATGCTAAGCCTATGTCGTAGTTTCGTAGTTGATAATATGTATGTATTGTTTATGTAGTGGATATATGATAGTATTTATTATAGTATATGTAAGTATATGTGTGTATTTATAATATTAAACTAACTAATAATTTAGAAAAGTTAATTTAGTTAAGCATAGTTTTATACATTACTCTTAAGTGCACCAAGCCGTCATAATAATTTATTTACTGCTCCTTCCCAAACATGGTTGCCTGGAAGAGATCGCTATAAGCGACAAGGCCGCCAATTTTAACATTAATTTAATTATTTTTTGTAAATTCGTCATATATCTGTATTGTGGTGTTTCAATAAAGAGTTCTATTTATATATCTATCTTGCTTCCACGTCGACAGAACGGTGCGGGCGAGCATTATCGTCCATAAAAATGGAATCTTCCCTAAGTGCAGTCAATGTAGGTTGTGCAAATGGAATTAGGACTTCCATTATGTACCGGTGTGCATTCAATGTTCCATTTTCTATGAAAACTAACTCCGTACGCTCCGTCGAATTAATTGCTGCTCAAAACATAACGGAGCCTCCGCTATAAGGAGTGATTTCTTCGAAACACACTTCCGCATAGCGTTCCCGTGGTCTTTGCAGCAGTCGCCGGCGTCGGTCCTCTCCACACAAAGGGATTCTAGCTTCATCAGAAAACAATACTATATTCCAGTCCTCCAGAGTCCATGAAGCACAGTTCCGAGAAAACTGAAGTCGAGCAACACGGTGCTCACAGAGTAATTTAGGGCCCCAAGCTGGGCGGTAGCTCTTGATATTGGCAGCCAAAAGCCTCCTCCTGACCGTCCACAAGCTAACTTCTACTCCTCTTACTTCTTCAGCTCCACACTTGACGCCTTACGATTACGCAACGCCTGACTCACCAAAAAGCGGTCATCTCTTGGTTCTGTGCATCGTTTTCTTCCCGAATCGGGTCTTCTTTTGACCTAACCAGTCTCTTGATACCGTTGCCAAGTCCTCTGGACAGTAGAACGACTCACATTTAGCCGCTGAGACACGTAAGTTTGCGAACAACCTTCTTCAAGTAGGGCTTTAATTTTACCGGCCCTTATCGCTTTATCACTCATATCAAAAAGTGGTATTTAATGTAAAAAGAAAGATTAAATTGTTTAATTTGCAGAAAATATCCAAAAAGTTTTAAAATATAGTAATCAGTTAAAAATAGTTTCAGCAATTCGCGCCATTAGTAAACCAATTTTAGAATTATCCACAATAATCATTATTTTTCTTTTAATAATTTCAAATTTTAAATTTGGGACGTAAAGAATCATGTCAGGATGCTTCAAAAAACATGCCAATACATCGTCAAATTAACAAAACCTATTTCTTGTTCTTCTTCATTGAAGTAGAGAAAAAAATCTAAACTGCCCGTTTTTTTTGCAAAAGAGTTTATATCCACGAAATGCTTGCCAAAAGTGGTCAATGCTGTGTTGGCAGCAATGGACCGAAGTCGGGATTGCGTGCGCTGTTGCTTCACCACAAGGCACTCGCACATTATACGCTTAAAACGAGGGACTTCCTGGACACCACACAGGTCAAACATCTGGGTCATCCACCTTACAGCCCTGATTGAGCATCGTGTGACTTCTTTTTATTTCCTAAAATGATAAATCTACTCAAAGGGAACTAGTTTTCATCTCTGGATGATGCCCCTCTGATGATAAATCGATCATGTAAAGTGTCGTAGCAAGCAAAACTAGTTTTACAACGACATTCGGTACCGAGCAGAAATCGTTCACCCAGGTTACAAATTCTAGGACAGACTGTGTATGATCATTTATTAATTATATTCTAAGCTTTGTGATGGGCGTTGAATAATACACAGGGTTAATGGAAAAAATTGCTCATATGAGCTGCTATATAACAAATAAATTTAGTTCTTAAGATAATGAATAGATTCAGGCGTTACTTTGCGGAAATCGATATTTAATAATAACAAGTATTTTTAAAATATTGTAAGAAAACATCAAATTAATATTTGAATAAAACAAAACTTTCTCGATCGTGCGCTCTTAGAGTCAAGACCTCCTGAGGATGCTTCGTGTAGAAGCGAAACGCGTCGAATAATTCTTGCGGTTTGGCTGCGTGGCGTTTGCGACGTCACGTCGGCTTAGCAGGAAAATTAGGCGGAATTGTCACTAGATATATTTTTGTACTGCGTAGCTCGTAGCAATCGAGGCTACGGGACCGCGCGTAGCGTTCCTGTCATAGATAGGAACTCAATCTAAATATCAATAGGTACATACCTACCGTTCATCGGATGTTTATTACTAGGTACGCTATACGTGTTCACTGAGTCCGAATTCGAGTTCATTCAAATTTAACCAAGCTTATGTGCTACGAGTGCTACGCGAGTTTTGAATTCAAATACGACTATTTAGATTGTTCGTTTTTTTTTGGGAGAAAAGTACTTATTTATGGTAAACGAGTAGCTAAAGATGTTTGTTAGGATTGTCAGAAGCAACCTTAGGAAGTTGTTAGCATTTTACCCATGACATATATTTTGTATGTGTGTATATAAATCTTGTTCGATTTGTAGCGCTCTTAGCGAAGTATATTGCGGCGAGAATATATTGAAAAGGAGAAGTAATGTTATGTTTCATTTCACCTCCTTTCTTTTCAATCCGTGAACTTTTTGACCTCTCCTCGTATCAGTATTCACATTTTTCTTAAGTGGCATTTATTCAGATATGGGTGATATATTTCTGGCTTAAATTGTCTTCTTATATGAGATCAACATGACCTAGAAAGTATTAAATGAAAATTCTTCCGTAACAAAAGTTCATTTGATTTTATACCGGTTCAGAGTTATTCCTTTCCACATAAACTTAGCAGAGCAAATCCTGCCAGCCAGTACTGAATAATTCACGCGTACTGCTGCAAATGGAATTGAAGCTTGAGTGGAGCTCACAAGAGTAAATGACTGTGACTACTTACGCACTGGCCTGACTGAATTAACTAACTCACATTGCAATTATATTAGTATTCAGTTATTAGATGCATTATTTTCATCTTACAGCCACCAAGAGGAATACGCGTTGCACTAACAGTATTTAATTATATTCTTTCACCAACAATCCTCATCATTTACCCATTTCTAACCCAAGACAAACATAAGTTGCCAGTGGCAATCCCTTAAGACCCTACCACAAGCAATAAGAGTCGTAGATACGAAGATCAGTTGGCAGAAGTTTGTCTTGTCCTTACTGTTATGTCGCTGATAATTTACAGGTGTGTAATGAGTGATTTTTAGATCGCAAAATGAGGTTTTCCAGAAAACTTAATGCTAAATTGACTAGTCGGGTGTGAAACTAGTTGTAATGTAGCTTCTCTAGCATGTCGCATGCCCACCGTATAAATAGAATACTGCCATTAACAGGCTGTTTGCGAAGTCGGGCCAATTAGCGCCTCGCTTTGAGAGCCACTTCAGCTGGATGCGACGCTTAGTGGTGCTGCCTTTGACACTGTTTTAGCTCGAGTTGAAAGCTTTGAAGCCGTGAAATAGCTTGCTTTATTGGAAATTTAACATTCGTTATATTGTCCTATAAAATGGAACAGTTTAGTTAGCCGTGTGGTCCAGGCGTAATTGTGCTCTTTATATTCCAACTGCAGGTTTTGCGTGTGAACTGGATAAAGAAAATATACGATTTTTCGAAAAATATCTGTGTTTACCAAAAGTGTATTATATTGTTATCTGAAAGGCTTCACTTGTATAGAAAACGTTGTGAAAAGAAGGCAGGCTTACTCTTATTATCATAATCTGTGAACGTTCAAAAGAAGCTCTTGTCTCCGAATCTAATTAATATTTTGTGTTGGTTCCAAGATTTGACGATGATCGATTCGACACGTTCTAAGTAACTCTGCTATGGAGAATAAAACAAAAACTCTTGTTTTACCACAACTATCTTGTCCACGCTGCAATAGTCGAACGGATTTGGATGCAAATCAGTTCGTAGATTCCTTAGGTCATGGATTTGATACTTTTATCTAGATGTACTGAGTTGTCCTCGAGGGGGTGCGATATAAATTAATTTCATGCGAATAAGCAATGGGTGGAAATTCTTGCTTCTAGAATATAATATGAATTTTGGTTCAAAGTGAAGCTTATATATGTGTGGACAGCCATGTCCCGACCACAACTGGCGTGAGTTCGTGGCTAAATTTTACTTACATTATGCTGGCATTAGAAGTATTAAAGATAATCAAAATTTTAATTTAAAAAAAACCGACTTCGTACAGAAATATTCTCAAACAAAAAATATACTAAAAAGTAAATAAAATAAACCATCGTAAACAGTTTTTTTGGTTCAGTTTACATCGACAAGTGAAAATGAGAACATCATCAATGTAGTAGATAGAGTGACCGATTGCAATATTGTGATTGGAGGTGAAAAAGTGGAACAAGTGAAAGAGTTTGTATACTTGGGATCCATGTTTACAAAAGATGGAGAGTGTGAAAGTGATATAGAAAGGAGAGTGAATGCTGGAAACATGGTTAATGGAGCATTGCACGCGTTTATGAACAGTCAGAAGGTGTCTAAGAAGGCTCGTCTGGCTGTTCATGGGGGAGTGTTGGTTCCGACACTAATGTATGGGAGTGAAAGTTGGGTATGGCAGAAAAAGCATGAAAGTAGAATAAATGCAGTGGAGATGAGAGCATTGAGAAGCATGATTGGAGTCAAACGGAGTGACAGGATAAGGAATAGTGTGATAAGGGAACGATGTGGTGTGAATGAGGATGTAGTGACCAAAATCGAGAAAGGTATGTTAAGATGGTTTGGACACGTAGAGAGAATGAATGAAATGAGATTGACTAAACAGGTATACGTGGGACAAGTGAACGGAAGTGTTGGAAGGGGAAGACCTAGGCGAACGTTCCGAAATCAGATTGAAGATGTTCTGAAAAAAGGCCAGGTCAGGAGTACCCTAAACCGACGCTTATGTATGAAAGGATTGATGAGTGTAGATGAAGCGAAAGAGATATGTAAGGATCGTAGCAAGTGGAAATCTGTGGTCTCTGCCTACCCCTATGGGAAAGAGGCGTGATTTTATGTATATGTATGTATCAATGTAGTCGAACACAAGTAAATACGCATTATTAGAGATAGCTCAAATACTACGCCAGATATTTTAATGGATTATATTATATTAGTAAGCACCAGCTTACATATATAAAATAAAAATCGCTACAACCTGTAAAATGATATGAGGTTACACACAAAACATTTTACCTTTTATTTCACACTTTTGAGTTTTGAAGTCGGTTCCATTTTTTGGTAAAACATTTTTTTCACTCTCTTTAGTGACCCTTGCTACCTACACGGGATCGATTGTCATTAATTGTCGACGATTATATCATCAAATATTAGTCATTTCAATTATTGCAGTGTACCTCAAAAACGGCTTCACCGATTTTGATGAAATTTAAATGGGACCAAACAGCAAGCATCAGCTTTCAAATAAAAAGAAGAATTATCAAAATCGGTTCACCCAGTTAAAAGTTCTGAAGTGACAAACTTAAAAAAAATGCGGTCGTACTTAGAATCTCTTCCTTTTTTAAAATTCGGATAAACATTTTAATACGGATGTTAATAAAATGTTCACTTTAATAGAGTGCTTGTGAAGCTAATCAGTTTTACAATGCTTTACCTCAGTAATTTTTACTGAGCGTTATGTTCCATTAACTCGCCGTTCGCGTTAACCATCGACGACTGTACGGCCAATTAGCGGTGTCGTTTCGAGTGCTTAGTACTTCGCAGTTAAGTTGCTGTCGGTTACAGGCAACTGTCAGAACGGGCCCCTCGCTTCATGGTTGGTAAAATTTGTGTGGACTATGATTTTAATTGTCGATGGGAGTATTTCGAAAGCTTTCTTCAAAATTATTTGTCTATAGTTCTCATTAATAAACCTTGAGAACCGCTATTTGTGTTTTATGTTTGGCGTGACGATTCTTTGTCTAAATGCCAAATCAAAAGTATTCCTTCAGGATACTCTCAGACAGAATTGGAGGTTTTTTTTATGAATGATAGGTTAGCCTTTGACCACTATCTCACCAGATGCTAAGTGACGATGTGGTCGAAGGTATTGTTCAGGCTAACCTAAAATTACTGCCTCTCAAGGAGCTGCCGGAACACACCGATAGATGCTTGGTGACAGATTTTATACTTGAGGGTGGTAGCTAGCTAGGCGGGCATTCGCGAAATGCCATACCACCATCCTATAACGACTCCTAAAACAACAACCAGAACGACGGCTTAAAGTGCCCTCTGAAGAACGTGCATGCACAGTAGTAATGTCACTAGCGGTCACCCATCCAACTCATGACCGCGGCGGACGTTCCTTAACTTTGCTGATCGGCTATGAACAGCTAAGCAAACTTCGCTATGAGCGCTTCAAAATTCAGGTTGTGGCTATTGTTTCGGTGATAAGAATTTATATTTCGACTCTGATTTTGTAATTTGTAAGATAAGAATCTGTCTGAATACTTATTATATACGAAATCTAAGATGTGATGTTTTTATCGTTTGAGTGTATACCGCCCGCGATACAGAGATTTCTGGTGAAGTGCATCTGCACTTATGATAAGGTGAGATAACAGTCAAAGGTACAAACTAAACCTGCCGCAAATAAACTTATACGAAATTCAAGTGTTTATATGTGAACCAAAGTACCACTACACCTAGAATTCGATGAAAATCTATAAGATGGAATCCAGATCATGAATACGGAATAGTTTGCGTTGCTCTCAGGGCTCCAGTCGCGCCGGTAAACACTCCGCCGAGTGAATTATTGAGCGCGGGCCCGATGGATTCCGAGTTGGAAGTGCCTGGTTCACTGTCAAGGGATCACTTGGGCGCCGATGACGTCAACGAGAAAGCTTCCAAAGGAATAATTTAACTTAGACTAGAAATATTTGTTTTTTAAATATATATTTTCAGGATTCATAATGTTTAGGATATAACAGTAAAAACATAAGGCTTCTGACAAGTCAACAAAAAAGAAAAGAAACAATAAATGGAGTAAAGTAAAAATCAATGAGAAAGAATTATAAACAGGATAATGTATGAAAGGATCTGTTAAAAGAAGCTGCCGAATGTATAAACGCCAGAGACTAGCAAAGTTCACATTTTACAGTAATTAATACATCAGTACTTAATATTATAAATGCGAAAGTAACTCTGTCTGTCTGTCTGTTACGCTTTCACGCCAAAACTACTGGACCGATTTGAAAGAAATTTGGTATGGAAATAGTTTGAGACCCGGGAAGAAACATAGGATAGTTTTTATCCAACTGCGCGAGAAGAGGTTAATGTTTTTGCGCGATAACCGACATACGCGCGGGCGGAGCCGCGCCCGGAAAGCTAGTATATACTATAAATTGCTACTAGACGTAAAAATACTTAAGGATACTCGACTTTGTAAATCGTAAAATAATTGGTTATAGTCATAATTAGTGTCAAACAGTATCTGTTAAGTTAAATAAAAATGTTATACATACGTACCTAATTTCATGCGGCACCTAGATTAATGAGTTAAATTATATTGTATACTCGAAATGGGCAAACTTGTAAAACTATCTTTTGAGCTTTACTGCATGGTGGAAGGGCATTTTATGCTCGGCTGGCTAGCGGATGTTAAGCGGTTCTATCATAACGTGTTCTATCACAACACCTTAAAAAACAGTCACTCACACCACACATAAACTGTGAAGCGTATAAACTTACACGCGGCAGTTGTTTAAACAAAAAAAAAACAATGGACTCCGTACTTTTGTTATAAACCAGACCAGCATCATAAAATAGAGGCCTATAACAGTCCCACGGGGCTGACACACTGCTAAAACATTAATCGACCAAATGTAAAACTAATGGCGTTCTGTTATAAACAACGTACATTCGCTTTCGCTATTTTCAGAAAACTGATAATAGAAATTCATGCACAGAATAAAAAGGGCCTAAAGGAGCACTCCGCAAAGCAATTACAATAAATAAGCGACTCTACGGTACGTAGCAATAAAATGCACTTCAGCTCGCATAGCACGGAGTACCTAATATTTATATTCACCTACAAGGCGTCTCTCTTTCACTCGCATAGCCACGCGTAGCTCTGATCTCTTCTGACGCGGCACGCCCCGTACAATAATCCCGTCTGGACGGATACGCCGATGTACCTGTGGCTCTAAAAAATTCAGATTCTCAAGAAACCGTAAAAAAAGCAACTACCTTTTTCGTTGTAATAAAAAAAAACAGCTTAACGCAATAGCTACTACATAAAGTTCTCATTTACTTCATATATAGGACCGTGAGCTAATAAAAATGTTATAACTGGCAATAAAGTTGTTGGAAAGCAGCTTAATGCCTACCGTGGGGTGTCGGTGCCAAGTCTCAACTCAAGTCAAATTGGGGTGGTCCCAAAATACTCCAGATTCAGTTATGTAACTGTCTAGCCAAGTAAATAACTTGAATACCGCCCACGACACTTTAGTATTTGTATGCCAAATTTATTTTAATGTGGTTCAATTTATAACTTTATGTTCTGTAGAGTAAAAGTTTAAGTTCTATTTTTAGGGCTTTGTGCCCACAGTGCAAAGCGGAGCTCTATCAATGAAAACTCCGTTGTCTGTCTGTCTGTATTTCACAGGTCTGTAGCACTTAAACGAAATTAATATATTTTTTTAACCGTCTTTCAAAAAAGGACGTTCTCAAGTCGTCTGCGTTTTTTGTTTGTTACCTCAGAACTCTTTACTGGGTGAACCGATTTTGAAAATTATTTTTGGACCATACGACAAGGTGATGCTTGTCGTTCAGTCCCATTTGAGTTTCATCAAAATCGGTCGAGCCGTTTTTGAGTTACACTAAAATAACTGAAAAATATTAACCTATCTAGATGATATAGTCGTCAACAATGAATGATAATCGATTCCGTAAGTAGTGCCGAGGGACACTAAAAAGAGTGAAAAAATTTTTTAACAAAAAAATGGAACCGACTTCATCACCCAAAAGTGTGAAATTACATGTCGAAGTCGGTACCATGCGCACACTATTGTGATAATAGGTACTTTTGAACTACCATGGTCCCGATTTCAACAAGTTATTTCACACTTGGGTGTTGAAGTCGGTTCCATTTTGTGGTAATTTTTTATTATAATTTGACAATCAGTAAACACTTCAATTAAATCTTAGGAACTTTCTAATTGACCTTTCAAATTACTAGTTTCTAGTTCTTAACAGTTTCCAAAGTCTAGATTTGCTCTTAAAAGCTCGTTAACAAGTTTCAACCAGATATCGGTTACAAGATTGACTTCTAAATAGCTCCGCTGAATCCTTTAATGATGTTTTTGGGAGGTTGCCTAAACCTTCAAACAAGATTCTAACTTAACAATCACAACTTAATTTGGTTGAACTGACTTGTCTATATGTTCGCTGTACACTATGTTATTGACTACGTGTCTAATTATTTTGTTATAAGAACTAGATATCATTATTTTTCTACTGAGTCAGTGCTCGATGTTCGTTTGTTTATTCCTGTACTATTTTTTCAAACGGAACTGGCAGCGATTTGATAGATTCCTAGTGTTATCTATGAACGATACGGTGCCTTGAATAGAACTAAACTTGACATGTGCAACATAACATGCACTGCGTTCCTTGTACACAGCATTCCTCTCTCCACTAGATTCAAACGCCTCGCTTGATGGAACTTTACAAAAGGACCGCTCTCTATACCTTGTAACTTCCTGAATGCTACCTACGAGGCTGCTGTGTGTTATATGCGTGGAGTGTCGTGGTTTGCTCATGTTTGCCCTTTGTCCAAAGTCTAGTTCTGTGGAGGTACTATATTCACATTCTGTAGTTTTGAAATAAAAAGATCGCTAGTATTGATTTTGAAATAGCTTTTCACGTTCTCCGTGCAGAACGGTGAAGAACATAATGCACGGTTCATTCCTCTGGTTCTTTAAGTATAGTAACAAAAAAGTATTTCGCTTTTTGGTGGAAGGGATATTTTACAAATTGCCGGACTAGCTCTCACCAAAAAAATACTGTCGCCAAGCGCTTCACGGTGTGTTCCGGCAGCTGTGTATATACGAACCATGGACCTGCTGCGCAGCATTCCGCAATGGGGTAATTTTTTTGTACAAAGAGACATCACGGCTTCAGAAAGCACCCTAAAGGAGACTGAATTTAATGTAATGAAATCCACCTCCCATATTGCATTTCATTCAGCCTTTGCACTTCTGTTTCAAACGCTCGTGGACTGCAGAGGCACAAAGCACTTGGCGCTTTGTACATTGTAACATGTAATTTCCTCTGCACGTTCGCTGCCGTTCTGGCAACGTTATATACAACTAATTTATTCAATGGATTTAATCCGTGCCACCCCTCGCTTTATTGTGACCTACCTAATGAAATAGGACTAAGGTAAAGTATCTGGCGTGTCCACTAGGTTTGGATTATTTTAAATTTCGAAGCAACTCGAACTGAAAAGTATTGTATGAAGATTTGTCGTCGAAATAAGGTACTTCTAATTATTTATTTATTTATACTTACTTAAGGGACAGAATTCTAAAAACAGATGTTAGATTTTGTCCCCACTTCTCCTCGCGCGTTTACTTCGCGGTGTACATGGCGCCACGTCCGCAAGTTAACGGTAATATTTTATTTGATTAAAAATTTAGAGCGCTCCCTTGTAGAACTAGTAGAAACTATCTTGTTCCACACGAGTGTGATTTGTGCTGAAGCGCCATCTAGTATCATCCAACCATTAGTTGATTGTATGCTGTAATATCATAGTGTGACACAGTTAATAAATTTACCATACCTACAGTAGTACAAGTTTAGTCTTGATTATTACCAACTTGCTTGATTTTTGCAGTTTTTGTGTATGTTCATTTTTAATGAACATGAACTATGGTTTTGATGAACATGAACTATGTATCTACTTTAATTTCAATTAATCATTTTTAAATACTTTATTGGAAGATAAATTATATGTAATTTCGATTGTTATAATTCGTTATAATAATAATCAGATTTGTAACACTGACTGACCTGTAAATACTTTTTTTTATGTTATTGTGGCGGAACAAGCTCGAGGCCCACCTGATGTTCAGCGGACTAACCTCTGCCTATAACAGATGCATTTCGTCACAGGTCACGAATTGCACTGCGCCCGTCACATTGAGATGTTTTTAAGTCTCAAGTGACTGTAATTTCACTGGCTCTCAAAGATTGCTGCCGGAACACACCATTAGGTGCTTGATGACAGATTTTCTACTTGAGGGTGGTAGCTAGCCAGGCCTTTCCACCATGCGGTAAAGTTCAAGCCCGCGGCGGGTTTCGAACCATGGACCTGCTGCGCGGCAGTCCATTGCCAATGCCACTGAGCCATCACTGATTCAAATACTCTTACCGATATAAATTGATTATTCTACTTGTTCAAACACCGAACAGTATAAACATTTTGTTATTTTCCCTGAGTATTGTAATAGCAACGCTAATGGTAATTGTTTTATATCTGGTGCCCATAATTCTCTCTTTCTTGTCTGGAATTCATTATTTATCGCCCTATTTGGGCTCCTCGAGTTGCTTTAACGATTCATATTTTTAATGAAAATGTCGTCGCTGAATTAAAATTGAGATTAATTGTGCGTAAAACTTTATTAATATTACTTGTAGCATCCTTGTAAATGTCTTTTATAATTGCTGATAGTTTAGTAAGTGCCTTTTTCGGAGTGTTCGAGTAAGTGTCGGTCAGAGTGTTTGGTTATATTACACAACATATTTAATAAATAAAACACTTATCTTTGCGTTTCACAGTCATCGATTTAGCCTATCCAACGACAAGACATAGTTTTTAAGTCTTAAGTGCCTGTAATTTCACTGGCTCTCGAGGATGGTTAGGTGCTTGGCGACAGATTTTCTACTTGAGGGTGGTAGCTAGCAAGGCGAGCATTCGCGAAATGCCCTACCACCATGCTATAGCAACTGTCATCCTAAAACAACAACCGGGACCGACGGCTTAACGTGTCCTCCGAAGCACGGAGGGTGTTACTAGGATTTATTGTAGTTATATACGTAATTATTATTGTGTTGTATCTTTAAAATTAAGTTACGTGGAAGGAAAACTGAAATAAATTGCTGAAGCATTGATTAGTTTTAGCTCTTATCGGCTTCGGCTTTATCAAAAACCATCAAGTTTTAGATTATAGATAGTAACAACAAATCTTTTAAGAACATATTCACTAAGGAGGTCTTGGTTCGTCGAGCGCACGATAGAGAAATTATTATTATATTCCCGATCGAGCGCTAGAAAAGTCAAGACCTCTTGACAATGCTGCGTGTGGAATCGAAACGCGTCGAAAATTCTTCCGTTTTGGCTAAGTGGCGCTTATGACGTCACGTCGGCTTTACAGAAAAATTAGGCGGAATTGTTCCTCGATAAATTTTTTAAGGGCTTAGGAAAAAAATAATTTAATATTTTCTTATAACATCTGTTGTTATTAAATATGGATTTCCGAAAAGTAACGCTTGAATCTATTATTTATTACAAACAGCACCTATTCTCTGTAACTTTCTCCGGGCTTAACGCTGTAGTTAGGTGTATTAAAGTAATATACTTATATTATGTAAAATTTCATCTAAACCAGTTCACTCGTATAGGTTATATTTAATGACAAAATTGATATTTTTCTGCTGTTTCCTCGACGGTTCCATTTGCCGCGTGTGCATCGTAAACATTTCCTATTATGTTTGTTCGTCGTAAATAAATTGTATGCAATCTTCCGTTTTGACAGATATATATACATATAGTCCCGATTTATACACACCCATAATCTTTATGTAAACTATATGATGACAAGGTTCAGTAAATATCTCGAAATCTACTGATAATGGTGAACTAGAAAGTCTTACTAGACTGAAGAAATATTTGCAAACGTATAAAAAACTAATTAGAACTTTATCCAACAATTTGTATTGCAAAAATCATTTTTAACCATCTTCCAAAAAAGGAGTAGGTTCTGAATTCGTCTGTTTTTTAAGTTTGTTACCTCAGTACCTCAATACATTTAACTGGGTGAACCGATTTTGAAAATTCTTTTTATGTTTGAGAGCTGAAGCTTGTCGTTTGGTCCCATTAAAATTTTATCAAAATCGGTCAAGCCGTTTTTGAGTAACACTTCAATAACTGAAAAATATTTACCTATCTTGATGATATAGTCGACGACAATGAATGACTATTGATACCTTAAATAGTAAGGGTCACTCAAAATAGTGAAATAATAATTTTAACCAAAAATGGAACCGACTTCAACACCCAAAAGTGTGAAATCACTGGTCGAAGTCGGGACCATCCGCACATCGTAGTCATAATTGGTACTCTGAACGATCATCCGACTTCAACAAGTTATTTCACACTTTTGGGTGTTGAAATCGGTTCAATTTTTTGGTTATTTTTTTTATGATTGGCGTACAAATTTTATTTTTTATCCTCTCACACTTACCATTACCATTGCACATTTCGGACGGAGAAGGGACGTTAGTGCCAAGGCAAAACGCACGCTGATTTCAACCCTATATCAACAGTATAACAGTAGTTAGTAGTGTACAGTAGTATCACAATTCTTTATTTACATCAAATAGTTAAGATAAGTAAGTAATAACTTCGCAATCACAAACGGCAAAGGCACCGCATCTGTGCTTACACAAAGTTCAGATAATTAACAAAGTTCATCTATCAAAATGTTTTCCCGCCATGAACCGTTTTCTTCCAGCTAATTTCTCGTCG
Organism: Plagodis dolabraria; assembly: GCA_963854805.1. Taxonomy (NCBI): domain Eukaryota; kingdom Metazoa; phylum Arthropoda; class Insecta; order Lepidoptera; family Geometridae; genus Plagodis; species Plagodis dolabraria. The sequence goes on along the minus strand of OY978460.1, from coordinate 2,078,228 downwards.
GCTAACAGATACAAACGACCAAAGTTCGTCTACCTTCAGATACGAAACTTTTCCGTTCGATACCACCCCCTGGAAACCGGCCAATGTATCCGCCATCCTGTTCTATTTAACTGCACATAAACATAGTATACTAGCTATATATAAAAGTCTTAATTATACTCGTACAAAAACCATAATGTGGGTTTTTTTATGTTATTGTGACGAACAAACTCGAGGCCCACGTGACGTGAAGCGGACTAATCTCTGCCTATAACAGATGCGTTTCGTTACAAGTTACGAATTGCACTGCGCCCGTCACCTTGAGGCATAGTAGTCTCAGGTCCCTGTAATTTCACTGGCTCTCAAGGACTGCTCCCGGAACGCACCGTTAGGTGCTTGGCGATAAATTTTCTGGTGAGGTGGTCGCTAGCCAGGCGGCCATTCGCAAAATGCCCTTCCACCATGCGGTGAAGCTCAAGCCCGCGGCGGTATTCGAACCATGGACCTGCTGCGCGGCAGTCCATAGCCAATAACACTGAGCCACCACTGCTTCAAAATATAATAAGGGTAAAGCAGATTGTTGCACTGATCCTGCAGTGGCTAATTTTAAATGTGACTATGACGGTAACTTCTGCTTATAACAGTTGCAGTTCGTCAACGGTGACGTTGACGAACTGCACTGCGTCCATCACAGTGAGACATCCAGTATCCGTCTAACCGGAACACAGTAATGCGAACATTAGTGCTTGTCGGCAGAATTAGTTCTTCTGCTTCTTGTTGCACTGAGTGTTAGTTTGGTCCGCATCTTCAGTGGACACAAGACGTGTATCAAGAAGTCAGTCTGAGCGAGGTGAGGAATCAGGTTTCCTTACATTTATAGCGAGAAAATTTGTAAATAATAAAGAACTTGATTCAATGTTTTTATTGTGGTTGGTATTTTTTAGCGTTCTGTACCCAAAGGGAAAAACAGAACTTATTGATGAGACTTCGCTGTCTGTCTGGCCGCCAGTATGTCACGGGCCTCTATCTCGTAAAAGGGATGTACAAACCTAAAATTCAGGTATTTTGTGTAGAGTGGTGATCCAAAATAAAATATTTGTTATTAAAAAACATATTTTACAGGACGGTTTTCATACATTAGAAAATAGCTGAGCCTAGTAAGGTTTTCATGCAATATTTCTGTATTATTTAATCAGAGCATAAAAATAACGCGTTATGCTATCGTTTAGGTATTTATAAAATGACTACCAAATTGAAAGAAAAGGGGTATTCCCCGCTAGACGGCTCATGGTAACTTTTAGTTGGTATTTTTTTAAGTTCAGTCTGCAATGGGAACGAGGTCATGAGGTTAGTTGACAGAACACACTGTTAGATTGATGTGCACGTTAAAATGTTAACATATGCTGCTGTGCGCCTAATGTTCAGCAACATGCTATTAACGTCGCTTCGACATGATGAATGGCACGCTACTCAAGCGGCTCATTTTTTCCTCGAGTGCATTCTTGAGACCATTCCATATTACGTAGGTATATTCTTTTAAATATATAAACTGACATGATTTATAAATAAAATTTCAACTGAAAACAACAAGTTCTAGAAATAGCTCGGTTATTTCTAAATCCGTGTTTTATATTTTTCCATGTAGCCCCTTTTCCTAGAGTTGAGTAATTGCCGTCAAAGCCTTTCGCAGAACAGTTATTGTGTCAGGGTTCTAAGACGTCTCAGTGTGTTACGCGTTTTATGAACCTCGCCCTTTGGCGGAATCCCTTTTTGAATTATATGGTAGCTTGTTATAAATAGCCGGATACATTTTTGTGAGAGATTCAAATAGTGAACAAAGATCTCTTTTGTGCTCGTTGGTTATGGTTTCATAGAGGAGTGTCGAGGTAATGTAAACCTATATGACGTTTTTACAATTGTTTGTGCAATTTTAAGACGTTACTTCACACCTTTACGCCACAAATGTTATTCAATTTTGACGTTGGATTCCAGTTTGTATGTTCCTTGTCCCCGCTGCTAAGTTCCTAAATAGCTGGTCGGCCTTCATACTCTGAAAAGTGTGAAATTACTGGCGGAAGTTGGGACAATGGACATCATATTGAGCGTGTCAGCGTTTGAATTACATAACTTGGTACTGACTTAAAATTGGTGATTTTTCGATGTTGGAAGTAGAATGCGTATTTGGAAGGTTCTTTACGTGATAACAGGACCTTTATTATTAAGCGTCCTCTGTCCATCCGTCACGTCCGTTCGTCCTACCAATAAAAACAATTATTTTTGAGAAGTTAGTCTACGGCCCCACATCCTGCGGTCTAGAATTATGAGTTCAGGGTTCTGCGTTGTGTGTTTACTGTCGCTTGGATACTTACTGTCGCACACAGCAGCAGCTGTCAGACCGCGGCGGTCAAAGAGAACGCAGGTTCTGTCCAGAGTTCTATTGAACCTACCGTTTAAGTCGCATTGAGTATAGCGGGTAAAACATAGTAACTCCTTGCTGCGGTTTTTCATCAAATGAAGGAGACTTTGTTGATATTATTGTGACGCTGTTAACTTAATTATGGAATATAACGAAACTACTTTGTTATAGTAACTTAAGGTACTTCGCGACTTGAACACATTTTTTTTTATTTTTTTTTATTGGTGATAGGTAAGCCTTTGACCACAATGTCACGTGATGGTAAGTGATCATGTGGTCGAAGATGTTAACAGGCTTAACCTAGAATGACTGGCTCTCAAGGACAGCTGCCGGAACACACCGTTAGGTGCTTGGCGACAGATTTTAACTTGAGGGTGGTCGCTAGCCAGGCGGGCATTCGCAAAAATGCCCTTCCACCATGCGGTGAAGCTCAAGCCCGCGGCGGGATTCGAACCATGGACCTGCTGCGCGGCAGTCCGTATCCAAAGCCACTGAGCTATCACTGCTTCAAAACATATCTTCATTGTTGTGTAAAAAAACTATGTACTAGCAAAGAGCTGAGCTTTGTGAGGTCTCACATTTATTTTAAAACCTGATTCTAGTTATTTCATCTAGTATTAAGAAGATTAACTACGATGTATTTAAGTATTGAGTTAAGTTCTATTGCAGCGATGTTAACTCTTTGGTTTTCTAGCAGATGGCGTTAGTAGTACAATAACACTCTATTCAATGATTACAAAATTGTTAATGTAAATTTTTGTAATGGTTATAAAATTATATTCTTTTTGACAGATAACACATCTAGATCTGAAGTTAAATTACTATGTTAACAAATCAACACAAATCTATAGGCGTTATAGTTTTTCAGTAAAAGAGGCCACAAAATGTTCAAGTCGTGGGATAGTGATAGGGCAAACAAAGCGAGCCCTAATAGGACACTTTAGCCTGTGCAATTACTTCCTATGCAATTGTCTAAACATTTAAATTATAAAACGGTAAGCAGAGATCGTTACACGTGTGAACTGCAGCTAAAATGACGTGTTAAGATTAGAAATCGACCGCTCGCTGTATGGAGGGTAGAGGAAGAGGTACTCCGCTCACTGTGGGCCCCGGTGACTAATAAATAATATTTACTTTACAAATGAATACCACTTTGTACCGCTTAAACACAACTGAATAGTGATCTCAACCTTTTGTGAACTTCCCCTTACCTCTATACTAACCGCTGTAATTTATTAACTTCTAACCAATCGTATTCGGGCCACTAGTTATTTATTCAAGACTACTATGTAGTTAAACTAAACTGTGTATAACAGTACCACAGTAACAACATACTAATCTTGAATAAATAACTAGTTAGTTTAACTTTAAATAATTGTTTGTCGTATTTTCAAATAAGGTCGAAGTAAAACTTACAAAGTTGGATTGTGGGTAAAGTTATCTTCGTTTTCGTATGTGACAATGGGTTTATTGTATGTTGGAGATTTAATTTTAGTTTGTTTAAGAGATTGCAAAATTTAGTATGTTCATGCATCCACTACTTTGGAACCCTGTTATTTACATTTGGAACTCCTTACCGTTGTCAGTTTTTCCCGATGGATACAACATGGGTGTCTTCAAATCGAGAGTAAATAGGTTTCTTCTAGGTAATCGTGCTCCATCTTAGACCACACCAAAGCTTAACATCAGGCAGGCTGTGGTTAAAGGTGACACTGTCATGAAAAAAAGAAAAAAAATGTGATTTCAAAGTGGACACGTATATTGCCGTCTTCCCGTAGCATTACCAGTATTAGCATGGGTATTTTTTATCCTATATTGCCATGGTAGGACGATACGGGTTTTTGGTGCCCATCTTACTACTTAGAAAATAATCAATATCGTATGTAATTCTTAAAGATAAAAACAACGTACCTAAGTTTGTGTCTTAGTTCTGACAGCTGTCACGTCTGTGATTAATTTTTAGGTATAATTTCATCCAAATGTGAAATCAATACGGCAATAACTGTCACTTTGAAAGCTGTCACATGTGGAACCCATTGCTAGGTATTTTTAAGGGGTTCTTCTTCAATTTTTATCGTTAGTCGACCATATTCTGCCAATGTGAAATTGTGTCCATGGTATATTTAGTTAATTATTATCGGTATATGTATTGAAGACGTTCTGAAAAAAGGCCAGGTCAGGAGTACCTTAAACCGACGCTCATGTATGAAAGGATTGATGAGTGTAGATGAAGCGAAAGAGATATGTAAGGATCGTAGTAAGTGGAAATCTGTGATCTCTGCTTACCCCAACGGGAGAGAGCGGCGTGATTTTTAGGTATGTATCTATATGTAAAAGTAGGTAATCATTTGTTTTGTTTAGAAATTTGTAGAGGCAACACAAACAATAAAACCAATTCAAAGTTAATAGTAAACAAAAAGTTTAAGGTTAATTGTTATACCCAAATAGGAAAACAATTGAAAACTACTATTATTTTTTTACTCTACATCCCTATTACGCAACTCTGATATTAATTCCTTCACTATATTAACACCAGTTTAATGTGAGTGTGGTGCCCCTGAGCAAAATATGGCACACTTACTGTCCTGTCCCCGGTGCCCGACCACCTGCACACAAGATGACCTCACGTATGCATCTCACAGGGCCGTAGAGGTGGCTTTCCATTGGGCAAACATCATCTAAGGTTCAATTATCCATTGATACGAAATGAATGAATGAAGTAAAATAATGACGTAAGAGCTTCTAACAGCATATCAGTGTGTTTTCAGCGATGACGTATTCATCATTTACCCTTTTATAATAGATTCGTCGTAAAATGTAGTTGCGTTCCATCAGCTAATGTCTTCCGTGTGCGGTAAAGCGAGCTGTAAAATAGCTCATCAGCGGCCATTATCAAATGCTTCTTTATGGCTTGCCTTGCTGCTTTAGTAGCTTTAAGGCTAGAGTGCTCGTGGCGGTTTCCATACAGTAGTTTATCTTCGCTTCTAGTATGCCAGATTTCCGTATAATAATTTTTTTTTTTTATGTTATTGTGACGGAACAAGCACGAGGCCCACCTGATGTTAAGCGGACTAACCTCTGCCTATAACAGATGCATTTCGGCACAAGTCACGAATTGCACTGCGCCCGTCACTTTGAGACATAGTTGTTAAGTCTCATGTGCCTGTAATTTCACTGGCTCTCAAGGACAGCTGCCGGAACACACCGTTAGGTGCTTGGCGTCAAATTTTCTACTTGAGGGTGGTCGCTAGCCAGGTGGGCAGCTCAAGCTCGCGACGGGATTCGAACCATGGTCCTGCTGCGCGGCAGTCCATAGCCAATGCAACTGAAAAATCACTGCTTCAAATTTATAATTAAAAAATAGAAAATTTAAATAATTCGAGAAATCGTTTAGTATGGAAATTTTTACTATACAAAATCGAGAAACGGGCAGGCATCATATAATATCCTCCCAAAAAAAAACCGATAGTTCAGTCTCGCTCTGTTTGGCCGGTCACTTCTACATTCAGGTCGAAGAGTGATCGCACCTTTATTTGAGGTTTTATGTCCAGAACTAAGCACGTTATCGATTTTTCTATTCATTGTATCTGTTTTATTTTTCGTAGCTGGTAGACTTGCCTTTTACCACCATGGTTAGCGATGATGTAGTTGAAGATGTTGTTCAGGCTAACTAGAATAGCTGCCGGAACATATTGTTATGGCGACCGATTTTCTACTTGAGGGTGGTAGCTAGCCAGGCGGGCATTTGCAAAATGCCTTACCACCATGCTATAACGACGGCCATCCTAAGACAAACACCAGGACCAACGGCTTAATGTGCCCTCCGAAGCACGTGCATGGTCAGTAGTAATAGCACTCGTGGTCGCCCATCCAAGTCATGACCGCGGCGGCCGTTGCTTAACTTAGCTGATCGATTAAGATTGGCTAAGTCAACTTCGCTACAAGCGTAAGCGCTTCAATTCTTTCAGTCCTTACATTTGAATACAAATGAACACTAGTAAATAATTATAAATTTATAAGAACGCAAACTAACTTGTAGTGAGATAGTGGTCAAAGGCTAACAATTAGGCATAAAAAAACGTAAAGTTACTGCTTATATTAGCTGCTTACCTACCGTACTTAGCGAGTTGGGTACGTGCTACGTACATATATACGAGTAGTGACTCGGTCCAATTTCCGCTACACGGTCACATGGCACGACATTTGCATGTATTAAGCCTCATCCCGGGGCGAGGCGATAAACACATTAACCCATTTAGTATGCTGGGTTTTGAGGGTAAGCCTAGGAATAAATTACCAAGTATCAAGATCCGGATTGAGATTATATTATCGTAAGAGGCAGGATTGATATCACGATAGCAGATCAAATTTAGTATAGAGATGTGCATAATTGTATTGCTTAAGACGCTGACAAGTGCCAAATAGCTTTACTTGGTTTTAGAAAAATATTTTTAGTTTGTAGCAGTGAGAAAATTATATGTTCATATTGATCATATTTTCTAAGGCGAAGAAAAGTCCAAAACACGATTCCTTTAAATTTCTTAATAGAATAAAATTGCAAAGTTGACTCTAAATTACGCTTTTAACGTAAATATATTAATTATTTCTGTATGAATGTGTATTAAAATATAACAATAAAATAGCAAAACCTTATCAAGATACAAGAAAAGTTAAATTTTCGATTTACGTTATTAGTTTTGTGTTATTAAGCGTTCTTTAAGATTTTACCTCAACTGATTGCACCATCGCTGCCTCTTTCACTCCTGCACAGTCTGATAGTGACAAAATATCAGCTAACATTATAAAAGTACTAGATTTGACGATTCCATTAGAGAACGGAACCCTATTAAATGAGCTTACTGTCCGGTCCGCCCGCCCGCCCTAAGGCTGTTGCTTTTATACCGTAATAAACATGAACCGCCGTAGTACAGGTAGCCTGTTCAATTGTTTCCATAGGGTTATGAACAGGTAAGGCAACATGTCTGCTTCTTTGGAAGGCTAGGTCCCCGAATCGGTCCCCGTTTGTTGTCTTAAGATGGCAGTTATTATTGCATTGAGGTACGGTATTTTGCACATGCCCACATTAACCGCCCTATAGTAAATAATTTGTTGTCAAATGAAAACAATGTGTTTCGGCAGCTGCCCTTGAGAGTCAGCTCCCATCATAGCTTCATTTATTGTCGATAGGATATTCTTGACCACTATCTCACCTGATGGTAAGTGATGATGTAGTCGAAAATGTTGTTCAGGCTTACCTAGAATTACTGGCTCTCAAGGACAACTGTCGAAAAACACCGTTAGGTGCTTAACGACAGATTTTCTACTTCAGGGTTGTAGCGAGCGAGGCGCACATTCGCAAAATGCCTTACCACCATGCGATGATTTACACCTTCCACCACATCATCACTTACAGGTGCAGAGGTGTTTATGGTATATAAGATCGGAGGATACGAACTAAGACGCTTTACGTCATTCTGACAACAAGAATAAGTTGTTCATGTAGTTTAATCTGTACAGGAAGTCTTAAGGCTTCGGGGGCTTTTAACAAACTTCTTGAACTTTGAAACTATCCGTAATTAGCGTTAATGCTCCCTTAGGCAAAGTCACACACATTCCAAGTAATCCTCCCGCTCTTCAGTAACCGCATTTTCATGCTTCAGTGATTCTCATACCATTTCGGACTGTAAACTACATATTATACATATGTACAAGTTGATTTATATGTAGTCCACCCTTTATGCTACATACAGAGTTGAATCTTGTACTCGTCACACCGAAAGCAGAAACGAGGATTTGTACATCGTGTAATGTTTGACAGTTATTCAGAACGCAGAACTTCTGACGGCGGGCGGACCGGGGGCGTTTACAAAATTACAGTCAGTGTAAATAATTGAACTGCAAGTAGGGACCTCCCTTTATTCTATTCGATGTAATTTTGTAAGGTTATTGTATTGGCAGGCATGCCGATAAAATAAAAAAAAAAAACAATATTAGAACCTAATGCAATTACGTAAGTCAGAGCTGAGGGCATCGGTCAGCGCAGTAACATGCCTCTCAACCCATGTGCGGCGCATGGCGCTTCCTCGACAACCTCAGTCATTTCAGTCAAATATAATTACTGATATAACTTTGTAATTTATTCCTGCGAAGCGAATAAACTTCGACTAGCAAAAAAAAATAACCACTAGCGGGATTCAAACCTACCACCATCCGTCCTTAGAGAGTCCCTTAAATTTAACTGTATAGTTTGACCGTCTTAAGAAGATGGAGCGACATCAGCTGCCAAACTAAATTCAACTATAAACTAAACTTTTTTTTCAATTATCTTTAAACTTGTGATATATATATATATCACATATATATATCACAAGTTTATATATGTGATATATATATATATATATATATATATATATATATATATATATATATATATATATATAGATACCTACAATGTATAGTATCCAGTTGTATACCTGCTGTCATATGTACGTACTGGCGCTTACATTTAAGTAACAAATGAGTTACTTACTGTTATACGGGGTTCAGAATCATCTTTTTTAAAAAAAACTAAACTTTTACAAGACGAGATTAATTTGGAAAAATTGAAAATTACATCGAAATAGAAAATCGTTAAATGTAAGATGTATTCGCGACGGAAGATGGGACTGAATTGAACTACTCATGTATGACTATTACTGCTTTTAAGTGGGAACTGTTAAATAGGAGAAAGTTAGGGCTGACACATATCTATTCGGATGCAAGTCTGTGTTATAACAGTGAAACAAAAAAGTATATGAAGATAATATAGTTTTTTGTTTCTACTCTGCTAACGGTGTGTCCTAGCTGCAGCTGTCCTTGTTCTGCTGGTCAGTGACGATGTTATCTAAGTTCAGCTTGAAGTTTGGCTCTCAAGAACAGATGCTGAAAGTGACCCATTTACATGTCTCATTTCACTGTTTAGCCAGGTAACTATGCAAATTGATTGATACTGTGCTGAAATACAGAAACGTAAGGTTCGAACCTACGTCGTACACTCTCGCATTGATAACCTTTATTTCTGTTATCTATGGAGTCATCATCAAAAAACTTTTAAAATACTTTTGTAATAGTAGTTTTGCATTGTGACCCAGGTTCATATACATATATAGTAAAGTTTCACACATTTGTGGTCCCTTTAACGCTCAAGCCTTATAACGCTTGAAATGCTCCGGAATCCGGATAGTATGTCCATTACGAAAACTTATATACTGTCTGACATGGCAACTAGCACTACGTCTTCGTTAACGCTTCCTCGCCGCGTTTTGTTAATTTGCTCTGAATATTGCAATGTGCTTTACTCGCCGCGAACCGCTCGTCCGCTCTTCTCGCTTGAATTAAACGCTGTACGGTATGATTTATGTATCTCCAGAGTAATGACGGCATTTCAAGTTAGATACTAGATTAAAGCTTCGCAGTTCGCTCTCCACTTGTGATTCGGTTACTTGTGTTTCCAAATTTATTATAATTAAGACTAACAAACACGGTATTAATACGTCCAGTCATGGTAGGTTAGAATTTACAATACTGATCTTTGGAATTACTATCAGTCCTGTTGGAATACCCCACAACCAGGAAAACGCATCAAATAAAATATTAAGTGGAATACTATAGTACTGTACTGTAACAGCCGGATCGTCCACTGCTGAACACAGCCTGCCCTATTAAGGGGGTATTTGCTATAATCCCCACGCTTGGCAGGCGTCTTGGGGATCGCAGTGCAAACTGGCAGTTCCTTAGAAGGCGCTGCTGCCCACCTACCAGTATTTTTCCCTTAGTCGCCTCTTACGACACCCACGGGATGATATGAGGAGGTGCAATTCTAACCCGGCACCCCACGGGGCACGGGTAATACTATAGTGCATGGTACGAAATTAGAACAGAAAAAGTGTGAGTAGGTTGCTGTGTAAACAATAACAGTGTTCTTTTTTCAGGCCGTTACGGTCTTATTTTGTTTCGTTATACAGCAGTGCGTGGGTAGGCTAGTAAATAAAGTAGAATTGTAAACAGAAAACGGTACGAATCCTCATGAGAACAATATCCATTTGTCATTTTCTTCTTATCTTGTAATTGGTGTGTTCCGTCCTTATCCTGTGTTGGCCAAAGCTTTGAGAGTACAATTCCCTAAATTCAGTGTGTTTAATGGATCTTGGTTTTTTCCAATTTTTATTGCCTTTTGTTTTCCTATCTACTCCCATTAAAGTTGATCTATAAAACGTCTCGTAAAGTCGTGATGGCCGAAGTCTCCAATAAACCTGTGGAAGTGTGCACTCAGCTCTCCGAGGGTGGAGCGCTCATGCCTTTATCTTAACGACTCATGTTCTTGTAAAGATTGTAAAACTTTGCACGGTTCAAATGCGCTGTTTGCTGAGTGAGTGAGGCGACATGGAAAACAGTGGGAAATGTTCAGACACGTGTTCTTGGCGTTTGTGTGGACGTTCATTCTATATGGGTTCTTATTCTCAACTTATCCGAAATGCAGAGGTTAATAAAAATAATAAAATTTCTTCCATTATATTTGATTCGTGAATGATTACGTTACTAGGAATCTATTACTTGTACTACACTAGTGTGGCTTGTTTTCTTTTAGTTTCCGTATCAAAAGGCAAAGGAGTTATGCCTCGTTTGGTTAATGTCATTCTTCTTTTTTTCTTTAATTTTCCTTCTGTATGTCTTTTACTTGTCTCTAGCTGAAATTTATTCATTAATTTATTAATTTCAAGGCTCATTTCAAATAACAAAATATACAATATCTACTTAAAACCAAAACTTAGTACAGCACTGTTCCCGAGGTGCCTGTTGCAGCAGTGCTGTAAGTACATACAATTGATTTTTTCTGAAGTCCAAGACGGTATTGCTGCTGCCTCGCACCCTACTCACCAGCGTTTCTCTTGCTCATCGTTGCATAGAATCAATCAGTGCGTTCTGCAGCGATTTTACTCGAGACACTGCAGTAGCGATGCAGCGAGAAATGATGAGATAATAGTAGTTTATGCAACTGTCATATAATAAAGGGTATTAAAACATGAGTGTAGTTTTTTGAAACGAGCCGCAGGCGAGTTTCAAAATAAGATTACACGAGTGTTTTAATACCTAATTATATGCAGTTGCATACACTACTTTATTTAATCTCATGGCTTTAGGTAGCTACATTAAATAAAATGCAATATAAAAACTAGCGCGTTGCGCGCGCAGCGCACTCACCCACAGATAATGTGTAATTAAATTGAATTGAAACCTCCTTTGTCGGGACACATTGTACTTTAATAATAAAAAAATTGTTTTAAAGCATTGTTTTGTTAGGAGGATAATACTTTAATTTAATTTTTTGATTTTCTTAAAGAAGTATGTATATAAAATATGCCAATAAAGGTCTGTATTTCATTTCATAATTAGAATATTACCGAATGAGATTATATAAATTTTCTTAAAATGGTTGTTAAAACCTAAAAATATCAAACTAGTTTTTTTCATCACTTGAAAAGCTGTTAGGAATGTATATTGGCACCGTAGCCACCTCAGTGTTTTGTCAACGTCTAAAGTTCTATAATAAGAGTGTTTTTTTATCCGTAAACTTAAAGACATTGAGTGCCTTTAGTAAATTAGTCGTAACAAAAAATAGTAGTTAGGAATCTGGAATTTCTGTAAATACTCTACACGCTATACAACAATAATGTTTTAAAATTTTGGTTATGATTGAAAAAAATATATTTTTGATCTATCACAAAATGATATCACACATAATATTTATTTTACGTTATGTTGCTGTGTTGTAGTTAATCTAAAAATCAAGGCTTGACTCCCACGTTGCCGGTTATTTTGGTGAAAATAAGTGTTTTAACTTCCAGTATCAAATTATTACAGAAATGCGGTGGATATTTAAGAGTATTCACATCGTGCAATGATCAAAAATGCCATGTGAAAACATATTTTGTTTTACTATCAAATGTGCACCAATTGAATACCAATGAAATATTCCAGTATTCTGAAAACGACTCTAACTTAGACACTGCTTTCTATGTTGCTCATTATATGTAATAAAATAGCAATATTTGCTTTCCTTCCGACAGTTATGTTGCAACTAGCAACATTTGCATTCTCTGCAAGTACTAGTTTTGAACCTGCCAGTGTTTCCTTGGAATATTACTTTGGTGTTGCTATTTATTTTGAATTATACGGACTCTACAAAGTTGGGGAGTTTGCGAAGCTGATGTATACTTTATTGTCCATTTGCATGTTACGAAATTGTTACTGGAACATTGCAATTTTAGGTACATTGTATACCTTAACAATTTGACTTTACTGCTGAAATATTAGTTCAGATTGCAGTTAACAACTAAATTGTATAAACTAGTTTTTTATTCCTGGACGAAAATGATGGTCGTAAATGGGAAAGTGAATTCTTTTTTTTATATGGGAGGGCAAACGAGCAGGCGGGGCGCTCCTAGTGGTGAGTGATCACTGTGGCCCGCGAACATCCGCAGCATCAGAGGTCTCGAGGAAGCATTGCCGGCCTTTGAGGAGAATTTATGCTCTCTTCTTGAAGGTTCCTAAGTAGTATCAATTAGGAAACACATAACAAGGCAACTAGTTCCACATTGCACCAGTGCGAGGAAGAAAATGGTGTGAGAATCGGACGAAGTCCACAACCGTACGATTCTCTCAATTAAATTTCTTCGTGCTTCGTCTTTCCAGACGTCGACATGAAATTTATGGAACATCATACTTCGTTAGATTGTCCAAACATAACATCGACTTCATGTTCTTGCAGTTATCTTATCCAGTTGGAGAAACCTCTATATTTACATTAATAATAATAATAATGACATTCTAAACCGGCACCCCACTGGGTCAACCTCTATATTAGTGCATTGATATATGGTTCTCCCGACAATGAACAGTATCTCAGTTGCTTACTAGCGCTATTGGTAAGAAGATTCAACCTGCAATCGATACTAACAAGGTCACATCGCCCTACCGATCTTATCCGAAACGAGGTTGTTTTACACTTAATTAGAAATGTAATATAAGACTACTCGAATCTGCAGACTCGGAAAAAGCTTTAACACTTCTTTTACTGTTATTGAATTATTCAAGAAGATCATTCCCTCACATTTACACTCCAGAAATAATTCCAATCGTAAGGACGGTACGACCAAGGGTTACCGTAAATGGCGTAACGATCATTCCGGACTCGATCGTGAATTCTATTCGTTCTTCTTAGCGATATTTACCACGTTTGCATATAAAAAAACTAAGATAACCCCGACACATAATTCAGTGCAGGACGTAACTGCGTAATGGTAATGTTTTCACCGACTTCATACAACTGAAGAGTATGAAAGCAATTTGTTTTTCGTTTACTTGGATGAAATGGATATTTTCCCAGTCATTTTGATTTTAAAACCATACTTCTGAATCGATTTTGACGAAATTTCTATGAGATTCTGAGAGTACATCCTTTTTAATGAAAATAATTTTCAAAATCGATTCATATTTGACGAGGTTATGAAGTAATTAATAATTAAAAAAAAACATACAACCGAATTTAAAAAAATAATCGATGAAGGTTATGTTAGAGGTTTACTTCGTTCACAGATATATATGGGTGAATTATATGATCGTTAGTGATTCGTGATCTCTTGGGGTATAGTGGAAAATACGTTTACAGGAAAGTTAAGTCTTGTATTGTACAGAAAAAAATATCACAAAAACTAAACTGGTTTAAGCGAGTTTAGTTTTTTTTTTTTACCTATATTTGTATGTCTTAAAATTTTTATAACTATGAATATGTCCTAGAATTAAATATGAATTTCAATTTCATCCAAAATTAAAAGTTATACTGTATTACAGAACGGATGTCAATAAAAGTACAGTCACCAATTTCCGCATTTGTACAAAGGTGTTCAAGCCCGTCAACTGAATAGAACGTTATCACCATCAAAGACCGTGATTCCCTTTATTAATTTAAATCAGACTTCGCTAAACAAATCATCATCTCGCCCGAAGCCGTCACAGTATAATCTTGAAGAGGCTCATTTGCATGAATATAGGATAACGAGAGATAACTCCAGTTTGCCGACGGAAAATTAACTGTAACTAAGTTGGACAAAAAATCTAGTACGTTTAATTGCGCTTGCTTTTGGAAAATTGAAAACATCTCTACGAATGTTATAAATTAGTGTGCTTCTCATTTCCTCGGATCGGAACCGTCATAGAACTGGGGCCCGATTCTCTTATCTATTGAACGGCGTTAACGCAACATTGCATGAAAATTGTAGTTTTTGACAGTATCCGTAGTCTGCACGCTATTTAGGTTCGATGGCAAGACAGTGGCTTGCTATCAATAGTTTTTGACATATTTGGTATGCTGTAATCTATATTTTGTTGCGATTGCGTTGCTACAGGGGTATAATAAATTTTGGAGGATTTTAGATCGAAAAATAGCTAAATGATTTAAATGTATTCAATTAATGTATTTTTTGCTAGAAAACCACTGTGTTGATGTTTGACTGATGCTTTATTGATAGAAGTTTTATTTATTATTTCAGTGGCAACATTTGCAAGCCATAGCACAGCCATACGATAGTGATGCGATTGCTACACAACTGCGATTAGGAGCTAGAATTAACCGGCTACCGAATTTGACATTAACAGCAGTTCGATCGCAGAAGACTGACGGAGAACGGAATACACCTAAAGTGCCAAATCGCATTTTTCATAATATAATCTTAGTAGAGGATACGTGGGAGGTCGACCTTCAACCATCTGATAATTTGATGAGACATATAATTTATTATTAAACATGCCTATGATAACTCGCCGATCGAAAAGTGTTCATAGCTATTTATAACAGAACTTATTTCAATCAAGTTTCTTTCATCACCTTCACTCTTTTCATAACCGAATGAATTTCATCTCAACCAATAGATTTAATACACAGAATATGGCTGGATAGGCTTGCCTATACCTATATCTGTGCATGGCTACCTGGCAAGCAGATGTTAACAGGTAAGGTAACTTCACAGATCTGTTAACCAATTGGAATTGATATCATAAGTAAGATATTTTAATCACAAAACCAATCGTATAAACTTGCCAGCAAAAAATCGTACATGAAATTAAAATTTATTCCATTAAGATAACTTTTCAATAGGCAAGTTATTATAGGCATGTATACGAGTATTATATATGATAAAATATATGTCTCATCTAGTTATTTGATGGGTGAAGGTCGATCTTCACCGGCTCTTAGACTCTAAATCTAATTTATCTTTATTATTAGAAATCATTATAGATGAATGAGGAAGCTGTGCCAAGAATAGATTTTTTGGACTATGTTCTAACCTAAATGATGGAGCTGCAGGACGATTGATTGTAATCTAATAAATGTCAAAATTAATTTCGATTCAATGACCTCTATTAACACTCGTACTCTGGACTAGCAAAATTATTGTTATACCTACCTGAACGCTTACTTAAGGTAATATTAAGTTAATAAGGAACTATTCAAACATTTATCCGTTCCTAAGCCAAGATTATTTTTTATGTTCTATTTACATCCTGGAGGGCTGGTCAGAAAGTTTTGTCTTAATTTTCGAGCTCTAATCGTGTCCAGTTTAAACGTATGGAAGTTAATGTTTCCATTGCAGTGGTATTAGTTTGCTAATTAGAGTTCACAAAATGGCGCTTTCAATCAGAAATGGTTACTAACAAAAATACATGATGGCCATATTGATACCATTTCCAGTTTGTGTAACGTCGATTGGTCAATGGCATTCTATGACGCGATATGTGACCAATGACCGTTCAGTATTCAGTATGTTGTCTGAACAAACTTTCCAAAAACTGGGGGTCATTCTATCTAAATTATGAATGTGGCGATAGAGCAAAAGGTTGGGATCTCAGATAGATCCTTAGATTCAAATTTAAATTTCACTTCGACTCCTGCTTGGTACAGGTATTAGCTGCCTACAATTTCCACATACTACCACCATACATAAACCATTCAATTCCAGTTTTCCGAACACCAACGGAAATAAAATTTGTAAAAAGGAAATGCAAACACTGCTTGCGGTGAAAATGGGGAAACGTTCCGAGAATAGAGTGAAAATATACGAGTGCATTACACAAGCAGTTTAGAGAATAAACATTGCTATTTTTACTGCAAAAGGAATTAAGTGTGAACTTTTTGTGCGTGTTGTTTGAACGTGCTATATATATTTTTCCAATTTTAATTGAACTGTCGGGTTTCTGCAGTTTTGAACTATGACGCATGAATTAACGGATACAAGTATACACCTATGCGATATTAATATGTAGTTACATTATGTATTTTCATATAGATATGCAGTGATATATGTGGGTTCACTCGAGCTTATATCAAGTATTCGAACACCATCCTCATCATAAACGAGTTACACTTAATAGCAGATCACCGACATTTAAGCAGCGAAAAAAGTTTTGAGGGCATCTACTGATATATCTCTTCAATTAGAAGCTTGAAGGAAAAATATGAGATTCAAGGACAGTGTCTTAATTAGACCTGTAAGACACGGGTCCTTGAATCTCTAATTTAGTATCTTAGGATCTTCAATGACGCAGATCCAGACAAAATTTTAGTTTTTTATGTAGCTAAGCTATTCAACCGTTTACCGCCCGTCGATTTCCAATATGTTGATGTGACTTACAATATACAAAGGATTATATTTGTTTTAGGCTGATCTATCGGTATTGCCGATTCTCCGTGGAACAATGACAACAATACGTTACATAAATACATAGCTAAATAAGTTCTGCCCATAGAAGTTGCATAACAGAATTCTCCCAGCGTCAGCATCTGATATTTTACCTGCCACTTCACTTCACAAAGCCTGAAGCGCTCTGAATACATTTCGCATTCACTAGAAATGTTTGCGTAATTCCCACTACGAGTAAAAGCATTTTCATATGCATTTTCAACTCATAACTATTTTTCTAGAGTTAAAATAGCATTGGCCATGGGCCTTGCATGCTTTCACGGTGCTTGTAATAGTTTTATATTTTACTAGCTGGCACAAACGTGAGCTGTGAGAATTGATAATGCTGACATTTGGGAATTATGTTTGAAATAGCAATTAAGAATAGTGTTTCTTTCCCCCGGCTACATGCCTTTGTTGTGCTAAAAACAAAGAAAATAGGAACGAATAAAGTCATTTTTATGCTTTTACAATATCAGCGGAGAATAAGAGATAGCCTGCATTTCTGACACATGGTTTATATATTGATATATATGATTTTCAACGTTTATCTTCTCTCAGATTTTCGTACACACGTTTTCCTCATAAATCAATTTCAATAAACAGCGACCTACGTCACAAAAATCGTCCGGTATATTCCAGAAGATTTACCCCGTAGTCGCCCCCAAATGTACATTCACCTAGAGATCCAAACAGTACATAAAGTCAGATACTTTTTTTTTAACGTTGTGCCTAGGCTTCATTTAATTTAGAGCCTTCTTTGGGTAACGAATATTAGAAAAAACACACAACAGATTTAAAATACTAGATAATATCACCAAGAGTTGGTAAAATTTCATACAAATTTGGAGTGGATGTGGTCTTTATGCGACTACAAAAAACATGGTTACATCACGTTTTCGATGAAATGTAACTTGCTTATAGAATCTCTTTCATTTAGCTATGTTATTTAAAGTGTACAATGTCATGTATTATAGACTCTGAATGCGAGTGATTTTCATAGCGGAGTACAAGTGGAGTATCGGGTTAAGAGAATGTTATCTTTATAAATAGTCGTCTATAAGTTTCTGCGAAATAATTGTAAGTGATAATATTTTGTGATTAGATTGTGACAAAACCTAATCTGGGAGATTCATCCTACGAGTATCTTATAATGGTTTCGGTTTACGATAGAATAATATAGTAATAGACGGAAAAAATTGTTTTCATATTTCTTTCTAACTTGAAATACTGTTTTCCACTGTGACCTATCTCTGAAGGGGGTCGGGAGCGTCCATTCCTGCATTATATATGGGTATCCGTCGCGACATTGCGTGCCGCCATTTGCAAATAAACTACGAATATAGCACATCACATGCAGAGATACGTTTATTTTGTTGATACACACGCTAATAATAAAATGAGGAAATTATTGTTGTGTCGAATTCTGAAGAAGGAAGTTATAGTGAAATGGCCTTGTGCACGAGCGATAAATTTGTCTCATCTGTTGCGAATCTATCGAACAATCTCTTTTTGTAGAAGTAAGGTTGGAGCCAAATCTAATATTTGGAATCAAAGGGTCCTTTTCTCGACTTAAAGGAGAATAATACTATGGCACACTGTCAACTAACTGTAAGGCAGTGTTTGGATACCTACATTTCGCCTTTATGTTTTAGGTACTCACGTAGGGTGCACCTATTGCTGTGGACAGGACACAATGCATTTATCCTCCGGGTTGCTTCTAGGAACGTATTATTTGAAAAGATCGATAGGATTGCCAAGGCCGGGAGTCGGGCCTCCGGATTTAAAAGTCATGTTAGCCTTTCTTACTATGATCAATTTGTTCTATGCGCAGTACCAGAAACGTAACTTGTCATACAATCAAGCTACTTTTTTTGGTAGATATAGACGATTTTTCTTCTCTTCGAGAACGCCCTCACTTGCTCCAGTTATCCGGTCATTGATTAGGCAATAAAATTAAAGTGCCAGCATTTACGAAAGGCGTTCGAAAACTTGATGAATAGAAAAATTCTATTTCCTCGTCTTTCCTCAATTTACCCTGAGAAAGGCGTTCCGTAGTTGCGATCGTCGAAAGAAGGATTTGTACCCATTAATTCTGTACCCTTCAAAGTAACTTCGTTTTTGTGTAGACTTGTCGACTGAAAGGCCAAGTTTTTTATAAGATTTCCAGCTTCTTCATTGAATTAAGGTTGAAACCACCGGCCCCCAAAGCAAAATTCTGTACTATGTTTTTGAAGTCATCACCAATGCTCGTATACCTAAATAGAAAAAAAATAAGTGAATGGGTTTGTTGCGACTCCCTCCATAAAGGGGTAAGATATAGTTTTGTGGAATTATGTAAACACATTCTTTAGGTTTTGAAACAAGTAATAAAATAGATTTACCTAAATACACTTAATACCCGTGGGAGCACGATATATCCTAATTCCACGAGGATAAAGTAGCGAGCTAAAACGAGTAATAATTGAGCATTAGACTGTGGGAATCGAGCGATCATAGGTGGGAAGCACACCACGGCACGGTAGGGAGCTTTGCATGTATGCCTGGCTAGCTTCCACTCTCGTTATAAAATTTGTAGCACCTAACCACAGAGTAAACGAGCCAAACCTAGTGTTCATCGTAAGAGTTAAAATTGTTTCAAGCCAGTTCTCGTTCCGAGTGAAGCAGTCTTCGAACAGAAAGGCATATTTGCTATGCCGTGTGTCTCATTAGAGACGGGTAAATCGCTCGCGTCACGCCCATCCATCCATTACACGTGAACAGTAGTGTTGGTACTACTGCTACTACTTCGAAGCAGAATATATGAATTATGGCATTGTGACGGTACAAGCACGATGCCCACCTGATGTGAAGCAGTAACCTCTGCCTATAACAGATGCTACCTTTCTACTACCTGGTCAATTAACGAAATAGTGATCAAAATCAATAGTTTGGTAACATGTTATACCTAAAAAAATTTAAACCTGAAATCTTGGTGGATACTAACCATTATTGATTTAAGTTGAGAAACCTTTTATATCGAGTCTTGCTGCTTCGTATTCGTTTGTCGAAACTTATTAATACTTTATTTGACGTGGAAACATTGTTCAGGGACAAGAGATTGAAACATTTTCAATTTGTGGCGCTTTTCTTTACCTTTCAATTGGAATGTTAAATTGGCTTGCGCCACCAGGGGCGGAATTTTATCGACAGTTCAAATAATATATATTTGAAACAAGACGATCTGTAATATTCCAACAACAAGAGTAGATATCAAGATATGAAAATAATGAACAATATTCTTACTATCAAACGAGAGAAGAAATTTGAACCACGAGTGAGGAAACACATTCAGGGTTCAATTGAACCCTGAATGTGTTTCCTAATTGGATTCACCAAATTGAGCAGCTATTAACGATTGGATCTAATTGGTTAACTATCAGTTATTAATTGAGCTACCGTCGTGACGATTCAGTTTTCAAATTCTTCCTTATGTTCATAATATGGAAGCCTTCCGCTTTTGATCAGAATACTTCATTTTGTAACAATAAAACCGTAGTATAATATTTTAAGATCCAACGCCTGAAAGGTAGATTTAGAATGCGGTGACAGCAAAATGGTCAAAGTTTTATAGCAGGATCCTACAGCATAACAGGAGAAAAAGCGTTGGAAGGAGTGTGTGAAAGATGACTCAGAGAAAATGGGCAAATCATCATCTTGCAAGAGGAGTCCAAGACAGATTCAATATTAAGAATTTTTTGATGATGCTTATATCTTAATACTGCTGGCGTATTTTATTATTTGAGGATGAAATGTTTTCATATACATGCTTAAGGTGCTATCATTTATTATATTATGACGAAGTGCGATGTTACTGATTTTCTCGCATACGAACTCGAGTTTATGTGTTTCAAAGTCCATTAAAGTCATATTTTATAAATATAGAAAATGTTTTTTTATATTATGTTATAAATATAACGAGTTTCCATTGTACAGCATGTAGAGTTACAGTAAATGTTCGTTCTAAATCCCCCCGAGATGAAGCAGGTCGTAATTCGTCGGATTTTATATTAAATTCAGCGTCGGAATTGCAAAACTCAAAGCAGTAATTGTGTTAGTTGACGCTGTGCCATAAACACAGTTAGGTATCACCGAGTCGGAATCCATTTTAAAACTCATTATATGTTCCATTTTGACGCTGGTATATTCCATTTTACGGACATTTGGTATACTTAGGTGTAGGTTTTTATTGGTTTGCTGGTTAACATAAATTACTTTTTAAAATTCAAATTCAATTGTTGGATTTGAAAGTTAATATCTTTTTAGCTGACTTCAAAATAAGGAGGAGAGTCTCAATACGGCTGTATTTTTTTTTATGTTTGTTACCTCAGAACTTTTGAGTGGGTGAACCAATTTTGATAATTCTTTTGTTTTATTTGAAAGCTGATGCATTTTGTTTGGTCCTATTTAAATTTCATCAGAATCGGTAGAGCCGTTTTCGAGTTACAGTCCAATAAATGAAAAATATTTTCCAATTTTGAGAATATATATGTCGTTGATAGTGAATAACAATCGATCCTGTAAGTAGCAAGGGGCACTAAAAAAGGGAAAAAAAATTAACCAAAAAATGGAACCGACTTAAACACTCAAAAGTATGAAATAACTTATTTTTTTCTAAATTCTAATTCAGCGCTATCGCATGCTAAGCGAACATCACATTTACTGCACGCACCGTCCCCTAGCACGATTAAAATAATAATAAATTAGAGCAGAAAATTTAAGGTCTATTTAGTCAGTCTCGATGGCCGAGCGGTTAAGGCAACTGGTGTATTCCAAGAGCGCTTTAAAAAATTAAATGTTCTGTCTAATAAATTTCCTGTGGCAGTCCAAAGTTTGTAGTTTTGTGGGGTAGATGGCAGTGATTATCGCCCATTATTACATGAAACGTGGGTCACATAGACACCTTGATCCTAACCCTTTGGGGTTATAAAGGCTTGATGATATATTACATTTTTTGAAAAATTTATTTGGATTCTAGTAACAATTTTACTAAGTTACGTAATATCAAAGGATCAATGTTGCATTAGAAATTATAAGACCTACAGCATTTTTGTTTAACTATAAGAATGATAATATAGAAGGATTTCATTTCGACCTTTTTCAATTATATTTTCTCAATTTACTTCAACCACACATAGAGTATGTTTACTTTACATTTGCTAACATTATTTTGTTCTCCAAATTGAATGACAAAATGCATCTATTATGGGCATAGGTTACTTTTAACAACCGGTGGGCCTAGATTATGCCATCACAATCCCATAAAAAATTGTTCAAATATGACCGTGGCGTCCCTAAAGGACGTCACGTTTCACACTAATGAGTAAACGTACAAAATAAACAGTATACCAACGAAATATGAGGACACTAATTCCCTGGATAGAGGATACATTTTTTAGCGAGTCGTCGTGTCGGAAGACATAATGTAACGCTTCTTTATGTTTGTGTCAGCATTTTGGCCGTTTTTGTAAAATGTCCGCCGGTTACAAACTCGCTAACGATGTTTCATGGTTCGTTACATTTACGAGAATTGGCTTTTAGGATATTACATTCTTAATAACGACGCTGCGAGTTGATTGTAGCAATATATTTTTGTAATCCGGCTAGAAAGTACATTTGATCTTTACCGTTCTAGATTATTTCGCCGCTAGCAATATCGCTTAAATAAACTGAGGTAATTATCTCATAATATATCATAAAAAACCAGTTAGTTACATTTTACAATTACTTTTCATAAAAAAACATCAGTGTCTCAATGCTAACCACTTATAAGGGCTTGAGTTCAGGAAACCATTCCAACATGAATTTACTAAGGTTTCCACAGAAAAACACTAGTATTCATTAAATCGCTTACTGGACAAAATGTGTATTAGTAGAAATGCATATTGCACGGAATGGATACGAAATATGATTAGAATTAAGACGAGACGGCGGAAGAGCATCTCGTGTGCCAACGGCTGCCCCGCGGCCTGGTTAGCTGCGCACCAACCAAACCCGCATCCGACAAGCGTGGTAGGTTTTACTTCATACCCCCTTTCTCATGATGAATATGAGTAGTGTTTTAATTAATTAATATTTTTTCATAGTGTGATGGGACAATTCGGCTAAGTTCCCCAACAAATCTACCCATAATATTTCCATATTGTACCGCAATGCGTGACTGCAGTGTGGTACCTCGATCTGCGATACCTCGTTCGTCCAATGATCTCACCACAGTGTCTTCCAAATATAAACACACAACAGTGAAGCAGACTATTTGTAATACTAATGGTATCCATCAAAACACTCTAGTTATGAAAAACCTCTTGGTAAAAAGTATATATGGACCTACATTTTTATTATATACTGCTAATACTCCATTGCGGTTTATCCCTACAACAGATTAAGCTGTGACTCACTGAATACAACGGACAATACGACTTTAGCTCCTGAAATAGTATCATCAAATTAATTACCGACCCTGCGGCGTCCCAACGTGGAGATTAGGGGCCAAATCGGATGAACGACCGGATGAAAGGGATGGACGTGACCTCCCTCGGCCCAGGGGGAGGGGCATTGAACGTGCACGGTGTGGGAAGTACTCGGTGGAAGGGATCGACTGTCACGAGAAAGTGGTCGCCGGAGACCGAGTCCGATGTAGCTGTGACTGGACTTAAGGCTGCCCAATTGATCTGTGAAAAATGTAAATGGTAGTATTTTTTTAATTTTTTTTTTTGGTTAGCATTTGACCACTATCTGACCTGATGATCTGAGTGATGATGTGGTCGGAAGTGTTGTTCAGGCCAACCTAGAACTACTGGCTCTCAAGGATAGCTGTCGGAACCACTGGTGGTTGCTATACAGGCGGGCATTCGAAAATGCCCTTCCACCATTTTTTTTTTTTTTTTTTTTTTTTTTTTTTTTTCACCCGGGAAAATCCTTTATGGATACCACCCGCCCCGGGGGGAGCGGAGTGATTATGTGGGAGTCCTCGCCTGAAGGGCCTTACTACCCCCTCGGGGGGGTAGTAAGTGAGGTTACCCACTAAAAACCCGGGATGAACAGTCTGCCGCCTAGTAGGGCGAAATGGGGTAGCGTTAGCAGTCACCATCTCGCCCTGGCGGCCGGCCCGTCACCGATGACGGGCCCCGGCCAATGGAGGGATGACCCGGCTCATTGAGGCCATCCCCCAGACGTGTGGGGTCGTGCAAGCCAGTGGAGAATCCCCCGACTCTCCACCGATGATCCGCACAGCACTAGGAAAGAGCGAGAAGGCGCCCGAATCGCCTTCTCCTCCCCCCAGTTCGTCTACGCCGGAGCGGGTCCGCGAGGACGTCGTCCTCCCTCGCCCGCTCCGCGGCCTCTTTCTGCGCCATCACCGCTTCGCAGAAAGAGACCACCGCCTGCCACGATCCGTCGCTGCCGAGCATAGCGTTAACCACGCTCGGCAGCGACAGATCTGCGCCAATGACCGCTGTGAGGGTGTGCCGCATGGGACTCCACGCGGCGCACTCCTCCAGCGTGTGGAGCGCCGTGTCTTCTGGCGCTCCACACTCGTGACAGGCGGGGGTCGCCTCCCGTCTCGCAATGTGATGCAGGTACCTTCCGAAACATCCGTGTCCGGAAAGCACCTGCACCAATCGGAAGGTCAGCGACCCGAATCGCCGCCCTACCCACCTCCGGAGGACCGGGCGAATGGCATCCACCGTCCTCTGTCCAGGGACCGGTGGAGCCAGGTCCTCCGTCCACCGCCTCAACAGGGCGGCCCGCGCCCGCCGTCGCATGCGCGTGACCTCCTCCCACGCTGGAGGCTCCCCGCGGGATCTCCTCGCCGCCACGAAGTGGTAAACTTCGGCGAGGATCTCCGCTTGGAGCTCCCATGGGGGATCACCGGCCAACACGCATCCCGCCGTCCAGGACACCGTCCGGTACCCGCGTATCGCCCTCGTCGCGATGACCCGCTGCGGACGTCGCAGCAGGGCCTTATTGGCGCGACCGAGGGCGTCCACCCAGACAGGTGCCCCGTACAAGGCCATACTCCGGATCACTCCGGAGTACAGGCGACGACATGTGGCGTTCGGGCCGCCCACGTTGGGCAGCAGCCTCCCAAGGGCGGCAGCGGCGCCTATGACTTTTGGGGCCAGTTGAGTGAAGTGGGCCCCAAAAGTCCACCGCCCGTCCAGGATGTGACCCAGGTACCTCATCTGGGTCCCAACCCGGACCAGGACCCCGTCCAGGTCTATCCGCGTTCCTGGAGGGGGTCCCCCCCGAGGCCCATGGAACATTAGGGCCTCGGTCTTGGAGAGGGCGACCTCCAGCCCCAGGGCACGTATGCGGCCGACCACGAGTGTCGTGGCCACCGTGGCCCGCCGCACCGTCTCCCCGAGGTCCCTCCCCTTGACCACGACTAGGGTGTCATCCGCGTAGCACGCAACCCGCATACTTGCGGGAAACGTGCCGCGGAGCACCCAGTCGTAGCCAATGTTCCACAGGAGCGGTCCCAACACCGACCCCTGCGGAACCCCGCAGGACACGCGACGTCGCCTCAGACCGTCGCGTCCCTCCACCAGGACCTCGCGGTCCTGGAGGTAGTCAGCCAACAGCCTACGCAGATACAGGGGCACTCCGTGATAGCGGAGCGCCTCCCGTATTGTTCCGTGCGGTAGGCTGTTGAAGGCGTTGGCAATGTCCAGCGAGACAGCCAACGCCTTTTCCCCCCCGCTGACCGCGTCCTGCGTCCACCCCTTGATCCAGAGCAGGGCGTCTATCGTCGACCGCCCTGCTCTGAATCCGAACTGGGCCTCTGAAAGCTCAGGCCCAGTTCCCCCCAGATGCCGGATGACACGGGAAGCTACGATTCTCTCCAGCAGCCTCGCCGTGTCATCCAGCAGCACGATTGGCCTGTATGCGGCGGGCGAGTCGGCGTCTCGCCCTTCCTTCCGCAACAGGCACAATCGCCCGTCCTTCCAGAGCTTCGGGAACTGACCCGACGTGAGGCACGCGTCGAACAGTTCCCGAAGCTGACCGCCCATCTCCCTAAGGGCGATCCTGAGGACCCGCCCGGGAATCCCGTCTGGTCCCGGGGCAGTCTTCTTGCCACTCAGGCGAGAGACTGCTACCTCCATCTCCACCTCTGAAATAGGCGGAATGGAGGCCGGGTCCTCCTCCTCCTGGAAGGACGGTGTGGCCATCGGTGGAGGGGTGTAGTGGGGGTCGCTGTCGGGGAATAGCCCCCCCAGCACCCTCTCCAGGAGCTCTGGCTCCAGGGACTCTGCGACAGGGGGCGCTCTGCCTCGGAACTTATTCCGGGCAGACTTATACGGGCGCCCCCATGGGTCCCTGTCGAGGCCCTCCAGCTCCTCATGCCAGCCGAGGGCTTTAGCCCGGCCGATGGCCAGCTTCAGCTCCTGTTTGGCTATCTTCACATCGCCATACAGGAGCTGCTCGGCCGCCAGCTGCTCCGCCGGCAGCTGGTCGTCCGTCCGGCCGTGACGCCGCCTCCTGCAGTGGTAGTAGAGGCGGCGCGTCTCCGAGCATCGCGCTCGGAGATCCTCTATCTCCGAGCACCACCAGTAAACTTGGCGGCGCTCGGGGCGGCGTCGGGACCTCGGCATGGCGGCGTCGCAGACGGCCGTCACCGCCTCCCGGAAGTGGCCCGCCGCGATGGCCACCTCCGGGTGCACCGGGGTTGCCAGCCACGACTGGACGATAGCCGCCTCTTCAGCCAACTCGGCATCGAGGCGACCAATCGCCCAGCGCGCGAAGGACTCCCTCTCCACGCGCCGAGTCCCTCCTTGGTGGGAGGTGGCGATCTCGAACCGGATGTAGTTGTGGTCCGAGAGAGTCGCCACCTCCGCCTCCACTCTCCAGGCCTGGACACGTGCTGCGACCACCGGGGTGGCGAACGAAAGGTCCACCACGGACCCCCCGTTGTGTCGCACGCACGTGTGGACCGACCCTCTGTTGAGGAGGGTCAGCCCTGTGGCAACCGCCCACTCCCTGACAGTCTCCCCGCGAGTGTCAGTGGAGGGGTTGCCCCAGGCCTGGGCCTTGGCGTTAAGGTCCCCCATGAGGAGGACCTCACGTGGTGCCTGCCTTCTCACCGCCGCGGCCAGGAGGTCTAAATAAGCCTCCAGCTCCGCGACGGTTCTATTGGGGGAGAAGTATACGCCCACTACCGCATACTTCTCCCACTTGGCCACCACGTACCCCAAGCCCCTCTCTAACAACGAGAGGGGGGAGCCGCCACCGGCACGTCCTATAATGGCAACGGAACCGTCCAGATCCCCAGCCCAGTAGGGATGGGACTGGGGAATGTAGTACGGCTCCGCGGCGACCGCCAAATCGATCCGCCACTGCGCCAGGGACTGCATTAGCAAATCCTGAGCCCTGACGCAGTGGTTCAAATTCGTCTGTAGGAGGTTGTGCTGCCCGACTTGATCCATTAATCGGACGTCACAACCTCCATGCTCGCCGCACGGCGAACAACCTCAGGGGCGGCTCTGGCAGCCGGTCGGGGAATGGCCTGGGTCCTGGCGGCCTTTCCCTTCGTCTTTGGGGGGACACAGTTTTGTCCCCCCATCCTGTGCTCGGCTGGTCGCCCCGACTCTGCACATATCGCGCAGTGTGGGGCCCTTCTCTGGCAGCTCGCCGCCCTGTGGCCTGCGCCTCCACAACGGAAGCACAGGTCCCCCCTGTCTGCCGACGAGGGACACTGAGGGCGCGTATGGCCGAGTCCCATGCACTTGAAGCAGCGCATGGGACGCGCCGCCAGTGCCACCACTCGCACCGAGCTCCACCCCACCAAAAGCCTGCCCTGTGCCAGCAAAACTTTGGCTGCTGCAATCGGGCAGGAAACAAGGGAGGAGCCGGTCCCGCCGAAGCTTCGCTGTACCTCTCCGGCTTTGACGTGCAGTACGTCACAGCCGCCCACCTTGGCGACCGCTGCCGCCACTTTCTCCTTTGTGGCGGCGTCGTCCAGGCCCGTCACGTGCAATTGCACTGACTTTACGGGCCTCGAGACGTTGGCCACCTCGGACAGGACACCACGGAGCTTCTCCGCGAGCCTGTCCGCTTTGTCGCCGCTTTGAGAGCCAGGAATTTCGAGCATCCTCGCTCCCGTGGCCGTCTGGCGGAAGTGGATGCGTTCGATCCCCAATCCTTGGAGATCGACCTTCTCTTGCGCCGCCTCGACGATGGCTTTATATGTCACCCCCTTTACCGCGGCTTCGGGCTGCAGCGTCAGCACTACAGCTGCGGATTTGGGGGTTTTCATTGCCTTCGCCTTCTTGGGCCTGGCGGCAACGGAAGCCTTTTTCACTTTAGGCTTCTCGGCGGAGGGGGGGGCACGAGCTGCTGGGACAGGAGCGGGAGCGGGCGTTGCTGAGGAGGACGATTTGCCCTTCCCTTTGCCTTTCCCCTTCTTCACTACGGTTGCCCAGGTTCCAGTAGTTGGAGTCGGTATTGGGGCGATGGGAGCCGCAGTCGAAGGCGTGGCAGCAGCCTGCGACGCCTGGACAACCCGCTTTCGAGGGACTGGTTTCGGGGGTGGGGGCGCAACCGCAGCTGCAGCCTTCTTCGCGTCCGCTCTGAGAGGCGGGCGAAGAACCGGCGCTGGCAGGAGGCGGTCCTCGATACCTGCGAGTCGGGCATTGAGCATTTGCCCGAACGTGGTTGTCAAGGAGCGCGTCATCTCCTCCACTAGCTCTGCCCCCAGTACAACAGCAGGGGGGGCCGGCGTCTCGGCGGCAGCGGCTGCTGCTGCTACTGTAGCAGCAGACGTGGCGGCAGCCGCCTGGGTCTTTGCTTCGGTGAAGCCGCGACGCAGCGCCTTCACCTCTGCCTTGCAGGCCTCCAGCTCGAGGCGCACGCGACTGTTTTCGGCTCTCAGCCGCCGCGTCTCCTCCGCCTCACTCCTGCTGGCCAGTGCGTCGACAACCTCCCTCAGAGTCGACGCAGACCTTTTCAGGCGACCAACAAACTCGCCCTTTAGGTTGCCAGATTTTTTGGCAACCTCTAAGATGCAGGCGAGCATCCCTCCTGCTTGAGCCCTCAGCTCCTGGGCGTTTAGCCCGCTGAGGTCACCGACTCCGGCAAGGACATCGGAATCGCTTCCAACGTCGAGAAGACTTCCGGCTGCCACAGCGGCCGAACCCTTTTTAAACTTTCTACACTGTAGAACTTCCGCCAGCTCCTCTACTAGCGGAATAGGCTTCAAAAATTCTTCCCGAGTGGGGCCGGTTTTGGTGCCCTTCGACCTTCCCCTACGCGCCGTACTGACCTTAGCGGCCACCGTCCCCTCGGTCTCAGTGTCCGACTCTAGGTAGCCGGGCGCGTAGAACGAGGAGTAAGGCCGCTTCCTCTGGCTGTCAACTTCGTCGGCAGACTCCTCAAACACGGACTCTACGTCCGACCTCCTTTCGTCCCCCATGGAGACCTCCGACGGATCTCGAGAAGATCCCCGTGAAATTTGACCCTGACATGGGGCGTTTTTCCGGCACTCAGAATTGCCGCTTGAGCGGTCTTCAGACGAAGCAATTAGTTGGCCCTGAGAAGGGCCTTTTACAAATTTCCCTTTCGCGTCTCTGTTGGCTTTCGACATTATCACAATACACAATCAATGAAACAGAATAATTATAAAATATAATTAAAAATTGTGACCATAAGCTATTTGTTGGGAAATTGGACAGGCTTCAATCTTTCTACTCAAGCCTCCGGAAGTTTAGAGTTCAGAAGACTGACAATACCTTGGAGGTATTTTCCCGAAGTCTAAGGATACACTTATCATCGGGGTTTTGGAACTAGTCCAGCCAGTTTGTCCCCGCCTCCAATAACGTGAGTTATCGGAACAGGGGTCACTACCAAATAAAAGACAGCGGTTATTTTCGATTATGTAACAATACGTTTGACAGTAGTAGGCGCTGGTGTTTGCCAGTTAGAGGGGTCCCTATTTTAACACACACACCGCCAAACTGTTTTTCATCTACTCATAAACATGACAAATTATCTGTAGCCTTGCCTTAAAATTACAATTTATACACCGTAAGTCTATTCTGTCATCTGTCTTAAAGAGGTGCTAAGCACCTTAGCACGTATAATACAGATGACAGACAGTTAACTACGGCCCCGGTCTGTACCGAGCATTTTCAATTTGGTTACTAATAAGGGGTTAAATAGCCCTGTGAACTACATAATATACACATATAATACAAATATATACAGAAACAATATATACATATACATACACATATAGATAACAATACACGCGGCGCCTGACGGTGTTCTGTTGCGTTTATTTCGGAAGGAAATAAACCAATAACAGGCAGCACCACGAGAAGGTATCCGTCAGACTTGCCTTAGGGATCATCACGACTTGCGCTCTCCCCTAAGACCGTTGCCTCCTTACCCATCCGGGATGAGTAAGGAAGGCCTGAGTTTATCCAAAACAAGCAGCGCAAGGCATGCAAGCTAGGCAAAGCAACTATTAAAGAATAAACCCAGACCCGCCCAATGCCCTTCCACCATGCTATAAGCCATCCTAAGACAACAACCGGGACCGACGGCTTAACGTGCCTTCCGAAGCACGGAACCTCTCAGTAGTAATGTCCTAGCGGTCACCCATCCAAGTCATGACCGCGGCGGACGTTGCTTAGGCGGACGTTGCTTAAATTTACTGACCGTTTAAGAACACGATGTGTGACCGGTATTAGTGGTATTTACTACAGAGCGCGCACGTGCTTTATTGGAGTGCGTTAAGCTGTCGTTATAGCATAGCGGCCGGGCAATTTGCGAGTGCCCGCCTAGCTAGCTAGACCTCAGGCAGAAGATCTGTCGCCAAATAGCCAACGGTGTCTTTCGGCAGTTATCCTTGAAAGTCAGTAGTTATAAACAACACCTTCGACCACATCATCATTTACCATCAGATGAGTTAGTGGTCAAAGGCTAGATATGAAAAAGGGAAGCGACGTCTAATTTGGTAGTTAAGCCTGAGGATTTGTGTTTCTATGTATGTTTGTTTCTTCTACGATGAACACCAGATACCGATCGTTAACCGACTAAATTTTAAGAGAGGTACCTTGCATAAATACGTTTTTTAAAGTTGAATAATATTATTCATATCGGTAAGCTGCTTTTAGGAAAAACATCCAAACATCCCTACGGGAGTTTGTTGATAGGTTTAAGTCTACACTTTGTGTCGTAATAGTTCAATCGTTTTGAAGCAATGATGGCCGAGCGGTAATAGCTATGGACTGCCGTGCCGCGGGTCCATGGTTCGATTCACACCGCCGCTGGCTTGCGCTTTACCGCATGGTGGAAGGGCATTTTGCGAATGCTCGCCTGGTAGCTACCACCCTCAAGTAGAAAATCTGTTGCCAGGCACTTAAGAGTGTGTTCAGGCAGCAGTTCTTGTGAGCCAGAAAAATTACAGGCACATGAGACTTAACAACTATATGTCTCAGTGTGACGGGAGCAAAAACATCTATCACAAAGCCTAATACCTACTATGAGTTTTGCTTGAGACCTCTTCACTCTACAGGCAACTTTATTAATACATTACTGCAGCGGCCAGCAAAGATTGATGGACGAACGTGTAAACGTGGGCCGAGGCGAACCCGAGGCACACATACGTAAGTCCATCAATGCCTAATTGTGGCCAAGGCTTGTATAGTGCTTTTCTCAAATAATGCGCGGAAATTAAAACAAAGTAGTACCTACCTAGGCAGAATTAAAGTTTTTATAAAAGTTAAAGTGTTCATTTGTTTTTTTTTTCAATAAAAAGCGTTCTATTTGCAAGCCAGACAGAAATTTAAATAAAACCTTTGATAAGTTACCTCCTTGGTTGCCATGCCTCGAAGTAAAAGATCGTTCCATTTTTTAATTACACGACAGATATGAGTTTACTATGCAATTTATTTGGCCGCTAGACACGACATAATATATAGATTTTCATATTTTTTTTGCCGGCCGCTGCGCGCATGTATTTGGCCAGTACAGCAATTTCGATTTATCTCGAAGGAGGTTGTCAAAATAATGCTCACATTTCAAGCAGGTTTGAGAAAATATATTTTTATCCACTTATACATTTACTAGAAACTGTTGTTAAAGTACATTTTTTTTTATTATGTTCTGCACGGCCATATTGATATATCATATTTTTTTTAAACACTATTGACTCCGTATGTAAAAAAAAACTACCGGTCACAGTTCAGACTGTGCAGTGCTACTTAGCATCTCTTTGTCAGAGGACCGAATTACTGTCTTAGCGGGGAATCGAACCTAGAACCTGATGTTTCTGAAGCGAGGCTTTCACTACTCCAACGTGGCAGTTAAACGTAACTTGAACTAATTAACGTCTCCCAAAGCTGAATCGTTACGGATCAGCGTAAATCGGTGACCGGAAGAGATATGCGGCCTCATGTACCTCCCCCAGGGAGGAGATAATTCTCCAAGCGTGAGGATACTGGAATTCAGGATTGATCGCTTGGTTTATCGGGTACAGGGAGTTGATCATGGGGTGTCACATAGATTAATTGACATGGATGATTGCTATATAACAATTTTTCAATAGAGTACATCCAAGTAATGCTTATTAGCTATGTGTGTTGAAAAGCAATTGTACTGGTCTGATAATTTTTTTCTTCAGATTTCTTTGGTTCGGTTTGGTGAAAAGGTCTTTCACGAGCATTTAAAGTTAATTTGGAAAAGAAAGCAAAGTTACAGGTAACAATAGTTCAAGGAGTTTTTTAATGATTGGCGACAGCTATTTTGAAAAAAGAATTTTCAAAATATGAGTCGCTACCCGAGATATCAGATCGCATGTGATTTTTTGACTTGGAGGGTTGTTTTTATTATGAGGTGAGTCTGCTTATTGCCTAAGATTTAGCTTCATCGGGACAACCGTCTACTTTGTGCTCTATAGGGTCTGTGTATGCAATGACCCAATATCAATATAAAAAAATCTTTTGAATTACTCTGCACTATTTATAAAGTTAATTGTACGTTCTTTCGTGGATACTTACATTTTCCTGAATAATCCGTGTCTTAATCAAATAGTAAAGTGTTGTTTGAAAAGATGTCATGGAAAGGAATTAATTTGACTTTCTTATTGTACATTCCGACTAATACCAACAAGATGGAAAGAAGGACACTATCATTATTCTCTTTTCAAAGAACGTTGAATACAAAATACGAGTAAAATAAATAAACTATTGCGTATCCCTAAAGCCGCATATTTAAATCGTTCATCAAATATTGAGTGGAGCGAATTGTAGATTCGCTGCGATAAACGGAAGCGTTCAATTATTTATCTCCATCGCAAACAGAACCGTCGAACGGAAGCGTGAACGGCAATCTCGATAATTCACACAATTTATCACAATAAATGTGAGTTGAATCCAATTATCGTAATGATCAATAAATTAAATTAAATTAACGATTAAAAGTTGGTGTCTCCGTAGATCTTTTCATATTTTGAATACCAAGTGTTCAAACTAGTTGAACTTTTGCATTCGCCTTTGAACCTAATATGTATGCATCTGGATTGCCAGTTTTTCGTTTTATTATTTATTTTATCCATCTTTAAATGTGAGACTAAGAATTCCCATACAAAACGAGTTTCCCATATAATTTTGAAAATACATAAAGTATGGAAAACTGATAAAGCAGAAGCATATTTTTCAGGCTTAAAAGCAACAAGTGAATTGACAAAAAAAGCCATACTATAATCTGCTCAGATAATTACACTAGAATCGTTTGAAGAATGCCCCTGTTAGCTGCTGTTAGTGCCTAAGTAGTGTTGAAATTACAGGCACATGCGACTTAACAACTTTACCTGAGGTTACCGCTTAACATCAGGTGGGCCTCGTGTTTTTTTCCGTAAGTTTATTAAATATAAAAATATGCGGCTCGTGGCTTTTTATTTTGCTTTTCTTACTTTTGCAAACATCATAAGGTAGGATATAGATTACCGTGTACCTTACACCGGGAACTACCGTTCAAATAGTCATTATAGTATATTTTGGAGGTGTAGAATCAATGGAAGCATACAATACTTTTTGATGGACTATAGAAAACCACTAAGAGAAGAAAAAAATACAACGGACTTAAAGATTTACGCCAGGATATTATGAGCGTTATATATCTTGATTAGGAACTGTTCAGAGCAGTAGCAAGCAGCGATGTCATGAATACATGGTGCCAACCTTCGATAGTATTTGGCATTAGGGTGCCACCTAAGAAAAAAGGTATTGGGTGCTCTTAAGCTTTTTGAGGCTGACTTTACAAAAAGGAAAAATTGAGGAACGTCAACTGAATTCATTGATTAATAACGTCCGAAGATAACATCGGATGATATTAATCAATGTCCTGTATCTGTGGACAGCTTTGTTCAGTGTTCAGTAACAAATGTGCTCTCATTGTCCGTATTCATGGCTATTGTGCTATTGAGTAGGTATTCCACGTCACGAGCCTGATAAACATCCATTGGGATGAGTTGGGAAAAAGTGCAGCAATCGAAGTAATGGTTACGGGGTTATTAGTGGTTCCAGCTTTATTAAAAATATTATTCAAAATGAAATTTTAGAGCCAGTGATGTTGATAGGTGCGGTTGTCCATGTAAGTTTGTTAGAGAAAATTGCATATTATAATATATTACTAATTATTAAAGCATGGCTCGACCAATATTTATACAAAACTTTGCCTCTCTAAATTAATTAGAAAATATATATATCCAGTTTTTAGCCTCTTATTTTACATATACCGATATTGATACAATAGGTGGATATACTCGAATCTTATATGGAAAATAAATATTATTGTTTTTATTAGACTTTAGTACGATACTTAGCTTAATTCATAAAGACAGAGTTATTAATTTATAAAATCGTTGAGCTCCTTTCCTTTAGTTTCTGGTAAGCAGTAAGCCGCAACGGCTCCAAGGAGTGGTGCTGTGGTGAAGATCAGGGAGGGCAACCAGTACCCGTGGATACTGAGTCCTGCCACGAAGGGTGCCAGCATTGACCCGATCCTCGACATGGTGGAGGATGCTCCCAAACCCATATTTCGTGCCACGGTTGGGAAAAGCTCTGATGTGAAAGTATACCTGAAAATTGAAAATCAATAGATGAGTTCTTTTGCGTGTATCAGCGTATTCAAAAGCATTTCTTCATCCATATACAAGAACCTCTGACCCTGAATAAAAATCACAATATTGAAGTAGTAGTTGACTTCAGTATTGTGATTTTTATTCAGGGTCAGAGGTCGGTTATATTGTTTACAAAATAAAAATAACTAATTCGTATTTTTATAGAATACTGGGTTTGATCTGATGGCATATACGAGTATTTCCGTTTTCTCTTATAAACCTGAGCTGATTGAATTATATTTTGGCATTTTGGCAAATCTTAAAAGAAAGAGAGTCCTGTTATATATATACATATTATTGTTACTCTTATATACACGTTATTGTTCCCCTGTTGAGTATTGTTACTCATTTAGATCAGCCACTTTTGAGCTAATGTGACGAATATTTTTGGATGGTTACCACTGCTATAAGTCTTTTCTATTCTGTGCTTAAACCATAGTAACGTGTTCTTTATCTATTAACTATAAGGTCAGTGGAATCACTGCATTTACTCCTTTCGGCACTTAGTATTATAAAAAAAAACTTACATGACTGAAAAAGATGCCATGGACATGCAGGTGCCAAGTGCGCCCATCACCAGCCTTACGTAGAACCAGTCATCTGGCAATGCTAGAAGACCGTTGCAAACTGCGAAGACCAGGGAGAAACAGATGGTGCACGGCCGTCTCCCCGTCAGCTTGCTGACCCAGCATCCTAGGAAAACTCCTGGAATCTGGAATTGTTTTTTTTTTATTTTCTTTTAGTATTCAATCCCATATTACTCGAATGGGTTGGATATCCAAGATACAATATTGTCACCAACTGTTCACTGAGTAATTTCCGTGTCTCGTTTCGTTTTGTGTGTCATTTACGGGATCTAATTCGCTCTCACCTGTGTAAAAATCTCTGTGTTTTGAGGTTTGTGTTAGTCGTTCTCGATTTGCAGATTCTACTGACCCATTAGGCATTAGTATAGTTATTAATATACCTTAAACACGTAACGCACACGGTTACTGTTATACAACTAAGTGGAGCGTATCCGCTGCTCGTAAACAGGGTTATTGGTAAAAGGGTAGCGCTAGCAACCTCTTGAGTTGTATTCTGCTAGTTCTAACAAACATTTTGAGATTATTATTTTTTTCTCTTCTCTTTTCAAGCCTACTCCGAGTCAAGAGCACCCGCAGCGGCAACACTGGATCGTGCCGAGCTTCCTTTGAATAGAGTTTTGAATATTTACATCGAGCAAAGTAATAAAAAATATGAAATAATACATTCCAGGCACAAGATACTTTTACCATCAGGTGGTCCTCGTGCTTATTCCACCAAAAACATATGAAAAAATTCAAAACAAAAACAACTTTCTCTCGAAATATTTGTTATGACTAGCAGTACTCAACCCTAAGAGGTTGTTAGCATTTTACCAATAACCCTGTATAGGGTCCGTTTGACCGACAAGTGTCACGCTCCCATGCCATATCTACCGATATCCGTGCCGGTAGTAGATCTATGGCGGTAGATACAAAAAACATTATCTTGTGATAAGCATACTGTACTCGCGGTATATAGTTACGCATATTAAATCATTACTTGTTGTCATAGGCCGTCTCAAGTACATTTCTTTATCTTATTTCATACAATATTTGACGTTGTTTTTATAATAAGATAAAATTTATTCAGGTATCATATTAAACACGTGCAATACAAAAGTCTTGCAGTTAAATGTTTACTGTTACGGTTATATTTTGTATGAGATAAAAGTTAGAGGTTATATTATCTACATCGGAAAATATGAAATAATCTTGTGTAGACTTCCTTAAGATATATTAAATATAATCTGCGGTACTCAGAAACGTCTTCTTAACATTAATTAGCGTTCAATACTGACAAAAAGCAACTTAAAACTTAATTGACGACTACGAGAGCGGCACTTCTTCTTGAAATATTAGTTTATACATCTATCCATAAGTATAATTTCTATGGTAACACAATATCGCTAATGATATCTCCATGACAATTAAACACGTTTGAATGGAGTTTTTTTAGTGTAAAATCCACCGTTTACCTTGTCAGTGAAAGGTTCCGAATCATGGAAGGGCATTTTTCTAATACTCGCCTAGCTAGATAACCCCCTCAAGTAGAAAATCAGTCTTCAAGCACCCGACAGTGCATTCTGGCAGCAGTCCTTGAGAGTAATTAATAACCAGTAAGTAATTGTCAAATTACAGGCACATGAAACTTAACAACGCGGTATGTCTCAGAGATCACCCTGAGCAGGGCGCAGCGCTATTCGTCACTTGGAACGTAATGCATCTATTATAGGCAGAGGTTATCGCTTAACATCAGGTGGACCTCGTTTAATCTCATAAAAAAAAAAACTTAACCAGAAAACACCACTTTACAAGCCACATTGTATTTACTGCCTTTATGAGCTTCAATAATATGCCTACCTTATTTACCTTCCATCCCAAGTGTTATTTGAAAGAGATGGTTATGCTTATTGTTCTTTGTCGTAAGGTAGATTGTTCGTTTTGTATAAGTATACGATTATGTATTTCGTAATGATCAATATGTTTATTATATTTATTTGTTTTAAATTATGTAATTTTCTTTTATTAGTGGGGTCGACTTAGATATATCGCCGCGGCACCTTATCGACGTCTCCTCGCCTCAGACTACTCCCAAGCCTGTCCCGAGAGAGAGAGGTGATGCTCATACGGTGTTAATAAGTGAAATCAAATTACATTGAAAACATTATATTTTTATCTTGATTAATGTAAATAATAATCTAATACGTAATAGTTGTCTAAGAGACGCGATATAAACAATCAGGAGAACGACGCGAGTGTCAAATAATGTCCAATAAAAAAAAAGAACGTTATGTATCAAAATAAATGTTACCTGCAAAGCTCCCGCCAAAGCGATGGTGGCGAACACGTTGGTACTAGTTTGCCCCATAAATTGTTGAGTCCCATAATAACCCAGCCCAAGTGTGAACCATATCAAACAAGAGCAAAGGTTCCTTGTTCTCAGATTGGAGTGCCTGATCAAGTCCATATACGATGCTTTGACTTTCTGCTTCCCGACGGTTTTGGACTCGCTGGCCATTTTCTTTGCCACCTCCAGCATGTTTTCCGTTGGGAGGCCGTTGCTGAAATGTCACAATATATTGTATCTTTCGGTTTTACAAACACCTCCATCCATTTGCATTTTGATCCTTTGATATTTTATCCTCCATTATTCATAACACCATCGTAAGAACATCTGTGTATGAATGGATCAAAATTTTGGGCAACAAAAGAAGCGGGGGGAAAACTACTATTTATGGCAGAGATGCGAATTTTAAAATGGATTTGTGTTGTAATTCTAATATTATCCATCTTGGGATGCTGAGTGTATCGGAGGACGCTTGAAAGAAGAAACGATGACAGAATAGTTCAAGAATAATATACGTGGTATTGGTATTTCTTGGCATGCCAATACAACACGAGTCCACCTAGTCATGACGAGGGATGGAAAATAAGTAAATATATAAGTTATATATTTTTCATCCCTCCATCCCTCATTGTTGAATATGAATGTGGATGGACATAGGGGCAGAGGAAGGTCAGAGGACTGTGGAAAGTATGCTATGTTTATGACTAGTATGATTATAAGCTGACAAGTAAAACAACAGACTGGAATACAGTTATATCACGTTCCAACACCTATTAGCGTGGGACAAGGTCAGGTAGCACCAGGTAGGTCCAAGCACTTCAGTTAAAACATACCAAAAACTAATCACAGATAACCAAATATAACACCCTCGTCAAATACCGTGAAATATCTTACCATTTTGCCACTTTTGTCATTACTTTACTGGCGTCTTCCACCCTCCCCATTGATATCAACCACTTAGGTGATTCCGGAACTGAGAAGAAATACATTAAAAATATCAGGTTCGGCATCGCTATCCCCAGGCTGAATTTGTCCCAGGACCTTAAGTAATATGAAAACAGTGGCATTACGGTTTCTCCAAGGCCTGTTGGGAAAAAACTGAAGATATTCATCACCTCTCTTTTGCTTGGCTCTGTTGTCTCTATTATCATGATGTAAGAAATTAGTACAAGCCCTGCTGTCGATGCTCCAAGTATGAAACGGTACGTGATGAACAACCAAATGTAAGGACAGAAATAAATAGCAATACTCGCTATCAGTTGGATCATGCATGAACATAAGAAGGCAGGTTTTCTTCCGCATCTGAAAAAAACTTTACCACTGTTGTATACACTCTTTCATTTATCAATTACTATTTGAGAATACTCTCTCATCAAGTCAGCCAATTCTCACAACCTATTACTCTTAGGGCCCATTTAAGAATGTTCGAGTAAGTTCCGGTGTTACTACCCAGATCATATTTAATAAATAAAACACTATCTTTGCGTTTCACAGTCATCGATTTAGCCTATCCATTGGTTAAAGCTTGAAACGCCCTACATGTTAACTGTCATTTTTATGATTCAGTTATTTTATATATTGCATAGCAACCCGAAACTTTAT
Organism: Plagodis dolabraria; assembly: GCA_963854805.1. Classification (NCBI taxonomy): domain Eukaryota; kingdom Metazoa; phylum Arthropoda; class Insecta; order Lepidoptera; family Geometridae; genus Plagodis; species Plagodis dolabraria. Next base: position 2,038,384 of record OY978460.1, on the reverse strand, counting down.
TAGGACATTCTGAAACGGGCCTTTAACCTATTTATCTTGTAGGCTCTTGATGAGTAACCACATTCGTATAATATACTATTAATATAGTTGGGAAAATATTATCTACCATAATTTGTAGAAGACTCTTTGGAGCTACGCTTTATTCCCCAACCACGCTCAGAATTGTTTGAAATTTCTGCTGTTGCATGTCGTTGTTAGATTCAAATTAGATAATTTCAGATCATTCATTGCTATTTAATCCCATACAAAAAATGGGGGTGTCATAAATTTAAAGCTTGTGTACGTGTGTGTAGTTTTGTTCAAACCATCGATGTGAAACTGAATCGATGTGATGCGATAGTCATGTTTGATAAAATCATCATCCAATCCAAAATATTCAGATTTAAGTATAGTCCGCGTACCGCACCGCTTAGCATCAGCCTTCGGTGAGTATTATACCAAGATGCTGTGGATTTATACTGAAATTTTGTTCAGGACATTTATAATATGAATGTTACGTTATCGCTCATTCACCCACCATCGACTCATTTGCTGTAGTAAAGAAACATGCAAGATTATCTACCTCTTAATTGTCTGTGAAGCTCAAGTTGATCGAATTCACAGCTGTTTAATAGCCTTCTATGACAGTGTTGGTAATTTTTTGGACTCCAAAAAAATATTAAATTCACCTCACCTGTCACTAAAAAATCCAAAAACAGTGCTTCCAACTAATGCACCAAACATCATCATCGTTTGGCTGAAATTGGATAGCCACTGCCTTTTGCATATCAGATCCCATTCGGATATTATAGTGTTTTCAAATTCCGTGTAATACTCGTATTTGAGACAATCACTATAACATGTGGAATTCTTTATGACCATTGTGGAATTATAGTCGTCTATCGCTCCCGTAGAACTGCCCATTTCTGAACACCAAAATATAGTTTTCGGCGCTAGAAAGATTATTGCTAGGAGTTGCATTATGATCGAAAATTTTGTCGGAATCAGGAACAAGAACGTCTGCATAATATGCCATCTTCCAAAAGTCCCTATCGCTTTTGTTAACGTGTCTTCGTTTTTCTTTTCTTCATTTTTTTCTTCCATTTTAAACGAATATATTTTTGCGAAACAAATATTTTATATATAATGATGACGCTGATGTCGCGTAACTCGCGTCACTGATGTGATCTTGCTTCTTTGTGTGTTATCTTTTATCATTTTATCTTCTCTTAACTGTCAAAGCAGTGGTTTTCAACCTTTTTTAGATTCCCTCGCTGTCCTTTATGCTTAACATCTCAGTAAAGACGCGTCCTTGCAATTGTATTGATTCTTCTTTCAAGAATGAGAGTGGTTAAACGAAATACTGCCTGATCGTAATTTAAATTCCCCATGAGGTGCAGGGTTAGAATCACCGATATCTTGTGGGAGTCGTAGGAGACGATGAAGGGAAAACATACCGGAAGGGGGGCATCAGCGCCTTCTGAAGAGCTGCTATCTTACACTGAGATTCGGAATTTCCCACGCTCTCATCTTCAGTTCAACGGTGGATAACTGTTTAAGATTGATTTTAATTTTCGTATACTACCCGCAACAGCTCGACATACCGTTAAGAACAAGCAATAGGCACGGGTAAGATCTGCATTACATTCATCATTCGAGATATAAGACCGTAGATATCACATTTGCTACAGTCTTATATGTTATTTTAAAAGAACATATTACTGCCAAATCTGTGTTAATAGTAATGTAGTGCTCAAGTTACCAAATATTGCAACCTGGAAGGAGCTCGTTATAGTAGGTAGTCGTTATGATTGAAAAGTTTGGTTAAAGATTTTGTAGATGAGAGTCTCAGCTCACTGTGTATATATTGTAAAATCTCGAGAGGTATCACTACTTAAAAATATATGTGATAACATAGTCTTCAAGTGCGGAACACCAGTGTTGTTGTCACTCACAGAAAACTGCCTTTATAGCAAGGGTTACTGGAGGAATAATACTGGTTCAGTGGAGGATAAAGCACCAGTAGGGCGAATGCCCGCCTGACTAGCAACCACCCTCAAGTAGAAAATCTGTCGCCAAGTACCTAACGGTGTGTTCCAGCAGCATTCCTTGAGAGCCAGTGAAATTACAGGCACATGAGACTTAACAACTATGTCTCAAGGTGACGGGCGCAGTGCAATTCATGACTTGTGACGAAATGCATCTGCAGAGGTTAGTCCGCTTAACATCAGGTGGGCCGCGAGCTTGTTCCGTCACAATAATATAAAAAAAATAAAATTTCGAAACATATTTAGTAATTGATTTTTAATACACAAATTTTGCTGATAGATATGTATTAGTATGTATATTAAAGCGTATTTCGGATGTGATGTCAACCTTATTTCAGCGATGTTTTATTATACTTCCGACTCGTTTTGAGCTGGTAAATTTACTAAGTACATTTTTTACACTATAGCCTTATAAATAACAGTTATAAAAACGTAAAAATTAAGGTGTGTCCCGTACAAGAAACATATTTATTAATCGCTTTATATTTATTGAAAAAGTTACATTGTTACGGAGCTCTCAGTATGCGAAAATAAACAATATGCGTTACAGATATACCAACAAAAGGCATTGTTTAAGTTTCGTTTCAAAACGGGGTGTCGTTAAAAATATATAATAACAATATAAGGTTTCTTTGAAAGTTTTCTGATACAACTTACTTGTATTATATTATACAAAGAACAACACAACAATAAATTGACAGACGAGCCATAAACCTAGAATGAATTCCGAAAGCACGTTTTCATGATCGGTCATTAAAAATATTAAACCTTGAATCTGTAAATGGCGACTACAAACGGATCCGTATAATTATTTATATCCATCGCAAACAAAACTATCAAACGGAAGCGCGAACTGGCACCGTGATAATTAAAATATAAAGATAAAATTCACAGAGCTTATTACAATATATGTGAGTGGAATCACAGTGGGATATCGCTCGTAGCAATACAATAGAATGCATTATTTGTATTGAGTGTTGGTTGAGTGGCGTTAAGTCTCGCTTTGTTATCTTAAGGTCCTAGTTAGAGGAAAAAAGCGGACGGTAAAAAAACTATCTGGTATTTTCATACAAAACTTTGACTCTATAAAATAGTTTTTATACAAATTGTAAAGGTCACCTGGCTTTTTGACTAATTAAGTCCAGTTTGTTTTATGAAAATTGAGGTATCTTAAATAGGAGCTACCGAGCTGCTATGTTCCCTTTGAAGAAACTTTTGAGAGATTCTTGGTTAGCGCTAAAAGATTGCCCTATCAGGAATGGCTTAATTAAATGGACCGGTGCGGAAATTTTAACAAAACTGATCAAATGATGAAAGGTCAAATAACAAAAGTAGGGGTAGGGGTGTTATTTGACCTTTTAGCTACGGAACGCTATATGAAAATCATACAAACAGTGAATTATGACAGGATTCATCGTATGGGAAAGACTAGTTTGGTAGGAAAGAGCCAGGCAGAGAGGGTATCCAGCGAAGTCATAAGTTACTGTATCAGCCGGATCGTCCGCTGCTGAACGCATAGCCTTCCCCATTATTCCCCCCCCCCCCTAAAATGGGGGAGGCTATGCGTTCAGTTGTAAGTTGTAAAGGCTATTGTTTGCCATAATCCCCACGCTTGTCAGGCGTCTTGGAGATCGTGTGTTATATCAGATCCTCAGAAAGCGTTGCTGCCCATCTGGTGTTTACTCTTACTCGCCTTTTGCGACACCCACGGGTTGAGATGGGGGGAGGGGGACAATCGTGCCCGCGGCACCCCGCGGGTAATTAATTATAAATTAATGAGATTAAATACCAAAAAAAAAATGCCTCTCCAACTGGAGGGAGTAAACAAAATGCCCCCATTATTTTGTTATTTGGTGTAATGGTGTTCCGACCAGTAATTTGGACGTCGAGACTCCTAACAAACATCTCTAGTCTTCTGTTCCATATTGAATTAAATTTATGTACACTCGTTACCACATTGTAGTAAGTAAATTTAAATGAACAGCGACATCCACGATTATACAACTAGATTAAATGATAAGATAGCTGTGCCACGTTTTATATTATTAAAGACAAATAACAAGTCTTTCTTGCAGTACCTACAGTGCTAACATAGTAGGTCTGGAAAATTCAAGTAACATGTGAAAGTATTTTGAATGAAAGAACTTACCTACTTATTATACAGTTTGTGATTAGTTACTCGTACATCACAAGGATGACGCTCTGATCATTCCGCAGAATTAATGACACGACGTGCTACCTATGCAATGTATACAGTGATTGCAATTACTATAATATATTTTTGTAACATTTAGCAATCACATCAATAACAGAATAAAAAGACGATTAAAAACTTTAAACTTTACAATGATAAACATTAAACACCTTTGTCTATTCATAAAGTCACTACCATTTACTCTGCAACTTCAACTAGGTACTTGCTACCTATGCTATTATAGAATGAAGTTTGTAACGACATTCGTTCCATATAGCCAACTTTCAACAAAGGAGGAGTTGCTTTTTGGGCAAATTTTCTCCAAGTTTTAAGTATTTTTTAAATTATAGTAAACTAACAGCTTGCCACGGCATCGCAAGGCGCACTACAAAAATTTCAAAAAAATAATTGTTCTGTTTTGAAAACATTCTATAGTCTATGTTCATCAAGGGTAATGTAGGATTCTAATGGTAAAATATTTTTTCAAATCGGTCCAGTAGTTTTTAAGTTTATTTGTTACATACAAACATACAAATCTTTCCTCTTTATAATATTAGTGTAGATTAACTGGAAAATGGTATTTGCGAATGGTATACACTTTAATGGTAATTGCGACTGTTGTCGATGTCGAACAGTATTTGAGGCAGGTTAATGATCTTGTAAACAGTATTTAAACACTAAATAAATCTTTATCTTTATGCATCACTAAAAAGAGTCAAAAAATATTTTACAAACACGAAAAGTTTGAAATGACTTATGTAATTGTGTCCGATGTAAATATTTTAAATAATTTTGCTGGTCTTATTTTGTTTCTTGCTAGGTACGGACAGTTTTGAGCGCGAATCCGTTGCCCTTTTATTACCAAACCAATGACTACGAAGCAATTCTCTTCCATTCTTCTGTGAATAGAACATTCATCAGCAGTTAATTAAAGAACTTCACAGTAAGCAATATTCTACTAGTAGTCATGACCTACTTTAGATAGCGTTTTGTAGAACGCGGCAGAGGCGTTCAGCTGCCATTATCGAACTAATTTCCTTCCTTTCATTTCAGTGAAAGGTATTCTAATTAAAATGTTTACAGCCCCGCTTAACAAACATTAATATCGGGGTGAAAATGAACGCCTACCCTTCTAATTATAGTAGGTATTTGGCAGAGGCAGCTAATGGTTACCAAATTAATACGGCCAATTTTGACGAATGATATGAAGTTGTGATTTCAATTAAGGAATAATTGTGTTGTATTTGCATTAAATTTTTCGTTCTTTTACGCTTTATGCTAAAATTTAGCCGGTTATTTTATAGGTTGTTTACCCGTATGCTGTAGCAGAATAAGTTCGTCATTTAAAATTGTGGAATAAACTGATAAATTAAGCAAATATCAGATTGTAACCACCTATGCAAAACACCTACCTGAATACCTTCATTAAAATGCGCAGTGTAGTGTAAACGATTCTGAACATACAAATTATTTTGAAAGCGATACCAATTTCCCTTTAGAGAAAAAATGATTCTTTTTTTTAATTAAATTATCGTGAGTTTCACACATTATCAAATGTTGTACACTCTTTTGCTGTTGAACTCGGGCATCGATCTCGGACCCTTACAATTCAGATTTGACGCTTGTGTGTAGGACAATTTTTACGATAGAGCAAAATCAAGAAGCGTTGCATAAACAAATTATATAACAGTGAAGACCCGTATTATATTTTTAAGTTTTTAATGTATAAGTATTCGTTGACATTCATGGGCTCACCTTACATGGGACCAAAATGTCTGCTGAAAGGTTGTTTGCACACCTCAGCCTTGCATTCCGAGAAAACTTACTAAAAAAACTTACTGTCACGTAACAGTAAGTTTTTTCATAGCTAGTATTCCGAAATACTCAGTGAAATTTGAAACGGCTACTAAATATACTGCCCTTTATCAGTCCGACGGGTAGATTGACAGCGTAGACTTAGTTATAGAGATCCGTGTACGCAATAAAATCAACAAAATCCACTTTTAATAAAATATCCTAAAAACTTTGCTAATCCTCTAAAAAGCCGCGAATTATTTTATTTTTTGTTATGAGACACATATATGTATTTATTTTCATAAATACAACAATTATAACTATTAATATGCAAGAAGTAATTATTATTCATCTATATGATCCTTAAGTTTTTTTCCTCTGGTCTCCGGTAGATACAAGCACGCCACTACTCCGATGATGGGAGCTACCGCGAACACTGCTGGTGGTATCCAATCAGCTTTGACTCGCAGCCCTCCGATGAAGGGCGCCAGCATGGATCCGATTCTGTTGGCAGTTGAAGAGGTTCCCATGCCCATGTTGCGAGTCACTGTTGGAAACAGCTCTGTCGTGTAAACGTATCTGAAATAGATTTTTATTTTGAACAAAACGATCGATTCTATTCATCTTTATGACAAAATAAGTGTAATTAAAACAACATAAGAGGACAAAATAAGAATGTCAGTTTTGGTTAAGAAATCTTTGTTTGAGTTCATTGACATGTGCATTTCTGAGATAAAAAGTGGTATGAACGTTATCATCCAAATTCCATAGAAGCTTTGTCATGAGCAACAATCGAGCTTCAAACACCTCTCTGTCTCGGAAATTAATACAGAAAGGAAAGGATAATAAAAAAAAACAATGGAACAAAAACTGAATATTCAGATAAGAAACGAACAAATATAATGTAAAATGGTTGTCTTACAATAAAGAGAAAACTCCGGCTCCACAGTTAACTCCGATGGTTCCCGCAATAAGTTTCGTATAGTACCATTCATCGGGCAACGCAAGGACCCCATTGCCAATACTGCTGACGATGAAGAATGAGCTCACAGCCACTCGTCTTCCAAAGACATTGGATAGGTACCCACCGAGGAGAAAACCAGGCATCTGAAAAGAAAATTATTACACATTAGAAATATCTGCGTAAATTGAAATTGGTAAATTTACTGAATAGCATTGTAACTATGTTCTGACGATTACTCGGCATCAGAAGTTATTTTTATTAGTTGACATAGGTATATCTTCTCACCGCACATATGCCTTGCAAAGCAAAAGATATAAATATATTAGAACTGGTTTGACCGAAGTATTGAACGGACCCATAAAAGGTCAGACCACATGTGAACCAAATCACGCAGCAGCATAGAGTCTTTATTCTTAAACTTGGCAATGTTACTAGGTCTACGAGCTTTGCTTTCCTCTCGCATTTCTTATTTTCTTTCGATTCTTTGGCTATATTTTCTACTGTTTCTCTCATGTTGTCGGTCGGAAGTTTGTTCCTGAAACAAGAACATTTTCATTTATTTTGGGCTTAATATTTTTCTGTTATGTACTTAATATATATCAGTACTAATATTATAAATGCGAAAGTAACTCTGTCTGTCTGTCTGTTACGCTTTCACGCCAAAACTACTTGACCGATTTGAATGAAATTTGGTATGGAAATAGTTTGAGACCCGGGAAAAAACATAGGATAGTTTTTATCCAACTGCTCAAAGAGGTTAATGTTTTTGCGCGATAACCGACCTACGCGCGGGTAGAGCCGCGCCCGGAAAGCTAATTTATAAAATGTTAACAAAAGCTTACCATTTGGCAGCTGTTGTCATAACAGCACAAGCTTCATCTAATCTCCCGACAGAAATTAGCCATTTAGGCGATTCTGGCAAATAGAATGCGTACGTCAAATATACTAATGTAGGAATTGCTAATCCAAAACTAGATATCTTCCAAGTCCTGGAGTAGTACGCAATTACAGACACTAATATACTCCCGAGAGTTACTGGTAACATATAGACGGCTCCAAGTATGTCCCTCTTTCTCGGGCCAAAGATCTCCATCAGCAAGACGAATGACGTCATCATGGTTCCTCCGGTGGCACCGCCGAGCAAGAATCTGACAAAAATGAGAGACCAATAGTCCGGACAGAATGGCATCACGAAGCTCATGCATGTTTCAACTGTCCCAGCGAGACACAAAGTTAAACGACGCCCATACCTGCGAATAGTTTAATTAATATCAAACATACACGGATTAAAATGGATGACTCCTAACAAATGACCCAATGAGCACATTTCAAAATTGTATATTCTTACCTATCAGAAATAATGCTAAAAACAATGCTGCCAACTAAGACGCCAAACATGCAGGCAGTCTGCGCAAAGTCAGCAAGCCACGCTCTATCACAAATCAACTCCCATTGTTGTATGATTGTGGTTTGAAACTCACTAAAATATTCATACTTCTTACAATCACTATAACACGTCATGTTCACTAGTACGTCTGCAGAATTTACCCTTTCCACACATAGAAACTTAGTTTTCGGGGCCATAAATACAATACCGAAATGAACACTAGGTATCACCAACTTTAAAGGGAACGCTGTTATTAGAAACACGAATATTTGCCATTTTCCTGTTTCTCCAATCGCTTTACTATATTCGTCTTCGGGTTTTTCTTCACTATCACATTTGTTAAATTCATTCATATTCGTCGCCTATCGCTTTTCACTCCTATCGATTGTTTGAAATATGCTTGTTATTATTTAAATAACGTTGCGTTTTAGTCACATAGCACGGTACAGTTCTACAGTAAGTTATACTAAATGCAAAATGACATTTACATTTTGAAACAATACACCTATATGCTAATTTAGCTTAAACCTGTTTTATCTCTTGTCGAATATTGATGAAATTTAAACACACCATAAACTGTATCAAACACAATATGTTTTCATGAATAGATTCAGGCGTTACTTTGCGGAAATCCATATTTAAGGCTGCAGTCTTGCAAAGTCGACGCGTGGCATTTAAATTGCGCCACTTTGATATATTTTTAAAGCAAAGTAATTTAATAACTCAGTAAAATACTTGTAACAAATAAATATTCTTCATATAAGCTATCGCTACATATTTTTTTATGTTCAAGAGAAAGGATCAAGGTTTACAAATCAAACGATAAACACAGCTCTGCCGTGCCCAGCCACATTTTGGTTCAGATTTGAATACATTTTACGTAGGAATATAAAAGAAAACAGGAAAACTGTTTAGCACAAAATTAGGACCTCATCTTGCTCTCTAAAATGCGCTGGTTATATTTGTCTAAATTTCTATCGTTATCTTAAATTTTAGGTCGGAATATCGTCGAATTTATTTGATTTTATTGCTTATTTAACTGTTTTCCTCTTATTGTAAACGAATCACATTTAAGTAATAATTACTTTTTTACAATGGCTATTATTCAATTAATGGCTAAGTATAAAAATTATCATTTCAAATTAATAACTAAAATTATAATAATTTAATAAAGAAAACTAAGAAAATTGAGTTTATATACAAGAATCCCATTGTAAAATCCTCAGTGACGGCCGAGCCGTCTCAGCGTTCGGACGTGAGGACCACGAAAAATTTTGAGCGTACCTCTCGCTCTTACATTGCTCTCACTCTATCCTTGTTTGTGCACTGTTACGCATCTAAAGTTGCTCTACTTTAGTAAAAAAAAATTGAGGGGGATTTTAATTTTATGTATATGTTTTCATAAATAGATATAGGTATTTGATTAGAATATGGATCGTAAACGCAAAAATATGCGTGTACAAGAAAAAAGTAATTTAAGTCAAACGTTGGAGTGATGAAGATAAATAGAATTTATAGGAAAGTGATACATACACAAAATTTTTTTTTCTTGTTCAATTAACATTGAATGCGAGTGTTTATTTCGCTGACTAGTGTAACATAAATAAACCAATATTTTAAAAATGACGTTTGCAATTTCATAACATGGTTTAATATTTATATAGGCCTGCAGTTGGTTCTTGTCAACTGTCAGATATTAATAGCAATCTGTCAAAGCAAAGATTAGTTTATTTGAATAAACTAATCTTTGCTTTGCTTTGATATTTGAAGTCTGAAGAAAGATATCCAAAGAGATCCTAAGTTCTGGGAGGACAAAATGGTGGGCTAATTAATCAAACTTTATATGAATTGTTTACTTCCTGAAGTAATTGATTCACGCCTTGAGCGCTCTATATCAAAAACTCAATATAAAAAAACCTAATGCAAGCAATTGAAAATAAACTCAAAATAATAAAAATAATGCACTCGTCAATGTCATCCATCGCAAACGATACGGTGCAAGAAAAGATACAGCGTGGCACTAACACTAAGAAAAATGCTAGCGGTAGGGACACTCAATATCCTTACGAGTTACACCTGAATGCCCCCTTCCCGCCTCTCCCCCTTCCTCCCTTGGTGTTATCTTCACATCAGAGATGAGAGTTCACCTCTCCTATGCGAATTCCAGATGTGGATGACCAAATACCTTCCCTGTTGGACCTTCTGCTGACCTCGTAACCGTACATCTACTCACTGTTTATGAACACTCCTTTCGAATAGTTGGACCATTGCCTGATCCAAAGTTCAGTGCTGATATGCGCCTAACTCGACTCTTTTTGTGGCTGCAGCAGTTTGTTGTGATCTCAGCCTTTTTTCATATTAAAATGGAAATATGGGTCTGAGTCAACATTAGTACTTTGAGAAGTCATTTTGCTGTAAATATATATTATAATCTATTCCAACCACCAAATAGTACAGAGCACATTTAATCTACACTTACCAATTAAATGTATATGTATAAGTTTATTGAACGACTGGTCTTTGTTATTCCATAAATTACAACAAATGGTCAATTTATAGATATAGCCATAAATATTGTAACCAAGAAAAACCATTTTTTTCTGTTGCAAATCCTACTGTAAAAGTAATTCATAAATATAAAACAATTTAAAATATAAAAGCTTAATCGAAGTGGTCTCCATTAGCTGAAATACAGTCCTTTAAACGTTGAGGCCAGTTATCATTAGAAGCACGCGCTCTTTCGATGAGAAAATTCTTCTCTGCCAATCGTATGGATTGTTTTAGGGACTCCAAATTATCATGGTGCTTAGAGCAAGCCGTACTCTCTATAACTGACCATAAATCATAATCCAGTGGATTAAGATCGGGACGACGGCCAGTCTTCAGCTCTGATGAAGTCCGAAACATTCGCTACCAACCAAAACTGCGTGGACCGAGCTTTATGACCCGGTGCTGAGTTTTGCTAGCAGGACTATTACACAGACTTGGTTATTGAACATGGTGTTGTTAAGGGGCTTAACTACCTTCCCAGGAATAGTATCTTAATACACTTGTGCTGATGTTTTGATACCTTTTTCACAAAAATTTGGCTCAGTCACTCCTTCATAGCTAACACCCCACTAAACCATCACTGAATTTGGATAATGCCCTCATTGCACTCTGGCGACTAATTAGGAAGCTTCCTTAGAGCTTTGAGCATAAATACGGTAATTTTGGTTGTTAAAATGTTGCTCAGTTTTTTAAAAAAATTTTTCTATGACCTCCCTTTGCGTACCACTTCAGTAGTGGTTTTGATTTTACCACCCTATTATTTTTTTTAAATTATCAGTTAAGAAATGACCAGATCGTCTCTTATAGGCTGCAAATCCTAAGTCATCTTTTAAAATACGCGACATGGTTCTTGGTGCTATCTTCATCTCCCGAGATAAATATTTTGCTTTCGAACAGAATTTCTATGAGTTCATTCCCTTACTGCTTTGACCGCCTTTTTCGAACGAACACTACGTGAACGGCCAGATCTTTTTCTGTCACAAGCAGAGGTCTCATTGTACCTATTAATAGCCCGGTACACCAACATTTGACTAATACCTAGCGTATGGAGAGTCTTAAAAATTACACTTGGCTCCATACCTACTTTGTGTAATGCAATCACAGCGATTCGGTTCTCTTTATCACTCCACTCCATTTTAATATCGCAAAATATTGTACAATGTATTGGCGCCAAAATGAGAAAACACAATGAACAATCATATAACAGTAACAGATTCCAAATTGAAATGTCATATTTTGTTTATTTTTATTTGTAACAGTATTTATGGCCAGACGAAGTAATTTATTCGCTTCTGAAATTTGGGAATTCCTTGGGAACGCATCCCCGTAACATCTGGTATTTCGGACGTTCGTGGGCGACGGTGATCACTTACCACCAGGTGAGCCACCTGATCGTCTGCCCTCCTATTCCATAAAAAAGTGTTGAGTCTAGGGTTCTCCGAGGGCTACTGGCCCAATCAGGAGAACTGCTCGTTGTCACAGAAGGTACGGGATAGTGTTACATGATGCAGGAATAGAACAAATCAGGAATAAGGTTAACCAGGAACAGTAAAAATCAGGCCACAATGATGCAATGATGTTAAGTAAGAAAACAAATAAAATAAAATAAAAAATAAAAACTTTAATACTTATAATGTTTTTACTGACAAATAAACATTTTTACATATAAGCTTCACTGCTTTTTAGAATTCAAGTAGAAAAGTATGTTAATATATTATAATTGAAAATAGGTAAGTAATGAACACTGCTCGCAATGAGAGCTCATGTAGGAATGCATCAATCTAGGTAAGTGCGAGTTGTGGCGATTGTTTTGAATTTGAATGAAGAATCGGTGTATGAAATATGTATTCGGACAGTAGTTAAATACGAAATAAGGTGCTAATGTGGTAAAAGAGGATGATTTCATTACAAAGAGTTGAACTCTTTGTAATGAAATCATCCTCTTTGTCTGAAAAACTTACAATACTCAAATAAAAATGTAATCAAAAGCATCCACAGCAATGTAATACATTTTTTAGCAAATTTATTTTCTATTTTGGCCCTTTGTGGCCGTCAATATCCAACAACAAATATCAGTATGATAAATAAATTAAAAAGTAGAGCATCTTTTTATTCCGCTCATCTCTTGTTAGATGATTGCGGAGAATGAATCTTCGCGACGGAGAAGCTTAGACATAAAGCACTAATTACCTATTCTGTGCCAACGCACAGAGCGTGATTTTGTATTTTGCACTGAAAGACTGGGCCCTTAATAATAACAAATATTTTATTAAAACACTTTAAAAATATATCCAGTTATAATTCCGCTTAATTTTCCTGCTAAGCCTACGTGACGTCACAAACACCAGCCAAACCGGAAGATTTTCGACGCGTTTCGTGTTCGAAGCATCCTCAGGAGATATTGACTCTAAAAATCTCGATCGTGCGCTCTAATATATTTTAATTTTCTCATTAAAATATTTGACTTATATAGTGTGGAGCAAATGTTGTTCCTTTATTACTTATTTATTTTACTTATTTTCTCTTTGTAATGTTATAGTAACATGCTTCCCTTCCACCAAAGTAGTATAGCTCCAGACCGCGACGGGATGTGGGACTCATTGTTATTCCCTCTGGGCCATCACTGATTCGAAATGATAATCTTCGTGCGGTGCTTGGCTAGAATTGCACCCATCATATCTTCCTGTGGGAGTCGTAAGAAGCGAATAAAGGTAAAATACTAGCGGATAACAAAAACGTCTTTGAAGACCTGAAGCGTTATGGCGATCCCCCGATAATGTAGCAGGCATTTGTTCAACAGTGGACATTGATGTGTATAGATTATAAATAAATAAACTTGTAAAATGACATACCTACTTTAATACTGTACAACCGATTGAGAGATGTGTACCACCTAAACCTCTGTAACACCTTAGCCTCTTAATATTTACCGTAACTATTTTCTTAAAACAAGTATCCAAAGCGGTATTATTAGGAACTTATTAAAATTTTGTAAGGCTGGAGAGAAAGCTACCGTGAGCGTTGATGTACTTCGTACAGGGTATCATTTTCCTTCACCTGGTCTGACATCCTGTAGCTCCTTCCCCTGAATCGGGACATGGAATCTATGGAATGCTAAGTCGCTCTTGTTGATCTTCATCAGACATCACACAAAAACTCTATATATCTATATTTCAGGAAAAACTTAAAGATTACAAATGTATCTTATCCATTTTATCTCGTCTTTCGCAGAGCATCCTTGGCGAATTCAATCGTGAGCAGGATGCCTTCATCAAGGGTCAAGGAAACAACGCCTCCGCTGCTGTGGCACCCTGGATCGGGGCCCCAAACGAGGCCGGTCTGAAGGAGGAATGCTTATCTCTGTCTACTGTAAGTGCATCTGCGTTTCTATTCATTTTGTTATCCAAGATCTCATCACCTCATGGAATGTGACGATGTAGCAAAGATAGCAGCAAAGTTGTTTAAACGATTCCTGCTTGATATTTTATAGTGAAACAAGGGCAATGGGAGGATCTTCCATTTCTTTTTTTTACCGTGATGTTAGTTCAATTAAACGCTGTGTTCGAATGAAAGGAATGTCGCAAAGAATAGATGCCGTGTTTTGTTTATTGGACTGTGACGTAACATGCATAAGATCCACCTAATGTTAAGAGGTAGCCTCATAAAAGGTGCAAAACATCACAACTGACGAACTGCACTGCGCCCATCCCCTGAGAGAGTTGTTAAGTCTCAAGTGCCTGTAATTACTTATTAGCTCTTTAAGACTGCTGCCAGAACACACCATAAGGTGCTTGACGACAGATTTTATACTTGAGGGTGGTAACTAGCCAGGCGAGTATTCGCAAAATGCCCTCCCACATCGGCATCGAACCATGGAGACCGTCAGCACGGCAGTTATTATTGCCGCTCGGCTATGATTACTTCAAAACTTGTCATCCTTGTTTCCGTACTTGCTATCTGAAATTGCTTTCGATAACAATAAAACCGGTGTCCTCGAGCCTAATGCATTCATATTTTGCCATGTCCTTACATCTATAGTACGTAGTATTATACTTATCTTGAGTGTGACGCTTCCACTGAAACGTATTTGAGCGGATATCCCCTCACGGAAACTGGCTTCGAGGAGAACGTTTCCTTCTGCTGAGGTTTCGAATTCTATACATATAAAGTATCTAACTTCCCTTTATGTCTCCACATTGTTCTGTATTGTTGCTGCCAACAAGAGTTTGAAGAAAGCGTATTTATATCTATCTATAGGCTCTGACAAGCTGACATTGTAAATGATATGGCATTGAATAAAGTTGTTTTTTTCAAAATCGAAGCGGATGAGCAGAACGTAAACGCAGCAACAATATCCACTACAACGCTGGCTTCGAACCGGTGTCAATTTACTAATCAAGGCCAATCAAGTTTTGTACTCGTTACGAGTTAAAACTGACGAATAAAATAAGTGAGACATAGAACTGCTAACCTCCCCTTGGATTGCTGTGCATCATAGAGGTGGTAGGAAGATGTGAGACTGGTGGATATAGAATTTATAAAAGTATCGTAAAGAAGAGGAGATAAGATGCTACCTTGCTGAACACAAGCTGTAGTGTTACACCATGAAGAATTCCCTTCCAGGTGTATCCTCTGTCGACGCACATACAAATAACCGTGACAAAAATCAATAACAGTAGGAAATATGTTTTAAGTACCTATAATTATAAAGAATAACTTTCAAGTAACCGTCCTACTGAGGAGTTGACCACGCCGCCCATCCGACTATTGGAACAATAAAGTTAACTAATAAAATATTTATACGAAAACATATAAATTATTTATAAGAAAACATTAAATAATAATTTAATAAAACACTTAAAAAAGTATAAAAATATATATCTAGTGACAATTCCGCCTAATTTTCCTGTTAAGCCTACGTGACGTCACAAACGCCACACAGCCGAACCGGAACAAAACACATTAATGAATCCTGCCGATACATATATTACTACTAATCTGCAACGAACTTTCTAAACTTTCAAAACTGTGCATTGGGAAATTCATTGAGTATTCGTTTTAATACATCATAAAAAAAATATGCATTCCAGGATCGAAGGAACTTCGTGCGTGCTCCTCCGGCCGGCGTGGAGTTTGACTTCGACTACGACAAGATGTATCCGGTAGCACTCGCCATCATGACCGAGGACCCCAACCTCGAGAAAATGCGCTTTGACCTCGTGCCCAAAGTGTAAGTGTCATCATCATAATTTCAGCCGCAAGAAACCTACTGCTACTACCTTTCCCATAGATTTCCAAATTGATCGCTTGGCAGCGGCCTGCATCCAGCGTCTTCCTGCGACCTTAATGATGTCGTCCATACAGCTATGACCTTAATGATGTGGCCTACATTCGAGACCTTTCGGCCCCATCAGCCATCAGTTATGGGTGCTATGTGCCCTGCCCACTGCCGTTTCAGCTCACTAATCCGCTGGGCTATATAAGTGACTTTCGCTCGTCTACGGATCTCCTCATTCACTGAAACACCGAGCATGACCCTCTCCATTGCTCGTTGTGCGATTTTAAGCTTAGTTATAAGGCTCACAGAGGCCACGTTTTGGTTCCATATATCATCACTGGCAACACACTGGTTCAAGAGTTTCGTCTTTAGGCACTGAGGTAATTTGGACGAAAAAAGTGTAACACGTAAGATAAAACATACCACTCGATTTAATAAACAATGACCCCCCCAACCTCGACAAAAAGTGCTTCCGATTTCATATCCAACGGCTTTGACTTCGACAATATGTACCCAGCACTCGCTCGGTAGCACTCGCCGTCATGATCGAAGATCCCCAACCTCGGAAAGATGCGCCTTGACCTCATGCCAAAATCGTTATAACATCGCCTTCAACCGTTCCACGATAGACGTTCCGCCTGTCGATATTTGTGTATAATCTGCTTTTTAGCCCTTTTAAGAAGAGAAAAAGTACTTACCTCCTTTAATGAGTGCCTTGCGTTGATTTCCAGCATCACAGAGGAGAACTTCTGGCGGAACTACTTCTACCGCCTGTCCCTTATCGTACAGGCCAACGAGGCTGACCACGCTCCAGGCCGTCAGCCCAGCGCTGATGACTCCCAAGGTGAGTTGATCAATGTTACACCAACGTCTATTGGGCTTGTAGCGACTCACTAGATAACTATTTCCCGTTCATTACGAAATCCAGCTGCTATTTTGAATTAAATTACTATTGATATAACGAAAGAGGAGATATTAAGAACATATATTTTATTTATATCTTCATCACAATTAATCGTCCAAATCTGTGTGACTTGATATTGAAAATAAATATTGAATATCCACATAGGAACCTTGCATCGTAAGAAAGAGATGGCAGAGGAGATAGAAGATCAGCATGTAATTATGTAATTTGATTGAAATCTTTACAAAATGTAGTTACGCGATGGCTTATGCACCTTTGCTACCAACTAAAACTGTGATAAACTGATGGGCTTCAATAAATAACTGCTTTGGTTGGTAACATATGTGAATACCTCATCGCAAAACCACCGATTCTCAATGATTTCAATCAGATTTTGTTCGTAACAAGTTACCTAATTGGACCATTGATATTAAATTGGAGAATAAAAGATAAAAAGGTTACATGTGTTAATCACACTTTCTCATTTTTTGAGGAAAAGCTATATTGTTATTCGATTTTGAAAATTGCAGCTCGGCCATGTAGGTCCACAACTTCCTTTACTACAACTTGACATTTAAAAAAGAACTGCAATGAGAATGTTTTTTATGCTTGTAGTATTTAGTTTAAATCTACAACTGGGAACATATGTATAAATAATGTGGAAGCTTTACTGAATCAATAGTCCAACCGTCGTCGCCGTCGCGGGGTATAGAAAAGTCAACCGATTATCCAATTTCTCATACCGTATGTGTCCGGTGTAATTACAGTTTCAATCATATGTTTATGCTCACATGCACTTCAAGCCCTTTCTATAATCCCCGCGGCGTCGTTCTGACGACAGATTTAAAGTTTTAATCTTGGGAAATACTGTCAATGAAGAATGCATGTGTTAGGTAATGCTGTACAATAACAAGGTAGAAGTGCAGAAACATTTTTTTATTTCATTTATTGACATATTTTGATCAAAGGTTTTCTCAGCAAGAACTTGAATTTAAAAACATTACGATGTAATATTAAAAGTTTTATTCTTATTTTCATATATATCTAAAACATAATATCAGCTAAATGCCCACCGTTGCTTAGTTGGCAGGAATAATTATTTTTCACGAAATTTTGCATTATATTGTGTAATAGAATTGGTGAGCAATTTCTTCTTTGAGTTCCTCTGTTGTCTCTGGGTGGTGTCCTAGACCGTACTATACAAAAAAACCCAGATAAAATAATCCAAAGAAGTTGAATAGCAACTTCTTGTAGGTATATTTTGGTATCCAAAACGAGAGATGACAAGACATAGAAACTTAGTTTGCAACGGTGTGTTGCATTCACTGTTTCAGTTGTTCTTCACAGTTTTAAGTTTTTCCATTATGTAGTTCATAAAGTTTCAGATCTATCTGATATCTGGTCATTAGACAGCAACTGTTGCATAACGCGCGATATTTTTGTCAAAATTTGTTGAAGAGTTCTGCGATGGAGGTTAAATTCCTGACAACGATGTCGGATGGAGGTGTTTGGTCGTTTTGCCATACTGATAACATCACAGCTGTGATGTTTTGGGCCGATGACGCGTATGGTTTATTTCGCCTGTTTAATTTCTTGCAAATTAAACAAAGCAAATTTCTTGATCAACTTTTCATTTCCCTAGTAGGCTGTGTCGGTCGCAAAATGAACGTGGCATTAGCAAATGGGCACAGTAAAATTGTTCCCAGTTTTGTAATGGGTTTTCACTATAGTTTTCTTTATTTATTTTCCAGACCGTAAAGCACTATTTTCGTAAAAGTCTATTAGGATAATTAACAAATATGGCTGACTCAACAATAGACAGTCGAAAATAGCGAGTGATTCCATATTCAAGTTCTTTCTGAGAAGAAACCTTTATTTGGTCAATTATTTCTGAAAATACGTATTTTGATATAAAATAACCCTTCACACGTATGCCTGATATAATTATGATCATACATCTATCTATGTCAAGGTTAAAGCCCTTCCTGCATACATTTAGCGATTTGTTTTTATTATTTCAATTAATTGCCTGCTAAAGCTTTAAAATAGAAAATTTAAGGTATGACATTACAAATGTAACGTTTACAGCCGCCTCAGTCTGTTTAATATCAAAGTAAAAATCTACGTAATTTTTGAAATTTGATTGCTGATAATATCGTTAAGATGTGTTGATGTAATCCGTATCTTAGGATTTATCAATCATCAACTTTCATATCATTTTTAAACCTTAACAAATGGCTTGACATGGGAAATGCCTATTGCCAGCAATGGATCCAGCTGACGAAGATAAAACAGATAATCCTTATGTCAAGTGGCACTTAATAGTCATTAATATTATAGTGTTTAAAATTAATATACCCTACTTTAGATAGTTCACAGAGATAGTTCACAGCATTACCAATTAATATTAATAGCTGTAGCAATATTGTTATAAGATCAAGAGGTAAACTATCAACATTCTTATTTCCCATTTATAATAGAAACATTTCATATCCATTTTTGTATTATGTTTTAATTTTATTTCAATTATGATTTGTTTTTATTTCTTAACATTTTTGTTTTCCCAATCCCTGTAGACGATTCGTCGCTTAGCGACAGTTTTGCCGAGAAACCTGCGCAAGAATCGATCGATGACGTCAAGAAAAGAATTAAATCGTTGAAAGTCGATAAAGAAAACGACGATGGTAAGACTTGATCATAATATTATAAATTGGCAATCACACATTTTGAATTGGCTTACAGGTCTTTATTCTAAGCAAAACATTATAAATTCTAAAAGTATTTTTACACTTTCGTTTTTTATATTTTGTTTCTACCATTCACGCACATAGCCAAATTATTTTGTTTTCGGTATATTTATTTAAAATTATTTTGCAGATCTAGCAGATATGCGAATAGGCAATAACCAACTTTGAGGAATATCAAAATTATCGCCTTGCATGTTACTTGTATTTGTAAAATGTTTGTAAAATTTTGACAGTACTATATCGGCACAATTATTTCAGTTTAGCAATAAGCACAACCTCGGTCCTCACCATTCCTAATTGAAAATTCCCCAATAAGCTTTATATTACAAAATTTCCTAATATGTCACATCAACAAAGCAAGCTCATATTTCGATCATGGTCATGTATATATCGTAATGTGCTCGTAAAAAACAAAGCTAAATACAATCTGTTTTTCTTTCCTTGGAATGCAGCTTAATCCAGAAGCACGGACATCTAAGGGGCATCTGCAAACACAATAACACTAGCGTTTTCGGTTTTATATATTACAGTTCTATATATTTATCTACAACACAAACCAGGCTTTCATATTCAGCCGCTGCGTCCCTTTAATTAAGCAACATGTATTCAATTTCTAAATGTAAACTCAAGAATTACAGGAATATCTTGTTAGGTAGATAAAGTATAGAGCTGGCTCAAACATGATCTGAAGCTTGCGTCCGATAAAATGCGCTATTCAAAAGCCCAATAAAATGTTCACCTTGATAAAATAATGCCATCACAACTATTGATAGAATTAGAAGGTTCGCACATGTAACGATAGGTGACTACTTCTATTGGTGTCTCCGTAAATTCTTTCCATCTTTATTGGTTTACTTTTTTTATTATAATTCAGGGTTTATATGTCTATAAATCCTTAAAGTGTTTACTAGTAACGTCTCTAAATGTCTTTATGTAGAGAACATTCATCTTGCATACTTAGACGATGTTATTATTCTTTCTCGCTCAACAAACGAGCATAGAAAGAGAAGAAGTCGTGGCATTATTATGTCAAGTAATATGATGTTTCACTGTTATTCCTCTCACCTTTAACATAATTTGAGCGTTGAATATGTATAGAATTTATGGCTGTTCGCGATCTATTGTTTATTTCTTACTATAAAGTTTATAATCTATATCACTGTGTCATATCTTCATCCTTGTTGTTATCTCGTGTGTCGTATATTATGAATAACATTAATGTTATATGACAATATAGCTGTTTTGTTCCATACCTGATAAATTAAATATAAATTGTATATATGGTAATATAATTTATACCTCCTGTTGTACCACTGATTCATAGTTGATCTGTATTACAATATCATAAAATAAAATATTTAATCGTACTATTTCACTTTGTAGTGCCAGTGAGTAAAATTTATGACGGCATTAGCTATTGGTGTAAAAGATCTACTACAGTTGTATTGTATTCTTATCTAATCGAGTTTTCTGAATGGTACCTATTTTAATGTCTACTGAATGTTATATATGTCTAAGTATCCATAAGGTTATATAATAGCTGTAACGCCACACAGTTCACTCGATTTGGCTCAGTAGCGGTAACTGTAAGTATATCTTGTTTCAGTTTTGACATTGCTAATACGACCTTTTTGAATTCTTTCGCTTCATATTTCTTACGCTTCGAGTGTCTGTGCCTATCTTTCTTAAACTTCATTTCCCTTTTTCGCTTTGGTATTTCTCAAAGTTGGTCATCGCTTCAACAGTTAACTTTACATTTAGTATGTTTTGCAGCGTGTAGCAATGTTGAAACTTATGTGTTGTATATAAAACTGTGTTGTCGGAATCTTTCTAACATACTACTTCCATCTTTTGAATCCATAACTTTAGAAAAGCGAAGTTTAAATGTAGACGTCCTTGTGATACGCGTCCTCGATAGTGAAACGCGTGAGACTCTATTCGAAACTCTATAAGACCGTATTCAAATGTGTGACATTATCATACCAGCCATAGAGCAGCGACATATCACTATACTTGACTGTGAAAGTCAATTACATCTGTTACTGCCGATTTTTGAACACAGTTACAAAAGCTTTGGAGTCTTTTGGCTGACAACATTCCGGTCCCTTCTTGCCTTTTGTAATTATTTACATTTAGAATTTAAATAAATATTACTCTGAGGAATAATCCAATGTTATTAACAAGTTGTGTAGAATTTTAGATTATAAACTCATGTATAATTATATAAGTATATAAGGGGGTGTTGGAGGGAGTGATCGTACAGGCCTACAGAACTGTCGCCATTTTGTTTAAATATTTGTCTGATGCAGCAGTGACATGCACGGGTACGATGCGAGTAAGCGGGCGTGTTATAATCGTCTAATCGGTGTCCATTATAAACAAATACTTACTCTATAGATCTGAGCATAATTATTTAACTCTGGAAATTTAATGATTTGGCTATGGCGTATCAGTGAATATGCAAATGTTATCCAAAACAACATTTATAATTATCAGCAATATTAAGTAAGTTTAATTTTAAACATATATTGAGTGTTTGAGTTAATCAGTATTACTTAGCGACGTTATATTATATATTAATCGACACATGAATAATTGTTTAGTAAACGTTACAACGTATAGTTACAGAATGATAAATATTGGCATTTATAGTTAGTTATTATGAATTGAAATAATTATATTATTCTAAAATAATATTGGTGTTGTTATTTCGCATTCCAATATAGAAGTATTAGTAAATATTTATAAATGTATCTGTATTTCATCGGTCTTATATATGATGTGATGAGTTACGTAGGCTTAATAATATCACAAAAGCAAATTTTTCTTGGATGTATTGATAATACGATAATGATAACGATAAATATACACTATTTATGATGACTATAACGTTAAAAGTCTATAAACTCTATAACAAAACTTGTCATTAAGGTAAAAATGCCTCTGCAATTCAAATGCAATACCATAAATACAGAAATATGTACTAGCGCTAGGCTACTAGTCCGCATCATCACTTATTGATTTGTCAAATAGTGGTAATAATACATTAACAGCAATGAAACATCCAGTTTAGTATCTCATTCTTTCTGCAAATTATATATATTATAGTAGATATTTTTAATTAAGATTGTTGAAAATTTATATGTTAATTACGAGACCCAAAATTAACATTTAATGAATTTTATGGACCTAGTTGCGAAGGACTGCCGCTAAGAATGTTCATGGTTTGAGTCCACCCTCGTGGAGGGTGACCTTTACTGTTTGGTGGTAGGGCATTTTATGAATGGGTGTCTAACAGCACTACACGGCGCTTACAGTACTCTCGGTCCCGCGTGGTACCGTGAGCACTTCATGCCGATAGCGCAGTCGATTCGTGGCTCAACTGCCACACCAAGTGAAAAGTTAAAGTATAATGAAAATCTATGGACGCTTTTGCTCGATTTGAATAATCACGCAAGCGGCCGTTAGCGTGCATATTCAAATTGATCTAATCGTGAGTACTCTTAGCAACGTTAGTACGCTGGCGTAATTCAGAACGCGCCCTGTACATGGCAAATGCCGCCATTTTGTTTTCTATCTTTATTGACGCGACTTACAAGCAATAACTTGGTTTTTCAGAGCAATGGGAGAAAGAACTGGAAGCGGAACTAAAGGAATACGAAGTGGTGGCCGATAAAAGCGACGACAAGCAATGGGAGAAGGAATGCGATGATCTACTCGGGGATGACGTCGATCTCAAGTAAACTTAATACTATTGATAGCGGTTACCATATTGTTATGTTTATGATCCTATATATTGTACAGTGGGTATATTGAAAGCTGATGTTTGCCGTCTATGCTCATTCGATGATTCGGAAATAGTTTATGGTTCCAACTAGGGGTCCTTAATGTCTACCTAGGGTGCGTTCGGAAATTATTGGGTGAATGTAAAAGGTACAGGATAGCGGAAATCACCTTGGTGAATTTTTATATTTACTCGAGGTATTCGAAGAACAAGTAAAACTTCACATGACAGTTGAATATGTTACCCGATGCAAACTGTTTTGCAGATGAGGTATTCACCTGTCAGGTAAATGGTAGTCAGTTGGCATTTGAGTGTTTTACTCCATGTTAAAAAAAAACATTTAGTATAAATATATATATTTTTTAAATATCAATGTGAACCTTTTATGCTTCTATAAAATATTTTCTAAGTTTTTAGTGATTCTTTTTTGTAATTGAAAAATATATAAAAGATTGGGGAAATAATTAAGACTACTAGTTACTTGTGAATCAGTTGCTGCTCGTTCGGAAACGTCTAACATATTACATGACGTTTATCCTTAATTAACTGATAAGTGTTACACTGCTGAGAAATCACTCTTTTTTTACGCAGCCCTAGAATTGCAATAAAAATTAACTTTATTTTGTCATTTCAATACATTCGCGCTTCGTTCTCAACGTAAAATTTCATACTCATGGTCATCTCTGTCAATATTCTAAATAGACCACAAAGCTTAAAAAGGTTTAACGTAACTAACTATACCAACCTAACTTTCAAATGTTCAAAGTTATATTAACGTAGTACATGAATATGTATACACGGTCACTATGCTCAATTCAGACATTTAACATGGCTGGCTTGAACATTTAATACATATCTATAATACAACCTTTAAAGGTCACAGTATTATATGCAGGTTTATTATAAACATACCAGAATGAGAATCAGTTCAACACTTCTCTAATATAATCAAAATGCAAATATTGCATTTGCAAAGCAAAAAATACACATCACATTTGATCATTGTTATCTATACAGATAATGTAGATATGTGCGAGCGAGAAAAGTGTAAAAGGGTTCTTTAGTGCTGGAAATAGCCGTTGGTAGCTCAAACTCTTAAACAGTTGTTACTGTTGATTGTTATCGAATAATATATATTTGCATAGGTATATAGCTATACCAGCACCCGAGGAAAATTAGTACCGATAAAATTATTATACTTCGTACTTAATATTGACAGATAAAGCAATATGTCTTACCTTGGTCACACGCGCAAAAGACATATAATATCGATAATAATAATTCAGGCAACTTAGCATTATAAATAACACAGGCCAATAAGATATATTCGTTAAACTAACACAGATAATAGTTTATATGGCAACAACTTATTCCACACGTTTTTCCTGGTGACGTGACGCGTTGGGCGTCAGGTATCCGATCGAGGGAACGCCGGTACTTGACTCCCTTCGACCAAAATTCAACTTTCGTGAAAGTCTGGAGTTCGAGAGGGGGCACTCTCACCACAGACGCATTAATAAAAATATGAATTTTACAAAGTGGTATGGTATTTTAGGAATGCCCTTGCTAGCTACCACCCTCAAGTAGAAACTGCAGCAGCTGTTCTCGAGAGCTAGTAATTTTAGGTTAGCCCGATCAACACCTTCGACCCCATAATCGTTTACCATCATGTGAGATAGAAGAATCTAAGAGACAGTAGTATTGGCCATAATCCAGTACGTGGACCCAGTGTGTCTTGGCAGAATAGCTAGAGGCCAGCCGGATTTGTAGATCGACTGAAAGCCAAAGCTTAAAGACATAGCTTAATGACTGCCTGTAAGGCACCTGTAAGGGTTGCCACCCTTAGACACCTTAACGTGCCCTCCGAATCACGGAAGTGTTGAGGTGTTATTGCCACTAGCGGTTGCTTACATGGTTCATAGGCTAAGATCGTCCGCTTCGGCGCTTCGATTGCGCTCCATTGATTATATTTAAAAGATTTAAGTTTTACTGCCAAAATTATTGAAATATATAGGGTTGGACTTTTGAGAATATTTAGTAATTATTAAGAGAAGGGAATAATATGAAGAACTCTTAAATCCCGTCCTTATATATACAATAAATAAATGAAGGAAGTCGTGGATGTCCTAATAATATTAGATCTTTTAAATGTGCATGGATTTATTACAACAAATTAAGTCCGATTAATCTTAAATTAATATTTTCACAACCAATTATTATGACCAAAATAATATTTTGATTCCCTTCTCGATCTCAAAAAAGCTACATACCCAAATAGTTTATTAAAGTTAATGTTATAAATATATTGGTGTCGATTCTGCACTAATCATCTAAATTTAAAATTATCCAAACTATTCTAGTTCTTTTTCTGTTCATACTGAAATCCACATTGCTTACAACAACAATTATAATGACCATTCTACAATTAATACGATTATTTAATTCAATTGTGGACAAAGCATGAGTTTAGAGAGCACTGAGTTACATGACGTCTACATTTGCGTAAATCATACCACAATTGACACAAAAGTCAGCTTCAAGGACCGTTATTAGCAAGTTATACGAATTTCAATTTTAGGTTTAACAGAATAAGAACTACCATAATTTATAAAATTAATGATTGAATAAATATTCATAATAATATATTTATATTAATAATTATTTATTAAAGAATTTTAAGTTTAGTCTATTTATATAGAATCGATACCAATATAATATTTTAGTTAAAAGTTAAGTATGTTGTATAATTTAGTAGCTGTTTATGTCGATGTTAAGTATATTGTAAATATTGTTTATTATACACGCATTTCTTTGAAATTATAATTATATTAATAACTTCTTTTAATTACATGTTTCACATTTTACTTCTTTGAATAATAATGTGATACTCTCTTTTTAATTATAATGAAAAATTAAAGAGCAAGCCCAATATTTATTGTAACGTGGCTTCTACCGTTTTTATATTTTACAAAATTAAGTTTGTGTTTTGTTGGTTCTCATTAGGTTTTATTTCAAGTACTTATATTAAGCATTCTGAACTTAAACAGAATAATTAGAGTATTAATGATATAAATTAAATTAACTTTTGTATAGAAATGTCGGCTCTCGTGTCGTGTTTAATGTAATATAAGTTCTGATTTCCAAAATAATAATAACTTTATTATTTGTAAAGTGTAGCTGTTTCTGTAGATTATTCCATGTTATAGACATTCCCATTTGTCATTTATAATAAACGTGTGATTGTAAAATTGTTGTAATTTATTTTATTACTGAAGAATTTCCGAATTCCTCTACCGCTAAGAATTGAACTGACGATAGTCTACAAGAAAGGTGAGAAGTTTATTACAAGTAAGATGTATAAAATTGCTTAATTTAGATTTTTTATGTAACGGACAGCATTAAACTCTGCTGACCCAGAGCGCGCGTACCCTTCCCGGGGGTCCACGGTGCGTACTTTTCCATGTTTATATGCATATGCATTATGTTTACTCTGCATCAAATTTAAAAGAAATACATTTACGACGAACTTGTTAACGATCTCAGTTACAACAAAACAGTAGTTCTGTACAAGAGTCCAACGGACCGATAACGTGCACTCGTGCAGAGTGCACGTTATCGGTGCGTGCCAGATGCGCAGTGTAGGGACTAGGCGCCCGCCGGCGGCGCTTGTTACCACTAGAACCTTAACAGTAGAAAAGATGAGTGACAGTTGGCAATAAAGTGGCTCCTCTAGAAAAATAAACCTATATAACAGTACGCTTATGAGCTCAATCTATATCTTAAGGCTCATGCCTCATGATAATACAGTAGATGATATGTAGCAGTAGACCTCTTTGTGCGAGATCCTCTGGGGAGGTACTGCCTGCATACCTACGGCAAGCAGTAATGTTCACATTACAACCTGAGACGGTTCCACTTTGTAATTTGAGTTTGTAGGGTATAGTTGCCGTTGAAATTACAGGCACATGAGACTTAACAACTTAAATGTATCTAAATGATGGGCGCAATGCAGTTCGCAACATGTGACGGACTGCATCTGTTAAAGGCAGAGGTTATCATTTAACACCAGGTAGGCAGCATGCTTGTTCTATCACAACATAAGAAATGCTTACTTACTAAATTCCGTGATATGAATGCTTGATTTTTATGACTAAAAAAAGTCATCATTTGCCGTGGTACCATTAGACAGTTCATTTGATGGTACCACGGCAAATGTATTTGGTCGTTGTAGGTACCATTGCAATGGTACCACGAAAATGCTGTTTTCTATTAACCTTTGATAAACACTTATGTTTTACTTAATTATTTGCCATAACAGCTTAAATTACATATCTAACTTAATAACAAAATAAGCGCATAATGTTAATCGAAGTAATGAAGAACGCTAGTATCGACAAGTTTACGAAAACGCGCGAATCTACCCCACTCCTGGTGATAAGATAGTGCTGGCACGGTAATATTATCTATAATATTACCTTGGTGCTGGTGTTCCTTACCACAAAGAGTATCCGGATCGACTGACCAACATAAGTACCTACGCTCCCCAGCCAATCCAGGGAGCGGTTTCCTGAGAGAGGCCCACTGGATGAAATCGTAACTAATTACTGCATACAACCTTCGGTATTCAATGCAAACATTACATAAGCAAACTGACCATGCTCAGCTCAGCTCCGGTCCATGCTATGGCACAGCGCTGCGCAATCCCTAGATAATCACAGGTAGATACGTGAGCACTTCACTTTGGCGACAGATGACGTATTCACTGGGCATGATGCAGAAGTTATGAACTTGAGGTTTGAGAGTAGGTAGGTATATTACACGCGATGCATTTAGGTCCGGGAATTGTGCGAGGCAATATTAGTCATAACTACCCTCAGTTAAGCAATCATATCGAAGTACCTACTTACCATTGTAAGTCGACACCAGCTGTTTCCAACTAATAATTGCGAGGTTTCAATAAGCAGTATGCCAATACTGACGTCGATGTGATGTTATCGATGCACATTAGATAGTTTTACTATCTTTACACCCTTATTGTCCGAAAGGTATTGCTATATATACCGACTAGAACATTTAGAGAGGAGTTGAGCCAGACAGGCGCGGTGCGGCGGCCAGCCATATAACCGAAGCAAATAACTGACTCCACAGAATCATACTTATACTATGAATTCGAAAGTGTGCGCACATACTAAATAGATTATTTACTAAGGGAGCAAATAACCAGTTTAAAGACGAGTGTTTCTTTGAATCCAGAGGGGAACCAAGGATTCTGGAGTAGAATCACGAGTGTAGCGAGGGATTCTAAAGTGCAGCGAGGAATTCAAAGTTACTCAAGCTTAAAATTGTTTTTGGCTCCCTAGGTGGATGCTCTAATTTTTATAACCCTCTTTTAGAAAATAGGTATGAATAAGAATAGTACGTTTATTTAGAACATAGATTATAATTAGACAAAATAAGACATAGCACAGAAATAGAGGCTAATGTTTATATTTAAACAATTATGGAAGTGCATCGTTACAATTTTACGACTACCATTCCGGTCAGTTATCGATTTATTTACAGCTTTAGAAATAGTCTCAGAAAACGTCGTCTCAGGATGTTGTTTTTGAATATATTATTGGCTAACTTATAAAAAATATTAAAATTTATAAAAATATTAAATTTTAAAAACAAAATATACTATCTGTAACCATACAATGATTGATCTCTTTGATGATTGGAACTTTACTATAATATCGCCATTCTAAATCTTAATTACTTTTAGTCCCTCGGGGATTAAAAAGCTATTTTACTCCCTGTTTACGGAGAGCAAACTAACTCTTTTCGAATAGATGTTTTAAAAACTTATATACCTACACACTTTATGTGCAAAACTTCGTACAGTGTTCCCATAGATCCTTGTTTAAGACTACGAGCGTTTTGATCCCGATTTACTGAGAAGTATAGTATACTTCCCGAGAGAGTTTGATATTACATGTTTCCACGCAGGTTGAACCGCGGCTGGAAGCAGATACCTATGTGGGGCAAGGCGAACATACACACATCAAAAGTGCCGAGGGATCATGTATATTTTGAACTATAACTGAATTAAAACGAATATAAAAAAATAGGATTTTTACTATGTTTATTGTAAAATTATATTAATTAATAATCTGTGTTTCTACCATTTACACTAATCACACAAGCACAACGATTTGGCATGCTTAAAATCAGTTCATCAAAATCACTTTGAGGAATGGCCGCCCACGTTCTGTCTAGGTAACAAGTCAAAAAGCTGTTGTGGGGTATGCACGGCATCCATACTTGGCAGAGCTCTTTCTAGCATATCGCAAAGGGATGATCACTTCTGAAACAATACTCTCCGCATAAATCTGAGCATTGAGGTTGCCCCTGATCCAAATAAGGTCTGTTTAAAACTTACTTGATTTACTTGAAAACGTACTTGATCTCTAGGCACTTTTAATGTATGCAATGTATATATGATAATTAGTGGAATTGGGTATGTTTTGTTCTGTTACTAAGTACCTATATATATTCAGTTATAGCACGTTACTGTTACATAATCTGGGGTTATAGGGCATGCCATAATGTACATAATTGCTTAAGTAATGGTTCGCATGACATTATTTACGAGTGCTGTTTGATACTCTTGTATGCACAACGCAAGTGTCAACAGCTAATATTGGTATTCTAAATAACCTCCATTCTGTCTAAAACATGTACCACCCTACCTACTTAGGTATTAATAATATCATATGTAATCAGAATATAAGCCATGTTGTGTTCGGTGCTTGGCTACAGGTAGGGAATGCAAAAACGTAGGTTAGAATGGCTTCGTAGTGTAGTTCCGTTTCAATTCTTATTTGTGCCGTGGCTCCACAGTGCAATAGGGCATGCTCCACGGTTTCTTCTTCAGCCTACAGCCTCTACAGAGAGGACTATATGTTGCTTCAGTTTTGTGCAGAAAGTAATTCAGGTTACAGTGCAAAGAGGCTTACAACAAGAAGCTGACAAATAACCTGCTGAAGCTACAGCGGCTGTAATTTTGCAGCTTCCTGTTTAGAGTTGGAAACATGGAATTTTCGTATTTAGAATCATTTAACTTATCTCACAGGTTTTGTTTTTCTCTCTCGGTGTGGCGACGCAATAGTTCCTGTATTTCCACTGATGATGGCTTGCATAGGCTCTTTGCGTCATCACATACCTGTTCTGTGCCCCGTTTTGACTAGAGTATCTGCCATGGTATTACCCGGGCACAAGTTCACATGTTTCCAAAGAGTGTGGAAAGTTTAAGATCCGCTAACTTTGTTTTTCGTGTAACTTAAGTAACTTCGTCTTCTGTGGGTTTACAGATAGACTGTGCCTTTTAGGTAGGTACACCATTTCTCAACTACGCGAAATGCATTCTGCATTTTCTCGCATAAAGTCGCCTCTGATAGTCCAGACCAGGGATCATTACAACTAGGTCATCAGTGTATCCTATGGTGACCATGCCGTCGTTATTCCGGAGTCCAACCAATTCATTCACTACCACTGTCCATCGTAGAGGTGACAAATCCCCCTCCCCCCATTTATCACGATTTCTTCTGACTCTATACAACTGTAATTTTGATTCGATGCCGTGTTTTCTATATTCTTGCCAATTTTCATCATAATTGATATTTATTTCTCGGTTGAAATCGCTATAGATTCCAATAGGTACGGAGTCTCAAGGAGGAGATGTCCATAAATCCATACGCATCATAGATAATGAGAACAGTAGAATTTCATTCATAAATGGACGATATCGTCCACGTTGATGCCAAGGGAATAATATATGTTACCCGTACCATTATGGATACTAGTATTAAGCAATTATTTAACGATACCTTACCTTAAATTATGTCTTGCAATTTGTAAATCATTAATAATTACAAGAAATGACTCAAATTAAATAATTGCAACCTTGAGCGAGTGCTTGTATCGTTCACAGAGTGTAACAATTCTGCAGGCACTCGGCCGAATCACTGACATGTCAGATGTTACATTACATACGACCTAAACCTTGTCGACTTAAGATCTTGTAGTCAAGTCGTAACTACCACTGAGATCAACCGTGCTTCTGTATTTGTATATAATGATACATATTTAAATATAAACAATTATTTTACAACAAACTATTAGCGATAAAATATTATAAGAGATCTTATTTATTGAAAGTTTTTTTGTTTAATTGAAAGATAAACAACAGAGAAAATTATGAAGTGTAAAGTGATCCTAAATAAAGGGATGGTTACCATCGTACTCTTTATTATTGGTAAGTTTTCATTGTTTTGTTCTTTGATTTTGAAGCGTAACGTAGCTTACTTAAGTTAAGCAACTTCCGCCGCGGTCACGACTTCAATGGGTGATCGCCAGTGGCATAACTATTGAGTGCTTCAGAGGGCACGTTAAGCTGTTGTCGGTCCGGGTCGTGGTCATAAGATGGTAGTCGTTATTGCATGGTGGTAAAGCATTTTGCGAATGCCCGATTGGCTAGCTACCACTATCAAGTAAGAAACCTCTCAACTCTCTAAGTTTGTGGTGTGTTGTAAATAAAGAAAAAAATTAAGTATATACTTACGTAGGTATACTTTTTTCCTTTATTAACAACACGCTATAAACTAAGGGCCTGTTTCAGAATGTCCTAATAAAGTTTCGGGTTGCTATGCAACATATTAAATAACTGAATGATAAAAATTACAGTTATCATGCAGCGGAGCGTTTCAAGCTTTAACCGATGGATAGACTAAATCGATGAATGTGAAACGCAAATATAGTGTTTAAATATAACATTCTGAAACAGGCCCTAAATATAACACAACAGTCTCTTAGTTGTCATCAAAATCTTTTCAAACAAATCATATTGCTAAACCTAGCACGGCTAGCTACCACCCTCAAGAAAAAATGTCGCTAAGCAGTCACTTGCTTAGAATAGTAGCAACTTGTTGCTACTATTCTAGGCTTAGCCTGAACAACTTTTTTTTATTCGAGTCGTATTTACTCTGTTTTCATGCCTTGTTGAAAAATGCGTGATGCGTGCAATTTCATATTTGTATTTATTAATTTCAAGTACTTCATAATGCAGAATCCTACCACACCGAGGCCCGAATCGCACTTGACCGTTTTTGCTAGTGTCATAGTTTCAGCCGACTTCCAAAATAAGAGGAGGTTCTGTTTTTTTTGTCTGATTCATGATCTTAATTTATTGATTATAATGATTAAGTATATCTTTGGTTGTTAGAATCACAGAAAAGAGAAAATAGTATTTTATATCTCTATGGTTAGAATATAAAGTGCAACTTTAGCCCGCCACGCGACGGGGAAAAATTTAAATATAATTTTATTGAAATTAATTAAATTATTTTTTTATTGTAAACATATAGGTAAACAAAATGAATAATATCGCAACCTATAAGTATTCCCCATTTAAATAATCATAGGTAAGTAATTATTTAATTTAGTATTATGACAAAAAATTAAGTGTAAAAGACAAAAAAATACATATTATGAAGGTTAATTACAAAATTTGCTTTAATTACCAAATAAAATCTACATATTGTAGTACCTACTAATTTAATTCACTACCGCCTTTAGAAAAAAAGGAGTCAGGATCTATACGGAAAGAATGGGCAAGACACTCTGGGCCATTATTTTTAAAAGTTGTTTACTATGTAACCCCGTGTATGGCCCATGGGGTTCCGGGCTAGAATGTCACCCCCATTCACAAGAGTCATATGAGTTGGTCGAAATAAAGAATTATTATTATTATTGTTACCTGTGGATGTCGTAAGAAGCAACTAAAGGTAAAATACTGGATGGTGGGCAGCAGCGCCTTCTGAGGAACTGATATCTTAAACTGTGATCCCTGAGACGCCTGCCAAGCATGGGGTTATGGCAAACCCTTAATGGGGGAGGCTGTGTTCTGCAGTGGACATTTCGGCTTATACAGTACAGTACATTAATATGTAACAGGTATTTTTTTTATGAGATTGTGATGAAATAGGCACGAGGCCTACCTGATGTTAAGCGATAACCTCGGCCTATAACAGATGCATTTCGTCACAAGTGATGAAGTGCACTGCGCCCGTCACCCTGAGCCGTACGGTTGTTAAATCTCATGTCGGTACTTACCTGTAATTTTATTAGCTCTCAAGGTCTGCTGCCGGAACCCACTATAAAGTTTAGCGACAGATTTTCTACTTGCGGGTGGTAACTAGCCAGGCGAGGATTCGCAAAATGCTCTTCCACCTTGCGGTGAAGTTCAAGCCGGTGGTGGGGATCGAACCAGGGACCTGCGGCACCGCAGTCCATAGCTATATTAGCGCTTGGCATTATTGCTTTGAAAATGTATGTGTAAATGTGGTAGTTATATTATACATATACTTATGTACTGTATATTTATATTTACTAGTAGAGTTCGTAATTGGCAGGCGAACGCTTGGTATAGCCGGAAATAAGTAGCTACCTATCTACTTGAATTCGTTTCATGTGCAACTTGTATTTTCCCTCTTAGAGCACTGTGATATGATTAAGATCTTAACAATTATAAATGAAGCGGGAACACACTTAGGTTTGGAATACAACGCTTGTAATACCGGCGGGCACTGGACTTTAGAGGAATCATATTATATTAAATTACACACGCTTCCACAAAAAAGGACATTCAATTTAAAATACTATTACCGCTATGATTTCCTCTGTTGAACAAATGCCATCCACCATTAGGGGGATTGCCAGAATCCCCACGCTTGGCTGGCGTCTTGGGGATCGCAGTGTAAGTTGGCAGTTCTTTAGAAGGCACTGCTACCCAGCTTCCAGTATTTTTCCCTTAGTTGCCTCTTACGACACCCACGGGATGATATGGGGAGGTGTTATTCTCACCCCACGGGGCCGGGAAATATATACAGGGGGATGAAATTCTTTGCCAACACCCGACGGAAGACTTTCCCACCAAAATCTTCCATTATTTAAGCTAACATCTGACACTGATGTCTTCTCTTAGTTCTATTGTGTCAAGTTTTATTTGTGTTCTACTGTTTAATTCAGTTAAGTTGTACTTGCTTACAGAATAAATTTCTTATAAATGTTTGGTCACGTTAGAAATAGTTTTTTCTATTTAATCCCTCTGAGATTTGCCAGCCTTCTTATATATTCGCATTGCTCGTTTTAGTAAGCCAAAAGGGGTATCTATATTAAATCCCCACAACGAAATATGACATATCACTGAGGAAATACAAAATAAACCAGCGGAAATGTAGGAAATTATTTCTATGTTCATGAATTAATATATATATATTTTTATTGCTGATAGCTAAGCCTTTGACCACAATCACACGTGATGGTAAGTGATGATGTGGTAGAAGGTGTTAACAGGCTTAACCTAGAATTACTCTGGCTCTCAAGGACAGCTGCCGGAACACACCGTTAGGTGCTTGGCGACAGATTTTCTACTTGAGGGTGGTCGCTAGCTAGGCAGGCATTTACAAAATGCCCTTCCACCATGCGGTGAAGCTCAAGCCCGCGGCGGGATTCGACCCATGGACCTGCTGCGCGGCAGTCCATATCCAAAGCCACTGAGCTATCACTGCTTCAGAATAATAGCTACAAACAGAATAAGTTATTTATTCTCTACGTAATTTCTCGCATTCCATACTGTGAAAGTTTAGGAATCAGTGTGCGGTACTCTTTGGGTGAAATACTTTGGAAATATTCATCGATTTATATAGAAAGGGGTACCCTCTAACATCACTATAATTATTATATGTTCTAATTAAAGTTTTTTTTTTATCCGGCGGTATGCCTTTATTAAACAAAATACTACGAACTACATATATAAAACACTACAGCTACTACAATAAAAGCATTTAGACAATCTATAAGTCATAGCAGACTCTTAGGAAGTCTAAATGCTCGAGCCCACTCCCAGCTGGCAGCGTGGCCAGCATGCTGGCATCATTGCCCCGTTGAATTGCAATGCTTATTCGTTGAGCCAAATATGTGCCAGCATTTTGATCACGCGTCGCATCGACCAAGCGCTCAGATAAGTTTTGGAAAATAATAATAATAAATACACTCAGCAATAGTTGAGTCAGATAATAATTTTACACCTCTAAATTTAGTTAATAGAAATAAAGAATTTACTTATTGCTGAACATACAAAAATAGCTAAATGGCGTGGTAAAGAGTTGCACGGCCGTCACATACATGACCTAGAACAGCCTCATATTGATCAGGTAGCTTCCAATAAATGGTTAAAATTGGGTGTACTATTGCCAGAAACAGAAGGATTTACAATAGCAATCCAAGATCAAGTTATCAACACAAACAATTACAAGAAATTTATTTTAAAAGACCCTAATCTACTAAATGATAAATGCAGAAAATGCCAACGCTATTCAGAAACAATACAACATATAACCGGCCTGCCCTAGCTTAACTCAGTCAGATTATACACACCGACATAATCAAGTAGCCAATATAATTCATCCCGAAAACAGTCACACCATTTTATCAATATTGTTCAAAACCTGTAATGGAAAATGCCGGCCACAAACTATACTTTGATAGAGCAATAATTACAGATAAGACCATCCACAATAACAGACCTGACCTAACTTTAATAGACAAGCTAAATAAAACAGTGTATATAATCGATATAGCAGTACCCAACACTCATGATCTTCAAAAGACAATTAGAGAAAAAATAAATAAATATACTGAATTAAAAGAAGAAATACTCAGAATATGGAAAATGGACAAGGTATATATTGTGCCACTGGTATTATCTAGTACAGGAGTAGTCCCAAAGCACTTACTACAATCACTCAAAGTAATAAACATCTCGGAAAACACCTATATGACCATGCAGAAGGCTGCAATTCTAAACACCTGTCGTATTGTAAGAAAATTCTTACAAGACGATGTAACAAACCAACAACCGTAACAACATGGAGCCCACTTGGCTTAGGCCCGTGGTCCTCATATATAAACCGAAATATCTTAAATATTTCGAGAAAAAATATAAATTTGTTATAATAGTAACAAAATAACATTAAAAACAAAATAATAATAATGCCGTAATATAATGTGGAGAAAATGTTATTCAAGGATATAACATGGACACGGTTACACTTACAATGTATATGATACGTTATAATAATGGCAAAGACAAGAAGACAAGCATGTAGTAGACGCACATAGGTACGGACCCTACTGAGACTCAATCAGGAGACGTCGCCTGATTTGACATTGCCATGTTCGAGGTACAGGTGCCGATTATTTACAAGCTCAATGGAAATATAATAAAATAGGCCAATGGCGTTATGTGAACTCTTTCAGGCGTCAAGTACCTATCTGTGACTCTGTCTTTTGTTGATCTGCTTTTCGTGAAACCCATGTGTAACCGTATCTTCGGGCAATATATTATGTTCATTAAGCCGTATAGAAGTTTCTGAGCATACATTTTTCATATAATTTGTTTTGAGTAGGGAGAGTAGATTTACTAGTATTTTATTAATAGGTTCAGGTTCAGCCCCCGACAAAAATATTACTACCAAGTACTTACTTTGATTTTACAGCGATTTTACTACAAAATACTTTGCTTCTATGAAATTTAATTTTGCGATACATTTTTCACAAAAACTGCGCCGAGAATACCGTTAAAATTATAATGTGTGAGTAACCTAATTATTTTAAGACAATTATACACATTCAGGAAGAACATTTATGTTAATTAACAACACAAAAAATAAGGGAAGTAGATAATAGCAAAAACTAATGTGAATTAATTTAAGTTAATTTAAAGAGTAATAATAACCTACTTAGTTATATTATAACTAAACAGTTATTATATGCAGTATTATAACATATTTAATTATCATTAGCATCATCACCGGTTGCGAACTTATAACGTTTTGATGCAAAAAGTTTTCTTACGATTTTTGTACAAGACTATTTTTACAATTGTTATCTGCAACAAAATCGAAGCAGTGATAGCTCAGTGGCTTTGGCTATGGACTGCCACGCTGCAGGTCCATGGTTTGAAAGCCGCCGCAGGCTTGAGCTTCACCGCATGGTGGAAAGGCATTTTTGCGAATGCCCGCCTGGCTAGCGAACACCCTCAAGTTGAAAATCTGTCGCCAAGCACCTAACGGTGTATTCCGGCAGCTGTCCTTGAGAGCCAGTCATTCTAGGTTAAGCCTGTTAACACCTTCGACCACATCATCACTTACCATCACGTGAGATTGTGGTCAAAGGCTTACCTATCAGCAATAAAAAAAAAAAAAAATACAAAATCTTTACTTAATAAATAATTACATTGGGTGACCTTGGCCTCATTTGTGACGATGGTAAAAGACCACATTCGTTAAAGACGAGTCATCGTTTGATGCGAGGATATGAAGCAATTAATGTCTATAATAAATACTCCTACTTGCAGAACTCCCATTCTCGATCGTTTGGACTTTGGAGACCATAAATAAGATTTGGTCGCAGCAACTCGTCACCAAAATGCTGACATATAGTAATTAAACAACTTTAAACGGTTTAAGTCGCGTATATTTTTCATTATTTTATCCCGACGTTTCAAACACTTTGCAGTGATCGTGGTCACGGGGTGGCTAATTGATTTTATTTGTCACATAAGTTATTAAGAAATTATTTGGTCTACCGTCAGATTTTTTTTTTATATTAACTGTATAATATTTTTGCTGACATATACCTAGGTACTATTCCAAGGCAACAAAATACGGCTCATATTTGTACCTAACTGGAATTATTAGGTTAGGATGAATGTAATTTATAATAAATTGATGTAAAAAATAAAATTAAAAATTAAAATTGTAATTTTTAATTTTTAATAATAA
The DNA here is from genome assembly GCA_963854805.1 of Plagodis dolabraria. Lineage (NCBI taxonomy): Eukaryota > Metazoa > Arthropoda > Insecta > Lepidoptera > Geometridae > Plagodis > Plagodis dolabraria. The sequence goes on along the minus strand of OY978460.1, from coordinate 1,999,870 downwards.
TGTAATTTATAGTAGCTGTAGTGTTGTATATAGTTCATAGTATTTTGTTTAATAAAGGCATACCGCCGGTAAAAAAAAAAAAAAAAAAAAAAAATTATAAATTTCTGTATTACAGTATTTTTTCTACGGATTTAAAGAAAAGTATAAAAACATTACAATATACGATTAGCTCTTATGAAGGCTAGGATATATCAAGAATAATATTCTTAATATGAATACAAACACTGTAGCATGCTAAAAGCGTACAAGTTTTTTGAGCATACACCCGGATCGTATCGTCCCCTATGTCGGCTTAAATAATAAAATTAGAGAATTAAATTCGTATCGTCGTTAGACTCGATGATCGGGCAGTTCAAATTATTTAATTATATCTTAATTTCAAAATAACTTTAGCTTACATCATCTTAATGCTATTCTAAACATGTTGATCATTAGGAACTTTCAGATATTTGAATATTTCTAGCTCTCACGGCAGGATTCTCTGGGTTTGTGAGACCTAGTTCACTCCAATAAGGTTATCTTACCCTTTTGACAAGTAAATGACTTGTGTGTGAAGGTGCACCTGGTGTGTAAAACCCGTGGACTCAAGTTCGAATCTCGCCCGAGACGAAATTTTTCTGTTGTTATTACTATAATATATTTTTCTGATATAAAAAATATTCTTGTTGAATATTATCTACTGGTAACTGTTACTTCCTGTTATCAAATAATATTACAAGCAAATTACAGTCTGATCAAAAGCGATGGATTCGATCTTGAGCCTTGGAAGTAATCTCAAAACTGACGTTGATAGGTTCCGGCATGTACGTAATGTACAGTCAAACTCAAGTTCGGCTTGGTTGCCGGCAATTTTTATATCTAATATAGTAGCTAGACAGGCCTACTGGCCTACTACCTGCACATCCTAAGCTCAAGTCCACCTTGGCAGAGGATTCAAACGTCACGCAAATATGCGCTATTTGCACTATATGCACGCAAACGGTCGGTTCATAACTTGCTAAACAGTCACCACGATAGCATAATGACGTCATCTTTGACGTCATCTTTGACGTCATTATGCTATCGTGGTGACTGTTTAGCAAGTTATGAACCGACCGTTTGCGTGCATATAGTGCAAATAGCGCATATTTGCGTGACGTTTGAATCCTCTGCCAAGGTGGACTTGAGCTTAGGATGTGCAGGTAGTAGGCCAGTAGGCCTGTCTAGCTACTATATTAGATATAAAAATTGCCGGCAACCAAGCCGAACTTGAGTTTGACTGTACATTACGTACATGCCGGAACCTATCAACGTCAGTTTTGAGATTACTTCCAAGGCTCAAGATCGAATCCATCGCTTTTGATCAGACTGTAATTTGCTTGTAATATTATTTGATAACAGGAAGTAACAGTTACCAGTAGATAATATTCAACAAGAATATTTTTTATATCAGAAAAATATATTATAGTAATAACAACAGAAAAATTTCGTCTCATATAAAAAATATTCTTGTTGAATATTATCTACTGGTAACTGTTACTTCCTGTTATCAAATAATATTACAAGCAAATTACAGTCTGATCAAAAGCGATGGATTCGATCTTGAGCCTTGGAAGTAATCTCAAAACTGACGTTGATAGGTTCCGGCATGTACGTAATGTACAGTCAAACTCAAGTTCGGCTTGGTTGCCGGCAATTTTTATATCTAATATAGTAGCTAGACAGGCCTACTGGCCTACTACCTGCACATCCTAAGCTCAAGTCCACCTTGGCAGAGGATTCAAACGTCACGCAAATATGCGCTATTTGCACTATATGCACGCAAACGGTCGGTTCATAACTTGCTAAACAGTCACCACGATAGCATAATGACGTCATCTTTGACGTCACCTCCGGCCGCAAACAACGCTCACAGAAAAGTGGTAGTGCAATGTATGCACAAACGTCAAACTCAAATCTTGACAGATAGATGAGGAGATTTTTATTGTTGTGGTTAGAATGTTGAACGTACAAACATCTGTTCACAAAAGAATGCCTTGAAATGCAATACTTCTATTATCAATAATTTATGTGAAGGGATTTTTTTGGGTCAATTGCGAAAAAGCAAATTGACAGTTAGCAGATGTTATAAGCGCGGCTACATATCGGTTCACATCGTTTGCGCGCAAACAGTGCATATTCTCGTATTTCAGTTATGAACCAAGCTTTTGCAATGTTTGCAGTGACAGCAGTGTTTGCGTGATTTAAACCGTAGTGTATATGTCGTGAGGTTCCGGGCTAGAATTTCACACCCTCTTTGCTACCTGTGGGTGTCGTAAGAGGCGACTAAATAAAAAGAGGCGGCAAAATACCGAAAGGTGGGCGGCAGCGCCTACTAAGGAACTGGTATCTCAAGCTGCGATCCTCAAGACGCCTGCCAAAAAAAGATTATAGTATCAAACAAATTTTGTACTCCTATAACTTGTTTGATATAATTTTCGCTTAGCACGCGATACTGCTTGTAATCATATTTAGAAATAAAGATTAATAAAGCTGGCCCTAATAGTGGAGGCGCTAGTTCAATGGTACATGTTATGGTTGCTGTGATGATGACACAAGCTTTAGCAACAGTTAGGAATCCTTAAAGCCTTCGCTGGGTTTGATGTATGCAGGTCAAATACAGCAGCAGATGGACAGAATGCCCTGTGTCAGTTTAGTTATTGCAGGTAATCTTTGAGACTCAAAATCTGCCAACAGTATCGATCTTACGTGTAAGACATCTACACTTGAAAGTCGTAAAAGTTATCGATGCGCAAGACTAGCTTTGCTTTATCTGGTCCAAGTTGGAGATAGGTTAGCCTTTGACCACAATTATAACCTGTTGGTAATCTGTCCAGACAGACTCTCGCGAACAGCTACCGAAAACTAAAAAATAATAAATAATGATCACGTAATCACATTATTTCTTGACACACATTATATTTCGACACCCGACTGTACCTCACCTGATCAGATGCAATTTACTACTTATTCTTAAATTCGAATAAATGATGCAAATGGCCTTGATGATTTCTCCATTACGGATAATGCCTGACCACAGATAATTCTGCAGTTACTACGATAATGCGCACACTTACAAGATTCACAAGTGTTATGACATTGTTCAGTATTGTCGGGAAATATGCCTATCAAGTGTTATGATGGAAGAAATTCAAATTGTGGAACGCTCTGCCGAAGAACGTATTTCCTTGCAGCTCATTGCCGCTCTTTCAAGCTGGGCGTGAAAAGACATCTTTCTGGTCATCATAGGGATGGCAATAAGCGTAGCTTACAGCTGTATTTATAGTCATCGCTTCTTGATTGAATCTTAGCTTACCATCAGGGGATGTGAAGTAACTTTAATGAAACACTATCAAAAAACCTTTTGCCTTTTTAGAGGTTTAAAGGCTCCAAAAAGGAGGATTTTAATCACACCGTATTCTCTTCACCGAGTAAAATCTACGATTTGTGCTATTTCCGGTAGTAGGTATACTACCCCGTCATCTGTAAATTTCCAGTGAGGAAACAGAAAATTAAATAAAAAAAATCACGTTAATTGTGTGGGAATCCTTTTTTTATGTTATTATTATCATTTGTAAGGCAATCCGACATACTAACACATATTCTGTTAAAATTTCAATCGAATACCTTTATTGATACCAAAGATACAGCCTTTAAAAGTTTGACGGTCGGAGACACAGCCGAGGCTTTGTAACAGGTCCCGTTTTCTAATAAACGACGCCGTATTACTATGAGGCCCGAAACAGAATAGCTGCAAAAGTAATGCGATATAAAACTCAAGTCGTCAGTGGATAACTAACGCCCAACCAATTTAGTTAAAATATATCAGATTGACAGCTATCTCACCTAATGCTAGAAAGACTGTGCCTGATAGTAACATTACGGTTTAAGTCATGTAAACACTGCTGTCGTTGTTTTTTTTTTTAAATATTATTGTGACGGAACAAGCTCGAGGTGCACGTGATGTTAAGCGGGCTAACCTCTGCCTATAACAGATGCATTTCGTCACAAGTTAAGAATCGCACTACAATTGTCGTGACAACTATGTGTCAATGTGACGGGCGTCAACTAGTTATTAAGTCTCATGTGCCTGTAATTTCACTGGCTCTGCCGGAACACACTGTTAGGTGCTTGGCGACAGTTTTTCTACTTGAGGATCGTCGCTAGCCAGGCGGGCATTCGCAAACATGCCCTTCCACCATGCGGGGAAGCTCAAGCCCGCGGCGGGATTCGAACCATGGACCTGCCCCGCGGCAGTCCATAGCCAATGCCACTGACCATCACTGCTCGCAAACAATTTGAATCGATTAGCCTATACCTATACCTAAAAGGTAGTCCCTACCTCAAAATTGTAAAAATGTTCAGACGAAATAAAAGATTTATTTATTTATTATTAGTAGCCGCGCTTATGGCATATTTTAACTGTCAATTTCTCTGTCTTCACAAGTAATCCAAAATAACCTTCATTTCAGTTAGCGACATTAAAATTTGAAGGCATTGTTTTTGCAAGGCATTTGACGTTTAAAATTCTAATCACAATCACAAAATTCTTTTCATCTATCTGCCATAATAAGTTTGACGCCTATACACACGCTGCCCTATCTGTTTTTAGTGTGCGTTATATGCAGCTGGAGGTGAGACATCGTATTGCTATTGTGGTGTAAGTTTAGCACATAATGAACCGAACGTTTGCATGCAAACAGTTCAAATAGCGCATATTGACCTGACTTGTACCACAGGGTAAGATTGAAGAATAATAAAACGGCAGGAACGAAGGTAGTTTACCTAGAAGATACCCACCAGTGACTTAAGACGCCCTAATTAAAATACTTTAAAGTTGTAATCTTTTAGTCGGTCATTCCTATTTATATTTTTGTTTTGGGATGAAAATTCTTAATGGCGTCGTTTGGTGACTTATTCATCATAATATACCCTGTCAGTGGACCTAGTTATACTGAAACTTTATGTGCTCGTATCTATGAAGTGTTCTAGCCGTATCGGATAACTTTTTCTCTTCAATATACGATTATAAATCATGACTATATGGTCACATTTTCACAGTAATTATTACTCTCCATGCACATGTGCAAGCCTGGGCCCCTACTCTAATACGTCTTCGAAAGTTTCGAACTTCGGGTCCGAAAGAAAGGTAAAAGCCTCGCCTACGGCTCGTACTAGCAATAGTATCGCCTCGGCTGTAGTTTTCAACTTACCGCACTTATATCATAATGTACTTACCTTACCTACTTAACTCTGCAAAAGACGTATTGGCTTACTTTTGTTAAACTTCGTTCGTAGCATAGACTAGCAAGCATTTGCCTGTGTAGATTCTGAATAAGATATTTTTTAAATTGGATTCGTATGGTTTGTGTAGAGGTGTATATGGTTTGTATAATTATTTGGGTCATAGGTAAGTAGTCAAAGTCAAGTTCTAAATATGCAGAAAGAACACAAATACTAATGATGATATAAATAAATACCTATAGAGAAGAAAGAAATTAACGTAAATTTTCAATACGAGTATCTAACTTCTAGAACAGTAGCGACACCTCTCGCTGATCCCTAACTACATAGGACTGTCACTTTTACCATGTGAAAATGTTCTTTAATTTCTCTCAGTTAAGACTTAAAATTGATTGAGGAATAATAGCGTTCTCGGAGTAGTATGAGAGATTCCCTAGAGGGCACGATTTGTGATGATCGATGTGATTTGACCATAGATTATATGAAACAACGAACTTCGTACCTCAAATTCGATTTTCGTTGTCTAAAGTGTCTCACGTAGCCGAAAAACGAAACTTCGTTGAATTGTAGTAGCGGCCGAGGCTCGTTGTGTCCAAAGTCCAAACTAAGCCAGCTTTATGGTATGATATATGACGAAGTCTTTTGATTAGGCGCCGATTAAAGGCGCCTGACTTAAGACTTCGTTACATTGTCTTGAAAATTGAAAGGAAAGTGAAGGTCGGTCCTTTTATGAAGCTTTCTATTAAAATATCGGAATTTCGAAATAAAGTTCAGTTTAAGTGCAATGCGTCGACCTTGCACTCGTTTTCTTATTATTTTGTTTTCGGTCATTCAGATGAATTTGGGATGTTGACCTTCCAATACTCGGACCAAAAACTTATTACCTTTCCCTATTATTTTATAAAATTTAAAGGTATAATTATCATTACGAGCGTTGGCAAAATGCCCTACCACTATGCTGTAACGACTGCCATTGTATGACAACAACCGGGACCGATGGCTTAACGTGCCCTCCGAAGCATGGAAGCGCTCAGTAGTAATGTGACTAGTAGTCACCCAACTAGGGGAGGATGTTCATGGCCGTATTTTTTGAGCCGTAAGCCGGTTATTGTACCAGCATTTACTAATACCTTGTGAAACGATGATAGCCAAGTGGAAATAGCTGTGACCTGCCGCGCCTCCGGTCCATTGTTCGATCCCACCGCTAGCTTGAGCTTCACCGTACCACCGTCACCCTGAAAATTAAAATATATCGCCAAGCACCTTACAGTGTGTTCCGGCAGCAGTCCTTGAGAGCCAGTCAAATTACGGACACTATTGACTATTGATCATCATAGGCAACGTCTAGACAGAGCTAACATCGCTTAACATCAAGTGGGCCTCGTGCTCGATCCGTCACAACCCCATAACAAAACAAGTTTTACACTAGGCTGTACATGCAAATGTAAATATTGTTTTGCCGTACAATTATTACGTGGGTAGGTAGGTAGGTACCTGCGCTAGGTGCGGTTGACCGTGACTCCGAACCCTAGTTTGTATATTATTATGTGCATATATTATTACAGATGTATTGTTATTAAGTAGGATATTATACTACAGTGACGATAGTACAGAAAAAACTTTAACTGTCTTGTTATATCATAACTAGCTTATTCCCCGCGGCGGCGCTTGCGTAGACTAAGATTTCCTTCCTAAGTTGTTTCATTTTAATCAAATTATTTAGCTTTTTGGTAAAATGTAGGTATTTCCTAACCGCAGCGCTATTCTTACCCCAACACATGCTCCCACCCCTCACGTCCACCTACGCTTTTTATTTATGCTAACATTCAATATAATGTGCAGTGCAGTAAGATTTTTACCTACCAACTTTAAATCCGTTTTCACCCCTCAGGAGTTCAATTAACTTATTAATTGCTTTCTTAACGCTTTATGCGCTAATATTCAGTCTTACATGCCAATACAGCACGATTTTTCGTACGAACTTTAAACCCCTTTAGGGGTTGAACTTTTATAAATCGCTTAATGCATTTCTTTGTTACCTTTTACATGACAATATTCGATATAATAAGCCAGTGCATTAAGGTTTGCATACAAACTGCGAACCCCTCTGTTGAAGCCTCGCAATTATTACTTAGGAACAGCTGGTATCGACATCTTTCGAAGGTACTTTGTTTTATATTATTTTTGATACGATGATATTATTTTTGATTGCTGAATAGAGGGTAGTTATGGGTCATATTGCCTCTCACTGTTTCACCTGCCAGTCTCAACCGGATCTTTCACCCGAAGTGCACGTAACTTCATCGCGTGTGGTAAACATACTCTCAAACCCCAAATTAATAACTCCTGCATCGCGGTGACCGGTACATCATGAAATTAAGTTACGAAAATCACTTAACTCAACATTAGTGTTTTTGCACGTCATTTATTTTTATTTCACACACCAGGCCCTTCGGACAGCTTCAGATTTTTCTTGGCAGATAATCCAAAAGACTATGAAAGCCATGGTTTACGCCACATCTTCAATGTTGGGCTATAGTGACAACGTAGATGGGCAGACCTTACTCCCTATATCTTCCCGTGGAAATCGTAAGAGAGGAAAACACCCGAAGGTGCTTTCTGTAGAACTGCCATCGTATGCCGCGATCCCCAAGTACACCATCCAAGCGTGGCAACCCCCTAAACGGGGAGGTTTCGTTCAACGGTGGACTTTAAGGCTATAGATAATGATGCCGATGAATTTCTCGGAGGTGATCTCTCTATCCGATCTCCGTGGGGTGCTGGGTTAGAATTGATATCATCACGTGGGTGTCGTAAGAGGCGAATAAGTGAAAATACTGGAAGGTGGGCAGCAGCGCCTCGTAAAGAACTGCCTTCCCCACTGCGATCCTCAAAATGCCGGCCAAGCAAAGGAATTATGGCAAATACCTCCTAAATAGGGGAGGCTGTATTCAGCAGTAGACAGTCGAGCTGATATAGTATAGTAGTAGCAAATCTCTCTATGCGTTATCAATGTTCGCGTTACAATGACTTATATATCTAGTACTATTATCAGTACTTCAGTACTAATATTATAAATGCGAAAGTAACTCTGTCTGTCTGTCTGTCTGTTACGCTTTCACGCCAAAACTACTGGACCGATTTGAATGAAATTTGGTATGGAGATAGTTTGAGACCCGGGAAAAAACATAGGATAGTTTTTATCCGACTGCGCAAAAAGAGGTTAATGTTTTCGCGCGATAACCGACATACGCGCGGGCGGAGCCGCGCCCGGAAAGCTAGTTTTTCATATGTATGACTGTACCATGGATCTGTTTGATTGTAGTGTTAACACCATGCGGGTGTCAGCGGGAGCCCAGCCTGCCGATCAAATCGACGAGTTTTGGACAGTTTCTTCGGAGCACGGTTAATGGTAAGGACAACTTGTCACTGAGGTAAAAAACTTTCGCGAGTTTGTCCATAATTAGTATTGAGTAACCGGCTAGGACTCGCGTAGTATTTACCGGATATTGCTCCGACCGGTTCCGAACTTATTTGTTTTTTTTTTTTTTTTTCTACAAAATTATGTGATTGTCATCAACTGTGTTTTCCAGCGCCTGCAGGAAGAGTTGCCAACTACAGAGATGTCATCATAAGATTTTATGGGTCAGTACCAGTATTTCAACCTATACCTTTATCTAATCAACACTAATTGTTCATTGTTCTGTTCAATATAAACACAGTATCAAATAATAACAAATATTTTAAGAAAAAATCAAAAAATACTTACAAAAACACTTAAAAATATATAAGTAAATTATATCTAGTGACAATTCCGAATAATTTGAATATTTTTATTATATCAATAACTCATGCTTTGCGGATTACATTACAAATCCGCTACTACTATCCACTTAATTTTCCTGTGCCTTATGCCTACGTGCCGTCATAAACCCCACGTAGCCAAACCGAAAGAATTTTGAACGCGTTTCGATTCTACCCGAAGCTTCCTCAGGAGGTCTTGACTCTTCGAGCGCAAAATCAAGAATTTCTCGAGCATTAGGCGGAATTGTCACTAGATATATACTTATTAAGATTTTAATTTTATCCGGCGGTATGCCTTTATTAAACAAAATACTATGAACTATATACAACACTACAGCTACTACAATAAAAGCATTTAGACAACCTATAAGTCATAACAGACTCATATGCAGTCTAAATGCTCCAGCCCAGTACCAGTTGGCAGCGTGCCCAGCATGCTGGCAGCATTGCCCCTTTGAATTTCAATGCTTATTCTATAAATTATTAAGTGTTTTCCTAAAATATTAACTAAATATTTATTTATATGCCATTATTAAATATGGATTAACACAAAGTAACGCCAGAATCAATTAATTACACAGTATCTACTTGTAAAAAGCTTATTGATTAGTATTTCTTTAATTCAAGTGGAAACGTTTATTTATATTAGTTTTATTTTGATATAATTTTATGAAGGAATAAGCAAAAAGTTTTGATTTGTTAGTTTAACCCGTGGGGTGCCGTTCCCCCATTTCTTTCCATGGGTGTCGTAAGAGGCGACTATGGGAAAAGTGCATTAAATGAGCAGCATACACTACTCACGTGGATGTGAAGATCTTGTGGGCATCAGGCGCACAATAGGACTGTAGGTATACAGGGTGGAAACTTTGAGCGGGGCAGTAAGGGGAAGTACCTTATCCGTTGTAGCTACTCGGAAATGGTCTTAGGAGACTATCCATATTTTTTTATTTAATTTTGATCCCCATTCACAGATTTAAAAAAAAATTACAGTTAGCTAGAAAATAGCAATTTTACACAAAAACATTTTTTGATGCCAATCGATCCTGTTTCTAATACTGATCAAAATCTTCTATGGGACCAACCATCGTTGGAGTACTCAAAAATTCACAAATTGCAAAAAACTTTTCCCGTACATGTTGTATGAAAATTTTACGCAAAAGCTTTTTTAGTGATGGTACACTAAAAAAGCTTTTGGATGGACAAAAAGATCTCAATCTTTTTGTTACATATCAATTGTTACATCAACAAAAATATCTAAAAAGTTAAAAACAATTCAAATTTTGAACGCAATAAAAAACAATCTTGAAAGGTTGTTGGGCCAGAAAAGCTCTGAGTGTGTTGTGAATTTTACACTATGTGCATAATTAGACAGATAAGAGAAAAATAATCTCCAATTTAGAACGTTTAGACTTGCTAGAAGCATATTACGTAAATAATAAAAATACACCATCAAGTTATGTTAGTTAATAAAAAAAGAAAATCAATACCTTGCCTTCTTTTTGATAAATTGTACGTGATCATTTGTCTTTTATTTTAGTTGTTGTATTTCAGTTACACAAATTCTTTACAAAATGTAAGGGAAACGTTTTTTGCTATTTGTGACTTTTTGAGTACTCCAACGATGGTTGGTTCCATAGAAGATTTTGATCAGTATTAGAAACAGGATCGATTGGCATCAAAAAATGTTTTTGTGTAAAATGGCAATTTTCTAGCTAACTGTATTGTTTTTTGAAAATCTGTGAATGGGGATCAAAATTCCATAAAAAAATATGTATAGTCTCCTAAGACCATTTCCGAGTAGCTACAACGGATAAGGTACTTCCCATCACTGACCCGTTGAAAGTTTCCACCCTGTATACATTTTTGAGTATATTTGCAACTACTATATGCCTAAGCGACCATATTTTATATTTTACTAGCTTTCCGGGCGCGGCTCCGCCCGCGCGTATGTCGGTTATCGCGCAAAAACATTAACCTCTTTTTGCGCAGTTGGATAAAAACTCCTATGTTTTTTCCCGGGTCTCAAAGTATTTCCATACCAAATTTCATTCAAATCGATCCAGTAGTTTTGGCGTGAAAGCGTAACAGACAGACAGACAGAGTTACTTTCGCATTTATAATATTAGTACTGATTGTATATACAGGGTAATTGGTAAATGGCTAACAACCTCTTAGGGTTGACTTCTGTCCTAACAAACATTCTGATTCTGAGAAGTTTTTTTGTATAAAAAAAAATTGTGCTTTTAACGAAATATGTAAGAGGACCACCGGATGTTAAAGTCGGTTATGCCTATAATGTATAATTTCATATTTTTTATTACTTTGCTCGTTGTAAATATTTAAAACTCTATTCAAAGGGAGCACGGCGCGGTCCAGTGTTGCCGCGGCGGGCGCTCTTGGCTCGGAGTAGGCATTAAAACACAAAAAACAAAATTCAAACTGGTTGGTAACTGATAGAGTTATTAAAGTTTCCTTAATAACTTTTCTGTTTAAATATTTCAGTTCAAACTCGACCAGTCCGTCGTCTTCATACAGGCTGCGAGCGCTGAAGCTGCTGCTGACTGACTCCAGCTTTGATCTGAACAAGCCGACCGTCATCTATGCTCATGGGTAACTGTGTAACATTCATTATTTTCCCACTCTTATCCCACAAATGTGGGATCGGTACAAAAATAACATGACTTCTCTAACAACATAATGTAAAATAACACAGCTTGTAACACAGAACAACACAAGGACGTAAGGTAAAAAGGTGAAAAGTTTTGGCTTTAGTTTGTCCGACCGCTGGCTCCAACATTTCGTGGGAATTCTCTTGTTATCAGTTCACCCGTTACACCACGGGTAATCAAGGCTACCCGTGGTTTAAGCACATTTGTCTCTAATTTTTTTTTTTTGTAGAGACATAGGTACTCGTATTGACGAGGGCCAGGAACTAATATTTTTTTCTTTAACCTACAAGAGTGTCTAATCGATACGAAGTGTGACCAGAGCCACTTAATTTATTTGGCTTCAACTCACCGAACAAATCCATCCATACAGAATGAGGCAACGTGGCCAACAATAATCTATCATTCGACAATAATAAGCTATTCCTACCATGATAAATATTTCAATATCGCATATAATAATTAGTTCGCCGATTACATACAATTAGAAAAGATTATTTGAATCAATGATGGCCGCCCGGTAATAGCTATAGACTGCTAAGCCGCAGGTCCCTGAGTCGACCGCCGGTTTGAGCTTCACCGCATGTTGGAAGGGCCTTTTGCGATTGCCCGCCAGGCTAGCGACCACCCTCAAGTAGAAAATCTGTCGTCGAGCACCTTACAGTGTGTTCCAGCAGTCCTTGAGAGTCAGTGAAATAACAGGTATATGAGACTTAACAACTATGTCTCAAGGCGACGGGCGCAGTGCAATTTGTAACTTGTGATGAAATGCACCTGTTATAGGCAGAGGTCAGTCCCTTAACATCAGGTAGGCCCAGAGTTTGTTCCGTCACAACAACACAAAAAAAAAATAATATTAAAATTGTATGTCATCTATCCTGCAGCTATGTGGAGCTAATGACCGACCAGAGCGTGAAGACTGTGGTAAGCGCGTACCTTCAGAACGGGCAGTACAACACCCTTGTGCTGGACTGGGCCAACCTGGCCTTCGGGAACTATCTCACTGTCACCTTGGACATACCCACGGTAAGAATCACCGTATTTAGACAGGAGGGTAAAGAGCTCAAAGTTTCTTTACGTGATAATATTCAGAACCAGTATATACCTACTCGTATGTATACTAAATATTTATAGCAACTTTTTTTAGCCTTGCTTTAACAAGGCAACACAAGTTTCAGGACGGGTTTCTTTCTGCTGATCAGTCAAATCATGAGGCACCCATTTTTCATATTTTTTAATTTATATTCGCCGCCTGTCAGTGACACACAGACGGTCAAACAATTTTTTCTAGTAAATAATTACTATTTTTAGTAGATAGTTGAAATTTCTCAGATTAAATATTTCTGCTTACAGCAGTACAACATATACCAAGAAAGGAAATTTATAAGACCGACTTGTGATTCAAACATAAACATGGTTTTTTAATTAAATCTACCAATCAAAAACCAATACAAATTTTTTTTAAACACTTCCTATTCAATTCACAAAGTATTTTATTTGTTGCAGCCATATCGTATGTTTACGTACCGCGTGGCTGTAGGTAGTTATTTCAAGACAGGCTGAGTTAAAATACTGTATAGATAATATTACCTTGCTCATAGGTACCATGTGAAAAAAGTTTATCTCATAAATCTCAAACAATGATGGTTCTATGTCAATCGAATATCATTACAATAACACGGAAATTTCATACTTTAAACCATATTAACTATATAATACTAATTTATCTAGGTTAGCAGGTAGGGGAGTTTGGGACCCCCTTTTGGTAAACGATAAACATTGACTATGTGTAAGTCTATATTTCGAAACGTGTTCATTGAGTCATTTCTTGTCAATGGCTTGATTCGATTATATTATATACATACCTATAGATTCTATATACATACCTCCAAAGCCTTAATAGATCCATAATTAGGGCACAGCCCCGTGCTCCAACCAATGAAGTTTTTTTTTATATAATAGTAGTATACTATATAATAATAATAAGGTTATATTTTACTAAAATATTTCTGACGAACCGTGGGTCTTTAGATACGATAGTACTGATATGTTTCAATTGTGTTTAAAATATTCTGTTTTCAGGTTGGGAAAGAAACCGCGACAGCTCTTTATAGACTTATTAAGATTGGGCTCCCTGCCGCCAACCTCCACCTCGTGGGGCACTCCTTAGGGGCTCATGTAATGGGGTACGCTGCAAGGTATCTGAAGGGGAAGGGAGTGCAAGTGCCTAGGTAAATATGAAATGACTTACACATTTTTTTGAGCATAAAATGTTCATATCTTACCTGCAATGAAATTCTCTGAGGCCGGGTGGCTCTAGACTATGTCTAAATCATACGTGATTTTTTAAAATCTATCTTTGCCCTTCACAAAAATTGAGTGCTCAAACTTAGGAATATACAATTTTATAATAAATTGCGTTATTATAAAATATAGATTATTGCTATTAAACTTTCTGGATTAAAATTCACTGTGTATTAACATATAAACACAACTTCGAGGTTTCGATCCAGTTGCAGATCAGACGTTCAGAAAGAGTTATGAGACTACATGCTATGTGTACACAACATTCTATCAAAATCAGTTCGGTAGTTTTCACGAGGTGCGTGTGCATACAAAAAGACAAATAGTTCAAAAAAGCTTGGAGACGGTGAAATTCTAGCTCGGCACCCCACGGGGCTGATAAAATATATTACTACTAAATTAAGTCCGCTCAGGGCGCGGACAGAAAAAGAAGTTCAAATCAGTGCGTTCGAAACATAGCTAACGTAACGACGTGCTACGATACCTCAGTGTGCCATTATTGGTATATTTCGAAGTTTCTACATCGCGTGGGTAATAATCGCTTAAAATCATGTAAGATTGTCACATGCTCGTATGTTCGAGCACACGAAGGTGTTTTTGTTTCCGGAAAGGTATACATGCCAGGAGAGCACAACTCAAGAGATATTATTCCATAATAATGAAATACTAATCTCGTGCGTAAGCGTCCTCAGGAGGATGCTTAGTGTAGAAGCGAAACTTGTGAAAGCGTCGCAATATCTTCCGGTTTGACTGCATGGCGTCTGTGATGTCACGTCGTATTAGCAGGAAAATTAGGCGAAATTGTCACTAGATATATTTTTAAAGCGTTTTACTAAATTATTATATTAATGTTTTCTCCAAATACTTTTAAAATATTTATTATTATAAATTATTTAATAATAATAATAAAGATTTTCGCAAAGTAACGCCTGAATCTATCCATTAAGATATTATTCCCTCTTCGAGGGTGGTGGACCCCAGAACCTGTACCTGCTGCTGGCCTTGCTCTTTCTGACTGAAACACAGTTATGCTCTCTGATAGACACTTCCTCGTCTACCTGGGGTAACTGAAACATTATTTTAGTTCACGGTTGGGTGTGAGCGTCAGAAGTATCACGAGGAAAGAACGGGACCTATCTAACACTTGGCTGTGCGTAAACTGCGATGATCATCCGTGACTGCGCACTTGAGAAAGAGCTTTAAAGCTAGCCTTACAGTCAATGACCTTCTATACACAAGGACATACCACGCCATGCAAGAACAAAGCCAAACCATGGCACATGTCTCTAAATTCACCATATGCAGCTTCAACTGCTATGTTCATACATTGCCGCTCTCACTCCAGTCCTTTACAATGCACTCGGTCTAAAAGCAGTAATGTAAAACGAATAAACAGTTGAAGCTGCATATGGTGATTTTAGGAATTAAGTTGAACAGAGACTACAGTGGAGTAGCTACGGGATGTTTTTTTTTTGAGAGGTAATTGATATGACATTAAAAACATTTTTGTATATTACAAGTACTTATCAGATTTCGTAATGAGTACGTAAGTGTTTTAGTGAATGCGAATTTGATAAATGAGGACCATAAAAAAACAACATTTTTAAACAATATATTCACATTTACCCAAAATAATCGGGAAACTAAGTGCCCTGGAATAAATTAAATTATAAACTTGTCGTTTAGACTTAGCCTTTTTATCCAAGGTATCTTTTTGACATATATAATGTAAACGAACATCAATATATTTTTGTATGACTGCTTTGGTCAAATCATAATTGTGGCTAGACTGATCTTTTGTGTGTGCATCAACCTGGGTAAATATTACCCAAGATTAAAAGAGAAGAGAAGAGAATAAGAGAATTTTTAGAAATTTCAGTACTTTTAATGTCAAAAAGGTATTGTCATACTTTTTAAGCATGAACTTGCCACCGCTAAGTTTATTGTAATGTATTATTATGTTTTCTGTTTTGGTATTTACCACAAAGACTTCCTCCGACGCATAGCATAAGCCGCCTATGTCATTCAAATCGACTAGTTTATGGAACCACTCTTTTTGAGTGGCTGGTGGAAAATATTGAATAGTCAAATTAATTTTCTGGCTATTAATTTGAATGAAATATTTACGAGAATAATTATTAATATTTGAAATAGAGGCCATGTACAACCAAACGTAGTCATGTTTGCCGCTGTCGCAGTAACGGCTGCACTTATGCGATTGGCAAACTTGAATGGTACGAACCGCGTTAGTTTTTATAATAAAATTGAATAGTACGACTTGTGTAATATTAGTCACAACTAACCTCAATATGCAGACAGCGGTCTTTTTTAAACGTTTAAACCCTTTAGTGGTGCAATATACATCAGATTCAAGGAAATGATCTGAGCAAATAACGCTTGAATTATTTGGTTTTTAAAATTCCTCAGATCTTTCTCTTGCTACTACCTTATGCCAATTTTCCCTCATGATTTCGTGTACAGGAAAGTGTAATATTTGCGTAATATTTACATTATGATGAAGTACGTATTAACATTTTATGCCCGGTACACGAGCGTGGTATTACAAGCACAGTATAGCAAGCTAGTTTGGTTTACATGATGTAAGCTCAATATCATTATAATGACTTAAAACAGCTGAAACTGAAATCGTGTCAACAGGACTATATAAGCTTGTAATACTAGTAATAAAAAAGCTAATATTAATTCACGAATTTCGATAATATTCAACGTATATACTTAAAAAAGTCTTCTAAAAATGTGATGGAAATGTAACAAAAATTAATGGCCCTTAGACATAATACTTTAAGAACAGAGCAACTCTATTGTTCTCATTTCTGACTGTGTGCTTGTGACGTAATTCAGTCTGTCTCTTTCTGATGCGTGGGAGAGAAAGGAGTGGGAATACTTGTTTATAATTAACGATATTATTTGAGAAAATAATGGTTTTACCACATTCTGTACACTTTTTCGCGTATTATCTTTGATAAATATAATGAACTTACCGGTGGTTGGTCACGCCATCTTTATTTTTCGTGGTTAGGGTATTATTTCGGCACTTTTTTATGACACACTTCGGCATCCTTACGGCTCTGCGATCAACACACGACTAAAGCGAAAAGTGTGCTTACATCTCCTTTAAGCACACTTTTGCCGTTCCGTAAGAAGCGTGCGCCTGATATGTCCTTGTGTATAGAATGTCATTGCTTACAGTAATCAAATTATATACACCTATTTTGTATGTTCCAGACTGACAGGCCTCGACCCAGCGTATCCAGGTTACTACCCGCCGCTATTAGGGCAACCAATCTCCCTGTCTGACGCGTCGTTTGTTGATATCATCCATACAGACGGTGGCGGTTACGGTACCCCCACTCGCTCCGGGCACGCGGATTTCTGGCCTAATGAAGGGGATGCGAAGCAGCCAGGGTGTCCCTCAGCTACTGTTCCATTAACCAATGAAGGTTGGTGATTCTGTGCTGTAGGGAGGGCCAAGTCGTACGGCACCATTAATATACCTGGAAGAGGACTTGAAATTATATTTTGCACGCTCTTCAGAACACTGTTGACCCAAAGTCAAAATCATTTATTCAATTTAGGCGTCTACGACGCTGTTATGAAGATCAATTACAAATTTTAATTTTGAAATATTTAACATTGCACTGCCACATTCAACAAAAAAAATATAGAGTCACGGCGAGACGAACGGGCAAGAAACTCGGGGCCATTCTTTTAAACGTTTTTTAACGATGTGTTTCATACTCGTACTATATAGTAAAATTATTACAATACTTAATTTACATTACGTAGGTGACAGGCGCTAGCTTGACAGAGGCGAACCAGTCCAAGCATTTTTGTAGTTTAAGTAATCACAAACTGTGTAGGAAGACTTCTTTATCAATGTTCACGTGCAACTTGAATTTTCTTTCTGGGAGCGTTGTAATATGTTTGGGCACTCTAATATAAAACCGCTCGCCGCACTCTCTAGTATAACTCATTTTGTTATAACTGATATTTTGATTATTATCTCAAAATTAGTAATGTTTTTGGGTTTAATGAGTAACGGTTGGATCTTTGTAATGAAACACTAGGATTTAGATAAATAGATATGAGACTACGTTTCTACTTTTGTCGGACCATTTTTAGGGATGAAAAACGTCACATTAGCAAAACTAAGGAGGGGTTGATATAAACAGCCCAGCTGTAGGCTGTTAACTTGTAATAACTGGGAACTTGTAATATAAGACGTGGTTAGCCTATCGTATAAAAACAGATTGGGGCTTACGTATATTTTATTCGTTTGGGCCAAATACTTTTTACGAATGCAAAACGTCACCATTGGCCTGACTAAAATGTAAACGGAAGCCCAACTAAAAACAGACTTATGACACGCACACAAACTTTCTTTTTATTGCTACAATACTTTTAATTTTTTTTGTTTACGTATTAAATAATAATAACATAGTTTTACAGTGGGCGGCCTTATCACTAAAAGTGATTTCCGCTAGGTAACCTTAGGATGGAGATGAGCGAACAAAACTATTGGGGCCGGTGTAGTCCCAAATATATATATTTATATACATATCAAAATACATAAATAAATAATTATATATGCATATATAAATAATATTAAAATACATACATATTATAATATTATCTCATATATAACATTGTCAAAAATGTAGTGCTAATTTATATGGACAAATAAGAGAGTCGGTGCTTGTCTGATTGATACAAGAAGAGAATTCCACAATCGGGCAGCGGTGTAGTGAAAGATTTGCTCTCCACTCGACGGCAAACGAACTCGTATGAGGATGGATTTTAAGTGTGAGATTTTCTGATGACCTTAAAGTGTATCAAAATCAAATCAAATCAAAATTGTATGAAGAAAAGTGAAGGAAATCAAAGCGTTCCTTGAGATTGCGCGGGGATGTAGGAACAATATATTGACTAACTATAAATGACTATAGCTATAAGCCTAAATGTGTCAATTTTCCAGATTTCTGCAGCCACTGGCGCTCGTGGGCGTTCTGGGCGGAGTCGGTGACGGGCGGCGAGTTCCTGGCGCGCCGCTGCGACTCCTACGACACGTTCCTGCGCCGGCGCTGCTCGGACTCGCCTGCCGTCTACTTGGGGCTCAGAGCCACTACTAAGTCAGTATTATTGCTGATACTCTACCTCAATAGTATCTCACTGTAGTATTTGGCAGTAGTGTATGTTGATGATGTGGTCTAGAATAGAATATGAATTTTTGAAGCGCTCGTAGCGAAGTTTGCTTTGCCGTTCTGAACCGATCAGTAAAGTAAAGCAACGTCCGCCTCGGTCACGAGTTGGATGGGTGACCGCTGGTGTCATTACTACTGAGCGCTTCCGTGCTTCGGAGGGCACGTTAAGCCGTCGGTCCCGGTTGTTGTCTTAGGATGGCAGTCGTTACAGCATGGTGGTAGGGCACTTTGTGAATGCCCGCCTGGCTAGCTACCACCCTCAAGTAGAAAATCTGTCGCCAAGCACCTAACGGTGTGTTCCGACAGCTGTCCTTGAGAGCCAGTAATTCTAGGTTAGCCTGAACAACACCTTCGTCCACATCATCACCTACCATCAGGTGAGATAGTGGTCAAAGGCTAACCTATCAAGCAAAAAAAAAAAAAAAAAGTTGGATGGGTTACCGCTGGTGACATTACTACTGAGCGCTTCCGTGCTTCGGAGGGCACGTTAAGCCGTCAGTGCCGATTGTTGTCTTAGGATGGCAGTCGTTATAGCATGGTGGTAGGGCATTTTACGAATGCCCGCCTGGCTAGCTACCATTACCACCCTCAGGTAGAAAATCTGTCGCCAAGCACCTAACGGTGTGTTCCGGCAGCTGTACTTGAGTGCCAGTTATTCTAAGTTAGCCTGAACAACAACGATAGACCACAGTGTTAGGTGCTTGGTAACAGATTTTCTACTTAAGAGTGGTAGCTAATTAGACGGGCATTCGCAAAATGCTATACCACCAAGCTACAACCCCAAGAAAACAAACGAAACCTACCGATAAACGTGCCCTCCGAAGCACGTACCACGTACACGCTCAGTAGTCAAGCCAATGCGGTCACCCATCCAAGTCATGACCGAAGCGGAAGTTGTTTAACTTAGCTGATCTGTTAACGGTTAAGCAAACTACGCTACGAGCGCTTCTGCTACGACTGCACTTATATACTTTTTATATTATTAGTATTATTATTAGGTACTTTTATAAGATTCTGTGGGTGATCATGAAGTTATGAACCTGCGAAATATAAATATTTCTAATTTTGGTGGTAGCAAGGCGAGCATTCGCAAAATGCCCTTCCACCATGCGGAGAAACTCAAGCTGGCGGTGGGGATCGAACCTGGGACCTGCGGCACGCATAATTGTAATTAAAATGAACTTACCATACGCATTTTCCTCGCTGGAGTGAGTGAAAAGTAGTGTGTTTCGTTCGGCAGCAACAGTTCTTTTGCGTCTTGCACCTTTGAATCTTTCGTATCGCTCGGGATATAGACAGTTCTTGGACAGTTGTAGACCACTTTTTAAGAAATGCAATATCCTTCCTCTGCCCAGTATGTACATTAGAGATGTTTGTGTTTTTATTAAATTCCATCCGGAGTATTTTAAGAAGCGCAGTGAAGTAATGACTAGACAAAAAAGAGAAAAGTTAGTGAACCTGATTTATCAACCTCGATGTAGTAAAGATATCTATAAGAGAAACGCGTATAATATGTGTACATTTTTGTATAATAAACTTCCAAAAGAGTTGTTATTATTAGAAAGACATAAATTAAAGAAAAGATTAAGTGACTGGCTCTTGCATAATTGTTTTTATGATATAAAGGAATTTGTTAATTATGGTGACAAACTTGTATAAATATTTGCACGTCTGCATGCAGACTGATTACAATGACTGATGTACTCTATAAGACCATTCAACGAATATTTGTACCACTGCGTAATGTAATCTTGCAAATAAATATTTCTTATTCTTATTTTTATACAGCAGTAGAAATCTTTTTGCGAGTTCGTCTGGGTAGTACTGGAACCATAACTATTTCTGCCGCCAAGCAATTATGTCCACATTATTGTGTTCCAGTTTGAAGGGTATGAATGCCGGTGAAATTACAGGCACATGACACTTGACCATTTTATATCTCAGGTAGATGGGCGTGTTGCCACTTGTGACGAACTGCACCTATTATAGGCAGAGGTTAGTGTTTGCACAATACTGCTTCGAGGCAGAATATCTGACATTGCAGTGGTACGCACCAAGAACTCTACCAATGCGCTCTCTTGTTGAAGATACCTACCACCTATCCTACCGTGACAATAAAATATTGCACTGAGTGGCTTCTATTAGAGGGATGAGGGTAAGATGATGTTTTTTTTTCATTTCTGATAAGTTAGCCTGACCACAATCTCACCTGATGGTAAGTGACGATGTGGTTGACGGTGTTAGCAGGCTTAACCTAGAATTACTGGTTGTCAAGCATAGCTGCCGGACCACACCGTTAAGGTGCTTGGCGCTAGCCAGGCGGGCATTCGCAAAATGCCCTTACACCATGCAGTGAAGCTTAAGTCCGAGGCGGGTTTCAAACCATGGACCTGCTGCGCGACAATCCATAGCCAATGCCACTGAGCCATCACTACTTCAAAATTGATCTTTATGTGAATGTTGTTTCAGTCTCCGAGGCGACTATTACCTGAGGACCGGTACAAAAGAACCTTACGCGTTGGGAATCGCAGGCGCCGACTGATCTACGCGTGATCTCTTCAATAAATTTACTGTTATTTGTAAAGGAGGCTATCAAGACGGAAGAAGTTATGTTAATGTTAAGTCCGTCCCCTTCAATCGGTTAAATAATAAGAAAGTTTTTAAATTCGAACTTTGACTCACCTTACCACGGTAACTCAAATTCGCAGAGTATGTCCTGGCCCCAGGACCGTATGGATGTGGGTTTGAATCTCGTTCGTTGTTATTTTTTTGTCCTTTCTTTGTAATTTTATAAATTATTAATTTTATATTATTAAGGGAAAAGAATAGAGTGGTGACGTTACACATTTTAAATACCATTTATTTCTACAGCTAATCTATCTAACCTTTTTGTATGTGATGAGGTGGTCCAAGCTAATAAACAGATTAAACCTAGAATGGAAATACACTGTCAGTTGCTAGGCGACAGATTTTCTACTTCACGGTTGTACCACACCAGGCGAACACAAAATACCCTTAATAATACGAATATTCTCAACGTTTTTTCGTCTTATTTATTATATTCGACTTGCTCTGTCAAGAACAACCGTAACTTTCATCCTAAGTTAGAACGTGTATCTGAGGCGCCATTAGTAGGATTATACCAAATAAGGGTAGGTAGGGGAGGAGGCTCAAGCGGTGAAGGGGAACACTGTAGACATAAAAAAGGCTAACAACGCTGGGTTGCAAGTCTCAGGCGCCTGTGACTTGGGCCACTTTCTCTGCAACGCATATGAATGCGAATGCTAGAAAAGGTCCAAAAGGCTTTTCTGAGGTCATTGTACAAGAAACTGTACGGCTATTACCCTTTCATGTACCCGACAAAGTTCTTGCTGGGCCAGCTCAGCTACAACTCACTTGAGTTGAGAAGGACGCTAGGTCAGCTCATTGTTGGTTATAAGGTGCTGAGAGGGTTACTAGATTCCGTGCAGCTTCATGACCTTATGTGCACGCTATTCGTGCCGCACGACCCATGGACTCCGGCAAATAGGCGCGGTAAGGGACATGACCTTTTCCATGTGGACGCAGGTCGTACTGTTGCGCGCTGTATGTCCCCGTTAGTTAGGACTCGCTGCCACCTCAATGCAGTTCTTGCGCCCAACACTGAATGTGACATTATGATTGACTCATTGAAAAATGTCTGTGAAATATTGTGAGAATTTACCCGACCAATGGAACCGATGTACAAATGGAGATAGCTCACTAGAGCTAGAGAATTTTAATAATTTTGACTAAGTAATGATTTTTCTGTGTTTTTGTTCTGTATTTGTTATATTTTATGTCGTGCTTTGTGACGTAACGTTTAAATTGACCATGTATGAAATTTTTCTAATTAATTTTTGTGAGGTAAATGTAACTGATTGATTTCGTTTTTATCTCAATAAATAATTATTTAATTTAATTTAATTTAATGAACCCGGCACCCGGTAATTAGTGTTAATTTGGCGTCTCTGAGTGCGGAAATCCGAGAAAAAACTAAAATCATACTATATCATTAATGCTCCATATCCGAGCCCACACCAACGGTTCAATTCTTCAGACAGACGTAGATAGGTTATGCGCGCACCGCAAGTGGCACACCTTGCTGATTGGCTAACCTGAACTCAGATTTTGCGTCACGAGGTATGCGTGCATATTTTCAGTTTTGTTTATGGGGTCCAACTATAGTAGTGGCCATAAGTATCACTATCCCTTTCTGACATTTAATCTG
This sequence comes from Plagodis dolabraria, assembly GCA_963854805.1. Taxonomy (NCBI): domain Eukaryota; kingdom Metazoa; phylum Arthropoda; class Insecta; order Lepidoptera; family Geometridae; genus Plagodis; species Plagodis dolabraria. The sequence continues at coordinate 1,976,363 of OY978460.1, read as the reverse complement.
CGTCGAGTTATAATATCTACCTAAGCGTATGAGGTGCGTGCGAGTCTTGCGGCGGTGATGCAGTGTAAGCTTCGAATGTGATTTAGGTAACTCATCTACCTCTTTTTCTTCTAAATTCATTTGCTTCTTCTACATTGACATAACAAGAGGCGAGTAACAAATCATTGCTAGGTAGCATCATGTCGATGACAATGGATACATTTACTAAACAGATTCTAAACTACAACAGACTCAAATATAACTTATACACTTACACAACAGACTCAAATATTTAGATAAAACGTGCGTTCTTTTTGACCACCGCGGTCTGTCTGCTATGGTGTATGAATTCATCCAAGCAATTTGCATACTTCCCAGTTAACGCAGAGCGTGGCACTCGGAACTTAGAACTCTTGAACGCTATATGTTAGTCCTGCCAGATTCCAGTACTCTATTGGTATTAAAAATGAAATTATTGAATTTGAGAACATTTCCAAAATATATTCACTGAGCACGCGATTGCTTGTAATCATATTTAGATATATAGTTTGATGATATTAGGACGGCCAACATGTCTTTCGCAAGTTATTAAATTGGTAAAGTAAATAAGACAATGAACTTTGTTTATAATAACGATGACGGTTACATACTTAGTGAATAGGTATATTATAATAAAGTTATATTATATTTTGTATCATTAAATGGCTGTGTCTTAACTTATAGTAAAAACTTACAATATATCAAAACGTTTCATTTTCAACATCCTGCAAGCTATCCTTTAAAGTAGATCCTTTTGTTTCCGGCAAGCATAGACAAACAATGCCAGCAAAAATAGGCGCTAATCCAAAAATTAAGGTTGGCAGCCATGGGTTGGTTAATGACAGGTTGGAGATGAAGGGTGCCATCATTGATCCGATTCGCATGGACATAGAGCACGCTCCCATACTCATGTTCCTTATTACTGTTGGGAACATCTCTGAGGTGTATATGTAGATGGTGGTGGCAACGATAGATGCGCAGCAGACTCCTAGTGACCCCAGGATCAGGGTGAGGCTGAATATGTCAGGAACACATCCTAAGGTAACGATGAAAATGCCTCCTAGAACGAGAAAAGTGATGGTTGTTTTCTTTCTTCCGAGCTCTCTGATCAGCCACATTGATAGAAATATTGAGGGTACCTGGAAAAAAAGCATAAATTTAAAATTATCTGTCAGTAACTGAAGGCCTGCTTAGTAGGCATTTTCAGATTTTTTCATTACTACGATATACACGTCTAGGCGGGGCATAATTCGGTCTCAAATTTTGAGGTGGGGCATACTGAATGTTTCTGGAACTGACTATACTTACAATAAAAAAATCGAAAATTTGTCATCTCGACATGTGTTTAGAAACATTTAATTTTTTAATTTGGGAGACAATCAATTGTTTTCTCACTGAGGCGTCCTTTAGAAAATTATGTGTCGCTATCACAGTGAATTAACTTCGTGAACATTTTCGCTCAATGATGTTCACTGTGGCTTAAGTCAACAAGAGAATGGCCAGAGAATTCAATTGGCATTTGGTATTGCAACCCCATGTCGTAATTCTGTATATTCGTGGTTTGGAGAATTTAGACGTGGAAGTGATCATCTCCATGACAATGTACGTGAAGGTCGGCCGGCGACTGCAGTTACAGAATATCCAATATTTATAAAGTAGGTACGAGAACTGATTGAAACTTGTCAGCAAATTCGTACTGTATTAGGTATTGCTATGAGCCAAGTGCAAAACATTTTGCATGTGCATCTATTCTGAAGGTTCAGAAGCTTTTATACTGCAGAACTGACAGCGTATCAACTGGTGGCGTAAAATATAAAAAAGCTTAATGAAAGACGGTAAATAGCTGTCATTATCGTGACAAGTGACGAAACCTGGGTGTACTGCTTTGAACCGGAAGAAAAAGCCAGTCGACAGAATGCGTCTTTCTTTTTGAAGATTTACCGACGAAGGCTAAGAAAAATCAAAGCATTGGTAAGAAAATGGCAGCGTCTTTTTTCGGCAATATCGCTTGTAGACCAAAAGACAGTGACCACAGATTGGTACGTCAACACTCGCTTGCCCAGAGTCTTAGAAAAAGTTAATAAAAAGCGTCTTCGAAGCAATGTCGTTGTTCACCACGATAACGCGTCCTAACATTCCGCTAAAGTAACGGAAGAGTACTTGATGGCTTCAAATGTAGAACTGATGTACTGACACATCTACCATAAAGATCTCGTTCCTTGCGATTTCATTTTGTTTCCTTAACTAAAAGACAAACTTAGAGGCACACGTTTTACGAAACATCAATCGGTGGTGAATGCGTTCTACTAAGCCATTAAAAAGATCCCTAAGGAAGACTGGACCAATTGCTTTTTACAAAGGTAGTGAAATAATTTATTAATAAATAATATGGCAGGGTATATACTTTGAACAATAAAATATCATAAGTCTCGGTCTTATTTATCAAAAACTTTTTGTACTTTTTCGTGTAGCTCAACCTAATAAAAGAAGATTAATTAAAAGTCGAAATTAGATAAGGTCGATCTATGGTGTGATGAGCAAACTATTGAGATTGCTCCACGACCTTATCATTCTTATAATTTCATTATACAGTCAGTTAGTTGGAGTTGATGGCGGAGCGGTTAAGTCATCTGATGCATAAAACCAAGGGCAAAGGTTCGGTTTCCGCTTGAGATAAAAATTATGTGTTCTAAATATTTCTTAACGTGGTATTCGTTGAGCATACGATAGTACTCAACGTGAAATCATATAGGTATACACTATCACAAAAAAAATATTACAAACACTCCAGCACAAATAACAGCAAAGATTGATCAAATTACATATTATGTAGGAACCCATCTTATAAGTTACCTGTATAGCCCCTGCAGCTGCCACGCTAATAAATGGGTCTGGGCTGGTCTGACTGATGTACTGGTTGAACCCATAGAAGGTGACCCCCGTCACGAGCCAGATAATGCAGGAGCACACTGTTTTCAGCCAAAGTGACCTTCGGAACAAGTCGGCGTAGTTCGGCTTCACTTCGGGACTGGACGTGGAAGTAATTTCTTTTGAAAGAACGCGCAGGGTTTCTTCGATTTTGTCCGTTGGGAGACGATTACTGAAATTAAACATTACCGACATTTATTATACGTGGTAATGCTAACTTTCAGAATATTATCTAGCCTGACTCACTCCGCACTTTAAGTATAAAGCTACAGGTTCATCGTTGTATCCGTCAGGACCGGATGGAACTAGTCTACGGTGTGTGCTGCGTCAGAAGAGATCAGAGAAAGTGAATATAAATATTAGGTACTCCGTGCTTTGCGAGCTACAGTGCACTGTATTGCTTCGTAGCTAGAGTTGCTTATTTATTGGTATGACCCTTTTAATTTTGTGATGTATAGCAGATATAATACCGAAATTTCATTCCCGAAATTCTAAGCTTGTTTATTTTTTTATGAAAAACTGACGAGTACAATAGCCATTTGTTGTGCAAAGCTCAAAGTTGTTATTTGGCGCGAGTACCTACTTGTATTAATGAACCCGAGGAAGCAGGGATTCTAGGATTGAATCATGGCATGGGTGAAGCGAGTAGTACATTATGAACGTAACACAGAATGTTTCACCAAGATAAGATCCTACGCGGGTGTATACAACCCGCACGCATGAAACAAATAGATGGTCGTCAAAGTTTAAAATTTCAGCGGATCTTTGTTCCGGGTCTATATATAAAAAAACTAAATTAGCTAGGAATCCGACGTTTCATACTTATAGGATATATAGGTAATGTACTCAAAGTTACTTATTTTTATTAATAAAAAATCAATCTTAAAACCTGAACAACTAGATTTTAGAAGGAATAGCTCATAGAGATATAAAATACTAATTTCTCTTTTCTGTGGAATAGCTCTACAATTCACGCTCACTTTTCTTTTATAAATTTAACACAAGTGCATCATATATAATAATAATCGACACCGACTACCTGGGGTTGATGTTGATTGTTATTATTATCTACAATATTTAAACGTATTCCCTAAATAAATACGGCGTTCCCAAGGTAGCGTTTTAGGACCCTTGTTGTATCTACTTTATACAAATTATCTGCCAGAAAGTACGCAATCTCAATTTTTCCTGTTTGTAGACGATACAAATCTGCAATATTGTACCTTAAACGTTACCAAATAAATATTAATTCATTCATATATTAAGTAACATATCTTATATTTTACCAACAAATAAGTAACTATACTAAAGACGCCGATTTATAATGTATGTAGTCTTAAAAATGTTACCAACACCATTTCTTTTCTTTTGCCGGGTGTTCCTATGCGAAACCCTAAAACTGCGAGGTCCCGCTTGGACATGGCCAGGTTTTTCATATTAGGGATGAGCAAAAATGTCAGCCTGCGATATGAATTGATCCAATTCTGATTGGCTTTGTTTTTCTCGTTATTAAAGGATTTATTGATAGGTACTCTTTAAGTAAAGTAAAAATAATATATGTTCTTTAGATTTTATATAGGTAATATATAGAACCATAACATAACTCCTTTAATTCGAATCCGACGCCACTTCAATGCACTTCTCGACGCCAACACCGAAATTGATATAATGTGTGACAAATGGAAGGTTACTTTTTCTGTGTTTTTACAATATTGTGAGGGTCTCAAAGACCAATGGGAAGCGCCCTAATAATGACATGATGTTTATTTGTAATTTTATTCAATTTGACATTAAATTATACTTTAACATTATATTATTTTTGACATTTGATTAGTTTGACATTAGATTATATAATGATTAATGTAAATTTTATTGTGTGATAATTTGTAATTGTTTGTAATGAACGTTTTTTATCACAATAAACAAATTATTATTATTAATTATTATTATAAAGAGATGTACCTATCATAAATTTTGAGGTTATCACAGAGCTACAAAAGGCTCCGTTACTCCAGAGCTCCATTTCGTGCGGTGTGGCTCCAGCCTGCGGCAGGATACGAACGCTCTCTATGCAGCAATCCACAACCATAGCTACTGGGCGATCAGTTGTCGTCCATTTATGATAAGATTTAGACAGAATTCTACTACTAGCGTGTTATTACACGCTCCAGGCTTATTTAAGTACATACCTATATAGTATAAGTGGTAAGTATAGATATGTATGCTTACACGTAATAGTTGCATTTCATCTGAGTGAGTGGGCTTTATTTGGCGGTACCGACTTGTTTTTGTGTTAATGCTTTCGATGCTCTCAAAATGCATCATATTTTTGACAGCAGATAAATAATATTAAAGTATTATAGTGGATATGATTTTATCTTGGTACTTGAAATTATCTAAAAGTGAAGTTCTCATTTTTAAGAGTGGCAGAATAAATCCCGCTTGTGTCCCGCCTATTGTGCTCAATGGTAAGTAGTTTTCAATACCTGGGGCACATTGTCACTGAAGAGCTCAAGGATCATATTATTATGGACATAGAGAGAGAGCGCAGGGCGCTGGCGGTACGAGGAATAAGGAAATATGCTAGCTTGTAGATTTGCTCGCTGCTCTAAAGAAGTAAAAATCTGCCTTTTTAAGGCTTACTGCCAGTCCTTTTACTCCAGCAGTCTATGGGTGAACCATACGCGTCGCGTTGCCAGTTCTCTGCGAGTCCAATATAACGATGTCTTCAGGATACTGTTGGCACTGCCTCGTTACTGCAGCGCGTCCGGAATGTTTGCGGAAGCGCGCACTGATGGTTTTCACGTAAATATTCGCAAAAAAGTCGCCAGCTTATCCCGGCGCACGCGAGGCACTGGTAAGTATCCTGCAGATGATTGAATCACGAGCAGACTGCCCTATACAATATAGATGGATAAAAATTGTACTGGGCAAGTCAATTTATCTTAAATCATAGTTTTTATTTGACATGTTCACATACCTACTTCTATTTGACATTATAATTTTTTAAATACTTTGGCTTATTGTACTTTTATGATTTTATGTTATTGGAATACTACTAATAATTATATTTGATTTTACTAACCTTTGATTACAATTTCACTAATATTTTAATGACCGTTTTATTGTGATTGTTTGATTTTAAGGTATTTTGATATGTTATTAATGATATTTTTGAATGTAAATTTTATGGTTTAATAACTAAAATAAATTATTATTATTATTATAGCGATATGCGGATTCCTCTCAGGAGTACCAATCATGTTTTTAGGTATGATATAAAAGGGGGTATTACCATTTATCGCGGGCCTTATTGTGTCATTAGAATGGTAATGAAAATAAAATTAATTTAATAAAATGTGACTTTTTCCTCCTATTGTTCCCGCGTTCCCGTATTGTATCCGCGTTCAGCAATAATGAATGCCCGCCTGGCTAGCTACCACCCTCAAGTTGAAAATCTGTCGCCAAGCACCTAACGGTGTGTTCCGGCAGATGTCCTTGAGAGCCAGTAACTCTAGGTTAGTCTGAACAACATCCTCGACCACATCATCACTTACCATCAGGTGAGATAGTGGTCAAAGGCTAACCTATCAAGCATAAAAAAAAAAAAAAAAATGACCTAGAGTCACTTCGAGATGAACAGGCAAGAAACTCGGGGCCATTCTTTTTATATTTCTGTACTTATTTATAAACTGTCTATTATACAATTATTAAAACTACCTATTATTTTGATTAAGAAATGCTACAACTCAGTTTGTGATTACTTAAGTGACAAAAATACTTGGACAATTCTGCCTAATGTTTATTGCAGTAGTGTGGAGCTCTATGCAAAGTATACCGAACGTGTTCAGTTAAGGCGATCGCGATGCATGAACAACAGATATCATACTAACTATTAAGTTCTCTATATTAGAGCTATCGATACCGTAGTAACTGTTAAGTATATGTGCCGATATGCTCATACCTACTCATATTATTCAACAGATGTTCAACAATAGAACCTAATTACAATGATCTTCGGAGGGCACAGTGCTGAGTAAATCAGTGTGCGCCAACAGGTAACCTTAGTTACGGTTTTTGCCATCATGATGTTATCGTTGGGTACATAGAACATATAATAATAGTTGGGTATATGCTGGGCGGAATGGAAATAGTTGCGATAAATTACGTACTTACCTAAACTACTAAAAGCAAGCTACAAATTATAAACTTTTCTAGCCTCTTGCTGAGGGCTTTCAATTATGCAAACTCTATTATCAAAACTTCCACAAAGAACGAAATCTCGATATAACCGATTTTAAAAGTATTACAACCAATTAGTAATGCGAAAGTAACCCTGTCTGTCTGTCTGTTACGCTTTCACGCCAAAACTACTGGACCGATTTGAATGAAATTTGGTATGGAAATAGTTTGAGACCCGGGAAAAACAAAGGATAGTTTTATCCAACTGCGCAAAAAGAGGTTAATGTTTTTGCGCGATAACCGACATACGCGCGGGCGGAGCCGCGCTCGGAAAGCTAGTCATTTATAAACAGGTTTCAATCCTTGCTGACATTTTTTGTTGTAAAGCGTTTAACGAGTTCTTTTTTATACCAGGTGGTGATCTACACTGCGCTCACCACCCTCAGACGTACAGTGGTTAAGTGCTTGTTATTTCATTTTCACTTACAGGCTCTCATTGACTGTTGTCGGAACTCACTAGTAGGTGCTTGCAGTCAGTTTTACTACTTGATGGTACAGGTAGCTAGCCAGGCGAGCCTACGTAACATAACCCTACCCAGTGCGTTGAAGCTCACGCCAGAGGTGGAGATCTAAACAAGGACCAGCGGCACGGCATGCGGCAGTCCATAGCCACTCGGCTAACATTGCTCCAAATTTTATACGAGTAATAGTAGAAAATCTATTGAAAAGCACCTAAAGGCGCATGCTACAGGCTGCGTCCTGGATATCTACTTCCCGTTCTATCACTTCTGTTTTCACTGACCCACAGATGAGATAGCTATAAAAACTCAAACTCACGTAGTAGCAGCCTTCTTCACGATTACTGTTGCCTCCTCCACTCGACCTGCGGAGACCAGCCACCTCGGAGACTCGGGCAGGATGAAGAAGTACCCCAAGTAGATGAGTGGGAATACGGCCATGGCCAGGCTGTACTGGTCCCAGCTGCGGAAGAAGTACGCGAACAATGGGACGGTCATATACCCTAGAAGGAAGTATCAGTAGGATAAGGTGCCAAGCTTTATCTCTGTTTATGAATCAGAATCAGAATCATTTATTACATAAGCTGTACATAAAAAAGTGTTATAACAATGCTTCATTGAGTGTCAAAAGTTTCGTTATTTTCGGACATACAATATTAAATTATATTATTAAACTATTAGCTGTACCTGCGACTTCGTCCGGGATTGCCGTACCTACTGTAACTGTACTGTAACAGCCAGATCGTCCACTGCTGAACACAGCCTCCCCTATTATGGGGGTCTTTGCCATAATCTCCACGCTTGGCAGGCGTCTTGGGGATGGCAGTTTAAGTTGGCAGTTCTTTAGAAGGCGCTGCTGCCCATCTTTCAGTATTTTTCCCTTAGTGGCCTCTTACTACACCCATGGGATGATATGGGGAGGTGCAATTCTAACCCGGCACCCCACGGGGATGCCGTACCTGCAGACTAATTATTCTCATTTGAGCACTGTTTACCTCATATTAAGCAATGCTGTGATCTGCGATGAAGCACTCTTAGCATAGCCCAGAAAGGAGCTTTAACTTTGGATTTGTAAACTCCCGGGTTGTATTTTCCAGAAAACAGTAGTCAATTAACTCCTTGAGTTCCTTCGCGGTTCGCACAATAAACGCTGAAGCAAAGTACTTTGTGCTTTTCTTTAGAATTTCGATTTTAAAACGGCGGTTTTGTTTGGCGGTAGCACAAAAATATATTATTAGATTGTGCACTTCCATTGCGCATTCTCCGAAATGTACCCGGCAAAAGATAGATAGTTCAAAAAACTGGTTGTGGCAAATGTTTTAAACCAGATTTTAGAGTTTAATTTTAGCAAGCTTGCAAAAACTAAATAAGGGTACCGGGTTGCCCGTGGGGTGCTGAGCTGCCCGTGGGGTGCTGGGCTACCTGTGGGGTGCGGGGTGACCGTGGAGTACCGGGCTGCCCTAAATGAGTAATGGGATCCTGATTATTTGGGACATTCTCTACTGCTGAACACAACCTTCCACAAAAAGGGGGAGTTTGACTATAGCAATCCCCATGCTTAGTAGGCGTGTTGAGGATCGCAGGGTAAGATAGCAGTTCCTCAGAAGGCGTTACTGCTCACTTCCGGTATTTTACCCTAAGTCACCGCTTACGACTTACGACACCCACGGGAAGGGATAGGCGACATTCTAGCCCGTGCTGGGCTTTTTACGATCAACCAATGAGAGGTTATGGAGCAGTCCTTAGATTCTTGAGTCGGAAGATGATTTACCACCATTGCCTGTCAATGAAAATTAACACCTAATTTCACCAGGTGGTCGGTGTATTGAGCAAGAGGACGACTTTGTTGGTAACACCACATTGTCAGGTAGTCTACCTCGTAGCAATAGTGTGTAAGCAATATTGAGTTTAGGCGTGAAGGGCACTGTAGTAATTAAAATTACTGGGCAAATGAGACATTATTACTAACGCCTCGGAATGACGAGCGCAGTCCATGTCGAGCAGAAGGTTGACACTGCTACTGTAATGGACAGACGTTACCACCAAGCGGGTGACGTGTCCATTTTGACCATCGTCACTATATATATAGCGTATATAAATTACCTAGTTTATAGAAACCTATCATGATATAAGTTTCGTCCTCTATCTTAATATAGTAATTAACTGGTAAGCCCAGGCTGTACAAGGTACCACTTATACAGGGCGTCCCACGGCGATGCCACATGGAAGGCAAAGTACCTTTTTTATACCTGATAGGTTAGCCTCTGACCACTATCTCACCTGATGGAAAGTGATGATGTGGTCGAAGATGTTGTTCAGGCTAACCTAGAATAACTTACCTTGAATATTGTAGATGGAACATTTTACTGAAAGAAGACATTATTTGAATTTAAAAAACAATTTAAACTGTATTCATAGATATTTAAATAATTACATGGTTGACCCGGGAATCGTAATAGACGCGTAAATTATTTTGTCCATCGCAATGCGGCTGTCTGATTATAATGAAATAATTCTAAATTTCACATAAAATGTCATTCCTGGTCTTCCTTTTATTTCTGACACTATGTTATTTAATAAAAAAATAATCGTTATGATTAAGCCTTTCGATCGGTATGATAAAGCCACAGGGTGATAATTTTTCTCATGTAACGGGTTCGATTCCCGGTTCAACCATGTCATTATTTAAATATCTACGCAGTTTAAATTGTTTTTGAAATTCAAATAATGTCTTCTTTCAGTAAAATGTTCCATCTACAATATTCAAGGTACTTTCCCTCCATGTGGCATCGCCGTGGGACGTCCTGTAACATGTTGATACGAAACTATTTTTAAGGTCTTCACTAAACTTGTGCACACATGTTTTACGAAATAAACGTATCTTTATCTTTATGAAATTTATAAAATGCTTATGATGTAAAATTTAAGTCACCTTTTGCTGTGAAATTAGAGATTTAATGTCAGTAGTGGACAGTAAACCTTTTTTATGAACCGGATTGGGTTGTTTACTTCACTGCCACGTTAGGAGTTTGAGGTAATACCCTCGGACAGCCTTGGTTATCGCGGGTTACGGCAGGAAATGTTGTCAGTAGTTATACTCTTTTTACGTGTTTTTGTGCTTGTAAACGGATATTTTCTGAAAAACAGAGATTTAGGGGCAGAGAAGATAGTAACGCCATTCAGAGCCAGGCTGGCAAAACTCACAAGTCATGAAACTTTGAAAGTTCTTAGAGAGTAATTTCTTATTAGTTACTTTCTAAACTCACCTATGATAAAAGGCAATTGGATCAAGCAACCAATTACCCCCCGGTACTTGGCCGCCGCAGTCTCCATCACGAAAACAAAATACACCACCATGGTCCCAGCTGTGGCCACCCCCATGAAGAACCTCAGGGTCGTGAAGATGGCGTAGCTTGGAGAGAACGGGATTGCGAACCCGAATAAGATGACAGTGGTGATGGAAAACAGAAACGTATACTTGCGCCCGTATCTAAAATATATACAAATGGTTTAATAAGTGAAAGGCGAGACTTGAAAACCTACGAGTATTCTTTAGGCGCTCATAAAAATAGCTAGACTTTGGTCTTTTTTTTTATGCCTGATAGGTTAGCCTTTGACCACTATCTCACCTGATGGTAAGTGATGATGTGGTCGAGGATGTTGTTCAGACTAACCTAGAGTTACTGGCTCTCAAGGACAGCTGCCGGAACACACCGTTAGGTGCTTGGCGACAGATTTTCAACTTGAGGGTGGTAGCTAGCCAGGCGGGCATTTGCAAAGTGCCCTACCACCATGCTGTATCGAATGCTATCCTAAGACAACAACCGGGACCGACGGCTTAACGTGCCCTCCGAAGCACGGAAGCGCTCAGTAGTAATGCCCAACCAGCGGTCACCCATCCAATCAAGACCGCGGCGGACGTTGCTTAACTTTGCTAATCGATTCAGAATGGCTAAGCAAACTTGGCTACGAGCGTTTCAAAATCTATTGTATAGAGCCCGCATTTGAAACGCAACCCTGACCTCCGTACGAGCGTGTCCAACATGTCTTTTCCCCCGTATAAGGGCTTCCCTTAACTAAACTTCTTTTACGTTACACCTCTCTCTTTAAACGTACTCCTGTAATGCTTTTACAAGTCAATTACCTTTCAACATCTTATCTACATTGTATGTAATATAAAAGCTTTAGGTCAGATATATACACATGGATACAGGAGTCGAACCATCTCCTACACCCATTAGCATCACTTACATATGTATAACTACTCAAGTCTAGTCCTAGTTTTTCTAAATCAGAGCCAGTCCATGACTGATCCTTACAAAAGCAACACAGACAAACACAGGTGGCAAGACTGACTCCCTTAATATAAATACAGTTTCCACACTGTTCCGGCAGTTTCTACAATTACAAGTATTTCTGTAGATAGGTTGTCGCGTTAGTTCACTGGCTAATAATTTGAAAAAAAAAAAATTAGGAGAATCATGTATTGTGACTTTGATAACTACTACGCGTGTGCAATTAATTAAATTAACCGCCTTAAAAATACCCCTCCTAAAAGAGACCTTGAGTCATGTTGGGCCTACTCTACTAGACTTTTTTGAGTATTTACAATCAAAATTATGCGTTCGGCAATAACAAGTTGGTAAATCCGAAATAATTGTTATATAAATAGGTTCTCTCAGTATAAACCATGCTTATGAATTACTTCTGTACATAAAATGCACAAAATGTCCTATCATGTATAACCAATAGTTCTTCATTAAGTATGTTGTTTTACATTATAATTATTATTATTAAATTAGCTTTATTCTTAGACACATATAGTTTGAATGCATAATAGTTTATATGTGATTTCATTTTAATTATTTTTAATCTGACACATTTACCGGATTTTTTCTTGATTAACTTACAATGTTATGTTCACGCGTAGTTAGGCTAACATTGGATATTATCAATGGCACTTTTAAGTCATGTATGGCCAAGTAAATAACTGAAAATAAATTCGCACCGTATACAAGAGTCACACCTGCAGCGCAAGTACCGAAGTTACCGACCGCTAAATATGACATTTAAAATCGTCTAAATTCAATAAAATTCAAAAAATCGATGTTTGCATGGATGAAACCTCCTGAAACGATCGGTAATTAAATTCGGTAATTGACGATTACCCTAGCATGCAACTTTAACGATTGTTTTGTCAGGTTTAAAAAGAAGCTCGATGTTATAACTGAGAGACTCCTTTTGTTATTGAAAAAAGAGCGATCCTGTGCAAATGCTGTAGGGAAGAAGTTGACGAATGCTAGCAACCCTACCTATCGGACTTTCGGAAGAGTGCTTTAGGAATTAATTTCGAACATCGAAAGAAGTTGTACCCGCCCTCATGCAAGCCTTGAGAACGATATTAGAAGGAAGCGATCTCGGGGTCCTAACCCTGCACATTACATTATTCAATAGAATTATTGTTTTGGTCTAAGGTAAAGGCACCTTATTCCGCGGTATTTCGAAAAACGGTGATATTATGGTGCTTATAAATTTATTTTTCCTGCAAGACCCTTTATCTATTAAATAATATATCTAAGCGTAGTTGAGTCATCAAAAGAGCGCTGTTCTGTGGAAACATTTTGAAATAAACGGTAAGTATTGCGTCAACGGCTGACCCGAACGCACGCTCCATACATTTTGGACATTGGGCACGTGAGTATCATGTTTATTTAAATAGTGTTTTATTCGTTGATTTTGTACAGTGCATTTATTTCTTTAATAGAAATGTTTTAAAAAATATGCCTTCAATCGAAAATAGTTAACTTCTGTGAGTTTTTTCGTAGTAAAATGTAGGAAAATACAGTTTGTGACACACATTAGGTGCGAAATATTTAACTCAGTTCTTTATTCCGATGTATGCCACGGAATAGCGATTTCACAGAGTCGGTTTATTTTTTTTAGTTTCAGTTTTGTTTTTATGATAAAGCATTTCTCACTTTGAATTTGACAACCTAAATATTTATAATATGAAATCTATTTACGAGGTACAATAAATCGTCGCATTTCCTAACTACAGCCTGCTGAAAGTGGTATATTTAGGTATTTTGTTAATTCGTTCTATGGGATAGCTTAATGAGAAAATGCAAGTTTGTACACAATGTATTCTAATTGTTATCAGGCGTTATCTTATAGGACAACATTGCAATTAATATTTTGTCTGTTTCTATACTATGCAAAAATCTCGTATATTTTTTAATACTCGTAATAAGGAAACTTTATTTTTTTGTATAAAACGTTATTCCAATGTACAGTGGGACGCAATAAGATTCTTAATGTGCCATAATACGCGGCATAATCACAATTAATATACATAGTGTTCACAATTGTATGCAAATTGTTACGATAATGCAAAAAATAAAAATATCACTATCTGACTTTTATAATAATTACCAACTTATATTACAAATTATAAAAGGTGAAAATGGTAAACTTTATGCCTAATCCTCAAATAATGAACGTATATATACGAAGTCATAGGCGAGCCTCTTATGGGTCTGGGTTCGATATATTTGCCCTCATTTGATACTTGGCTGGAGGGTTAGATTTTTGTTACTGAATTACGCCTTACCTAATGTACGGGTTAGACATTAATTTGGTTTAAGTAGTATAATATGTAAGGCTTAAACAACAGCATTTTTTTCATTATAATACCACGCCTTTTGATGTAGTAAAAATTATAGGCAGTCCTTTTTACATAAAGTGAGAAAGCATTGCATTTTGAACACACGGAATTAGGAATCAAATACATCGGAATAAGGATTTTTGCATCGGATCAAGGTGCCTTGGACTTATTTCATATTTAGTTTAATTTTTTCACACAATTTAAGACTTAATTAACAAATATTTAGTATAGTTTAAAAGTAAAAACAATAACACACGTGGTAAAAACATTAAAACCTGCGGAAATGTATAGGAATTGCTTAATTTTTGATGTTATTTCGAGTTTTGTTGAAAATACTTCAGAAATAGGTGCCTTTACCTTAATATGTTAAATTTCTTTACAGGAATATTATAGACAGATGCTTAACTTAAATAAGTATTAATTGTATTTCTTAACTACCGTGTAAGTAAAAACTATCGTCCGTAACTAAATTGGTTTTTTAAATGTTCTGACAAAATTTTCTATTTTACTTTTTAATTTTGTTATTTAGGACAAGAATTATACTTTTCATCGTGTTTGTTTATCTCTTCTGCAGCGGGTAGACGACTTTTAAGATGATCTATTGGTTTACGAATAGGTACGCTGAATAAAAATAATAATTAATAATTAAACAATCAAATTTTCTTCTCCATGTGTATCTGGAATAATTTCAGTCAGCTGTCACAACGATTATTTTCTTTTTGATTTAACTTTAACCCGATCCTGAGAAATTTTATTATTAAGTTACAATTTTCTATAATTTGATGTATTCAACAAAAACGTAATGTAATTATCTGTTTTATTTAAAATATGCTTTAATTGTAATTATTTTCAGATAAACTCATTTCCCTAGTGAATTAACGGTTTTAATAATCTGTGCAAAAACAGTTTACTTTCGAAGTTACCATTTCGTAACAATCGACATGTCCACAATTTCGCGATCGTGAGCCGTCGATAAGAGTTATCGACAACTGTTCCATACATGCAATGGGCGATACGATTCGTTAAATTTATATTCGATAATTTAACGAGCTTTCGTTAAATTATCGAATAGCCATGATCGATAACTACGGTACTTACGCTGCTGGTTGTGGTTATTTTTTATTTAAACAAACTCTAAAGTAAAACTACTTACAATAAACACCGACGATTAAAATATAACGTTTAATTGTTAGAAGCACACATTCATCATCATCACATCAGCCGGAACGTCCACCGTCGAACAAGGCCTCCCTCATCGAGAGCATTTGTCATAATCTCCAAGCTTGGCAGGCGTCTTGGAGTCAAGGTAAAAGTTGTAAATTCTTCATAAGGAGCTGCTTCCGGTATTTTTCCCTTAGTCGCCTCTAAGGAATCCCACGGGAAAAAGTGGGAGGGTGACATTCTAACCTGGCACCCCACGTGCAGACAAAGGCAAGGCATGCATTACCACAAGCATATATTGTGGTACACAACCCTAGTGGTGACCGGGTCTGTCTCTCATGGACGGTTTTTATAGGTGAGTAGCGATGAGCCTGCGATGCCTTTTATGACAGCAACCGATGCCCATAAGAAAATAGTATATCTAGGATCTAGTTTTGCAGATTGTATGCAGTCAGATTATTGGTTAAAGCTGTCTGACTAGAAGAGGGACTAAAGTTCCCAGGGATCAGATCCCTCGATGTGTACCTACTATGGTACATTTATGTACAAAAACTTCTAACAATAAATAGTTTCTATTTATATTTCAAGAGGACAATGTGTTTTTTAATTCTTATCAGGATGTTGTACGCTATTACCCGAGCATTGCTTGAGAGACACTAAAAAGCCCTGAATACGATAATGTATCCTAAGATAACTTATCCCATCATATATTAGAAATTGTGAAAGATAACTTATAACAGTAACAAAATGCGTTACGAAGTTACGAAATCTGTTTTTAACAACAATGTATAGTTGATAAAAACAAATTTCGTAACTTAGATACGTTTTCTGCTTCGGCAGGTGTCGTTTAGAGAATTTTTTTATAAAAAATATACGCATATATTTAATATTATATCTACGTATTAGAGGAGTAGGTAAATTTGGTAGTAGGCCAAGTTTTATTTGATTCACGCAGAATAGCAAATGAAGCAGTGTAGGCTCAGTGGCTGTGGCTATGGACTGCCGCGCAGCAGGTCCATGGTTCGAATCCCGCCGCGGGCTTGAGCTTCACCGCATGGTGGAAGGGCATTTTTGCGAATGCCCGCCTGGCTAGCGACCACCCTCAAGTAGAAAATCTGTCACCAAGCACCTAACGGTGTGTTCCGGCAGCTATCCTTGAGAGCCAGTCATTCTAGGTTAAGCCTGTTAACACCACATCACCACTTACAATCACGTTATATTGTGGTCAAAGGCTTACCTATCAGCAATAAAAAATAAAAAAAAAACGTTGATAAGGCATGTGATAACTTTATTGCCATCAAACAGGCATATTGAGATTGAATTCAATAGCTCTGCGACTTGTGGACCAAATTAAACTTCGGACTTCGAAATTTTAAAGCAAAGCCTCCACTCAATCACCGGGCAGGGCTTGTGATCAATTCAATGAATACAACATAATACATGACAATAATGCTTACCTATCAGAAAGGAATCCAAACACGATACTTCCAATGAGTATTCCAAGCTGCAGCATCATCTGGGTGAAGCTGGCAAGCCAACTCCTTTCACAGACCAGATCCCACTCCGAGATTATTGTGTTATCAAACGGGCTTGTGTTGTACTCGTACTTGTCACAATTATCATAGCACTTATTGTTTGCAATTTCAATAATTGAGTTGTTTGAACTGAAAACATCGTTAGTTACTCCTGAGGTCATGTTTGAACACCAAAAGGTGAAGTTTGGTGTGAGAAACAAGATCGCCATTTGCACCCATCCTGAAGACAGTTTGACGAGGGAGAGAGAGCTGTAGATGAGAAGTTGCCAACGACCAAAATGACCCAGAAGTCGGTCAAATGGATCATCTTTTGGAGATGGACTGGAAATCTGATTTGTTATCTTTTCTGCCATTTTGGTTTAGTGCTTTCAGTTGAATTTTCTTTGTTTTCTTATTTATTCAATGAACTACTTTTAATCGCCGATTAATCT
Source organism: Plagodis dolabraria (assembly GCA_963854805.1). NCBI lineage: Eukaryota > Metazoa > Arthropoda > Insecta > Lepidoptera > Geometridae > Plagodis > Plagodis dolabraria. The sequence goes on along the minus strand of OY978460.1, from coordinate 1,958,926 downwards.
TTTTTATGCAGCTTTTTTAAACAATACTATTACAATTTAGTTCATTTTATACTTAGCCAATTTAGTTGTATTTTAATAACATCGATGGAACCAAAAAGTCCGTCTAATTTATGCTATTATCCTTTCAGCATATTTATCTTGTCGTATTTAATATTATTTTTTTTTTTTCACACGTCTTCTCAAATGAGATATTTTGGCCACTCTGTTCTTTATCTCGAATATCAGCGTCTGTAAACATTACTATTTTTGGTTTATATATATTGATTCTGACAATCAGTCGAGTGCCTACATGAGTACTTTTAATCTAATATTATAAAGATATGACGCAAAATTTTTATTGCAAAATTATATTTGAGTTGATAAAAATTTAACTTATTAGTTTTGAAATGTTGGTAATATATATTATTTAATTGCAAATTTTATATATAATTTTTATTACCAAAAAATGGAACCGACTTCAACACCCAATATTGTGAAATAACTTGTGTAATTCGGTACCATGATAGTTCAAATTACCTATTATCACGATATTGTGCGCATGGTACCGACTTCGACAAGTTATTTCACACTTTTGGGTGTTGAAGTCGGTTCCATATTTTGGTAAAAAAAAAATTCACACTCTTTAGTGACCCTTGCTACTTACGGGATCGATTATCATTCATTGTTGACGACTATATCCTCTAGATAGGTAAATATTTTTCAGTTAATTGAGTGTAACTCAAAAACGGCATGACCGATTTTTGATGAAACTTAAATGAGACCAACCAACAAGCATTACCTTTCAAACAAAAAAAAAATTTCATAATCGGTTCATCCAGTCAAAAGTTCTGAGGTAACAAACAAACATAAAAAAATACAGACGAATTGATAACATCCTCCTTTTTTGGAAGTCGGTTAAAAATTAAAAATATTGATTCAATATCCTTAAAATCATCATCTGCCTGATTAAGACTTATATCCTGACCTGGACAATGTATTCCTCGGACAGCATGAATAAGATTCTATTCAAGGTGTGGAAACTATTGAATACTTATGATGAGAGAGAATAACAAAACACGTGGAACGAAGCAGAGGAATGCAAACAAACGAAGACCAAGTTTCCAACTTTAAACAAAAGTCTGACAAATATACTGCTGAATGTGAGGAGGTCTTTTGTAGGCCTTATCACAAGTCTCTGCAACCTGAATTATCATTTGTTTAATGCAGATGATAATTCAGGTTATTATGATGATAATTTACTGGAACAACAAACGTTCATCTTTGCCAAGGCTTCTGCGAGAAGATAAGATTGTAGAACATGTACTATTACACCGTACGCCACGGAACAAATACGAATCATAACGAGGTTAAAAGAGCTATTTTCACCAACGCGAACGACACAAACACACGTCGATGGGGTAGCTATGCTGGGCGGACGTTACGTATTCCTTTTCGGAGTTTGGCTTGGGTAGAAGCTGGCGGATGGGGTAGATGCACAAAATAATACAAGCGTCGTTAGTGCAAGATTTATAGCTCCAAAATATACGAGAAATAATGATAAGATATGAAGAATCATCTCGAAAAAGTTAGGCTTCGAGTCGACCGATTGCCTTAGCTGTGCTGACGTTTATCCAAAATATATACCTCTGTTTTGACAGAGAACATATATTAATGAACCCCACATATACCTACGTGGGATAAGAAAATTAAGATGTTGTTCTTAGAGATGTCAGATCTCTTGCTTATAATTTCACTGTAATGCTCGAATATAAGAGAAATAACGCGAGTGGTCACACAACTGTTTATTTTAAGGAGAGTTAGTTAAAACTGTAATTAAAGTAATGTTAAGCATACGTTACTTTTAATTCTATAAAATCTAGTATAAACTTGAAGAAAAAATATAAATTTATATTATGAATAACGATAAAACAGTGGTTATTGGCATTAGATTAGTTATTAAAGTCATTCTATAGGTTCCTCTTGGATCATTATTTTAAGGCTATCTATTAGTCCATGAGTACGTAAATTCGGCTTTTTTTTTTTTTTTAGGGAGGACATAGATGCTGGCTACCGCCTGTGCGGTCGTCCAGCTCCACCGGGTTTTGGGCGAGGGCCTGGCCCTACAATAGCCCGGGAGGGAGAAGTGCCGAAGGCACTTCTCCCGAGACGGGCGTAGAAGGCGAAAAGCGCTTTCTACCTCCGTCTCCTGCGGACGCCGAAAACGTACCGCTATTATAGGAGGGGTTGACAGCGAGCTCAAGGGCACCACTGTGGTTCGGACCTCGGCTTGTCTCGCTGTCGAGAGACATGGGGGGGATCGGAGCAAAATGCCTCTGTGCAACTGCAGTGTTGCACAATTGGGCCCTACTGAATAATACTCTTTGACTATTTGGAGAGCAATTTATCGTGACCTTGTTTTTGCCTCGAGCTCGCCGGCGAGCTCGGTGTTTGATTGTGTGACCTCTAATTACCTCACACCTGGGGATTTTACCTCGACGACTTGCGGATAACGCTAAAGCTGCCAATGTAATGACTGCGATGGGGTCATCCGGGTCGTCTAATACCTGCCGTGGTCGGCGACGGGGGGGTTTGAAAAATGGGATAGAAGAGGCGGTCGAGTAGTTCGATGCCTGGACAACCAATGGGTTCGAGTGGTGGGGCGCTCGATCAAAGTATCGGCGGGCGCGGCAAAGATCTTGCCGTAAATTCGGCATGCGAGAGTTGCTGTCTATGCGCACAAAGAGGCGCTGCGCTCTAGTTGCACAGCGCGCTCTCAGTACACCGAGCGTCGAATAGCTCAATGTCACGTCACACGCAGTGCAACTAAAACAGTTGATTGACTCCATGAGGTCTACTGCCAAAAACGAAGTTCAAAGTTTCGTTTGAAGGATCGCACCATTTCTTACCATGAAACACTTTCGGATCAAAATTTCGATAAATGCGTACTTCGTGAATTGACATAATATTGCCCGTATTTTACCCTACTCCCAAATGTTATTTGGAATTTATAATTTCGTATTTAGAAATTAAGTTGATTATGGATTAATGATAATCTCTTAATAGATACGCCCTACTTTTTCGTCCGTCGTAGAATTATCGTTTGCTGCGAAAATACTTTGCTTCGACAAAACTTGCTGCATTCCATTTTACACATTTTCGTTTTTAACTAAGAAGCTATGTACCAAGTATAAATGAGGACCTACACCGGTATGCTATTTCATAGGATAGTTTATACATTGTAAATTTTATCCCTCATTTGCAGCATACATCACAAAAATTAAATTAACTTATTTTATACCCGTATAATGGTGATGCGCTTGGTGGTGGAAGAAAAAGTTATGGAGTCTGAACATGAATGTAGGTATATACAAGAGTCGCTGTTACAACATATTAAATCATTCTTGTGTTTTCAAGAATATGTTTACTTAATTTAGGTACACGTTGCATGGTTGTTCGTAGAAAGCAAATGCCTCTTCAAAAAATAAAAACATTCTGACAAACGTTGTATTGAACACATGGGCTTATCTACTAATAGATGGCTCAGGGTTGCATTCTCGTTTTCATATTTGAAGCAAAATTTACTAAAGAGTTTATAGTGTTAGGCATTACTCCATTTGGTGCTTTGTTCGTCGACGACACAACCATCACTGTGAAAAACATTTGTTTACTAAGAAAATAAATCGTAGAATACATTGAATTATACAAACACATACATGAATAAATAGTTTATTAATTAAAGAAACATTCTACTTCTCAAAATCTTTTCGGTTTTTGATTTATATACCAACTATTTATTTATTAATGATTAAAAAAATCTTACATTCTCGAAAAGATAAAAGTATAGAACTATCCAATAAACTACTTAAATACCTATTTTATATAAATATAGATTTAAATTTATGTTTATGAATTAGTTGTTTGATCAACTTAAAAAATATGGAGGAAAGTTATAATCACGTATATTTTTTTATGTTCCTGGATCATGCAAATCCAGTAAAAAGTAACGCTTAAACGTATCGTTATGATTATTTTATGTTGAGCAGCATATACCTACAAATGAGTGTTCTAGTAGTTCGTAAGTTACACTCAATTTACTTAATGAAATTATTTGCTAAATGAGCCTATCACTAACAATTACTACTCTTGCTGATGTTAACCAATGTTGTGGGTGACAACTTGTCTTAGACGTATATTTAAGATACTAAAAATGTTGAAATAAAATTAATTAAACGTCACTGACTCCTTTTTGAAGCGCTCGTAGCGAAGTGTGCTTAGCCATTCTGAACCGATCAGCAAAGCTAAGCAACGTCCGCCTCAGTCATGAGTTGGATGGGTGACCACTACTACTGAGCGATTCCGTGCTTCGGATGGCACGTTGCCGTCAGTCCCGGTTGTTGTCTAAGGATGGCAGTCGTTATAGCATGGTGGTAAGACATTTTGCGAATGCCCGTCTGGCTAGCTACCACTCTCAAGTAGAAAATCTGTCGCCAAGCACCTAAAGGTGTGTTCTGAACAACATCTTCGACAACATCACTTACCATCAGGTCAAAAGGCTAACCTATCATAGCATGCATAAAAAAAAATAAAAAAAATAACACCAAAGGAGATGAAAGCAACTTGTGGAAGTCGGACAATGATACTGTGAGCTCAGAGTGTTTTGAATCTGCATGGTATCGACTTCCACAAGTTATTTCATACTTTTCCGCGTATGAAATTTACGTAGTTACGTTTATAAAAAATATTTTCTAAAACTCCTCTAAATTTATTTGACGTAAGCTTTCTCCTAGTTGTGAATAATTAGGGTGAACATTGTCGTTATTGTTTTGATAATCAGGGTGAATGTTTATGTCGTCATCTTGAATTTTTAAGTTTCTAATGAACATACCACGCTCATTTCTGCTGTCTATAATTTCGGCCAGTAAGCATTTCATATAAAATTTTATTAATTTTGGTCTCACCTTAGTTTCCAAAAATGTAACCTTGAATCTGGTAATACCAAATTGAAAATATATATATACATATATATATATATATATATTAAATTATATATTATACTTTTTAAATAACATTTCGCATAAACTTTATTCTGCAGTTGAATAAAACATCTTGAAGAAAATATAGGAATGTTTATTGCTGAAAACAACTCCTCGATCTGAGAAAATCCTATACCTATACCCGTGGTACAGCTAAATTAGCATCAACGTGTTTCTTTCTTGTTTTCAGATGAAATCAAACAAACTTCTTTACACATTTTGCACTCAAATTTGAATATTGATATAAGTTAATGTCTTCTCTCACCAATCAAGAAGAAGTTGTTTGATTTACATTCAAACAAATTATTGTGGTGTTCATTTTCTTGAAGTTGTTTTAAAAAGTAGGAGATGTCAATTATTCGCCATCCCGATATAGGTTGAACATAGTCTTATATTTATCCATTTGAATAATAAACGCGTCCTCGTTGCCATCAATTTCTCTGTAACACCATAAAATAAGATATAAAGATATTATGACGAAAATTATTCCTATTAAATTCCAGTTTTAGAATTCAGTCCTTATTCTAATTTAGAATAAGTAAAAAGCCCAAATTTACACTTATTTTAATATACTTAAGGCAATAATCGTACTCGTTCGTTTTAACGGGCATAACGTAGAATTAAGGGCAGCTGCTAGATACATGGTTAGGTGCTCGGCGACAGATTTTGTACTTGAAATGATGGGAGCAAGTCAAGCAGGCATTCTTAAAATTCTCAACCGTCCGCAGTCCTTGAGAACCACTGAAATTACAAGCACATGAGACTTAGCAACTATGTTTCAAAGTGACGGCCGCAGTGCAATTCGTGACTTGTGACGAAATACATCTGTTATAGGCAGAGGTTAGTCCACTTAACATCAGGTGGGTAGGCCTCGGCCTTATTCCGTCACAATAACATAAAAAAACTTAGTTGTCTGAAAACAAATCACCACTTTTTCAAACTGAAAAGTTGACTGAATCTACAATATCTGAGAGCCATGCTGAATACCTAGTCATAATGTTAAGTGTTTTGAAGAATTACTAGAAATACTAACTTTTTACCTCTTTTTGAACCTACTGTTATGTTTAGACTGTGGTCAATAGAAATAAATAAATAAACAAAAAATTACTTACCATAATTCAATTTCCCTTTTCTTTTGCCTTCAACCGTGATTTAGTGCGTGGTTTATTTTCTTTATTTGCCATTTCCAGAAAACGACCAAAAAAAAAATTGTCTCATAAGTTTTCATAAAATATTTACACAACGGGAAATAAACACAAACATCTAATGCCTCTATTGGTCTAATAGAGGTATTTACACTATGAGGAATAGACACTATGTCATAATTACGAGTATATGCTAAAGTTCACTAAATAATAATTATTTACAATTTATTGTGTATCCTCATGATATTTGTTTACGCAGATACCAAGAAGTGCGTGCGCAAAAATTTGACACAGATCTTGTCTTGGTGACGCGCCCGCGGGACACTGACGAGCGACGTTTGGATATATTATCACTTAAATATTCGATTTAAAAAAGAATAGATGTAATGAGAAAAAAGGATCGCTTTAGTTATATTTCAAATTAAATTACCTACAAAATGGTATAAGTTAGGTATAGAATAAGTGGAGTGTTAGTACCTGTTAAAAATGAAATTTGGCCGGTAAAAAAACCGCAAATCGAACTTAGTTCACTATTTTTTTTCTATAGAGAAAATTTACTCGTATCGTGATTTGAACGAATACACAATAAGGAGAAAGAATGTAACTAAAACATATATTTATTTCAGGTTTGAAATGATCTTCTTTGTTTATAAAAAACAACATCTACTTTAGGCAAAAACGGGAATACCCGACCTTAAGTTAAGGAAACTAATTAACTGGAAGAGAGAATATTAATTTCAAGTTCGTATATGTGTAAACTTATCTTTTATTCTGAGCAAAACGATACAAATCCACTGATTTTATAATATCGTAGTATTTCCTTCTTTTTCTTATCCCAATTTAAGTGGGATCAGTCCATAAGACAATAAACTCATTTGTGTCATTAGAATCATAAGACAATTTTAAATTTACAAAGCGGTGGAAATCCGCACTACATTGTGATCGGTACGGTCACAAATCTCAGGACTTAGATATTAACCACTTAGGTCTACAACTCTGAAGGTGTTCCTACTCATGTGACATATAAAACTGTACTCCTATGATACACATCAAAGAGTACCGAAATAAACAGTCCATTATTAAGACTATACTTCTACAGTTCTCAGCTTAAGCAATAAGACAGTTTCCCTTTAGCCTTTTATTTTACATTTTGAAACCAGATGGTTGGGATAAATGTGTAAAATCTTAAATAAAATAAAAATAAAAACTAATAAAATATCGAATTATTGCTTTATTACAAAATAAAGATGTGTATAGAATTCATAAAAATGAATGACAGTCATAAGGCGAAAGGGTTATGCTCAACCTTATACAGCGCTATTATTAATTACTTACACGAGTGTGTGCTGCGCTATTTTTCAGCATATTCCCACTCGGGCGGATGTTTTCCGAGAGACAAACAAGTAAAAAAGCGGTTCACAAATTACAAAAGAGACATAAGTGTACGAGGAGGCGCATGTATATGTGCTGTTGGTATAATTGAGGTTAATTTTGTTTGCTAGTGATCTTTTGGTGTTTGTGTTTTAAATATTGCTTCAAAATTATGCCTTTGGCGATCCAAAAGAAACGGTTTTTAATTTTATTATTAATGTGTTGCTGCTTGTCTTCCTTCTGAAAGGTGACGGGATATCATTCCCCATTTTTGATGCCCGGCATTTAAAGCAACCTTTAAAACCAGTGGTTTTATGTTTAGGGATGACCAGAGTATTCTGGTGCTTAGAGCAGGTGTTCAAGGAATGGATATCTTTACCCCAAGTCAGATTTTCAAAAAGATACTCTGGTTTGCTTGTTCCATAAAAATCTTTAGCCAGATAGATTTACATTCGTAACTTCATAAAAATATTAAGTACGTATTCCCCTTTCTACGAGATATAGGGTGACGTGGTCTCTTCTAAGTATATCGAAGCAGAACCGGTTTCAGAATGAGGAGTTTCGCAAGGATCAGTATTTGGACCTTTTCTGTTTCTAATTTAAAGATATTATTGTCTATAGAAAAATTGCAAACAGGTGTAAGTGAATAATGTGTTGTGTAATTGGTAGATGGCGCAGAATTTAAAATTAATTTGGAAACGACGATACGTTTAAAGCTTTATTTTCCAAATGTTTTTTCCACAAAATAATTATAAACACATTTTGATAAATAGTAAACATATTTTTTGCCCAAAAGGCGATTCCCTGATTTTGGTTACTTTGATGATGAAATACTCTTCAAAGGATTATTATTTCGATTCAGAAAAATGTATCTCATTGCGAACATTTTGGAAATAAATCCAGGTTGAAGGGATTTTCATATCTGTAGCTGGTTAAATATGATTTTATGGAACTCCTCCCCAACGGTTTTCACATCTAAGTTAACAAAATCTGAAGAATTATGTATATCCTGAACAAATCCGTGCTAATTATAATGCACATTAAAATTGGAATAATTCATAACTGCTAATGTACTTTCAGTCCGACAACTATACATTCTAAACATATTTCTGTACCAACACACTAAAATTCCATTTGACATTCAATAGGCACATGGAAAGCATAGAAAACACAAAACAATATCACTAAAAACCAAATATTACAAAACACAATTTATTACAAAACAATTCTGTTTCGCTGCACCTTATATTTATAAAATAGGTAACAAACACCTTAATAGCCTTTAATACCAAAGTAAATTCAACTGTAAAAAACAATTAAAAGCAATGGCTTCTAACACTCGTCTACGAAAATACAGAAAATCTACTAAAAATAATTGGTTAACATAAAATATACATACATCATTTTTTTTTATTGCTGATATGTAAGCCTTTGACTACAATCTCACCTGATGGTAAGTGACGATGTGGTCGAAGGTGTTAACAGGCTTAACCTAGACTTACTGGCTCTCAAGGACAGCTGCCGGAACACACCGTTAGGTGCTTGGCGACAGATTTTCCACTTGAGAGTGGTCGCTAGCCAGGCGGGCATTCGCAAAAATGCCCTTCCACCATGCGGTGAAGCTCAAGCCAGCGGCGGGATTCGAACCATGGACCTGCTGCGCGGCAGTTCATAGCCAAAGCCACTGAGCTATCACTGCTTCATTTGCCATTCTGCGTGAATCAAATATAACATGGCCTAACATAACCTACCTAACATTTACCTACTCGTCTAGATATTATTTTAATCAAATAAGAACAATGATTTGGTTAGGTTTTACATATGATTTTATTTCCTATTCTTAAGTCTACGATATACTCAACTAAGCGTTTAAATACTTTTTAATAGTAATTTCTAATTTAAAGTAGCAATTTTTAACATTTCATCGTATCAACACGGTCCTACTGTAGTGATCTATTGTAAGTTAGCAGGAACCGGTCTTGCTGCTCCACGCGCTTGTCTTCCTAGCTAGCTTCCATCGAGATATACGTTACTAGCTTCACGTTGTTTACTAGGAGAAGAACGACTCGGACGGCTGACTGATTGTTGCATATCTTATTCTGTTGTAATACTTTCGTTTCTGAAAATACCCGCTAGTATATGTAACTAAACTGTTAAACTAACTCAACTTCAACTAGAAACAAAAGGCACTGCTTAGAATTATATACAATTTTTAAATCAACAAAGTAAATATATATAGTTTTTGACAAATTGGCGAAGAGGTAAATTAAACCTATTATTAATAATTTGTTTCGTACTTGTATCGTTTTTCTTTTCTTTGTAACCGGGGAAGACATCGGCTCCGGGAATCAGAGTTCCTTGTCTGGAGACCGACGCACGTAATAATGTATTTGTATTATTTTCGAAATAAAGATATAATTATTTTATCTTACAAATTTATATTTTCAGGACCACGGGCCTAAGCCAAGTGGACTCCATGTTGTTACGGTTGTTGGTTTGTTACATCGTCTTGTAAGAATTTTCTTACAATACGACAGGTGTTTAGAATTGCAGCCTTCTGCATGGTCATATAGGTGTTTTCCGAGATGTTTATTACTTTGAGTGATTGGATCAATATATTTGTTATTGGCTCTATTAATGTGCATTTAATTCAATTTTATTTAATTTTAAAAGTATATTTTGGTATTGATTATTGTTATTACGCTCTGTTTGACTTATCAATATGTATGTTAACCAATAAATTGATTATTGATTATTATTGATGGAGGTCGAATATATTTGTGTTCTAATTTCAAAGACAAAAATAGTGCTTTAATGTGCTTTTTGTTACTGTTTTCATTTAATGTAATAAGTTTTTTAGAAAGGGGAATGATATAAAATATAAACTTTAAATCGTGTTTGGGTTTATTTATCGTTACTTCAAAATGCTCTGAAACCCAGTTTATCATTTATATAAAAAAAAACTATATTTTGGCTTTGAAGTTATCCGGTATCCTATTGCGGTTGGCGTAGCGAAGCTAGGATAGAACTTAGCGGAGATATTATGAAATAACAGCGACTACAAGATGAAATGATGTTTAATGGAAGTGAACAAGATTTACAGACTGAATGATTATGATACGATATGAATGAAAGTATAAAGCTATGGTATTTGCGTAATTCAAATGTCGCGCGCGCGGAAAGTTAGTACACGGATGCTCTGCACAGTGGCTCGTGACGTGTGTGTCGGGCCGCCGCTCGCTGCGGCCGCGCCGGAGCGGTTGCATTCTTCCACACGCCTCACGTCGCGCCGCGTCCCTCTGTCGCCCGACTACCGGCCGCACCGCTATGCGTCATCGTGTTTACGCGCAGGTCCATTGCCACCACAGCTTATCATGCCTCAATGCTTTTAAAATAATACTGTTAAAGATCTTACATTTCATATTTTTTCGCCGATATGTACCATAGAGAAATTATATTTATTAATATTACTTTATCTCTGCCGATACTTAACTAGCGATCTTTTTTGTACCTATGGTTAAAAACCCATGTTATTACTTTTTCTTTTCCCAAAGTAACTAGTAGGTACTTACAGTGATTTAATTTTCTAATATCCTAAAATATTTACCTACCTATTTAACTTTTCTAATTTTTTAAAATGCTATCATGTTGTCCTAACAAACATTTTAAGATGTATTTTTTTTATGTGTTTTTGACGGTACAAGTACGCGGACCACCTGATGCTAATATTGATAATATGATAATACATTTAAAGCCTTAAATGTATTATCCTACTATCCTACTAATATTATAAATGCGAAAGTTTGTGAGTGTGTATGGATGTATGGATGTATGGATGTTTGTTACTCTTTCACGCAAAAACTACTGAACGGATTTGAATGAAACTTTGCAATAATATAGCTTATACATCAGAATAACACATAGGCTATAATTTATAAATATACACTGTGTAAATTGACGAAAATATCAAAAAAACTGTTAATAAGCCACACTAGAAATTTTTGCGACGTCTCACCCCGGATGAAGGCTCGCGTGAACAACGTCGTCCGAAGTGCGCGCGCCGGTGTCGCGGGCAGCGTTGCCATGGAAACAAAAAACGGGCAGCGTTGCCATGGAAACAAAAAACAACTGATTAGAAATTAGCTCGACAAGTAGACAATTGTATTTATACAATTGCTTTTTGACATTTCTTAAATAATAATTTTTAATAATTTTTAACATTTCATAAATAAGCTAGATCACGGTCTAAGAAAACAAGGTCTTCTAATCACAGGCTTGCGTCACTACCAAATTGGCTCTTTATTAAAACATGATTGCAGCAGAATACAAGTTCATGGTTATTTTTCTTGCGAATGTTTTGTTATAAAATATCAATACAATATTTCAAACGTCTAATAGAAAGTCACACATGAATCAATGTTCATCTCAGTAAATGTCAAATAAAGTTGTCTCCCTATGGTTCCACTATTTTGACAAATATCGCCGTCTCTGTCTCACGTATATGATTTGAATCTGTTTCGCTCTCGCTCATGCACATATGCGCAGTGATTCGCAAACTTTGTGGTCGGCCCATTTCTGGAAGCTACGAGTATAATAAAAACATGTAATTATTTTTCTATTGTGACGGAACAAGCTAACAAGCTCGAGGCCCACCTGATGTTAAGCAGACTAACCTCTGCCTATAACAGATGCATTTCGTCACAAGTCACGAATTGCACTGCGCCTGTCCCCAGGAGACATAGATGTTTAAGTCTCTGTACCTGTAATTTCACTTGCTCTCAAGGACTGCTGCCGGAACACACCGTTAGGTGCTTGGCGACAGATTTTCTACTTGAAGGGGTCGCTAGCCAGGCGGGCATTCGCAAAATGCCATTCCACCATGCAAAAAGTAACTGCAAAATTGTTTCATTCTTACTGCGACTACTAAATATGGTACGTAATGTTTTTTTTTTTTTTTTATTTATTTCTTATTACAAGGCATAATAACAGTTCCTTAACTAATTTTCTGCCAAACTGTTGAACAGTTTGTCGTAAAATTGTAAAATTTCTTTGGTTATATAACGTATCTACCTAATTGGTTTTTACTTCCGATATTTTTGAGCTTTCTTTGAAACTAAATTGTACACCAAAATACAGATAACTGGCTTTTTCTTCAACATAGAAAATAATTACTTGATTTCAATCTACGAAAAATTTAGGCCTATTAGCATCGACGGTACCCATTATAAGAAAACTACGAACATACACTGTACGAACTTGATAACCATAATTTATTCAAGAATCATTAATCTGTTAAAATTAAATCAATTTCACGTGATTTTCTTTATTTAAAAAAAAGGTGAAATCTATTAACTGTTATTTTACTGCCCCCAATTTCCTCAAATTAGGTATACCTAAAGTTTGAGAGCCGTTGATGACGGTATGCTTGACAAGCTTGTGTCCCGGTCACGTGACATCCGGTCTCGGAGTGTAATACCTGCCGTAGTATATTATTGTACCATGAGCTAGATTAACACATTTTATCATCATCCATCAACCCGCGGGTGAAACCGCGGGGCGCAGCTAGTTTCTTATATTTTATTAATTTGCTTGATGGAAATATGCAAAGCTTATTCAAAGGGAGCACGGCGCGGTCCAATGTTGCCTCGGCGGGTGCTCTTGGCTCGGAGTAGGTATAAAAACACAAAAAATGTTGATTTACATAATAATTTTAATTTTATAAAAATATTTAATAATTTTTTTTTTCAAAACAAAAAAAAATGCATTTCACTAATAACCCTGTATAATAAAGAATATTTTTTCTGTATGGATATTAGGACAACTGATGATCCTAATTTACGTTCTCTAATACCTAAATTAACTTATTTTTCAAAATGGAATTATCCACATCCATCAACAAGGTAACAATAAACTTCTCTTTTGTTGTATTGGTTACTTAGTAGAAACAACATTATACATTTTACCATTGAATTTAATGCTTGTCTTAATTTAAAACTTAAAATATATCAACACGTTTCATTTTCAACATCCTGCAAGCTGTCCTTTAAAGTAGATCCTTTTGTTTCCGGCAAGCATAGACAAACAATGCCAGCAAAAATAGGCGCTAATCCAAAAATTAAGGTTGGCAGCCATGGGTTGGTTAATGACAGGTTGGAGATGAAGGGTGCCATCATTGATCCGATTCGCATGGACATAGAGCACGCTCCCATACTCATGTTCCTTATTACTGTTGGGAACATCTCTGAGGTGTATATGTAGATGGTGGTGGCAACGATAGATGCGCAGCAGACTCCTAGTGACCCCAGGATCAGGGTGAGGCTGAATATGTCAGGAACACATCCTAAGGTAACGATGAAAATGCCTCCTAGAACGAGAAAGGTGATGGTTGTTTTCTTTCTTCCGAGCTCCCTGATCAGCCACATTGATAGAAATATTGAGGGTACCTGAAAAAAAGCATAAATTTAATAATATACACATATATCAATTTATTTTTTTTGTGCTTGATAGGTTAGCCTTTGATTACTATCTCACCTGATGGTAAGTGATGATGTGGTCGAAGATGTTGTTCAGGCTACCCTAGAATTAGAACTAACTAAGGCCTACTTAGTACAACTATTTATTACAAAGGTTCCAGGGAATGAAAAATTGTATGAAGTCAGAGGTTATATAATTTGACAAAAAATAAATTATCATAAGTCTAACATCGGGTCTTACTTATCGGAATCCAGAAACTTTCAGTGTAACCTAAGTATATGCACACATTAATAACAGTGGCCTGGGGTTAAATCAACTGGTGCTAGAGACAAATCTTCGATTTCCGTTTGAGATAAAAAAATATGTGCTCTAGAAATTTCTTAATAGCATAGATAGTGCTCAACGTAAATTCATTATATTACATATCTCAAGAAATTTTATCAATCACTCTAGCACATACATCAACAAGGAGTGATCAAAAGATATTATGTAGAAATCAATCTTATAGGTTACCTGTATAGCCCCTGCAGCTGCCACGCTAATAAATGGGTCTGGGCTGGTCTGACTGATGTACTGGTTGAACCCATAGAAGGTGACCCCCGTCACGAGCCAGATAATGCAGGAGCACACTGTCTTGAGCCAGAGCGACCTTCGGAACAGGTCGGCGTAGTTCGGCTTCACTTCGGGACTGGACGTGGAAGTAATTTCTTTTGAAAGAACACGCAGGGTTTCTTGGATTTTGTCCGTTGGGAGACGATTACTGAAATTACACATGGCTCGTTTATTTGTACGGATGTAATACGCATAATACGCAGCATATTGTCAGGCTTGATTCACTACGAACTTTAGATGCAAAGTTACAGGTATATAACGTGGATATTAATTCATCAACAATACTGCGGGGGATGATGTAGAATCGATAACTGAATGTGATCCGCTCATGTTTAATTTTCACATAAACAAAATCAATACTAACTATTGCCTAAGCTGTGGCACTTTCACTTTGAGAATGATAGCGACGACTACATTCGCGGCCGCCGTGGACTCCACTCACACATAGACACACGTTCTAACGCATTGCGAGGGCATTGAACTCAGTAGGCATAACTCAGCTGTTTCTTGTTTGACGAACGCAGAAGCGGTAGCAAAGACGAGGCGGTGCGGGCCAAGTAGGTATTAGTTGGTAAGTAATAACATGATTGATCAAAGAGGCGATTTTCAACTGGCCCTCAATATCTGCTACCAGGGTTCACTTTTATCAGATACATAGTTAGGTACATCTCAAAATAGTGTTCACGACAAAGATTAAAATTTTAAAGTATTAAACTTACCCATTAAATCCAATAAATCAAGATGTAACGTTTGTGCATAAAAAAATTTTTGAAGCGCTCGTAGCCAAGTTTGCATAGCCATTCTGATTCGATCAGCAAAGTTAAGCAACGTCCGCCGCGGTCATGACTTGGATGGGTGACCGCTGGTGACATTCGACGCTTCCGTGCTTCGGAGGGCACGTTAAGCCGTCGGTCCCGGTTGTTGTCTTAGGATAGCAGTCGTTACAGCATGGTGGTAGGGCACTTTGCAAATGCCCGCCTGGCTAGCTACCACCCTCAAGTTGAAAATCTGTCGCCAAGCACCTAACGGTGTGTTCCGGCAGCTGTCCTTGAGAGCCAGTAACTCTAGGTTAGTCTGAACAGCATCCTCGACCACATCATCACTTACCATCAGGTGAGATAGTGGTCAAAGGCTAACCTATCAGGCATAAAAAAAAAAAAAAAAAAAAAAACCACAGGAGGCTTTGACATTTATCATTTGATAATTTTCATCGACAATCGATTTTTATAAACGAATGTGAAGTTTGAGGTAGAATGAATACATAAAATTACATCGATTTGGCGTGTTTAAAAGTCAATCAATCCTATTTACAACAATCACTTAGTACCTACACAATTATTTACATGGCTATTTACACATGAGTCTGGCTGGACATATCCACCGTTCTTTCCATTGCTACCGCTTCTGCGTCTGTCAAACAAGAAACAGCTGAGTTATACCTACCGAGTTCATTGCTCTCGCAATGCGTTAGGACGTGTGTACTATGTGTGAGTGGAGTCCACGGCGCGAGTGTCGTCGTCGCTATCATTCTCAAAGTGAAAGCGCCACAGCTTAGGCAATAGTTAGTATTGATTTTGTTTATGTGAAAATTAAACATGAGTGGATCACATTCAGTTATCGATTCTACACCATCCCCCGCAGTATTGTTGATGAATTAATATCCACGTTATATATCCGTAGTAGACGGCATATCTGTCCGGACTGGACGGATTTATTCTACGGTGTGTGCCGCATGAAACATCTTTGACAAGTACAATAGTTATTTGTTTTGCAAGGCTGTAAACTGAAAGAGCGCTCCCTGACACGCATTCGGCCAGTTTTTTTAATTGATTAATTTTTGAGTCTGACATCGAACCCCTGACATTGGAGTGCATTAGAAATGATAATTGTAATTTTCAACTCGATAAAATAGTTTTCCTTTTTATTCTGGTAAATGTCACTAACCAGATAAACGACGAACGTAAAGCTAAGAAATTCGCGATTGCGAATGGAGAAAACGATAAGTTCTTTATGGCTTCTTGACCTGTATTTTTAATTTCTGGTGACGTCATTATTTTTTCTCAACTGTTTTCGCTACCCAGTATATACCCAACTATAATATCACAATCACAAACTGTGTAGTAGCATTTCTTAATCAAAATAATAGTTTTATTTCATAATCGACACATTGTAAGAAAGTAAAGGGATATAAAAAGAATGACCTCGAGTTTCTTGCCCGTTCTTCTCTAAGCGACTCTATGCCATTTTTGCTGAATGCGACAGTAGAAGAAAAATAGTCAAATTTTACTTTATTTTGTTTACCATTCTAAGTACACATTAAGACCCACGATAGATGGTAATACCACCTTTAATATCAGACCTAAAAACTTGATTGGTATTCCTGAGAGGAATCTACATATCACCATGCTTCACGCCTGCATAGCTCATAGGTGTGATGATTTCATATATTTATTTGTTAAAGACAAGAATTATTTTACTGCTAAAACAAAGATAACTTGTAATTTATAGTACATTACTGCAGCGGCCAGCAAAGGAGGCATTGGTGGACGAACGTGTAAATGTGGGCCGAGGCGAAGCCGAGGCACACATACGTAAGACCATGAATGCCTAGTTGTGGCCAAGGCTTGTATAGTGCTTTTCTCAAATAATGAGCGGAAATTAGGACAAAGTAGTACCTAGGCAGAATTTTTTATTTGAAGGTACAGTTGTTCAATGTACAATTTATGAATTTTAAAGTGGACTTTCCGGGGATTATGTTGGTTTGGCATAATTCTAAAGAGATGAAGAATTTCAGGTGGCGTTGAATTAAGTTCATCACACTCATTGTCTTCACTTGAAGTCATTTTGTCGAAACAAATACTTTTCAAAATTAATGACTATCAACAAACAACAATAAAATTGCCCGCGTTAAAGTGTTCATTTGTTTTTTTTTTCAATAATCAGCGTTCTATTTGCAAGCCAGATCGAAATTTAAATAAAACCTTTGTTAAGTTACCTCCTTGGTTGCCATGCTTCGAAGTAAAATATCGTTTCATTTTTAAATTACACGACAGATACGAGTCTACTATGCAATTAATTTGGCCGCTAGACACGACAGATATAGATTTTCATAAATTTTTTGCCGGCCGCTGCGCTGGCCAAGTACATGCACTTGGCCAGTACAGCAATTCCGATTTATCTCGAAGAAGCTTGTCAACATAATGCTCACATTTCCAAGCATGTTTGAGAAAAGTATATTTTGTCTTCCACAGAGGGGGGCAGTTATTAGATAAGATTCAAGTACCGAGATAAGTTCATATCCACTATAATACTTTAATATTATTTATCTGCTGTCAAAAATATAATGCGTTTTGAGAGAATTGGCTTATTTGTTTGTATTGTAACATGTGGGTACAATACAACCAAATAAACCAACCTACTCAGATAATATGCAACTATACTGTACGTATAAGCATAAAATGTACCTACCACTATATCGGTACATACATACGCCTAGATCGTGTAATAACTCTCTATTATAACATATTTTGTTTCTTAACATTCATTTATATTTTTAGTATCCATTAAAATTTTTCACCGAAAATAATAAGAATATAATAAGAAAAAAAATATTGCATTCATTCAAATTCAAAATCAAATGTTTATTTGCCAGAATACATAATCAAATTACATTTTAAGTTCGTATATAATAATGTTAGTCACTGTATTCAGCCTGTAAGCAGGCATTCGCAAAATGCCCTACCACCCTCCGAAGGACGGAAATGCTCAGTAGTAATGTCACCAGCGGTCACCCATCCAAGTCATGACCGACGGACATTGCTTAACTTTGCTGATCGGTTCAGAATGGCTATGCAAACTTCGCTACGAGCGCTTCAAAATTACAAATTTACGAGAGGATTTATATTTATTTAGTCATGTGCGGGATTCGAACCCGCGTCCAATCTGTCCAACCCCTTTAGCCACTCGGCTAACATTGCTTCAAAAGTTTATACGAGTAAAAGTAGACAATCTATTGAAAAGCACCTAAAGGCGCATGCTACAGGCTGCGTCCTGGATATTTACTTCCCGTTCTATCACTTCTGTTTTCACTGACCAACAGATGAGATAAAAACTCAAACTCACATAGTAGCAGCCTTTTTCACGATTACTGTTGCCTCCTCCACTCGACCTGCGGATACCAGCCACCTCGGAGACTCGGGCAGGATGAAGAAGTACCCCAAGTAGATGAGTGGGAATACGGCCATGGCCAGGCTGTACTGGTCCCAGCTGCGGAAGAAGTACGCGAACAAGGGGACGGTCATATGCCCTGGAAAGAGGTGGAAATGGTTTAAGGTTTCAAACTTTATCGCTATTTCTAAGGTCGGAACAACATCCCACGATCTCGAAATGAGTAATGGCATTCTGCTTATTTGGGACACTCTTCACTGCTGAACACAACCTTCGTCATAAGGGGGGAGGTTGACTTTGGCAATCCCTACTTGTAAGAGCATCGCAGTGTAAGATAGTAGTACCTCAGAAGGCGCTACAACTCACCTCCGGTATTTTACTCTAAGTCACCGCTTACGACTTACTACACCCACGGGGAGAGATGGTTCACCGCTAATAATCTCCTCTTAAATTATTATTCTCTTAATAGGTTTTCTTTACCAAATGTTACTTATGGACCATAATTGTTGAAGAAAAAATATATTTCTATATTATAATTGACCTTCATAAGAGCGTCGTAGATGCGTAAATTAAATAAATGTTTTTGAATTTGAATTTGATTATAGATCAGCACCCCACGGGCCTTTTACGTTCAACCAAAGGGAGGTTATAATGAAGACCTTAGATTCTTGAGCCGGAAGAAGATTTACCACTCTTGCATGTCAATGAAAATTGCTATCTTAGTTATACCATGCGGTGGGTCTATTTAGAAAGAGGCTGACTTGTTAAGAACCACCGCAGTTTCAGATATAAATACTGCCTCGTAGCAAAAGTGTGTAAAAAAATATTGTGTTAAAGCGTGAAGGGCACAGTAGCAAATGAAATTACTAGGCAAATGAGATTTAATAACCAACGCCTTGGAATGACGAGCGCAGTCCATGTCGAGCAGAAGGTTGACACTGCAGCTATAATGGACAGACGTACTCACCAGGCGGGTAACGTGTCCGATTCGACGAAACTTTCGTTATAAAATAGCCTAAAAAAAGAATTACCGTACTTCTCGCTCTATACAATTTTTGTTTGTTGAACGTGGAAGTACAATGTAGAATATTTCAATATTAAAATTTGCAATTGACATTCATACCGGCGTCCTAGACGCCTAAATTGAATAAATGATTTTGACTTTGACTCGACCTAATTTATAGAACCTTGGTAGCAGTTTTACAGAAAACCTCGATGCTTATCTTCAAGAGGATTCTCGCTTATATTATCTTCGACTATTTTTTTAATTGGTTACACTCTAAACTCACCAATGATAAAAGGCAATTGGAACAAGCAACCAATTATCCCCCGGTACTTGGCCGCTGCAGTCTCCACCACAAAAACAAAAGACACCACCATGGTCCCAGCTGTGGCCACCCCCAGGAAGAACCTCAGGATCGTGAAGATGGTGTAGTTTGGAGAGAACGGGATCGCGAACCCGAATAAAATGACAGTGGTGACGGAAAACAGGAACGTATACTTGCGGCCGTATCTGAAATATGAACTAATAATGTAATAATCGACACTTGAAAACAATTATCAATCATGCGGTCATAAAAATAGCTAGACTTCGGTCCATAGAACCTGCATTTGAAACGGGACCCTGACCTTTCCATGAGCATCTCCTACATGACATGTATGTTCCCCGCATAAGGGCTCACCTTAACTAACCTTTTTTTTTTTACTTTACACCTCTTACTTAAACGTACGGTCACCTCCTGGTCTTCCTTTTACAATTCTATTATAAAGCTTATATAAATATTAAGATTTATTAATTGTTCAAAACATGGGTAAATTTATACATAATTTCATGGTTATGCACAGAGTTGTTGGTTTTAAAATTAATGTTCCACCATGTCTTGCCTGTGCAGGCGTATAATTTTAAAAGAGATGGAGTAACCGTAATTCAATATTGAGAAAAAATAATATAGAATTAAAAGTATTTGCATTATTACATTTTTTAAAATTTTAAAATTATTATTTTATACTAAACACAAAATACAATATATTAATGTCATCATGAATTTATATAATGTCATCTTTTAAAATTGTATATCAATTTAATTTTATAAATATATATATTGATTATGTTATAGGTTAACTGTAATTGTTTTGAAGCGCTCGTAGCGAAGTTTGCGTCCGCCGCGGTCATGAGTTGGATGGGTGACCGCTGGTGACATTACTACTGAGCGCTTCCGTGCTTCGGAGGGCACGTTAAGCCGTCGGTCCCGGTTGTTGTCTTAGTATAGCAGTCGTTACAGCATGGTGGTAGGGCACTTTGCAAATGCCCGCCTGGCTAGCTACCACCCTCAAGTTGAAAATCTGTCGCCAAGCACCTAACGGTGCGTTCCGGCAGCTGTCCTTGAGAGCCAGTAACTCTAGGTTAGTCTGAACAATCCTGGACCACATCATCACTTACCATCAGGTGAGATAGTGGTCAAAGGCTAACCTATCAAGCATAAAAAAAAAAAAGTAATTTGTTTCATTGTTTATTTTATCATTTAGAAAGTCATATATATTATAATAGCATTTATCCAACAATAAATTTTTAAGTTTTGTTCTGAATATAATTGATGTTTAAATATCTCCACAAATTTGGAATTTTGTTGAAAATTCGTGGTGCTGCTACACAGACTGCACTCGTTCCCAGAAGAGCAGTGCTGCCTGAATATTGACATACTATATTATTGTCACGTCTGTAATAAATATAAAATAGGTTTATGTTCTGTTGTCTTGCACAACCCATAACTACACTCCGTGCCAGTTCTGGGAAAAGTCGATGTCTCATAAAATGTTCCAGCAGAAGTTCGTGTTCTTAAGTAATTTCATATTTATTTCTTTTATCCCACAGGACCTCGTTGTGTTGTTCATTGTAACATCTAATCTACATTGTAAATAACATAAAAGCTTATGCTCGGATATATGTACATCCTCTTTTATACCCACGTTAAACTAGACTTTAGAAGACGACACAGTGGTAAATACTATTTCCACATCGGCAGTTTCTACAATTGTACTTATCTCACTAAGTACTTCTGTATAGATAGGTTGTTGTCGCGTGAGTTAACTGGCATACTATCTGATAAAAATAAAGTAGATCGATCATGTATTGTGCTCTTGTTGATACGTCATATTTATGAAATACTACGTATTAACCCCTGACTTTCAATGTCGATCTTGTGGTCAATGCAATCACAAAAATGCTTACCTATCAGAAAGGAAACCAAAGACGATACTTCCAATGAGTATTCCAAGCTGCAGCACCATCTGTGTAAAGCTGGCAAGCCAACTCCTTTCGCAGACCAGGTCCCACTCCGAGATTATTGTGTTATCAAGCGGGCTTGTATTGTACTCGTACTTTTCACAACTATCATAACAGCAGCGCAAGTACCGAACTTACCGATCGCTAAATTTGACATTACAATCGTCTAAATTCGATAAAACGGGTTATATCGATGTTTACAAACATCGTTTTATCGAATTTAGACGATTGTAATGTCAAATTTAGCGATCGGTAAGTTCGGTACTTGCGCTGCAGGTGTTGTTTTCAATTTCAATAATTGAGTCGTTTGAACCGAAAACATCGTTAGTTACTCCTGAGGTCATGTTTGAACACCAAAAGGTGAAGTTTGGTGTGAAAAACAAGATCGCCATTTGCACCCATCCTGAAGACAGTTTGACGAGGGAGATGGAGCCACATATAAGAAGTTGCCAACGACCAAAGTGGCCTAGGAGTCGGTCGAATGGATCATCTTTTGGAGATGGACTGGAAATCGAATTTTGTATCTTTTCCTCCATCTTGGCTTAGTATTTTCTGTTAAATTTTATTTGTTTTCTTCGTTATTTAATTAAGTCCTTGTAATCGGTGATAAAATTTATATTAGCACAGTCACAAAGAATTAAGAAATATATTTATAATGTGTGGTAAATGAACAAACAACTCCAACGTCACTAAAAAACTATTTCATCTGCGGCGTAAGTATTATTTCTTCAGACTACTTCACTATATTTTTGTATTAATTAATATTACTTAAACATTATTTAATTGTAAAGTTTCTTCAATATTTCACATATTACAAATAGTTCTACTTTTTTGTTCATGGACACATTGTAAGCGTTATGGCAATTAAATAAAATCTGAGTTGTATTCTTAGTTAACTAAACATGTTGAACAATACTATCACAGTTTAGTAGTATACTATTATTATTATGATATTACACTTAACTATTTTAGTTAGATGTTAATAACTACTATAGTTGGAGCTATCGGACTGATTCACGTGAGTTATCTCGTATTATTTACTAAAACGTCGATGAAACCAAATAGTCCGTTTAATTTATGATATTATACTTTCCACGCACATTTAAATCTTGTCGTATTGAATCAAATATTGTTTTTTTACACACGTCTTCTCGAGTAATATATCTTCGTTACTCTAATCTTTATCTCGACTAACAGAATCTGTTAATATAACCTTTGAGTTGGTTCATATATGTTTATTGTCCTAGTCTATAAGTCGAGTGCCCACTTGAATACTTCATAATCTGACATTGAAAAGATACGATACAAAATTCTTATTGCGACTATGTTTGAGATGATTGAAATTATTTTAATTTTTTACTTAATAATACCTTATATTGAGTACCTACTTTAGCGATAAGACCGCCGATTGTATTGTCACTTTATATATTTAATTACCAATTAATTACTTCTTGATTTATAACTTTTATAAGTTACAAAATTAATAATTTAAGCTATAAAAGTTATCCATGAATGATGAATAGTGCTGTATGTCACTGATTTTAGTCAATTAATGGAAATAAGCTTTTTAGAAAGGGGAACTATGTAAATAAACTTTAATTCGTGTTTTGTTTTATTTATCGTAACAAGATCCAAAATGCACTGAAACGGAATATTTTATCATTTACATCCAAAAAAAGCTTAGAAAATTTTACATTTTATATATTTTTTCGCCAACCCCATATGTAAATAATACTTATTATTATTACTTTATCTCTGGCGACACTTAGCTAGCGATCTATTTTGTATGGTTAAAAACCTATGTTATTATTTTTTTAATTTCGCAAAATAACTAGTACTTATAGGTAGGTACTTACAATGATTTAATTTCCTAATATCATAAACTATGTACCTACCTATTTAACTTTTCTAATTTATTTATAATAATTAATATTTTTTTCTGTAAATAATTAGGACAATTTACTACTCGTTAAGGTTCAGTAGGTAGTTATAAATGAACGGTGCGGATCTAGTCTCGACTACGTATATTTTCAAATAGTTATTAACAATTCAGTGTTTCTCAATCAACGTGAATCGTCAGCCTTTGGCGGGGCTGGTGGTCGAATTTTCTTACTCTTGGCCTCTGCTTAAACTCGTGAGGCCTCTACCTCACGGTGTAGGAAAATTGTTTTTATAGTATTAAAGAATTTATGGGATTATTAATTTGATTAAATTGTTAATATTTTTGTGTATTAGCATTAGCCTTAAATATTTGCACGTCTGCTTGCAGGCAGAATACAGAAACAACGCATTTTACACTAGAACTCGAAATGTACATTAATTATTGTATTGATTTGATTTGATTTGTCTCAGTGTTGCTGCAGCTGGTCACGTGCATACAAGCTTCAAATAAAAAAAAAAGATGGTGGAAGATGTTCTCACATCACAATATAATGTGTAGGATATTTAACACAAGCACATAACGCACACAACTAAACTTCCATTGTTTACGCTACGTTTTAAGAATGACAAAGACACGAAGACAAGCATGCTGTAGACGCACAGAAGGAGACAATCAGGAGACGTCGTCACCGGATTTGACATTGGTGTGTTCGAGGTAAGGGCACATGAATACATAACCGTACAGAAGGAAAGCTTACAAATTAAAAAAATTTCACCCTTTTCATAGGGCTGTCACTACATAGACAAGCGAACGAACGGACGGACTAATGGACAGACATGACACATGTCGAAGTGACAGGTAATGACGAATTCTTCGATTTTAGTATCATATTTCGGTACCAAATGTTCTAATAATTTGTACAGTTCATAGATCTTAGATATGACAGGTGTCAAATTGACACTTAAAATTTTTAGTTAAGGGAAAATTTTAGTCTGACGAATCAATGTTACCACGGTTAATAGAAAACAGCACGGTACCTTCAACGGAACCATGTAATGGTTTCACGACAAATGAACGAAAGATCGGACAGACGGACAGAGCGATGGTCAATGATTAGTTAAAGGTCTCGTTTTCCGTTACAGAACCCTTTTCCGTTAGAGAAATCTCTTTCGCTTCCCTACTAAAGGGCTTTTCAACAAGAACTTTGTTTTCTTAAAGAAAATAAAACATAAAATTTAGACGAAGATGATTCAAATTATTATTGTATTATGAAGAGAAAAGTTTGGCAATTATGAATTAAAAATGATATCTGGAAAATGTCCACCACAAGCACGCTGACAGAGGTCAATTCTTTCATCAAAGATTTTAATCACTTTTTGGATCACGCTATCAAGAGATGTTAACAACTAAACTTTGGCCTATTATTGATTACGCGGATATCACTAACGGAAAAGCTATCCGACCCCACTGCATCCGTAGCACTTTGTGTGTAGGCCATCTTGAAATCCGCCATTTTGGATTTTTAACACTTATCATTCGAATGCTTTTCCGATTTCTACGATAGTTGTTCAAACCTCCCATATCTATCTCTTACCGTTTTCAAGATACGTCATTTGTCTTCACGTGGCAAACGTCATCCAAAAAAAAATACATATTCAGAATCACGACGTCCATTAAACAACCTAGATATCGATTTTCAGACAAATAGGAGTAACTTTTTTCACTTGGCAGACGTCATCGAAAAATAAATTCCAAATCCGGAATAAAGATGTCCAGAACAACCTATAGATATCGATTTTCACCCAAATTGGAGTAACTTTCTTCAGGCGCAACCGACATCGTTATGCAGCCTTTATCAAAATACCTAATAGTTCTTTTATCACAAAAAGTTCAAAACTCGGTCGCGGGCGCAGTGCAATTCGTGACTTGTGACGAAATGCATCTGTTAGAGGTTAGTCCACTTAACATCAGGTGGGCCATGAGTTTATTTTTGGGGCTTTGTTCCGTCACAATAACATAAAAAGTAGGTAACAAAAACGACTTGTCTAATTCTATTATGGTTTTACAAAACAATATTAATACTGTGATAAAACTAACTACATAATCGTCTGCGTCGTATTGCTTTGCGGCACCCCGTAACTGCGTCCCCTGGCTGAGCTGGTTCAATCCGGTTTTGTACCCGAGCTGATGCCCCTGTAACCCCCGCGCGGCTTGTCGTGACAAGGTGCACACATAATTATAGCTGTGCGTGTAGTGGTGAAGCTTTCCTTCTGTACGGTTCTTTATTCATGTGGTAAGGGTGCCGTTTCTCTCGTTTTTTTATAATCGATATCTATAGATAATGGATATATGGAATGTTTTGGTACGGTGATTTAACGCTGAATATTGATGTATTTTTATTTTTTATTTTTATGTAGGTAAGGAACTTTTAAAAAAATAAGTCGAAAGTAGTTACGGTTAGTAACTGGGTAAGACTTAGAACGTATTAAAATAATACACCATATTGAAAAGACTTTGTTTATTTTTCTATCGCTTTTGTACTTAATTATCATGCACTCGTAGATTTCTTAACCCTATGGTAATGTACTTATAGGTACTGTACTGTAACAGCCGGGTCGTGCACTGCTGAACACAGCCTCTCCTATTAAGGAGGTATTTGCCATAATCCCCACGCTTGGCAGGCGTCTTGGGGATCACAGTGTAAGTTGGCAGTTCTTTAGAAGGTGCTGCTGCCCACCTTCCAGTATTTTCTCTTAGTCGCCTCTTACGACACCCACGGGATGATAAGGGAGGTGCAACTCTAACCCTTCACCCCACGGGGCCTTTAAGACTTATAGGTGCTTAACTTTAATACATTTTCGCAACTATCTTATTTCCTTTTTATTGTCTGATAGGTTTTATTTTTGACTCCTGTCTCATATGTTTGTATGTGGCGAAGCGGCAAAGTTGGTAAAAGGCTCGAATGGAAACTGGCTTTGAAGATTAGTACCCAAAAATCCTCGTCAGTAGCTTGGCGACAAATTTTGTACTTTGTAGCTAATAGCTAATTGGGCGAGCGACCGCAAGGTGCTCTACATGCAAATACTTATATTACTTACATACATCTTTTAGAAACTAATAAAATCACAGTTACGTTACATATCACAAACCTTCACTATCGCATTAAAGTTTACTGTCAAATATTTTAAAGCCAAGAATGTTCTAATAATAATGTAATGATTCCAATTTACGTTCTCTAACAGGTAAATGTTTTTAAAAATAAAAGGCAAACAAGTTAACAATAAACTTCGCTTATAGTAACGATTACCTAGTGGACATACACAATAAAATCATATTATACATTGTACCATTGAATTAATTGGTTATTCAAAATGGGTGTCTTAACTTAAAACTTAAAATACATCAACAAGTTTCATTTTTCACATCCTCCAAGCTGTCTTTTAAAGTTGTTCCTTTTGTTTCCGGCAAGCATAGACAAACAACACCTGCGAAAATTGGCGCCAATCCGAATATAACGGTTGGCAGCCATGGGTTGGTAAATGACAGGTTGGAGATGAATGGTGCCAACATAGAACCGATTCGCATGGACATAGAACACGCTCCCATACTCATGTTCCTGACGACTGTTGGGAACAGCTCTGAGGTATAGATGTAGATTGTAGTGGCAACGATAGATGAGCAGGAGACTCCTAGAGACCCCAGGGTAAGGGTTAAGCCGAAGATGTTAGGAACGCATCCCAGGGTAATGATAAAAATTCCTCCCAGAACGAGGAATGTGACGGTTGTTTTCTTTCTACCGAGTTGTCCAATCAGCCACATTGATAGGAAATTTGAGGGTACCTGAGGAAAGAGAAAACAAAATGAAGTAACCAAGTATTTAAGCCTAAATATAAAAAAAAGTATCAAAACCACGACAACATAAACGTGTTTTGTTGATAAAAATAAAAGTCGATCTAAATAAAATCGAGTATGTTAACATTTACATCATCAACAACGTACTTATTCAGTCGATTTCGTATTACTCTGTCATAAACAAGTTAGCCAAATGGCTTATAAGTATGACTAATGCTGGATTTGGATGACCAAATTCATGAAATAAAATAAATTAATTGAATTAATCAAAGTTTCTCTTATCATAAAGGAAATGTTAAAATCATTAAAGTCCATAAAAATCTTTTAAAGCTGGCTGTAACTAGATTCCCTTCCCTTTCTATTACATTACAAAATTCATTTATATAATTGTTACCCACATTTTAGTATGGAATTGTAATAAAACAGGTAGGAGGCCCACCTGATGTTAAGCGTTAACATGTGGTTATAACATATGCATTTCGTCACAAACGATGAACTGCACTGCACCCCTGACATATACAGTTGTTAAGTCGCTTATGCCTGTAATTTCATCATTAGATACTGGCTCTCAAGGGCTCTGCCGGAACACACTACATAATTTATTGCACTTATAATCAATTTATCGTTTCAATACAATGTATTATATAAAAAGGTGATTAACACATCCTGAAAACTATAGAGCCATTTATTGATACCAGTATTATCAAGTGTTTTAGAAGTTATTGAACTTTCTTTTACTAATATTTTTTACCAAAAAATGGAACCGACTTCAACATTCAAAAGTGTGAAATAACTTGTTGTAGTTGGTTCAAAAGTACCTATTATTACAATATTGTGCGCATGGTACCGACTTCGACATGTTATTTCACACTTTTGAATGTTGCAGTTGGTTTCATTTTTAGGTAAAAAAAAAAATATTTTCTCTTTTTAGTGACCCTTGCCATTTACGGGATCAATTGTCATTTACTGTCAATAACTATATCTTCAAGATAAGAAAATATTTTTCAGTTATTGGAGTATAACTTAAAAACGGCCTGACCCATTTTTGATGAAATTTTAAATGAAACCTCAGGACAAGCATCAGCTTTAAAAAAAAATAATTATCATAATCGGTTCACCCAGTCCAGTTTTTTGAAGTCAGTTAAAAATATAACATATTGATCAAAGAGCAGTATGGCTTTTGAAAAGGCGAGTCACATTAGCAGCTTTTTTACAAGTGGATTATTTGACTCTGTATCTCATAATGTGCTTCTTCTACATAAGGTGGGCATGAATGGTATAAAAGGTCAAGCTCTGACTGGGTTATACTTACGCTATGTTTGTAATGAAAACTAAATAAAGTCAGGGCTAAGTGACAGATAAGGGAAAGTAAATAAAGGTACCGCAAGGAAGCATTTTGATCCCGAGATTATTCCACCTTTATATTAATAACCTGCTTTAAGTCAGTGATCATCAAAGCCCACCTTTTGCGGAACTAAAGCAGCCATTTATTCAGTGAGAACAAAATTCCTGTCAGCTTGCATGTTGCTGTTTTCAAAACAAGTATGTCAAAATTGGTATGTCAGCTTTTTACTACAACTAAATGTAATTAAAAGGCGTAATGAAAATAACTTATAAGTAAATATCAATGAGACAAAATTACAATGAGAGCAATAATTATAGTTCATTGCGGGATTAGAACCCGCGCCATCCACCCCTATAGTCGGGGTATGCTCTAACTTGTGGTTAGAAAGACTGCCATCTTACACTGCGATCCTCATGACGTCTGAAAAATCTAAACATTCGGCCATGATCACTTTCCATCTATCTGCATATAAGTCCAGATTTGGTTTTGAGTCCATAAGGGCATTGAACGCAGCTAGGGTACGCGGTACTGGCGATTGGGCATGTGCAAAGATATTATATAGTGTTGTCTTAGGTTTTCAACGGTTAAACAACTTAATTAAACAACTTTGAACGGTTTACCCCGTGACCACGATCACTGCAAAGTGTTTGAAACGTCGGGAGAAAATAATGAAAAATATACGCGATTTAAACCGTTTATAGTTGTTTAAAGATATTATATCTTAGTTATATTCCACGAAAAATATAAGGCTTCTATCAATATATTGATACTACTGCATCGTTGTGTAAGTTAAATACTGACTTGATGTATTGTGAAAAAATACCAAACCGCAATCCATACACTTCGTACCCTTCTGTGACCTGTTCACGAAAGAGTTATACATTTTATTACTTAAAGAATTTTTCAGTTTTACTTCCTACATTATTATGTCTGGAGATACACAGACAGCCTTCCAATCACTGGATGGTTGGCTGGTAGGTGCATCAGTAGATATACCAATTTTTAATATACTTAAATGTTAAAAGTTAAAAGGCAGCAATACTGAAGATTTGGTCATCTACATCTTACACAAAAAAACCTAATAAATACGGAAAGGAAAATTTTCCAAATGTTTTTTCTGAATAAATTTCGAAAATCAGTCACAGAAACAGAACCAATTTTAGTAGTCCTTGCTATTTTAGTAACGGACAAGTTTGAGAGTAGGAAAACATATTTTGTAGGTTACCTGTATAGCTGCAGCAGCTGCAACACTAATAAATGGGTCTGGGCTGGTCTGACTGATGTACTGGTTGAACCCATAGAAGGTGACCCCCGTCACGAGCCAGATAATGCAGGAGCACACTGTCTTGAGCCAGAGCGACCTTCGGAACAAGTCGGCGTAGTTCGGCTTCACTTCGGGACTGGATGTGGAAGTAATTTCATTTGAAAGAACACGCAGGGTTTCTTCGATTTTGGCCGTTGGTAGACGATTACTGAAATCAAACATGACTGTCGTTTATTGTACAAAAGTAATACAGCTTCCTAGTGTTAACTGGTATAGTCAACAGCTTGCCCGAAAATTTCACGCGATGGTATATTACTGGCATTTTACGTGCCTTTACATTTAGATTTTTTTCCTTAAGCAACATACGGCGTATTACAGCAATGTTTTACATTTTGGTCTAGATTTTCACTTTCTAATGGTTAAATAGGGATCAAAATGTAGTCTACAACAAATAGGTCTTGTCATGCCTGTATTCACCGCAGACGTGATTTACTATAGATTGCCTTTGGTTTTTATGTCTACCTTGGAGAATGAACCCAGAACCACAAAATACCGATGGAAATTTTACGCAAAAATCAACAAAGCATTGGCATCTATAACAATACAACTCACATAGTAGCAGCCTTCTTGACGATTTCCGTTGCCTCCTCCACTCGACCTGTGGAGACCAGCCACCTTGGAGACTCGGACAGGATGAAGAAGTACCCCAAGTAGATGAGTGGGGGCACGGCCATGGCCAGGCTGTACTGATCCCAGCTGCGGAAGAAGTACGCGAACAATGGGATGGTCATATGACCTGGAAGGAGAATTTTTTGGCTTTGATTCTCTCTAGTGTTCTTTCTCTTTGTAGGTTCAGTACATATAGTTTCTATAACAAGTTACAACATACGTATAGAACGACAACAGAATGTATTGCAAAAAATGTTGATGTCTGTCTTATGACTGGCTGTTACTGCCGCCAACCTTATTTGGCAATGGTCCTAGTGTAACAAATAGCTACGGTACGGCAGGTATAAAGGCGAAGGCAGGTTTGCGTTTGATTGATTCCTAACCATTATACCGGTCTCACAGGTATGGATGGAACCTACCTCTTTCTACATGTTCTTTTGCTCGAACTGGCATTACTGAGAGACATGTTACAAGCTTAAAAGGCTCACAAATATCACAAGTCCTTAAATTTTGAGAGACCTTAGATTATGATTATTTTCTTTATTAGCTACCGTTAAACTCACCAACAATGAAAGGCAATTGAAATAAACAACCAACTACCCCCCGGTACTTGGCTCCCACGGTCTCCATCACGAAAACAAAAGACACCACCATAGTCCCAGATGTGGCCACCCCCAGGAAGAACCTCAGGGTCGTGAAGATGGCGTAGCTTGGAGAGAACGGGATCGCGAACCCGAATAAGATGACAGTGGTGATGGAAAATAGGAACGTATACTTGCGCCCGTATCTGAAATATATACAAATGTGGTGTGACCTTAATTTTATGTTGTAATCGTTTTGAATTCGAAATATATTGCAGTATTTCAACGTGGAAAAAATATTTCAACCTTGAAAACGATTTTTTGGACGGTCGTAGAAACGTACTGTGTACAACCAAGGATTTGGTTTGATTATATGTTAAACAAGCTCTGAAGTTAAAAAAATACTAAAAAATCAGTAAAATTGTACATCGAAATAGCGCTGTTTTAGTCAATGGATAGCATAAACATATTGGTGTTTTAGTTTGGCTCACAGTTACTGGTTTTTAGTTAAATCATTGTTGAAGCAGTGATAGACGAGCGCTAATAGCTATGGACTGCCGCGCCGCTGGTCTCTGGTTCGGTCCCCACCGGCTTGAGCATGTTGCTAGGGCATTTCGCGAATGCTCGTCTGGCTAGCTATCCTCAATTAGAAAATCTGTTGCTAAGCACGCTACAGTATGCTCCAGCAGCAGTCCTTGAGATCCAGTAAAGTTACAGGCACATGAGACTTAACAACTGTACCTATATCTCAGTGTGACAGGCGCAGTGCAGGTGTCACTTGTGACGAAATAAATATGGTATAGGCTTATTTATTATATTTATATTTATTATATACAGCTTAACATCAGATAAACCTCGTGCTTGTTCCGTGACAATCCAATAGTTTATTAGACTCGGATTTTAACCCCCTTTTCGTCTTGCAAATTTTAAGACATTTTTTAAGGTACTGTATCCGCTAACATAGTTATTGCAGCTCCACTGAAAATAAAGTGCTAGCGAGGCACTCAATATACCTCAATACGACATCGATGAGGATCAGTAATATTGAGTTAAATATGAAGAAGTACATTAAATAAACATATACATCACGCAATAACCGCTAGCGATCGAATGTGAATATATTCACTGGATAACAATACATTTTTATTATTCTCAATTAGATACCGATATGTAAGAGATAATGGCTTTGATGCAACTGTATCAACGAGTCTTTTTTGTATTTAATGCAGTAGCAATCTGATGTATAGACATTTGCAACACCAGGGGCGTTACCAATGCAATGCCGACCCTGTAAGACTCTTTGAACACCCTTTTTGAAGAAATCCATGTTGTAGCTCTTTCAATCAAATCAAGCTAATGACGAAAATTCTTACCTATCAGACAGGAATCCAAAGATGATACTTCCAATGAGCACTCCAAGCTGCAGCACCATCTGTGTAAAGCTGGCAAGCCAACTCCTTTCGCAGACCAGATCCCATTCCGAGATTATTGTGTTATCAAACGGGCTTGTGTTGTACTCGTACTTGTCACAACTATCGTAACACGTGTTGTTTTCAATTTCAATATAT
This sequence comes from Plagodis dolabraria, assembly GCA_963854805.1. Classification (NCBI taxonomy): domain Eukaryota; kingdom Metazoa; phylum Arthropoda; class Insecta; order Lepidoptera; family Geometridae; genus Plagodis; species Plagodis dolabraria. The sequence continues at coordinate 1,925,701 of OY978460.1, read as the reverse complement.
GAGTTGTTTGAACCGAAAACATCGTTAGTTACTCCTGAGGTCATGTTTGAACACCAAAAGGTGAAGTTTGGTGTGAGAAACAGGATCGCCATTTGCACCCATCCTGAAGACAGTTTGACGAGGGAGATGGAGCCATATATGAGGAGTTGCCAACGACCAAAGTGGCCCAGGAGACGGTCGAATGGATCATCTTTTGGAGAAGGACTGGAAATTTGATTCGCTATCTTTTCTACCATCTTGGTCTGGTGGTCTTAGTTTGATTTAGAAAATTATAGTCCTCGTAATTTGATTCACCATTTGTGTCCGATGATCAAACTTATTATGAGCTGTTTTTTTTTATTTCCTTACTTCCATTGTGACAGCTAGATTTAGTTATTTTTTTGCCAATCACATACAATCCTTATCGATTAACCGATTGGTTTTCTATGGCACCTCAAATCAGTCCATTTATGGGTTATCTTTGTGTTAATTTTTATTATTTATGTTCATAAAAAATAGTATTTAATTATAAAGTTGCTTTACTGTTCGAGATATAAAAAATGTATTCATTGACACACATGCAAAACTTGTCAAGGTCTGAGCAGCAAGTTTACAGCAGTTTTTAAGCACTTTAAAAGCAGGTCACTCGATATTTTGGCAACACAAATAAAATTTATTCACTTTTTATAGCTATTTTATGCCATTGACACCGACATAAGCAAAACGCTAATTTGCGTTATTTTATAATCCTTTCAATGAATATTTATTATTGATATTGTTTATTTTATTAATGCTTATTTTTTATCAAACACACGTCTTCTCGAATAGTATATCGTCGTCACTTTGTTCCTTATCTCGAATATCAGCATCTGTGAATACAAATGGTTCATTAGTTTTATTTATATTGATCTAGCCAATCAGTCAAATGCCTACTGGAATAGGTATCTATTTTTTAATAGGCCTAAGAAACTAACAACTTGTGTGAAATTCTTATTATTCTATTTTATGCATGTTAACATACCTAAAGTAATCTTCTTAAATATTTTGACAATGTGACAGAATCAATCATGTTCCCTGGAAGTCAAGACGACTATTAGTGCGTTTGGTGTGGACATATAGAGGTCTATTGGGGGCCCGGGGCGCATAGAATTTTGCTAAAACTACGACGAGCCCACGCTGGATTGCAATGCATGCTTGCTGCTAATGCTGATTCCATTAAGTTTCTATCAGTGAAAACCTGTAATTGGCTTTCTGGTGTATTCACTCATTGTTAGATATAGCTTATCATATCGCTCGGTCACAATCAGATAATTTGGACAAGCTGGTTATAGTAGGAAAAATAGAGGGGAAAAGACCACGGGGTCGATCACCTACCCGCTGGTCCGACCAAATTAAGGCCATAACGGGACTCACCCTGCCTAACGCCCTGAGACAAGCCGAGGACAGAATGGTGTGGAAGCAGCTGGTAAACGTCTCTGTTGAGACATTTCAAGACGGGCACGTCCTTCAGACATGAAGAATACGACGAAGAAGAAGATATAGCTTTCCAAATATAAATAAATAATAATATAATCTATATTTAAGAAATGCCTCCGGTAGTAAAGAAAAAATAATACTCAATATCATCTTCCAAGCTTTATAACCATTATTCAAAACCGAAACTAACAAAATTCAAACTTTCTACAATATTATGTTATCTTTTTCGTCTTTTATCTAATTATAGGAATATTATATAGTTTCTATAAAGGTCATAATATGATGTTTGGGATATCAGATCTCTTGTTTCTATAATTACAACTACATAATTACAAATTTACTAGAGGAATAGTTCTGTTATAGTCATAGCTGGGATATATTTTATAATATGTTCCTACATCTAACAATAGAACAACGAAAAACAAACCAAATGTCATACAAATATGTACAAAAATTGTACATAAGTACCCACTTATTACTTGAGATCATTAGAACCGTTTCCGAGTTTCGATATATTTATGGGTAAATGCACAGATCACAGAAACTAAAGGGGTGAAAACTCTATGGGTAAATGATATTAATTATTTTTAGTAAACATTTAGCTAACAATGTTTGTTGTAGGATTGTCCTAAGGCAATCTTAGGAGCTTGTTAGCATTTGCATGACCCTGCATACAATATAATATATGCTCGTTTAAGATTCTTAAATAATATGTTTTAATTTAAGCGAAATGTTGCAGATATTTAACCCATTAACTGTAATCTCTCCTTCCTATTACACACTTGGTGAGTTCGGTCTACCAGATATTGTGACCATGCACTCGATTGGTACAAATAAAGGCTATGCGACATGTAATTGCTTCGAAACGCTTTGATGCTTGAAGTCGTTTATGACATTAGAATCATCAGTCACATTGAAGTTTACAAAGCAGTGGAAGGTCGCCTTAATCGGTGATCACATTAATGTGGACATAGATAAATCAACGATCACGAATCTCAGGTCAACAACTTAACGTCTACAACTCTGTATGTGTGCACATAGGTACAACACATAAATATGCACATATAATACACATTATTGATTTGTACTGTAATAACAACTTTACATAGGTAATCTGTTAATTATTATATTATAATATATATTTTAGTATTAGTTGCAACATGACTTTAACTCACCAATTGCCATTTTTCCTACAAAAACAATAATAAAAAGCTTTTAACATATGTTAATACAACAAAAACGAACCTATTTAATATTCTATGTGTGCAACGTTCTACAACTGACCGTAAATGCAAACTATACACGGTCGGCCAAGTTCCTGTTTATTTTATGTATAGGTAGTACCTACCTAACCAACGGCATATATTTGGCATAATAGAACAGTAGAGTAGAATATATTTGTACTGGATTTTACATTCTTTGACTTATCACAATACTATAGTTAATATTCAATATAAATTGTAAAAAGCTTAAGACCCTTACAAACTTTTCTTGCTACCTTAAGGCCTGAATTCTATTGAAAGAGTATTTCAATATTTTGATTGTTATTTTGTGGATTTACATAATAGTACCTGTTAGCGACGCGCCACCTGCGTAGCAACTTTATTTACTGGTTTTGTCAAAGGGGATGCGCGGGGTGCTTGCTGAGGTGGAGGGTGAGCTAGATGAGCTCAGTCGTGATTGCGCCGCCTCCACGCACCACGCACGTAGCCTATATTTTTTAAATGTATCGTCTACCTTCCTACTTCAATAAAAGTGAAGTGCTTAAACGTATATAGTTTTTCGTTTTCTATAAAGTTTTCACTATTCCAACGGTAACAGTACCTACACACAGTTATACATTTGAAGAATACAAATATATTTAATGTACTATAATTAGTACATATGTTTTGAAGCGCTCGTAGTGAAGTTTGCTTAGCTGTTAGCAACTTAACCGATCAGCAAAGTTAAGCAACGTCCTATGCGGTCATGGGTTGGATGGGTGACCGCTAGTGATATTACTACTGAGCGCCCCCGTGCTTCGGAGGGCACGTTAAGGCGTCGTTCCTGGTTGTTATCGTAGGATGGCAGTCGTTATAGGATGTTGGTAGGGCATTTTGCGATTGCCCGCCTGGCTAGCTACCACCCGCAAGTAGAAAATCTGTCGTAAAGCACCTAACGGTGTGTTCCGGCAAATGTCCTTGAGAGCCAGTAATTCTAGGATAGCCTGAACAGCATCTTCGACCACATCATCACTTACCATCAAGTGCGATAGTAGTCAAAGGCCAACCTATCAGGCATAAAAAAATAGTAATATCAAAAATAATTTAAAAAAAAATCTGATATTCTATAATCAAACTTAGCGTCCAGGTTAGGTTATCCAAAATTATAAGGTTCCTCATAGTAAACTTATACGCACCTACATATACATATATTCAAAACTCAAAAAAGGAAAATCGTCCAAAAATGTCATGTCATTGTCAACGGCTATATCATCAAGATAGGTAAATATTTTCAGTTATTGGAGTGTAACGGCTTGACCGATTTTGATGAAATTTAAATGGGACCAAAGGACAAGCATCAACTTTCAACCAAAAAAGCCATCACTCACAGCCACTATATTTGAAGCAGTGGAAGAAGTTATTTTTCGTGTTCGTCAAAATTACTATAGATACTGTCCAAGAACATTTTGGAGAACGTTTTCATTGGATTTTTTCATGTCTGTTTTTTATTTCTTCGAGCTCATGGACTGGAACGGATCTGGCGTCAAGATAAATACTAAATACTAAACTAAACATGTTTTGCAACATGATATAATGTTAAAGATATAATATTATATAAATAGTATCATGGATAAGGCCCAACTTATAGATTTCAGAATAAAGATTAGAAAACTAAGGCAGGTCATGTGATTTTATCGTACCGGAATATGTTAGGATTAATACTCTCGACTTCGTCGATTTTCTTTGTATTTTTTTATTATATCATGGTGGAGCAACACGACGCCCACCTGGTGTTAAATGGTAACCTCTGCCAATAATAGATGCAGTTGCAATTATTAAATCTCGTGTGCTTGTAATTTTACCGGCACCCATTACCTATAGAATATATAGAAATATGTATTGTGGCAATACATTTTTGGCATACAATATTGTATTATATTATGAAAGATGTATAACGTAAAAAATATAATCCAGTGTACTTATTACATAAAACAGATTGTATTGTATCAAATATTTCAGTTATGAATATCATAATTTAAACTTCTAAAATAATGAACTAAATGTATTGGACTTGACGTGTATAACATTCAAAGTTATATGGTTAATAAATATTTCTATTCTATTCTATTCATTTTCAGACGAACTCGCACAAAGAGTTCGAATGCTACAAAATTTTGGATGAAAATCGTGTTTCGGGTAGACAGGAATATTATAAAATGTCTGATGAATTCAATTCTTGTTTCATAAGTCATAACTAATATATTCAAATCCGATAGGTTTGCGACTGTGCACAGCTGTTCCCCTGATTTTCCTTATAATACACCGGTTGTAGGATTGTCTAGGTTAGGTCAATCAAAGGTTGTAAGTAGCAAAGCAAAGTGGTTCTATTTAAATACTCGCTATGTTTCTCGTGTTGATATTTTGTGCAATTTGCAAGCTCAACCCTGAGTTGTAGCCCTTCTGTAGGCAACTCCTTCCTATTTGACAGTGAAAAAATATATAAGTATTCTATTATTTATGGATGTATTTTATATGCAATATTATAATGGACATTTCATTAATCAATTTGGAGAATTTTTATTGCAGTAATTTTAAATTTAATTGTAATATTACCTACTTTGAGAATCCTCCTCAACATTAACAAAAACATCGAGCAAACAAATCCGTGATCATAATTTTGATATCAGACAGTCAAAGTCAAATGAATACATTTGAAATGTAGACTAATAATTTGTCTAATTTTCGCCAATTTCTGTCAAAAATGTATTGAAGTTGCCACGTTACAGAGTGCATTGATATTGAATCTTATTTAAAGGGTGTTTTGATATATTTCTCACGAGCTCCAGATTCTCGTAGATCTGAATGAGACTGTAGGTAACCGGTAGGTAAAGTATACCTACTTTATTTAAATTATACAAGCGTTCCGAACGAGCACCGTATGTGGAATAAAAAAATATGTTATAACACAATATTAATCAACTACAAAGAAAATTGGTTTAAAATTGTAAATAAAATTACTTTAACCAATTAATATAATGATGCATGATTATAGATAATGAATAACAGATCAATCTATTCATGGATTGAACTTGGCGAAGGGTTTGACCGTAACATTTTGTTTATTTGGCGTGATGGAGGTCACTGCTCGAATCCCGTCGTGGGACTGTTATGACCTCAAAGGGCATAACGTAGCAAGATACTCTGCCTGCTGTCTGTCCGTCCTTCACACTTTCGCTACAGTTTTCTCGATCATAGGTAAATGCGTTACAGTCCTGAAATTTTGTCTCAAAAAAATATTTAATTTAATTTAAATTAAGTCTGTGCCCAAGTGTGATGATCAACTAGGAGACAGCCAGTTTAAGCTTCGAGCGGGAATGGGAATTATAGAGACATAGCTAGAACTAAAGGTTTTTGTTTCAGTAATGTAGGGATTCACAACAAGATATTTGTATTTATTTTATAGATTACGCGAACGCGTATGACCGTGTTAAGGGTATATTTTAGACGAACGCCCCCATACAAAACACAGCTCCAATCTCATTTTAATAATAGCCAATAAAACTCAATGATTTTTTACCTACGTAATCACTACCCTGATATCTAGGTTTGTGGTGCATCAGATTTTCATTAAATTATACAGTTTTGAAATTACACTAGCTCAAAAACTCGTAATTTTAAATAAAAGAAAGACCCAACTTAAAGCATCTCTTTCAAGAAAAATAAGCATGTTTTTAATATTTCTATTGCACCACAAACATGGGGAATATAATGAACTTTCTATAATGGGAAGTTATTTATACATGTGTACTATACTTTTTAAATAAATCTGGAGCTACGAATAACTAACTGGCTAAAACTCCTAAAAACGAGTGCTATATACTAAACGCTATATAATAAAAATTTAGTTATTAGTCCAATAGAAAAAGGATTTAAGCCAGAAACGATAGGTCTTCTAATACACTATATTTACATGCGAGTTTTTTTTTAATATCAAGTTGAGTTTATATAAAAGTTCACGCTTTGGCTGGCGGGTATATGTCCTTAAGCGCAAGGTACTTATATGTATACATCTTGAAAAGTAGAAACTTGGATACCAAGAATATTTGTATTATGCAGAAGCTGTATTGAGAACAGACTGCAACTGTCAGATTGGATATACATGAACCAAACCTAGACGTAGTACAACCTAAACATCAAGGTTGAACTTTATCTCCGCTTTTGTTTAATCTCTACTTGGAAAGTGTCGTGAATGAAGAACTAATAAATGTTAAACAAGAATTTGTCGTTAACTTTTGCTTGATTTATAATCTGTCGTTACGACATGAAAATTACGCTGACGACTCTTAATAGCATCATCAGCAGATTGAACCCAAAATATACTGAACATGTGTATTTGAGTATAGTGAGAAAGTGGAACCTAAGTAGTATGAATGTGATTAAACCGAAACATAGTGTGTAGTTTTAAGGGTGCATAAGCCATGTTGTATGCATTTGGGACAAGTCATTATTCAGAGAGTCCAGTACGGTATCTAGAATCTCGTCTGACTGACTCTTGTGAGATATCGAGATTACTATGTCTGTGGCACTCTTTAGTTGTTTAGGGTCCGTAAACAAAGAGACAAAACGGAACCCTATTACTGAGACTCCGCTGCACCATCCGTCCGTCTGAGTATGCCTCTGTTCTCTAGCTCGTAAACATAATGAGATGCAAAACTTAAATTTAGATATATTCTGTTAAACGTTGTCCTAAAGATGAATATTGAACTTGAATTTTCATTCCAATACATAAAAATATAGCAGAAATACTTTTTTGCAACCCAGAGCTCATAATTTAGAGAAAAATTCACTCGCACTTGGCCGGTTTTTAATTATTTTATCTCTAAAATATAAAGTGAGTCCATCAAATTTATCAATCGTATGTCATTTTAGTTAAAAGGGTTTATTGCAAGGATTTAATTTGTAATCTGGAATTACTATAATAATATATTGTGTACATCCCATTTTGAGCAAAACAAACTGAAATGAAAACGCCTAACTTTACAGTAATTTTGAAGCTGTGATAAAACAAAAAATCAGGTTTTTACGGAGCTAAAAATAATAAGTTCCAACTCGCATTTTTTTAAATTATAGCCGCAAAAAACTTGTTCAAGTTTTTTAGTTACCTACATAGTTGATTCTTTGGTTTATGCAGTCTAACTTTACTCTCTATTTGCTATGTAGACGCATACTATTACTACACATTATATTTTGCAAACTTTCGCCAGCTACTCACTTCGTCGCTTGGAAGGAGGTAAATAGAAAAAAACTAACACACTCATAATTTCGCATTCACAATCTTGTATGACGTCATAGATTTTACATAATATATAGGATAGGTATGATGACAGACACTATGATGGGAACCTGGAAACTTCTTCAAATTTTGCGTATCACATGGTTCAGTACAAACATTTTTCGACAGTTGTCACCTTTTTCTGATTTATAAATGCACTGTACCAAAAGACATTTTGATTCAAAGTAAAATCTGTCATCTAGCGCATAACAGTGCGTTCCGCCAGTATAAAGGCATATCGTCAAATAAAAAGCAATCAAAAAGGTGACCCTTATTCACGTAAACTATTTTTATTTGTTTTATTAGAGATGATAACTATAATATTATAAACGCGAAAGTTTGCACGTATGGATGTACGGATGTTTGTTACTCTTTCACGCAAAAACCACTGAATGTATTTTAATGAATCTTTACAGTAATATAGCTTAGACATCAGAATAACACATAGGCTATAATTTATAAAGATATTATGTGAATTGTCGAAAATATAACGCTAAGTGTCAAGTAAGTAAGAAAAAAAAGAGCCATATTAGACCTATATTCTGGCGTGCGCTGAAAAAACCTTAAGTGTCACACGCACATAATGCATAACGGGAATGTTTATCTTAAATTTACCTACAAAAAAACTCGCGACAGCATATATCTATCTTTTATGTGTAAGCCATTATCGCCAAAATAGTGAACAATATATACTATAAAAAAAAAAAAATTTCATCCCACCATCTCGGAAAGAGTATTTTTAATCTTCAATATCTGAGTGGAAAAGCCGTTTTTATTCTCTAGAGGATAAAGTAAATTGAATTTAGAACATCATGTGCACTAAGTTTGTGAATTAAAAAAAACATTAAACCTATTTACTGCTACCTCTATGGTGCCGAATATATCACACAATTTTTTTTTAATTTGTTAAAAACTCAGACTCGGAACCTCCTTGGTGTTCTTTTTTCAATTTGCTTTGTACGCGGTTCTTTACGCGGCATTTTTTCACGTCATTGTTAAACCTTATATTAAAAACAAGAAACTTGAAAACAAGTGAAAAAACTAAAATGAGTGATTCTAGCGACGAGGAAGTTTGTTTGACGCCAACAGAATTGACATTTCCTCGCTGAGGTGGAATGAAAAGTTACGTGTTGCACTCGAGTGCAAAGATTTTTCACCTCGTGCTCTTTTGATTCCCTTGAACACGCGGTTAAAAAGCAACTTTGCACTCTTGTATAACAAATAACTATTATTTCTAATGCATATTCGGTAGCAACAAATTGATCCTTTTCAAACTAATATTATAAAGGAAAACATTTGTGAGTGTGTTTGTATGTTCATTGCTTCTTCAGCCTCAAACGACTGGACCGATTTTGATGAAATTAGGTATGATAGATAGCGAGATAGATATATCCTTATTGAAAATACCATAATAAAAAGAAAAACTTATTACTAAAACATAAACTAAAACCGAGTGTATCAATGCACCCATTGATTGCAGTCTAATCGCTCAGAGCGATCTCTTCCAGACAATCCATCAACAATAGATATGGTCAAATATTGGGCGGGGTTTCTTATGGTCTTAATAATTGTAACTGCTGTAGGTATAGCGTTAAGTTTTCTAATGACAGTAACGACAGAGAATGGGTAGAATGAAGAAATTTATATTGTTCCTTGTGGTAGCGCGGGGATAAAGGGTTGAACAGAATACTGTAAATCAAATCAAAAATCAAAATGCGTTTATTTCGGACAACAAGTAGTAAAGTTAATCAACGTTACGCAGACCAAATTATGCTATTTTCTCAGAATCCGCATTATATTATAATCACTCAAAGTCGTGGTACAACAACTCTACAACAACAATGATGAAAGTGCTAAGGCGGGCCTGTCCGTAAACACGACCAAAACAAAGATGACTAACCCAACAAAACAGATACTAAAGTGAATGGTAGACAAATAGGATATTTAACTGCACTGAATACATATATTTGGGTCAATGACACAATGCAAAAAGAATTAGACTGTAGGACAACGAGCACTTGCTATCGGTTGTGGTTATACAGGGTTATTGGTAATATGCTAACAACCTCTCAGGGTTGACATCTGCTCGACTTAAAACAAATAAAAATATTTTTTTGTGTTTTTTTTTTCGTGTTATTGACGGAATAGTACGAGGCACATCTAATGTTAAAAGTCTCTTGCCTGTAATGTATTATTTCATATTTTTTATTACTTTGCTCGATGTAAATATTCAAAACTCTACTCAAAGGGTGTGTCACACGTCCAGTGTAACCGCGGTGACCGCTCTTGGCTCTTTGCTTGGCTTTTTTTTCAAAACAAACAAAAAGTTTATTTCTATCCGCGGGAGGTGTCCTGATATGCGTTACAGGCGTATTTCAGGCACAAAGTTAGGATTATTTTGGCACTCTTGTCTGTGCGTTGTTGTGTTTTTATATCACCAACCTATTGTGAGAACGAAATAAATATAGTTTTGATTTGATTTGGTTTCGTTTAGACAACTAATAAATAACAAAGACCTGCCTACCAAGGAAAATATAAATCTAAAAAAAAGAAAGAAATTTATAAATCTAACACATGCATGCATGCTACCGTGATTATCGTATCGAAGCCATACATTACGCACTAACTGAACAAAACTATGAGAAAATAAAAACTCAATATGTAATGGAAATAAGTGTAATTGCATAATAACAAATATTTTAAGAAAACATTTAATTATTATTCAAGAAAAACATTTTAAAAAATATATTTATATAGGTACTTACTTGGTATTATGAAATACTGAACGCCTGTATTTATTAATTATCTTAGTGTAATTTCAGTCAAAAGAAGAGACAAAGTTGCATTACAAAACATTAAGAGTAAAACTAGATACGAAACATACAATTGGTGCATAATCAATGACAATGGAAATGGGCAGGTCTCAGGACACATGGTAAGGAAAGATGTGGTGGATGAAATTAACAATAGGTTGGTACCAACCAGGGAGGTAGTAGAAGAAACAAAGGAAGACAAAGAAAACGTTGGGAAGGTGACATAATAAGTAGCCGGTCCAAAATGGACACGCGCTGCAAAGGAAACGACAAAATTAAAGACAAACGCTTTAGATGTCTTTGTTGAAGTTTTAGCTAGAAGAATACTGGTGCCAATACAATATACCTAAAATAATAATAATAATTACAAAGTACCTATGTTAACTAGTTAAGGTTACAGTAATAAACTCTTACTTTATTTTAGTTTTATTGAAAATAGTAGAAATAGTTACTAGTGTTATAATGTACCTTTCAGATAAATAGTTAGTTTAGTATATATATATGTAGAAATATGAAATGTATGCTTTTTTATGTGCGCATGCGCAAATGTGCGTGCGGGAGGTCACCTCTCGGTCCCAGCGGAAGACCAGCGTGGGTTGCTGCTCGCAGCATCCGGCATTATGCTGAGCTGAGGCCGGGTTTGTGACACACACTGTTTTATAATTTCTTGTTTGTATTACGTAGTTTTAGTTGATTTGTGTATATTTGTGTCAGTTGTAAATAAATTATATTCTTTTTTATTTTTGTTTTATTTTGAACACATCAAGTAGGTATTGCACATTTATTTAGCGCTGGTCACATTGACATGCTGGCAAGTAATAATATCTTTCCGTTATTAAGTGATACTACTACTCCTTTATTTAATACTCGTATGAATGAGATTTATACGAGCCCAAGGATTTTGTATGCAAGTAACAACGTATAGGTAAAAAAAAAAATTTGCATTGCAATGGCACCACGAAACTCAATGGTACTACGAAAAAAAAAAAAAAAAAAAAATGCAGATTTCTAAACAGTACTAATAGTACCTACCTATAGGCGAGCTACCAGGAAGCAAACAGTATATATAGACAAGCCTAGCTCGAGCTGACCTTCGAGCATATCATTATAAACTAAAGCGAGTCTTTACAGGCCAGCCAATTTCATAACCAATACAGTAGCAGCATGCAGTACTGAAAAGAGTGACATAATTAGGTACACTGATATTAAAAAGTGACAGTACCTGTGAAATAACTTGTTCAAATGGGTATTATGATGATACACTTTTATGGTCCGACTTCCACTGTTAATTTCATATTTTTCAGTGTTAAGCATAAGTAATACTAAAACGAGTGAAAAAATAGGATCCCATTTTTTTTCACTGTTTTCAATAATGATTCTAATCGCAAGATTTTTTCAATTAATTAATCCTGGGTTAAGGTCTTTATAGGTTTGCCATATTCCCCACCCCTTGACCTAGACTTTGACGCATCTTTCCATTTTAAGAAGTACTGTTGTGAGAAATTTTACCATGGCAACTGATAAGACAAATAAAAAAGTATTGTCAAAATTCCCACATATACAGTTACCAATATCCATGAAGGGTGCACGTACACGTACATTATTCTAGAAATACAAATAAACAAACGAATTTTACCATGTATAAGAATAATAAAAAGTGCAAATGTAATGACAAGTCTAATCAAAAAAAGTAGAAATAATGAATTTATAAATGATATCTTCGCGTGCGGTTCCTTCCGCGTGAATTTATATTTTCAAAACTTAATGACCTAGTTACGAAACCTGCCGCGCAAGTTTGAGCTTTCACGTATGGAGGTAGGGCATTTAACGTAAGCTCACACGGCTTACGAACTTACGATCCTCAAGTTTCAAATCTATCATGCAACTACTCTGCCTTGAAAGTCTTGAAACACTGCACTGCAGTCGTCCCTTCAAAACATATTAGGTTCTCAAGCATTGGTCTCCTAGTAACTTCAGTTGTGCAGCGCCTTTCACGCCTATGCACTGTACTCCTTTTTATGTTAATTAGTGCTGAGACGGACAAGGCTTTGCGTAAACATCACATCTGTCCATTACAGTTACAGCATCACCATTGTGTGTGACACTGCACTGCGATTGACACTCCGAGACAATAGTTTTTAGGTCTCGATTCTCCTGTCATTTACATGCTACAGTGCTCTTCAAACCTAACTACAGCTGTGTTTGCTCACTGCTGCATGGAAGTAGAATACTTGAAACTTCAGGGGTAACTACCTAGATGGCCTCTTTCCTAAGAGGCCTGCCTTGGTTTGTCACCGTATTGGAACCACCCGGGGACCACGTGTGGGGTTCGAGATTAAAAAGCTCCTTATTTCATCGAAGGACAATATAATATATATATATACGTCGCCACAGAACATGTAGGTCTTCAAGTATAGAATGTGTGCTCGTAAAACCGCTCGCGGCTGTGTGTGAGTGCGACGGCTAGCGCGGGTGGTGCGCGGTTTGCGGTCTGGTTTTGAAGCAGTGATGGCTCAGTGGCATTGGCTATGGACTGCCGCGCAGCAGGTCCATGGTTCGAATCCCCGCCGCCGCATAGTGGAAGGGCTTTTTGCGAATGCCCGCCTAGCTACGCACTTGTGACGAAATGCATCTGTTATAGGCAGAGGTAACCGCTTAATGCGATGTGGGCTCGAGCTTGTTCCGTCACAATAAAATAAATTAAAATTAACTACAGCTACTACAATGTAAGCATTTAGACAACCTACAAGTAGTTGCAGAGTCTCAGGTAGTCCCAACGCTCTAGCCCACTGAACATATTATCTTTTTTAGTGCCCGTTTCAGAATGTCCTAATAAAGTTTCGGGTTGCTATGCAACACATAAAATAACTGAATGATAAAATTGACAGTTAAAATGCAGCGCATTTCAATCCTAAACCGATGGATAGGCTAAATCGATGACTGTGAAACGCAAAGGTAGTGTTTTATTTATTAAATATCTTCTGGGTAGTAAAACCGGAACTTACTCGAACATTCTGAAACAGGCCCTTAATATCCTTCGTACCGTCTCACTTATGTAAGTAAATATATCAATAACTTGAACGTATCATCACTATCATCACTAAAATTAATGCATGTAACGAGTTTCAAAAACCACTATATCTCCACACATAGAGCTCTTTTCTGTGTCTCCACACAACAAGAAGTAACGAAGATAATGTGTACGAACACTACTATACGGCTACTACAGTTAAACAAAACAACGCTTACCGCGCACTAACTTTTCTAGTGCTGCCATCTACCGAGCATAATTGCATCATCTAGTAAATGTCGTAACAGAGGGCGCTGCACACAATAATAACACAGACGTTTTAATAACTTCTTGAGATGACAGATCAATTCGACGGGTATATTGTAGATATAGTTTATGTAGTAACTAAAACATAGAGAGAACTACTATTTTTATGGATAAACTTTATACAGATGTCTAGATTTTTCTTAAGATGCAAATAATATGATAAAAGGGAGAAATGTGTCGCTAATTACATGCGGCCCATTTATAAAAGAAAAATCAAATGTCAAGTGGACACTTGGTGCTCTTTTATTCTACCAATTTAAATAGGCCTATGCTGGTGTGGGCCAAAACCTGGTTGTTGGCTCCTTTGTATTTTAGCGAGTTATTTGTTTGTTGAACTATGTTTAATTTATTTTTAATTGTCTTTTTTAGGGTTCCGTACCCAAAGGGTAAAAACAGGACCATATTACTGAGACTTCGCTGTCCGTCCGTCCGTCCGTCTGTCACCAGGCTATATCTCAAGAACGGTGATAGCTAGACAGATGAAATTTTCATAGATGATACATTTCTGTTGCCGCTATAACAACAAATACAAAAAATAAGCCAAGTGCGAGTCGGACTCGCGCATGGGCGATTTTTATTCTTAAACGCAGTAGTACTGCTTTTATTAAGTAGATATGGTGCTAGATGGCGTGCTTTATATTGCGTTGTGTATCACATTAGTCTAGGAAAGAAAATTAACCCGATTTATTCACGTAAACTTTTGCATTACCTACAAGTGAAGCTAGGTATGTAAAACATCACTAGTAATCGAAAAGTTTACACACGAGATATCATCAGAGACTTCGTATTTTTTGTTGTTTCATAGGCTACATTCAATACCAACTTTTTTAAATTTTAGACCTCAGATAAAACAATTTTACCGATAAAACCCTCAGTCAGTGAAACTGTGGATACAACTTTGGAAGTAATGATGGCCGAGCGGTAACAGCAATGGACTGCGGTGCCGCAGGTCCCTGGTTCCATCCCCGCCGCCGGCTTCAGCTTCACCGCATGGTGGGAGAGCGTTAAGCGAATGCTCGCCTGGCTACCTACCACCCTCAAGTAGAAAATATGTCGCCAAGCACCTAACAGTGTATTCCGGCAGCAGTCATGGAGAGCCAGTAAAATTACAGGCACATGAGACTCAACAACACTTTCAGGGTGAGGGGCGCAGTGCAATTCGTCCACTAAATGCATCTGTTATAGGCATAGGTTACCACTTAACATCAGATGGGCATCGTGGGTGTTCCGTCACAAAATAGCTTTTGTTGTGTATTTGATAATAAAAAGGATTATGTACAAATTTAAAAAAGGAACTACTCGACAAGACGATTCAAATGAGCCCATGCACGATGAAGTTGTGTAGTTTCATTGCGAAGTTCCTTTAGCCACCTTCCAGCTCCATCATCAGATCAGCACCATGTCATCATATTATTGCATCGTCACGCGATTTACACATGTATGCAAAATTTCAGCTCAATCGGTAACCGGGAAGTGGATCAAATTTAATTTGCAAGATTTGATGACAAACATCTGCGCAGGTGAAACTAAGTAAAAGCTGGTAAGATGGTCAGGTCAGTATAACGCTCAGATCCTTATGTAAGTATATATATATATATACTTACATAACATCACGCTCAGGTCCTTGTATATCTCTTTCGCTTCATCATTATAATACATGAGCGTCGGTTTAGGGTACTCCTGACCTCTATCGCTTCTTCAACATCAACATAAAAAAAGCAAAAGAGATAGGTATACAAGGATCTGAGCGTGATGTTATGTAAGTATATATATATAATAGGATCTGAGCGTGATCCCGACCTGGCCATCTTACCAGCTTTTATTTAGTTTCACCTGCGCCGATGTGTGTCATCAAATCTTGCAAATTAAATTTGATCCAATTTCCGGTTACCGGTTCAGCTGAAATTTTGCACATAAGCTAAGTATTTTAGTTTTTTACTTTTATCTTTAATATAAATTAACGCAAATATATTACATTATTTAAGCTGTTTTTCGTTCACGAAGCATTTTCCTCCTCACTCTAAAAAAATTGTATGTTGCACTCGGCAGTATAGTTATTCGGCAATAGTTATAGTCTGTCACGTACCTCTGAAACTTTAGTTAATTTATGCTCAGGATTCTATATTGGAAATTTGGAACCTCTCGTTCATGGTCCACACTTAGAGTCCTACGCTTTCTCAGGTTGTATGTACCTATGTAGGTAAAGTAAAAGCAAAAAAGCCTTTTATTCAACTACACATTTACAATCTTTTTTACAAATCTGCTATTAATTAACATTACTGTTACAGCCGGATCATCCGCTGATGAACACAGCCTCCCCTATGGAGGGGGTATTTGCCATAATCCCCACGCTTGGCAGGCATCTTGGGGATCGCAGTGTAAGCGCTGCTGCCCACCTTCCAGTTTTTTTCTCTTAGTCGCCTCTTACGACACCCACGGGATGATATGTGGTGGTGCAATTCTAGCCCGGCACCCCACGGGGCACTTATCATTCATCAACACTGCATTAATTAATTTCTTGATGTTCAAGATACAAATTATTAATTTATATGATAATATTATATGTCAAGTTTTGTAATTCTTATATATTGTAATTTATGTAATGGGTAACATTTTAAATTTTATTATATAAAATAGTGTGTATATTATAATTATAGCGTATGTATGTAGATACCCGGGCCAAATAACTACTTCGTAATATTGCATAACTAATATCTATTTCTGGGTTGTAATCCTTTTTAGGCAGATATTCTCTTTCGTAATGGAAACCAACAGGTTAGTATCACTTTGATTGCATCAACTGAGCTAAGCTACAGGTTACGTTGAGTAAATGAAAATGGTAGGTCGGTTATTATATGCGGGAAGTGTCTTTTAGGGGTCGTTTTCTATACAAACGTGGTTTTTTTATATATTACCTATACAGGGTTATTGGTATAATGCTAACAACCTCTTAGGGTTGTCTTCTGCTAGTCCTAACAAACATTTTGAATTTGGATTTGCCATTTAAAGTTTTTTATTTTTATTTCTTTTGTTTCTTTTAAATATTTATTATTATGTTTTTGACGGAATATACACGAGGAACACTTGATGTTAAGTCTCTTGTGCCTGTACTGCATTATTTCATAGTTTTTATTACTTTTCTCGGTCCAGTGTTGCCGCGGCGGGCGCTCTTGGCTCGGAGTAGGCATAGTCTTTTACTAAGACTCAAAATTTTAAAAGTCAGACATTAGTAGGTATTAGAAAAACATATTGTTTTAACTTTTAAGTTATACGGAATAATACATTACATACATGCCACTTTAACTATCAGGTGGTACTTGAGATCATTCCCCCAAAAACACAAAAAGAACATCTTAGTTTGTTAGGACTAGCAGAAGTCAACCCTAAGAGGTTGTTACCATTTTACCAATACCATTTAACGTTTGCCAGCTTTACGTTTTATTATATATTATATCCCAATATTTGAAAATTACAAATCCCATACAACTTGTATGTGATTTCTCAATGATCATCTTAATAATTTTGAATATAATTACTTACGTAATTTAACGGCAACCTGACAAATCGGAAGCATAGATCTAAATATAGATTCTTGATGGTAGTGAACGTATAGAAGACTTCTGTACCTAATGCTGCTCAGTTGGCGCGTTAATTGAAGAAATTCTACCGCTAGTGACTTAGTGGTAAAGGGTTTTACGAATGCACCCCTCGTTAGCTAACACCCTCAAGTAGAACATCTGTCGCCAAGCACCTAGCGGTACTTGGCAGTTGTCCTTGAGAGCCAGAAATTCTAGATTTATCACTTTGGTCAAACTTACATCTCAAACAAAGGCCTATAAACCCTCAACGCCTCTTTTTAAAAGGAAACGACGCGTGCGACGAATATTATAGTAATAATAATTAATATGAATAATAATAATTAATATAACTATAGTCAGAATATTCACGAAATCGACTTTACGTGTCTCCGTATTCTATACAAAACTGAGCCGATTCAACAATTTTCGTAGAAGTCGGTACCATGCGCACAGTATTATGACAATAGGTTCCTTTGAAAAAAAAAACAATTCATTTAGTGGCCATTGCTACTTACGGGTTCGATTATCAATGACTATATCATCAAAATAGGAAAACACTTTTCAGTTATTGGAGTGTAGGTAACTCAAAAACACCTAAACCGACCGGAAAGCGTTAACTTTCAAATAAAAAAAGAATCACCAAAATCGGTTTACCCAGTCAAAAGTTCAGAGGTAACAAAGTTAAAAAAAAACAGCCAAAGTTAAGTACCTCTTCTTTTTTGAAGTCGATCAAAAAATAATAACCATCATCATGATGGGAAATGTACCCGGGAAGCCAAAATCGGGTACTTAGATGCAAGATACCTTGACTCCATTACATCAGGGAGTGGACAGGGATTAAGACATACAAACACTTCTAATTGGCGCTTTATAAAGAAAAAATTAAGCAGCTGACTGCTAACTATATTTAATGGAGAGGCACTTATATCAGAAGAAGTATTATAACTAAAAATATTATACGACCTAGAAAAATCACATTAAAAAGTCTCTTTTTACCTTCATGGTCAGATGATCACCAGACTAATTTGAAATGGTTTTAATATTAAATTAAATGACAGGAGCCTACTTACTTATACTCTTTATTAAAATTGTATGCCAAAATATAATGGAATCTGTTTAGTTTTGGGGGAGAAAACAGGAGAATACGAAACGTGAATTTGGTGAATTATCTTCCCTCAAAACAATTGTACCTAGTAACCAACTTATATTTACAGAAAAATTTCAAAGCAACTGAATGTTGTTGCGCTCGTTTTGTTGAACAGTAAGTTCTTACTCAAACACCCAGTTATAGATATATTAAGGTAACCCCGATTTTGAACAAATTGCAAGGGCGAAGTCAACAAATTGTTTTGCTGGATTTTGGTATTAAACTTTCAAGTGAATGTTATGGGTAGGAGATAAGAGACAGCACCAAGGTATGGCAATACGAACCACTAATGTGTCAAATGTCATAAAAATAAACACGCTTTTTAATAACACCCTGTCAAGTGGCAAATTAAAACAATAAAAATACAAAAACAAAAACTATCCGATTTCTATTTAAAGGTTAGTTTTACTCACAATTTTCTTTCCGTTAATGGTAAACACAAAATTATGATACACACAAATAAAAAAACTGTTACACAAAAGTGCGTCCGATGAGACAAGCAAATAAACACTGAGCAGGCGCCTTGTGGCGGAGCGACGCGTGCGCACCTAAATAAGACAATTCGCGAACAAACCAGTTTTATATAAAGAGATTTTATCATCAGATTATTAGTTATGGTAAAAAATGTACTGCCAACTTTTTGGGTTAGTGGCATACGCACCCAATGTCAACTCCCCCCGTGTCAGTTGCCCACGATCTCAGTTACCCCCGATAAATTTTGAGCGATTATTTTTTTGTGATTTGTACTGTCAGCAGCGAAAGTGTATTTAAAGTTATTTTAAAAAAATGAGGGCACACAAGTTTAGGTTGGTTGGAAGAGATTTTTGTCATAGATAAGCTTACTTTGTAAAACTTATAATAAGAACTTACTGTATATATTATGCAAGTATATGAATAAATAAAGGAATATAAGAAAAATAAAGGAAATACTGATTTTCTACGATCAATTATTAATTTGAAAGTTTCATTGTAAATATCAACAACAATATTAACATTACAGCAGGCAAAAACAGCATTTATAAATCACTTAAAA
This sequence comes from Plagodis dolabraria, assembly GCA_963854805.1. Taxonomy (NCBI): domain Eukaryota; kingdom Metazoa; phylum Arthropoda; class Insecta; order Lepidoptera; family Geometridae; genus Plagodis; species Plagodis dolabraria. Next base: position 1,905,804 of record OY978460.1, on the reverse strand, counting down.
TTGTACAAAGTATATAAAATAAACAATTTTAAACACTCAATAAAAGGAAATCAACAATCATAAAACATTTAAAATTACTATAAGAAAAAACTAAAAGTTAGATACTATAAGGGATTAAGTATGAAATTGCCGTTTTGTACTGAAAAATTGAAATAGTTTTTTTTAATTAAACATTTTTATTTAATTAAAATACCACATACCATCACTATCTATAAATTGCTGCCATCTAATAAGAATGTCATCAATGCCTTTGCGATAGAACTCTGGTGATCTAGATTCGACAAACTGTGTGAAAACATTTTGTACTCCCTCCTGGGAAGAAAACTTTTTATCACATAGAAAATTGACCGAATCATGAAAAAATACGGAGGGTGACGAATGGTTTCTAATCGCAATTCCTGTAGAGTTAAAACGGTTTCTGGTGCTGTATGAGGTCTCGCGTTATCATGAAGCAATAATGGTGAAGATCGATTCAAGAGTCGGGGATGTTTCATTACTAGTTTTGCAATCATTGTTCGGAGTTCGGTACGGTAGACATCTGCCGTTATTGCTTGACCAGATCGGAGAAAGCTATAGTGAATAACACCATGCTGAGACCACAAAACAGTAACCATTGCCTTGGTAAGCTTTGCTTTAGGACACTGTTGCGGTTATATTTTTTATTTCTCTTACAATAAGGTTAATGCGATAATCATCTTTGATGTAATCAAACAATACAAGGGGCTTACATTTTGCGGGGATTAATATATGAAGTGGTTCCTTGAAATTTGTTATTGGAACTTTCAAATCTTTGCTATGCTTTCTACATAATGTGTTTTTCACCCTTCTGAATGCTGGAATGTCCAAAGTACAACAATAATATTTTAATTTTGAAAAATTTCAAAATACGCCTTTCAAAAATTATTTGCACTGATATATAGTTTTTGCATAATTCTGTTTTCACTTTCATCTGTGTTTCTAGGTGCCGACTATTGTTATCAGTAACCCAAATTTTATAATTTGTAAGAAATGCGCTGGACTGAATGGTGATTTATAGTTAAACCCGTCAGAATTGAAAGATTACGAGAACAATAGAATTTCATTCATAGTACCGGCAGTCCCGTTTCCTCGATATAATACCTAGCTAGTATGCATACATTTTGAATTTTGAATCTTGCATTTTAATAACACAATTGTATGTGTTATTAATACGCAAGATATAAAAACCATTCGAAACAATTGACTAAATATAATTTTAGCAATTAAGATATTGAAATAAATATATTATTATCAAGAGAAACTCTTTTTTGCTAACGGTATATTTAATATATGGTAATTATTTCTTTCAATCAAATTTATCGGGGGGGACTGAGATCGTGGGCAACTGACACGGGGGGAGCTGACATTGGGTGCGTATGCCACTAACCCAACTTTTTGATATGTCGATCATAACATTAAATTTGTTAATTTTGACTGACTGTTAGTTTTAAAAATAAAATAAGGAAATATGTAAGTATTCTTCCTGTTTTTATATATTTATTATATGTACTATAGGCGGTAGGTTTCTTTATCAGATATTATGACTTAGGTATGAAGGGCAATGTAGCAAGTGAAATCACAGTGCAAACGGGACACAAGAACTGCAATCTGAGATAGAACTGCAGTGCAATGTTCAGCAGAGTGAGGATGTTCACACTGGGGTTATAATTACAAAAAAATACAGGCACATGAGAATTCTGAACTATGTCTCAAGGTGAGGAGCGCAGTGCAATTCGTGATTTGTGACGAAATGCATCTATTATAGGCAGAGGTTAGTCCACTTAACCTTAGGTGGGTTTCGAGCTTGTCCCGTCACAATAACATAAAAAAATGAAGTGTGATGCTTGGCGGGTGACTGATCTGTCTCGTGGCTTTATGGCAAAATAAAACACCTATACCATGAGTTTACCTAAGGTTCACCGCGTACCGTAAGGGTATTCTGAATCAGGCCTATTCAAGTAGTTGATCCTCTGTCAATCATCCAAAGGTTCTGTTCCTAGGCTGATATTTCTGCTCCTAAAGAGCCAGGCTAAGCCAATACCTACACTAGGATAAGTCCTAGGTAAAACAACTACCAGCATCAACGACATCATCACTTATCATATTGTAAGAAAGTAACGAAGCTTGCTTAGTTGTTATTAAGTTCGGGCCTACCGCCAGTGCGAGATGGTGAATGCTAACGTGAACCTGTCTTGCCTCATGGCGGAGAATGGCTCGCGGGAGTTTTGGTGGGTTCGACACATGCCCTGCCGCCGCCATTGGGTTAGAAGGGCAGCGCTAATGCATTTCCCTGCTCAAAAAAGGATTGCAGTCGTTATGGCATGGTGACAGGGCATTTTTCGAATGCCTGGCTAGCTACCACCTTCAAGGTGAAAATCTGTCGCCTGAACAACATCATCATTTACCATCTGGTGATATAGTGGTTAAAGACACAAAAGGCTAGCCTATTAACAATAATTATCGTGGTGAAAAGGTACCGCCACCAGTCAGTTTGGTTTGTTGCAAGAGCCATGTAACATTAAGAAATAAAAATGAAAGGTGTTTTGGAGACTGGATATAAAAACCATGTGTTCAAAATGTCGGATTCGCAAGACGACCTCGAACTTACTTTTTGCGTTAGCCGTCTTACATAACAACAGTAATGTAATTAAATCCAAAGCGCGAAGGGGAAGAACAAGCACCTAGTTCAAAATGTGTTTGATGTTTTGTTTTATTGCCCGACTACAAAAAAAGGAGGAGGTGCTCAATTCAGTTTTTTTTAGTTGATAGATAATGCTTGTCGTTTGCTCCCGTTTAAAATTAATCAAAATCGGTCAAGCCGTTTTTGAGTTACACTCCAATAACTGGAACATATTTACCTATCTTGATGATATAGTCGTTGACACTGAAAGACAATGAATCCCGTTAGTAGCAAGGTCACTAAAAAGAGTGAAAAAATGTTTAACTAAAAACTGTAACCGACTTCTATACCCAAAAATGTGAAATAACTTGTCGAAGTCGATACCATGTGCACAATATTGGGAAAATAGGTACTTTTGAACTATCGTGGTAACAACCCAATAAATTATTTCACACTTTTGAGAATTGAAGTCGGTTCCATTTTAGGTTAAAAAAATAAAAACTCATGAATTGCACTGCGCCCGTCACACTGAGACATACAGTTGTTAAGTCTCATGTGCTTGTAATTTTACTGGCTCTCAAGGACTTATATTGGAACGCACTGCTGCATGGCGACAGATTTAATACTTAGGGTGGTGTTAGCCAGGTGAGCATTTGCAAAATGCCCTGCCACCAAGCGGTGAAGTTAAAGCTGGCGCAGTGGGTATCGAACCATGGACCGGCGGCACTGCAGCCCATAGCTATTACCGCTCGGCCATCATTGCTGCAGAATTCGAAATAGTTTTTATGGGAGTTCTTATTTTGACATTTACAGATAAAATAAATAGTTAAATGAAAAACTACACATCCCTTAAGTGGCAAAACAGATCCCAATTAATGCCATTCTGACTGTCTGTATATTATGTCACATGTCGTTCGTAAGCAGAATGAGTTACAAACCTGTTTGTAATATAGATAGATAATTTTGTCTTGTGATGAATGTTGAAAAGTATTAATAATCTGTCGCCAATTAGCATAATCACTTACCATCAGCTGAGATAGTGGGCCAAGGCTAGCCTATCAACTATATAAAAGTTATAGATATGTAACCTATTGATTTATTTTATTTAATTTTTTATTCAGAGCGAATCTAATACATAATTATATGAAAAGCAGAAAAAATACATTGCGACATTATCGTTAGTAAACTGAGTACAAATCTATATTTTATCATAAAACAAATATTTTAAACATTCTATAAGAAATATTATATTGATATATATTGAATTCATTTATAGAAAAACTTTTGTTATTCTATGAGCGTAGGATCGAAACGTTATACCTATAAGTGAAAATGCTTCGTATAGATATATACGAAGCATTTTCGTATATTATACGAAAATGCTTCGATTATACGACTGCCCAAAAAAGGAGTGCTATGTTTTCAGGGTTCATACATATATCTTTGTGTGCTTCTTTATTGCACCATACATTCTGATAAGGCTAAACCGTTTCTAATGTATTATATACATCATTAGATTTGTCTTGATAGCGCGGGTGACACTAGGTACATAAAAAAAAACTGGCGGATTGTAGACGCTATATTGGGAGAAAAACATTTTTTTTCCTCCCAAGCCCAACGAGAAGTGTATTAAAATAAAAGAATTGAAGGAAATATTCCATAAATATATTAAACTTGCAGTTTTAATATGATTGGAACGATAAAACACTTAACAAAAGTAAATAATAAATAAAGTTTTTAATATTTAATTAATTAATTCTTGTTCAGTTTGGAATGCAGAGGCATTGTTCACATATTTATTTGTGTATTTTTGAAGTATCAATGTATATTTTCTGATTTCTTTTATTAAGCGTTGATTTTTACAATGCTTGGATCTATTAACAATCTGTATATAGTACGTTTTGTTCACAAAGAAAATATCGGGGCCATCAATATAGTTATTTTAGGCGGTTGTTTTAAAACATTTTTCTTACGGGATAATATATTTCTATAAGTAAACTAACTAGGAGTCTGGGATTTCTGTATCATATGACCCATACATATATTAATTTAACAACAACACTGATTAATAAATTATGTAGTAATTGAACAATTTTAAACGGTTTAAATCGTTATGTTTGTCCCGGCGTTTCAAACACTTAACAGTGATCGTGGTCACAGGGTGACTAATTGGTTTCATTTAAAAATTATAAATGACGATTAAAAATATATATATTCTAATCATTTAGCTAATTTTTCATAATATTATAATATCCTGCTGCTGAACACTTCCATCTCCATTTTCGTATACGTCATGTCATGATTATAGAAGATTGTTAATATATCAAAATAGATAATGGATTTCCTTGCGAATAAAACCATTGGATGTGTACCACATCTTTTCTTCTATTTTCGTAGGTTTTTAGTTCTGCGCAGGCCGTTTACTTCTTTTTGCCCTTGCCCATAATATAGCAAATCCTGGGTAGGGCGACTAGCTTAACATACACCTACCTATTATAACTTAAGAGTTAGACTCTTGTCGGTGCAGCTGATCTCCATTTTGTTCTGTCTAAGGCCAGCTGTTTTACTTCTTTGTATGACATGACATGACCTACCTACAATAGTTCATACTTAAAATAGTTAATATACATAAAAGTTCTATGTACCTCCCTACAATAATATAATTTATATATGTTTATGGATGTTCTTAAATAAATCAACATTTTAATCAAGTTTTAATATAAGATAATATAAACAAATAAGTACAATGGTCATCACTTTTGAAGAATAAATTCAACAGGTTTATTAGCATTTGTCAACACCCACCGGTTTTCGTACTTGACCGCGACATACTTACGAGTATATCGTATTGTATACCGGTAACATTGAAAACACAATATCTGTAGAGGACTAGAGGCTGACATGGAGGCCTAAGTAGAGGTCGCACATCTTCCTCTGCATGGCTGTACATTTTAATCAGCATCTACTTTGTTGAGATTTTCCTGCACCTTGTGATCTACTATTATCGGTGTATACTTTTCCTTATCATGTATTAATGCGATGTATATATTGTTCTCTTGCAGTAGTACATATAAATTGTGCAGGTTGTAATGTCTGTACACAAGATAACGGTCACAGTAATGAGCTCAACGCGTGTCTGAGATAAGCTGAGTTTTTGAAACGGTAGTGTCCCAGTAGTGACTGCTGAACAAAGGATTATCTTTGTTCAACAGTCATTCCTAGCACCATTTACACATTAGAGATCGATTAAAATCATGCGCTTGAACTTGGATATAGTTACTGGTAGTGTCGAATTTTCGATTTCCGAATATTGATTTCCAGAATATACTTGTCATAGTATTCTTTATCCTTTTTACCGATGCGTCCATTTCCATAATTTCAAGGTCGACATTTATAATGAACATTCTCATCTCATCTCTCAATCATCGCGTCTCCGCTACCCATCTTGTCAAGATGGAAAGACTACCAGTATCTACGAAAAGCTAGATGACAAGTTAGACCAACCCTTTGATGTGATTAAACTATGAACCGCGGCTCACAGTTTACCTTCTAGCATTTTCACATCATCGTCTCTTACGACTCCCACAGGAATCTTCTTGAAAGTACTGTATCAGCCGGATTGTCCACTACTGAATGCAGCCGGGGGTATTTTCCATAATCCCTACGCTTGGCCGGCGTCTTGGGGATCGCAGTGTAAGTTGGCAATTCTTTAGAAGGCGCTGCTGCCCACCTTCCAGTATTTTTCCCTTAGTCGCCTCTTACGACACCCACGAAATGATATGGGGAGGTGCAATTCTAATCTTCTGGTATTTATAAACTTGGTAAATTATTTTCTTGTTTTGTTTTTCATTTGTTTAATTTTAAAATAATCCGAAACGTAAATCTATTACATATTTAAAGATTACAGAAAATTATTAATTTATGCTGCCGAGAAAAATTCAGGTCCTACGTATTTTTTTCTGTTGTTTATAAACTTAGTAAATATCTAGTTATATGATTGAAAAGGTACTTATGTGGCCTTTAATATACTCACAATCATTAATAACTACTGTGCAAAGAAATATAGAATCTGATAGTCGGATATGTTTTGTGTTTATATGTATTTTCGTAAAGTGTGCCTCGTGAGAAGACAGTACAAGTCGGCATAAAAAAAGATCTTTCAGGCTAATGCTCGTTAAGTACATTTTATATAAATTGATGCTATTTTCATAAATTGCATTTACCAAGTGTTATGAATACAGTTTAGTTACTTCCTACTTTCGTCACTGAAGGTGAAACAATAATTACTTAGGAGGGATCCGATGGGTCAAAGTCAAAGTCAAGTCAAAGTCAAAATCATTTATTCAATTTAGGCGTCTACGACGCTCTTATGAAGGTCAATTACAAATTTTAATATTGAAATATACTACATTGTACTGCCACGTTCAGCAAACAAAAATTATAGAGCCACTGCGAGAAGAACGGGCAAGAAACTCGGGGCCATTCTTTTAAACGTTTTTTAAAAATGTGTTAAGTACGTACTATATAGTAAAATTATTACAATACTTAATTTACATTACGTAGGTGTTAGGCGCTAGCTTGGCAGAGGCGAACCAGTCCAAGCATTTTTGTCGTTTAAGTAATCACAAACTGTGTAGTAAGATTTCTTTATCAAAATATTCTTCACATGCAACTTGAATTTTCTTTCTGTGAGCGTTGTAATATGTTTGGGCAATTTATTATAAAACCGCACACAATTTCCTAAGAAGGACCTTTTATTTGTCTTTGCTAATCTAAAACCTGGCACCGCTATTTTATCTTTATTCCTAGTGTTATAATCGTGAGTGTCACTGCTTGATTTAAATTTGGTAAAATTTTTACGAACATACATAATATTTTCAAATATATACAGACTTGGTAAAGTTAAAATATCAATTTCTTTAAAAATATCTCTCAGGGATTCCCTAGGATCCATTTCATATATGGCTCGAATTGCACGCTTTTGTAAGATAAAGATTGTCTCTATCTCAGCAGCAGCTCCCCACAGCAATATACGATAAGACATAATACTGTGGAAGTTCGCGAAATAAACGAGCCTAGCCGTAGCTACGTCTGTTAGCTGTCTTATCTTACGAACTGCATATGCAGCAGAACTAAGTCTTCCAGATAGATCATGTATATGTGGATTCCACTGTAAACTTGAATCCATTTTAATTCCCAGGAAGACTGTCGCATTGTCAAAAGAGAGTTTTTCTAGGCCAAGCTTAATGTTTGGTTCAACATAAGTAACATTTGGTAAAGAAAACTTTAAACATTTGGTCTTTTTTGAATTTAAGAGAAGATTATTAGCCGCGAACCACTTAGAGATCATAGATAACACATTATTTACATGAATAAGTTCACTATCCCTCCTATCTACTTTAAAAATTAGGGAGGTATCATCTGTGAATAAAACTATATCGCAGAAATTTTTAACCATGCAAGGCAGATCATTTATATATGCTAGAAAAAGAAAAGATCCTAAAATTGGGAAAGAGACTAATTGATTTTTGGGATCACATGGGAGTTTTTGAAAAATTGGTTCCAATTTGTGGGATTCCAAAGAAAGGAGAAAGATACGTTGTTTTATAATATTAGTATGGATAATACTTGCAACCATAAGTTTTAATAGATATGAGACTCAAACACCTGCCTGCAATATTTCAGCGAGCTTGAACCATTGGTACTGAAAATATGACTAAACTACGTTTCTATGGAAAGCGGTATCTTCTATATATATATATATATATATATATACATATATATGAAAGAAAGTCGTGTTAGTTATACTATTTATAACTCAAGAACGGCTGTACCGATTGGTCTGAAATCGGTGGAGTCAGGAGATGGACATAATAATATGATACCTTTTATCCCGTTCCCGTGGAACGTGACATAAAACTTGGTATAACACAACGCAACAGATAGAAAAAATTAAATATTTATCAGTCAAAACGTCAGTTTGGCCGTTAATTTGTTATATATAAAAGGGACGTATACACGTCCCATAGCTTGGGATGAAAATGGTAAAAAACAAAGAAGAAGACCAACAGAACGTAAATGGAATATGGATAAGAATAAGAACATATAGATGGGATATGTCTAAAATGATGCGCAAACGAAGAGCTCATTCGTAATTGACAAGCTGTAGAAGAGGGCGCAGAATCTAATATAATCAGAATAAGGAACTAAAATTATTCCATTGATCGAGTGATTTAATTTTCCAAGTTGTTTGTGTAAAACCGCTTTATATTTGACATTTTGAGAACAATAGACATGGTATTGTTATGTTACGACCTGTGACCTTAGCCGATGAACGTTGGTTCCCAGGTCAGGTTTAGTACCTCTAATCGTTACGCAAAAAATTAATCATCTCATCAAAATTAAACACGATTTCGATATCCGGGTCACCATTAACATCCTTATGAGGAATGTATATCCTTTTGTTTAACAGTTTTATCCAGTCATCTATAGTTACATTGATTTGCGTTGTAGCGTTTCTTGTGGGATGAATTAGGTTTTTTTTAGCTGGTAGATGGAGTACTATCTCACCTGATGGTAAGTGATAATGTGGTTGAAGATGGCTAACATAGAATTACTGGTCTCAAGCACAGCTGCCAGAACACACTGTTAGGTGCTTAGCAACCGATTTTGTCCTAGAGGGTGGTAGCTAGCCAGACGGGTTTTCGCATAATGATCTAGCAGCATGTTATAAAGAACTGTCATCCTAAGAAAACACCCGGGACCGACGACCTCCGAGGCACGTGCACGCTCAGTAGTAATGCCTATAGCGGTCGCCCATCCAAGTTATGACGTTGCTTAACGCATATATACGCTACGCTTCAAAAACAATGTTAAAAATGTTGAGTGATAAATGTGTAAGATTTACGATTTTAGATTATCTACCATAATTAGGTACATAAAATTTAATTTTGCAAATAAAAATTGCATTACATTAGGTCCAAATTAAAATTATATTAACACTCTAGGAATTTATTGCAAGAGTGTGCCTGATAAAGTCTGTTCAGAGAGGTAATAGACTTGGAATTTAAGATAAGATAAGATAATCATTTATTTCAGAAACCTTTGACTTTGGGACTGTGATACATTGATAATAATGACAAAGGTATAATAAAAGTTTGCTTTAATTATATATTTACATAAATTATACAATTATACTTATGTGACAACGATAACAAAACATCAGCTATGTTTATAGTTTATAAAAATTTTAATATCCATCATCTTTCTTTCTAAATATATACTTCTACATTTTGATGAAGTTAACAGAATTTAAGAAATCCAAGACCTCCGTCCGACATTAAAAAGTTCAGACTAAACAAAGAGCTATATCTACCAGTTATATTTTGATACATGGAATATTATACTCACAATTTACGCAATAAGCGTTGCGCAAAAACAACAATGTTGCTTTTTGGCGTTGCGTTGCCAATTTAGTATTTTTCGGCTGGTCGAACATAAAAAAATAAAATTATTTGTCATGGATCCTGGATATTATAAAGGCTTATATAAAGTTTTATTTGAAAGATATACAAATATGTTAGGCCCGTAATTTCTAAAATGAATCTGTTTACATCTTTATGACATCCCAATTGAAGGCAATATTGTTCATTGTCGAACAATATACAAATAAGTAAAAAAATTACGTCCTGATATAAAGACGTATGGATTTTTAATTTTCAGTTAAATAAATATGTTATAACCAGAGAGTTGAAATACTTAGAGTTGTTATATCCGAACACCACTGCTCTAAAAGCTTACTAGAATTTACCTATGTACATACCTACGCACATCTATAAACAGTTTGTAATGATAAGGAAAGAACGTTCAAATATTATGCGTCATATCTGTTGTTAGAAAGAGATAAATAAGCAATTCGTGTTACCACCGAACCGCCACGAGACGTTCCGATCACCATTATTCTGCATCTCTTTCACTCTCTCACACCAAACGATACACATATCTCGCTCATCCATTTCATTGAAATTCGTTCCAAAGATAAAATAAAGTAACGATATTTTCTATTTCAACAATAAAAGCAATAATTACGCGTGAAATGAAACAGTTTTCTTATCTCTCACAATGCCTGTATAATTGGTGCAGAGTCTAAAGACACAAGGAAGGTGTATTGTCCACAGATTATTCCGAATAAACACGATTAGCGGCGATGTATTCACCGGACGCTCGGAAGTGCTAGACTGGTAGTGACTCAGGCGATTACCCTGAATTCGTCTAGTAAATATGGAGGGCAAACAACTGATGTACAGGTAAAAAAAATCTTAGGTTATAACTATATGTAGACTTTTCGGCAACAAATATACGTAAATAAGATTTTTCATAACTAATTGATTCATAGGTAAAAAAATTGAGGTGGAGAGGTTTTAAAATTATTTATATTATATTCGTAATCGCTGAGGAGAAGTTTGGAACTTCTAACTTTCGCTAAAATGTGACTAACCCGTGTACATCATTTGAAAATCGTACAAACGCATTCATGTAGAAAGTACCTATTACTTATATTGTGCACCACAAAAAAAGGTCGTATTTGAGCTGGAATTTTGTGTTCTCTTCCGTAACAAGCTGCTGATGGATATGGATGATGAGGTTGTACCTACTAAATGCCTAATTTAATGAATACGATTATACTTTGTTGTATATCATTTCACATATAAAACATAATTTAGATAATTACTGAGGACTCTGCTTTTTTGGAATTATACATTATATAAACAATTTATAAAATTTATAATTATTATATTAATAATCTGGATTAATGTTATACAAGATTTCCTTGCAATTTGAATCGGATGATCATGAAACTTTGAAGCGTATCAGTTGATACCCTGTATTGCGTAACTTACATCTTTTTCATCGAGCTGCGTCGCAACCTTCATAAACTTCTAAATAAAAGTCTGCCTTAGACAACTTACTCAATACACAATACACAATACTACATGTAGGTATATTACACATATGCATATAAGCTGTTATGTCCACCGTTGAACAAAGGCCACAAAACAAAACCAAACAAACGTTGAAGAAAGTTGGGGGTTGACATAATCCTCACGCTTGGCAGGCGTCTTGGGGACTACACTGTAAAATAGAAGTTCTTCAGAAGGCGCTGCTGTCCACCTTCTGGTATATTTTCCTTCGTTGGCTTGGATCGCATCACCGGTTAGCGGTTTCTACTAGGGCTATAAAGTAAGACAACAATTTTCTGACATAATAACAAATAGTAGATTGTACAACACTTTCCAAAACAAGTCATTTCAGCTGATACTAGGCTGGATTTAAGTTAAGGCTACAATGGGTTTTTAGCGTGAGTTATACACTCAGATTTTCACTACAATTGTGTTGAAATGAGAATGTGATAGGTACTGTAAGTAAATCAAATTTAATTAAATATTAAAAGTGTTAATTGAACAATTATATTTGTAATTATATTTTGAGTGTGATTATTGTGACAAAATGTATGTCTGGGTCATAAATAATACCCTGCTTTATGCGTATTAATAACAATCCTTAATAACAGGAAAATTTCTTATATGGAATATATGACAAACTTAACCAAACTTATGGGTATGGAGCGACACCTATACTTCAACTTATGTTGTACTACAAACAAGGCTAATTAGTTAAGAATGAGAGGACAAATTAGATATGAGTCATATGGCATGTTAACTTAGCGGTCAGAGCATACTCGGCTATGATGGTGGAGGGGCGCGGGTTCGATTCCCGCACATGAGTATAATTTATCTCTCGTGGTAATTTTGTTATATAATCTGTTTATTGCAAAATAAAAATATAAGGAATATTTTCGTATAGTTTTATCGTAGTTTGGTGAAATTGGCGCCCAAAGGGTGCGCCGAAAACTCATCATGCCGCCACTGATACGCTAGTAGTGTTGCTGCACATTACGCGCACACCAGCAGTGTGCCAAATCATATCTGCAACCACATTAACCGATACTTCGTTTCAAAATGTCCTACTAAAGTGTCGGGTTGCTAACCAACACATAAAATAACTGATTGATAAAAATGACGGTTAACATGCTGCGCGTTTCAAGCTTTAACCGATGGATTAAATTAGATATTAATACTGTCCGACGATGGCAGGTATCTAAAGACTACCAACATTAACTACCAACCAGGTTTTTTTTTTTTATGCCTGATAGATTAGCCTTTGACCACTATCTCACCTGATGGTAAGTGATGATGTGGTCGAAGATGATGTACAGGCTTAACCTAGAATTACTGGCTCTCAAGGACAGCTGCCGAAACACACCGTTAGGTGCTTGGCGACAGATTTTCAACTTGAGGGTGGTAGCTAGCCAGGCGGGCATTCGCAAAGTGCCCTACCACCATGCTGTAACGACTGCCATCCTAAGACAACAACCGGGACCGACGGCTTAACGTGCCCTCCGAAGCACGGAAGCGCTCAGTAGTAATGTCATCAGCGGTCACCCATCCAACTCCTGACCGCGGCGGACGTTGCTTAACATTGCTGATCGATTCAGAATGGCTAAGCATACTTCGCTACGAGCGCTTCAAACTCCTAACAACATCTTAGGGTTGACTTCTGCTAGTTCTAACAAACTTTTTTTTTGTTTTTTTAAGTGTTTTTGGCGGAATAAGCACAAGGGCCACCGTATATTAAAAGTCTCGTGTAAAGACAGGTAGGTACCTGTAATGTATTATTTCATATATTTATTACTTTGCTCGATGTCAATATTCAAAACTCTATTCAAGGGAGCGCCGCGCGGTCCAGTGTTGCCGAAACGAGACTCAAAACTTAATCCAATAAGTTTTTCTAGTACTGTCTGATACTTTTAGTTATGTGTATCATAGTATAAGACAATGCCTACTCCGAGCCAAGAGCGCCCGCCGCGGCAACACTGCACCGCGCCGCTTTGAATAGAGTTTTGAAAATTTACTTCGAGCAAAGTAATATAAATATGAAATAATACATTACGGGCACAAGAGACTTTAAAATCACACTGAGAAAAAAGACCTTCCGAAATACGGAAGGTGTTACCGTCCCTTTTGACTCAGCAGGAAATTTACCTTTCTACTTGGACGGATTAAATTAAACATTTTTACCGTCTAAAAATTTCCTTCCAAACAATATCCTTCCAAGTCTACCTTCTGTTTTGGCGGGTTATACGAATCCCAATTTACCTTCTAAATTTTGGTTGGAAATTCCTGCTGAGTCAAAATAGAAGGTAAATAAAGGTCGGAAAATATCAGGTGGTAAGAGAGCCTTGTTTCCTTCTACTATGTTAACCTTCCATATTTTTCCTGCTAAATTAAGACAGAAGGTAATAAACCTTCCAATCTAAAAGGTTAATACAGAAGAAAATTGGATGTAAGAGGAAGGTAATTCCAGTATTTTCCTTCTAACTTATAGACTACCTACCTACGATGGAGGAAAAATCAGTGGGTATATCATCATTATCCTTCCATTTTAAAAAAGTGTTTACCTTCTGCTAATCTGAAATCCTCCCAATCTAAAAGGTTAATACAGAAGGAAATCAGATGTAATGGGAAGGTAGCTCCAGTATATTCCTTCTAACGTATAGACTACCTACCAACGATGGAGGAAAAAACAGTGGGTATATGAACATTATCCTTCCGATTTAGAAATATTTACCTTCTGCACATTGGATATCACCCCCAGTCAAAAGGTAAATTCAGAAGGTAATCGGATGTAATAGGAAGGTAATTCCAGTATTTTATTTCTTAATTATGAACTCCCTACCTACAGGGAAGGAAAACGCGGTAGGTATATGAGCATTATCCTTCTAATTTAGTAGTGTTTACCTTCTGCTAATCGGAAATCCTCCCAATCTTAAAGGTAAATACAGGAGGAAATCGGATGTAATAGGAAGGTAATCCCAGTATTTTCCTTCTAGCTTATGGACTACCTACCTACGAAGGAGGAAAAAGCAGTGGGTATATCAGCATTATCCTTCCAATTTAGAAGTGTATACCTTCTGCTAATCGGAAATCCATCCAATCCTAAAGGTAAATATAGAAGGAAATCGGATGTAATAGAAAGGTGATTCCGGTATTTTTCCTCCACCTTATAAACTACCTACTTACGATGGAGGAAAAAGCAGTGGGTATACAGCATTATCCTTCCATTTTAGAAGTGTTTGGAAGGATAAAGGGTGCCTTCTGTCACTGATGACACGTAGCAGCGACAGGCAACACCGTCGTTGCTGTGTGTCATCAATGACCGAAGGCAACCTTAATGCTGATAAGACACATTGCATTTTCCTCCGTAGATAGGTATTTCATAAATTAGAAGTAAAATACTGAAATTACCTTTTATTTATAATACCCCATTTACCTTCTATATTCAACTTGCAGATAAAAGAGTTCACTGTGATTCTCAGACGATAGCACATCTTAACTGGAAAGATAATAATGCTGATATAACTACCTCATTTCTTCCGTCATAGTAAGGTAATTCATAAATTGAGACAAAAATCTTCGAATTACCTTCATGAAACACCCAACTTTTTTCGGTATTTACCTTCTATATATGTGATATTATTAACCAGAAAGAAGCAGAGTTCTGACTTCTGAAATGGAAAAAAAGCTTCGGTTATAAGTTTTTATTATTAATATTGATCAACATATTAATTATTATAAATTTCTAATATTATAAAATTAATGGTGATAACAATGCAAGTCTCGTAAACGATTTAATTAAATTATATAATTTACATAACGGATAAAATATAATTTAAATAACTATTCGTCACTTTAAAAAACAAGATATAACACAACCAAAGTGAAATTAAAATGACTATCTGGACCTCTAGACTAAATATTGATTATTATATTATCTTGCAAAATCAAATAAACACAGAACAGAGCCTCGCTGCAGCGAGGGTGGCAGCCGGCCGCCCGTGGCGTGGCTCTGCACGGCCTTGTTCAGGGACACTTGGGGCGTTGAGCGGCGCGTGTGACGTCACGATGCGCGGGTAATAGAAGCATAATATTATGCTCATGTATGAGAGCGTTCGTTCTGATCTGAAAGGACAAGAGAGGTGATTATATTGTACAGTCTTGGTTTACAAATTATATTGTATTGTAGGCGTATAATGTCGTTAAACTTACATTAGTTGGGCCAATATTAGGGGCATGGAAAGCTTTATACGATTTAATATAATCCCAGGGTTCCTTTTGTTTCTTTTAATTCTTTCATGAGATAATCATGACTTTTTGTCGATGTGTTGGTATACTGTTCGGCAAATCATAAATTTGACTTTTTATTCCTTCATCAGTTTCTGGAAATAAAAAAATTACATCAAAATTCAAATATCGTTAATTATTTATATATATAAACAAACTATTTAATATGTGTAATGTTACTATGGATGTCCGCAGCGAAATGTATTTTCACAAGTTGTACGTAATTGCGAGCTTCATAAGACGTGAAGATTAAACTTACCCGAATGGTTATTATTTCACATGTTAGAAATATCTGTTATAGTAGCTACATTATTAATTGTCACTATCTAAAACACTGATTAGACTAATTTTAAATACAGCACTGTTTTTAATTGGTATTTTCAAGGTAAGAGATAAAAATCTAACATTAGAAGTCTCCAGTAAATATACGGCTGCATGGGTAGAGCGCGTCCCGCGGTACAAACGATTAATGATGACGGCACGGCGTGGATGTTTGGCCGCCGCTGCCAGGTCGACGCCCACTATCGCTAGTATTGCCAGATCTCGTTTCCAAATCCAGGAAATGACAAAAAAAATATAATTCAAACGGATAAATCAAGATATCTATTAAAAGATTCATTGTTATTTAAATTTTGTATACACTTTGGTGTTAAACTCTGAAATATTTTTTCATTGACCAACAAAACCACGAAGAAAATTGGTTATATAATCTTACAAAAAATACCAGTAAGATGGACAGTATGTTTTGCAATTATGTTTTTGTGATATATATTTTTGTGTATATAATATTTTTACATTGTTCTTTGAATGCAGTCAGTATTAAAAAGTTAGAAAACAATAATTACCTACCACTACAATACACAATTTCAAATGATTCAATTCCTTTATTTAGTGTTGTAATTAAGTTATACAGGTTAGGGAAAGTTTTGTTAGTTGTAACCTATCGGAGTCTTCCATGGTGGACCCGATTTTCTTATATGTAACGGTTCGTCTGGATTATTATTAATATGTCAGCATTTGGAAGGTGGCGCCGTTTGAGGCTAAAGATAATAACTAGCAATGGGTTATCAAACCTATAATGTATAATTAATCAAACCTATGCATATAATCATAATGATACAAGCAACGAGAGCAATTATAGTAAAATCACTTTAACGTTATCGTCGTGTTAACACTTAATAAAGTGTCAATCTTATGAACATCACACAGCCTACAATTTACTGAAAATTATACCAACTACCTAATGCAACAATACCAAAACGAAATGATGATGAGGCCAGCAGCACCTAAATAGGTAATTTTCGTATTCGCTTAGATTTTTCCCAGAAAATAACAACATTTTCTACTTTTTGCGTCAACATTATCTAGTTCATAAACGGTGCTATGTAAACTTATTACTAACCTTTACAGAATCATATTACCATCTTTGAAGATGTGTTTTTAATATCATGGTATACTAATAATGCACCGAGGCTACGGAACAACACCGTGGCATGACGATTTATAGTAATAACAGACTAAAATATATATATATTTTTTAATCCACATTAATTTTAAAGTCAAAGTCAAAGTCAAAGTCAAAATCATTTATTCAATTTAGGCGTCTACGACGCTCTTATGAAGGTCAATTACAAATTTTAATATTGAAATATACTACATTGTACTGCCACGTTCAGCAAACAAAAATTATAGAGCCACTGCGAGAAGAACGGGCAAAAAACTCGGGGCCATTCTTTTAAACGTTTTTTAAAAATGTGTTTGGTACATACCTACTATATAATAAAATTATTACAATACTTAATTTACATTACGTAGGTGTTAGGCGCTAGCTTGGTAGAGGCGAACCAGTCCAAGCATTTTTGTCGTTTAAGTAATCACAAACTGTGTAGTAAGATTTCTTTATCAAAATATTCTTCACATGCAACTTGAATTTTCTTTCTGTGAGCGTTGTAATATGTTTAGGCAATTTATTATAAAACCGCACACAATTTCCTAAGAAGGACCTTTTATTTGTATTTGCTAATCTAAAACCTGGCACCGCTATTTTATCTTTATTCCTAGTGTTATAATCGTGAGTGTCACTGTTTGATTTAAATTTGCTCAAATTTTTACGAACATACATAATATTTTCAAATATATACAGACTTGGTAAAGTTAAAATATCAATTTCTTTAAAAATATCTCTCAGGGATTCCCTAGGATCCATTTCATATATGGCTCGAATTGCACGCTTTTGTAAGATAAAGATTGTCTCTATCTCAGCAGCAGCTCCCCACAGCAATATACCATAAGACATAATACTGTGGAAATACGCGAAATAAACGAGCCTAGCAGTAGCTACGTCTGTTAGCTGTCTTATCTTACGAACTGCATATGCAGCAGAACTAAGTCTTCCAGATAGATCATGTATATGTGGATTCCACTGTAAAGTTGAATCCATTTTAATTCCCAGGAAGACTGTCGCATTGTCAAAAGAGAGTTTTTCTAGGCCAAGCTTAATGTTTGGTTCAACATAAGTAACATTTGGTAAAGAAAACTTTAAACATTTGGTCTTTTTTGAATTTAAGAGAAGATTATTAGCCGCGAACCACTTAGAGATCATAGATAACACATTATTTACATGAATAAGTTCACTATCCCTCCTATCTACTTTAAAAATTAGGGAGGTATCATCTGCGAATAAAACTATATCGCAGAAATTTTTAACCATGCAAGGCAGATCATTTATATATGCTAGAAACAGAAAAGGTCCTAAAATTGATCCTTGCGGTACGCCTATTCTTACCAAAGACCCGGAAGAAGTATTGCCATTTATTCTAACCTTCTGTAGCCTGTCTGACAGATATGACTTTATAAGATCCAGAGCTTTTCCACGAATACCATAATGTGAAAGTTTTCGAATCAGAGTGCAGTGCTCTACACAGTCAAATGCCTTAGAAAGGTCACAGAATACGGCAATAGCATCCTGTGAACTCTCCCAGGCTTCAAGTATAAGTGACATCAATTGAGCACCTGCATCTGTTGTGGATCTGCTCTTTGTGAAACCAAACTGATTCTCATTCAATATATTATGCTCATTAAAATGGGATAGAAGTTGTTTGAGCATAAT
Organism: Plagodis dolabraria; assembly: GCA_963854805.1. Lineage (NCBI taxonomy): Eukaryota > Metazoa > Arthropoda > Insecta > Lepidoptera > Geometridae > Plagodis > Plagodis dolabraria. The sequence continues at coordinate 1,886,816 of OY978460.1, read as the reverse complement.
TTTTTCGAATACTTTACTCAGAACAGGTAAGATAGAAATAGGTCTGTAATTGCAAGGGTCAGATGTAGCCCCCGACTTCAAAATTGGAGTGATTTTACTTTGTTTCATTAAGTCGGGGACGTTTCCTTTATCAATACAAAGATTGAATATTGTTTTTAAATATGGTGCAATAATGCATATTATAGACTCTGCCACTTTAACTGACATACCCCACAAGTCTTCGGTGCTCTTAATATTTAAATTTTTAAATGTCTTTATAATTTCAAATATTGTTGTGTGTCTGAAAGAAAAGTCCGGCGATTTGCAGGGGAAATTATGTATTAGCAGAGTTTCTGCTACATCGGGACATGCATCCAATGACTTAGTGACTTCTAGGGGTAAGTTAGAAAAAAAATTGTCAAATATATTTGCCACTTGTATTGGATCAGATATTTGATTTTTATCAACATTTAAGACATATGTAGAATCTCTAGGTTTATTTTTTCCGGTCTCAGTATTTATAGTATTCCAAATGGTTTTTATTTTATTTTTAGACTTGCTAATTTTATTTCTAATAAAAAGAGATTTAGCACACAAGCAAACAGACTTAAACATTTTTGAATAGTTCCTAACATAATCACAAAACTGCTTGCAGGATGTCAAATTCTTCCTGCGATACAGATCATACAAATAATCTCTACTTTTTCGAATACCTGTAGTTGCCCAATCACCGAACTTCAACTTTCCATTTACTTGTTTCTTTATTTTTGGACAAACTTTTTGAAACTCAGTATTTACTAAAGAGAATAAACTATTATAAATGTCATTCGGGTCACTATGAGAAAAACTTGTAATGGCAAGCTTAGCTTCTATATTGGTACTGAGTATTTCTAGCCTACTGGTTGTTAACGGCCTATGTTCAATTTCATACCTTGCTGTTTCTCTGCTTCCATCAAATCTAATTGCCAGGCCCTCATGATCAGATCTAACACCCTTCATTATTGACTTTTGTTTAGTCTTACAGTTCGAGTATATATTGTCTATACAGGTAGCTGAAGTATCTGTTATTCTAGTGGGCTCACAGAATAGATATTTCAAATTAAATGACTTAAACAATGAAATAAGATCAGTCTTATTTTTAGATTTCAATAAAATATCGACATTAAAATCACCACATACAAATATGGGTTTTTTACATTTAGAAATTTTTAGTAGTATACTTTCCAGAGTGGCTAAGAATTCTGTAAAATTTTGAGCACGACCTTCATCTGTTGGTGGTCGATATACACACAACACAAGATGCCTGTCCACCTCCACACAAGCAACTTCACAGACACGTTCAACAGAACATCTGACTAAGTCACGGCGTTCTTTAAATTTTAAGTTATTTTTTACAAGAATAATACACCCTCCTCCTTCTGCAGATGATCTGTTAAACGCACTGCCTACACTAAAATTCTTAACATTAAATAACATTGTATCAGCTCTTAGCCATGTTTCAGTAAAGCATAATATATCAAAAGGATATTTATCTAAGAGCATTTCAATTTCAAGTATTTTGCCAGAGAAGCGATTTATATTTTGGTAGTACAGTGCTATGTCAAAACACTTCCCTGTTGTCGGACTTAAAAGTTTAAACAGTTTGACTCAACATTTGTATTAGTACATGTACTAAAATCTGTATCGTCAATAGAAGACATGGTTATATTTCCTATAACCGACTCAATATTATAAGCTACCAAAGTAGCAATTAAATTCTTACATTTCTTAGGTAGGTACATCCTATCCTGAGTCAACATAAATTTAGTAATAAATTTATTACAGTCAAAACCATACATATCTTTTGTGTTTTCATAAATGGATTAATATCCATATAATATCATATTAAAATAATTAAATTAAAATTTGTAAGGTTAGGTAAGTAATTGATAAAACCTACGTAGTCCCAAATTATCTATTTTCCTTGTTAGTTTTAATTTTAATCTAGATTATCAGGATGGAAGAAAACGTATACGTTACAAATAGTCAGACTACCGGAAATATGTCCGAAAAGCTGGCAACACTGCGATGCAAGCATAATATTGGAAATCAGAAGGTAAATTCAGAAGGATTTTATCTTTTTCCGTCTAAGTTAATAGAACAAGTTTCAACAGGATCCATCATAGAATTTGACGGCTTAAAAACGGTAATTGGCTGAGCGAAGCGAGGTCTCTCAGTGTAAGGGAACAAATTGTCGTTTGTAAGTATGACTGTATGTAGTACCTACTTAATATTGCATAGAGTGGTATAGGAGTAGGACGATCATGAGCATGATGACGGTATACGTGTACACACTAATAAATTAAGTGGTTCAGTATTATTTTATCAGTACTAATCAGTACTATATAATATTATAAATGCGAAAGTAACTCTGTCTGTCTGTCTGTCTGTCTGTTACGCTTTCACGCCAAAACTACTGGACCGATTTGAATGAAATTTGGTATGGAGATAGTTTGAGACCCGGGAAAAAACATAGGATAGTTTTTATCCGACTGCGCAAAAAGAGGTTAATGTTTTCGCGCGATAACCGACATACGCGTGGGCGGAGCCGCGCCCGGAAAGCTAGTCAGTACTAATATTATAAATGCGAAAGTAACTCTGTCTGTCTGTCTGTCTGTCTGTTACGCTTTCACGCCAAAACTACTGGACCGATTTGAATGAAATTTGGTATGGAGAAAGTTTGAGACCCGGGAAAAAACATAGGATAGTTTTTATCCGACTGCGCAAAAGGAGGTTAATGTTTTCGCGCGATAACCGACATACGCGCGGGCGGAGTCGCGCCCGGAAAGCTAGTCAGTACTAATATTATAAATGCGAAAGTAACTCTGTCTGTCTGTCTGTCTGTTACGCTTTCACGCCAATACTACTGGACCGATTTGAATGAAATTTGGTATGGAGATAGTTTGAGACCCGGGAAAAAACATAGGATAGTTTTTATCCGACTGCGCAGAAAGAGGTTAATGTTTTTGCGCGATAACCGACATACGCGCGGGCGGAGCCGCGCCCGGAAAGCTAGTATTATATATGCAAAAGTAACTCTGTATGTCTGTCTGTCTGTCTGTTACGCTTTCACGCCAAAACTACTGGACCGATTTGAATGAAATTTGGTATGGAGATAGTTTGAGACCCGGGAAAAAACATAGGATAGTTTTTATCCGACTGCGCAAAAAGAGGTTAATGTTTTCGCGCGATAACCGACATACGCGCGGGCGGAGCCGCGCCCGGAAAGCTAGTTATAAATGAATGGTCTTTATAACACACAAAAAAATTAATTGTCTTTATAAAACACTGAAAAATTCCCAAAAAGCTTCATAATGTAAAAATAAAGCGCTTGTATTGTTATTCGTTACGTATCTAAAAGTATTATTGTGTTTATTTTACGTTTTTACCGAAAACCAATCTTAAGTCAGGATTCTAAGTAACTAGTAGAGATTAGGACGGAATCTGGCATTTTCGGACAATAATTAGCACAATCCACACTTATCTTTTCAAAAAAATATTATGAATACGACTTATGATATTAATTATTCTTTGAATAGAGTATATAAAAAATGAAAAGAGGTACAGTTTATTGATTTTGGAGTAGGGAAACATTTTTCTGATAAAATAAAGTTGGCAATTCTACTAAGTGGACAATAACAGACACCCGAGTCCTACTTTTGTAGCCTACGACCTACGACTTTCAATTTGTCCCAAATGTTTGAAAATAAGACTTTTCACTAGAAAAGTCGTATTTTCAGCGTTGCGGCCTGATTTTAAAATTGTCTATCACAGAATACTAATGGATGGTAATTTCTTCCAGCATTGATCGAATAGTGGTGCTGTTATTTTCCACTAGATAAGACGGTAACTATTCTCCACAATCGTAAGATTAATCTTCGCTTTCCTCCCAAAACTGAAATATACCAATTCGTTCGGAGGGATATTATTATTTCGTTTGGGAGTACGTTCCCATTGATATTCAGTCCATATATTATACATCTAATTTGAATGGTTTCTCTTATATGCAAGCCTGGCTAATCGTCTGTTTTTGATGGAATAGTGGTGCCCAATTTTTTTGGCACCACTATTTTCAAGGGATAATAATATTATTTGGGAGGAAATTATTATTTGACAAATGTTCCTTGTGATGATAGTTCCCCCAAATGTTATACACCTAATTGGGTTGGTAATCATTTCAAGCAATACTATCTAACCCTTTCGTTTTTGATGGAATAGTAGTGCCTATTTATATCCCACTAGTTAAGAGAATAAATATCCTTCAATAACGGAGGGTAATTATGGGCTTTCCTATTGACTTTTTTCTAACGAAAACTTACAATTGAATTGGGGGATATTATAATCTGATTTGGAAGGATGTTCCTTTTGATATTCCTTCTAAATGTGAAATATCTAATTGAGATGATACATAATTTCTTCCAGCAAGCATGTCTGATCCTTTTCTTTCTAATGAAATAGTAGTGCTGCTTTATTTTGTACCAGTTAAGGTGGTGAAAATTCTTCTATATTGAAGGGTTAGTCTACATTTTCCTTCCGTCACTTTTCTTACCGAAAAACTACAATTGATTTGGGAGGATATTATCATCTAACTAGGAATAATGTTCCTAGAAACCTTGCCTCCAAATATGTTACACTTAATTGGGATGGTAATTCCTTCCAGCAACCTGTCTAGTCTTTTCGTTGCTGATGAAATATATTCCCCACCAATTAAGCGGGGAAATATTCTTCAATATTGAAGGGTTATTCTGAGTTTTCCTTTTGACGCTGCTTCTACTGAAAATGTTTTATTGATTTGGAAGGATACTATCATCTATATTGGAAAGATGTTTCTTTGCAATATTCCCTCCAAATGTAACACATTTAATTTGGATGGTAGTACCTTCCAGCTAGCCTGTCTAGTTCCTTCGTTTCTGATGAAATAGTAGTGCCACTTTATTTCTCACTAGTCAAGAGGGTCTTCAATATCAGAGGGTTTTTTTGTTGTGGTCGAAGATGTTATTCAGGCTTACCTAGAATTACTGGCTCTCAAGGACAGCTGCCGGAAAACACCGTTAGGTGCTTGGTGACAGTTTTTTTTCTGACAGATTTGCTTAGCTTTTCGGTTAAGAACAGCTTAGCAAAATTCGCTAAAATGGCTACATTTAGGAGGAATTATTATAATCCATCCATATTTAGTAGGAATATTTACCTCTAAGGAAATTCCTTCTTGGTTATTTCCTTCCAAAAAAATCCTTTCTTTATGTTCTTCTGTTTTAGATGGATTATCCTCTCATTTGGAAGGCTGTTACTTGTGATGTTTCCTCCAAATATGATACATCTAATTGGGATGGTAATTCCTTACAGCAAGCCTGTCTAATCCTTTCATTTTTGATGGAATAGTAGTGCCACTTGATTTCCCACTAGTTGAGAGGGTGAATATTCTTCAATATCGGAGGGTAATTCTGAGCTTTCCTTCCGACACTGTTCCGAACGAAAAATTTCTATTACTTTGGGAGAATATTATCCTCTAATTTGGAAGGATGTTCCTTGTGATGTTCCCTCCAAATGTGATACATCTAATTTCAACGGTAATTCCTTCTCACCCATCCATATAATCCTTTTGTTTCCGGTGGAATAGTGGTTTATATTTTCCTGCTGAATATTTCCCACTATTTTAAAAGGATTCATTTAGGAGGAATTATTAGAATCCATCCATATTTAGTAGGAATATTTAGCTGGAAGAAATTTCCTTCTTGGTAATTTCCCTCCAAAAAAAATCCTTTCTTAATGTTCTTCCGTTTTAGATGGATTAAATCCATTACCTTCTAAATTTCAGAAGGAATTTGGTAGTTTTCCGATTTAAAAGGTAAAGCGAGGAAGGAAAAGACGCAATTTTGGAAGGAAACGGTTTTAGAAGGTAATATTCGGAAGGTATACCAGGAAATTTTTCTCAGTGCAGGTGGTCCTCAATCTGCTCAAAATGTTTGTTAGAACTAGCAGAAGTCAACTCTAAGAGATTTTTAGCATTTTACCAAGAACCCTGTATATCCTAAGGATATTACAGTATTACAGAATTTACAGAAGAAACATTCAAGTTACATGTAAAAATTATTATATTAATTTTTGTAATTAGTGTAATATTTACTTACCCGACAAACCTGTTTGAATCACAATCTCACCAATAAAATTAGTTTTATTTTTAAAATATTTTTATGAATTTGTACTTTTTCATTGATAATTGTTAGACTACACCCGCCCCATCCTAACTAACTCCATCCTAAGGTTGCCTGGTAGAGATCACTTTTAGTGATAAGGCCGCCCATTGTAACACTATGTTATTATTATTTAATTAAATCTTATGATGTAAACTTTAATATTTTAAATGTGGTGTAACAATAAAGAGTTTTCTATCTAATCACAAGCAGCTGTCGCCGCTTGTGATTTATTTATATTGTACATAAACATTAGTATATATTTTATAACAGACATATCATAAAAAGAGTTAAAGACAATAAAAAATAATACCCTCGAGTTTATTGCTCGTTCTTCACGCAGTGGTGTTTTTTTTATTTGTTAAATCGTTAAATTTTATAATTGACTTTCCGCTCAGTTATCACTGCTTCAAGCATTTATGTTTTACTGACTAATTATTTCGAGAAGAAGATTGATAGATACCAACCCCAAAGTCAAAATCAAAAGTAAAAACTTAAAAGCAGCAAAGAATGAACGTAGCCCAACGGAAAGTATTTTCGACGCGTTGTGACTTCGTGCGCTCATGAATCAAAATCTCCTGATTCCGGAAAATTCTTACGATACGTTTACGTGTTAAACGTAGTCGGCTTAGTTCAGGCTAACCTAGAATTACTGGCTCTCAAGGACAGCTGCCGGAACACACCGTTAGGTGCTTGGCGACAGATGTTCTACTTGAGGGTGATAGCTTGCCAAGCGGGCATTCGCAAAATGCCCTACCACCATGCTATAACGGATGACCACTGCCATCCTAAGACAACAACCGGGACCGACGGCTTAACGTGCCCTCCGAAGAACGAAACCGCTCAGTAGTAATGTCACCAGCGGTCACCCATCCAAGTCATGAACGTGGTGGAGGTTTTTTTTTTTTTTTATTGCTGATAGGTAAGCCTTTGACCACAATCTCACCTGATGGTAAGTGATGATGTGGTCGAAGGTGATAGCAGGCTTAACTAAAACGTTGCTATACTTTGCTGATCGGTTCAGAATGGCTAAGCAAACTTCGCTACGAACGCTCCAAGAAAAAAAGTAAAAGTTTTTCTGAAAGTTTTCATTGCAAAATACATACATATGTGTTAAAGGATTTAACTGTTAAAGCCTTAGCTACCCACACACTCGTATGCATTAACTTAACGCATACGATTGTGTAGGTAGGTATAGTAATATAATGTAGAAGATAATAATATTGTGCACTACAATTGAAAACATTTCCGAGAAGGGTCTTGTCTTATGTCTCTTTTGCAACTACGACTTGTACTTAAGTAGGATAGAAGTAGATTGTTTAAAACGCCTCCAAAAATATAATAGCATTCCATCAAACAGCTTTGCTATACTCGATTGAAAGGTAAACGTTCGCGTGCCAACAGTATATTATCCTTAGGGCATTTTGCGAATGCTCGCCTTGCTAGTTACCACCCTCAAGTAGAAAATCTGTCGAGAAGCACCTAAGAGTGTGTTCCACTAGGTAGCTGTTCTTGAAAGCCAAAATTATTAAAATGGCTCACACACCATTATGGTATGGCCGATAAGAAAATGGCGTGATGCAATGCAATAGCTCCTGTGGAATTGGAGGTATGTTTCCCACTGGAAATAGAAAAACGCGTGTGTGCTCCTTCGAAACGGTTGCTCTCATTTTGATCAACATGTCGTAATTCCTCATGTCCTTGTAAATTCACTGACTACCATAGAACAAATAATAATACCACGTACAGAGTACTACAAGTCGGATAACAGTAGTAGAGCTGCTTTGTATTAAGTGTCACGGATCGGAAGACGGTGCGTGCGAGGGCTATTGATGGTTGAGGCTCTTGTCCAAAGTCCGATGGAGTTGTATTGCCGCGGCGACTATAAGCATTTTAAAAAAGCACCTAAGTCCATTTTAAATCCAACCAAACCTATGAGTAGATTCAGGCGTTACTTTGCGGAAATTAATATATAATATTAACAAATATTTTTAAAAAAACCTTACTTATATTAAAATATATACAAATTAACAAGTCGTTTTTTTTCCGCAGGGACCACGTAGCGTTTATGAAGCCAAATTAGCTTAACAGAAAACAGACTTAGAAAATCGGCCAAGTGCGAGTCGGACTCGCGCACGAAAGGTTCCGTACCATTAGCTATACAACATTAGACTTCATATTTTAACCTTTTTTTGTTTTAACGTGCGCGAGTCCGACTCGCACTTGGCCAACTTTTTGTATTTGTCATCTGTGTAGCTATCACCGTTCTTGAGATACAGCCTGGTGTCAGACGGACGGACAGCGATGTCTCAGTAATAGGGTCTTCACCCTTTGGGTACGGAACCCTAAAAAACACTTATAAATCTTTATATATAAAAATTACGTGTGACATGGTTTTTCCGCGATGAACTCCTTAACTACTGAACTGATTTTGATTTGCACACCGTGTGCTATTTGATCCAAATTAAAAGATAGGATAGCTTACATCTCAATTTATAGTCGCAATTACCCCGTGCGAAGCCGGGGCGGGCCGCTAGTAATAATATATATCTAGTGACTATTCCGCCTAATTTTACTGTTAAGTCGACGCGTCGTAAACGCCACATAGCCAAACCCGAAGAATTTTCGAAGCGTGTCGCTTCTACACGAAGCATCCTCAGGAGATCTTGGCTCATCGAGCGCACAATCTAGACTGATATCTTGACAATAATTGTTATTATTTTTAAATAATTGTTTCTATTTTTAAATAATTGTTTTATTCATTGTTTGTTATTATTATTAACCAAATCAATCCAAGAACTAGAGGGTGTCCAGATGTGTTTCTAAGTTTTAACAAATGATCCTATTACCTTGGGTCCTCTCTGAAGGCGACGTATTCACGCTGTTTGTAAAATATTATGTCAACTGTTTTGCTTATAATTTAAAACCATTCAACAACAATCAACCTTTAATGTGTTTGTCGTTAAACCGGCCCTAAGGGACTAAGAAGGCAGACTGACAATAATCAACATAATAAATATGATGTCGGCTTTATCTATCCGATAGGCTAGCCTTACAATCCTCACCCGATGTTAAATTTAAAACATTAAGAACTGGCTCTCAACGTCTCAAGTCTCAACCACAACTGCCGGAATACAGCGATAGATCTTTAAAGATATCATGAGTCATCACACGTCATTAGCACGCCAGCAAAACGTGGGAATTTGTGCAAACCCAGGGGTCCTCTCTTGGGGGAGGCCAGGACGCCAATGTTAGAGAATGTTCCGGCTTATTACATATCAAGGACTCTAGTCTAGAAAAAATTAATAATACGCCTACATAAATATAATAGCATTACATCAAATAGCGTTGCTATATTCAATTGAAAAATAACCTTTCTCTTGTCGTTTAGTTGAACGGTATATAATCTGTGATGCATGATGATTGAAAAAGAACAAATTGGTGTAGCACAAGGCTCCTCACTATCTAATATAATTGTGGCGTTTATTACGCACCTTATTTTCATTATTTGTATGATTAATTGATTATTTAGAATATTTACCTACCATTTTAGTTTTCGTTTACAGTTTATTATTTTACATGTTTCTGAACGTAACATTTAAGTTAGCTATTATGGCATTTAATTTAAGGCAACTGGCAACACACATACCAGCCAGTGACGCGTTCGGTCGGTTACACTAAACGACTGCGCTGCGTATTTTTACATGTAATCTTTGTATTTTACACAAACAGTCTTATGTTTCCATTTTAACCGTTTAACTGTGCATTAATATAAATCTCTGGTGTAAAGCCAACTAATTCTAATGTGTTTTGTGTAACTTTGGTGTGAACTTGTATATTAAATATTGTGTAATGATGTTCGGCATTTTCTTCATCGAGCTATCATCATACGTTAATAAGAACACGGTACAACAAAGCACAAAGGGTGATACGGGCTGTACCACCATTCGCCCACTCATCACCCCAAATAATGTTCTCGCTTCTTCTCAACGATCTGCCTGAGAATGTCAGCAAAGGTCATGTAGGTACTCATGTACGCCGATGACGTGTCGGCCATTGTCGCGGCTCTGATAGTGGTCCTGTTGGAGACGAATCACAACTCTGTGACGTCTGAATGTAACGGATGGTTTGGGGCAAATGGAATATTGAATATAAGCATAACCCATTTCGTTCATTTCAACCTAGCGGGTCTCAAATATAAACAACTTTCGGTAGGAATAGGCGCGCTCAAAACATTGAAAACAGGTCGGGTCCGCGAATTCTTGATGCTTCACGACGACAGTGCTCTCACATGGGAGCGTCACATCGAAAAGCTGAGTGAAAAGATGGACCGCGCCTGCTTCGCCCTCTGGCGTGTATCTGCAATTCTGCCTGAGCGTATGCTGAGTATTGGTGAGGAGCTGTTAGTTCGCGTCGGTTCACTCGCAATTGCAATTCGGCACCGAACTGTTTGTGTTCGATAAATAAAAATAATAAACCGATCAACTAGGTTAAGGTGGAATCTCACGTCTGTGGCAGAAAATTCAAAATTTTTAGTTTTTTCGTGTCAGTTTTGGGAATCAATCTACATGATCACGATATTCGCGAAAATTGCGTTTATTATCTAGCAAAGTTATTAAACACCGAAGTATTTTATGTACTTCATTCCATAAATTACCCCTAAAATCATTTTAACTTAGGTTTTTGTTTTCATTACGATTACTCGTTTCAAATATTGTAATCAATTCAATAAGTACCTCAACAACTACCTTAAAACTATATTAGGTACTAGCGGCGCGCTCCGGCTTCGCACGGGTGCACGGGTAATTACGACTATAAATTGAGATGTAAGCTATCCTATCTCAATTTGGATCAAATTGCACACGGTGTGCAATCAAATTTAAAATCGCGTTTAGAAATCCATCGTGGACAAACGTGACACATAATTTTTTTATAAAACAAAAGCTCCGAACCTTGCTTATTACGTCGACGATATAATATAGCTACAAAAAAACCGCCCCACAACCGTCATTGTTGGATTTTATCAGTGTATGGGTCAGGTTTGTCATGGCAGGATGGCAGACGTTATTGCATGCCAGTAGGCAATTGTATAAGAAGCCAGCTTGAGGGTAGTAGTCCAGTACAGTAGTAGAGTAGTAGATAGGTAACCATATGTCCCGGTAGCTGTCCTAGAGAGACGGTTTCTATGTGGTTTTGAAGACCACTAACCGTTATTTACAAATAATTGTCACTTACCATCAGGTGAAACTGTGGTCAAATTCTAGATCGGAAACAAAAGAAAATATGATTATGAATTTAACATTTCTCTTGACGCAACCTATTGGATAACATAATACAGATCATAACTCAGTCTGGGTCGTTAAGCTATCAGAAACAGACAAAATTAAATAGATAAATAACTTTTTAATCCTTTACCATTAATCAATCATTAATCCAATCGGTCCCGGACTCTGATTGGTCAATCGATTGTCACCCTGTCGAACTGTCAATAGTGTTGCCCAACGCAAATAAATTTGGTATCGTGTGTCCTATGTGGCTGAACGAAACTAATGCGAAGCGAAGCAGCGTGTATTAATATAAAGACAGTATTAAAACCTGTATGCCGTGAACGCGAAAAGTTATTGGCTGCGACCTGTTGCGTGTGACTTCGACAAATTGAAAATATATCAAATAATTCCTGATTGGTGGTAATATTTTTGTTGAGTTACACGGCAGGATGAAAATTTCTTACCTTAATATTTAATTACTTCAGATACATGACAATAAAAGTTAAACAGCTTATTCAATGTATTATGTTTACTGGACATACGAAAATTACGTAGATATGTTTAATGCTGTGTACATCCGATTAATAAAAAAACCTTTATAGGTCACTCGCGTGTCGCTGTTTGACAGAAATAGCACACACACAAAAACGGCACTAACTCCTACCATTGGATGGTGTGAAAAAACTTGTGGAACACATTGAAGCAGTGATTAGCTCAGTGGCTTTGTTCCGGTGTGTTCCGGCAGCTGTCCTTGAGAGCCAGACATTCTAGGTTAAGCCTGTTAACACCTTCGACCACATCATCACTTACCATCACGTGAGATTGTAGTCAAAGGCTTACCTATCAGGAATAAAAAAAAAAAACGATACCATGCCGATTCAAAACACTCTGATCTCCCATTTTCATGGTATGACTTCCACAAGTTATTTAATACTTTTCAGGAATAGAATTTAAGCAAATTTCTTTTTTAAACAAAAACTTTTTATGGTCCATACTCTTCGATAAAATATACCCTAGATGCAACTTTTCGTATTGACAGAACGCATATAAACGGCTCGAGTTATCCTATACCTTTCTGTCTATTGAGATACACATAAAAACCTTAAAATTACACAAAAACATAGTAAATCTATTTAAGCCATTTAACAATATTCAACCTTGTATCAGTTGCATAAGGTTTAATTTTCAATTACTTCGTAATAAACTTATAGCACTTTTACTCTGCGCCATTCAAGAGAGCTCGTAAAATTTTATTACCCTTTGCTGTGATAGAACATAAAATACAATGGAGTCGCTTACTCCTAATCTCGTACTAAAACTATTATTTAGTAATTAGTTTTTTTTGGTGACATTTATAATTGGAATTTTAACTATCCATATTAGTCAACTAGCTTATATACCCTGGTTTTGCCTGGGTTGAAAAGGTGTGTAGTAGATTATATGCGGATGTTGGGAGATAGAAAAGGGATCTGTTACAATGAAATCAGAATATGAATTATTCAGCTTTAATTTTCATTAACATTTATTTATTTATTCCACATAGAACAAAAAGCATTTAAAATCAAATAATATAACAATATAATGTATCAGACCTGAATTGCAGTTCAGATACCTGCGTGTTACAGCAAAATGTATAAAGTAAACGTGTTTGAGTAATTAATGTAATTATGAATGTTAATACAATGTTTATGTTAATTTTATACATTATATATGTAATACAATATTTAATATTTATAAACTACCTTTACATACTATATTCATATCAAACATTCTGAAAATCATCTGTAATAATAAGAGTGCACGCTAAACCTCGTGCCAGGACATTTCGATATTAAATTATTAACATACAACATCGATGAAAAACCGGAACACTAGAACTTGAAAAAGGTTTTGTGGTGTTTTTCCAATCAGTAAGCCAAGTCACTCTTACACGTATTATTACATAAAACATACATACATATGCACACACACACACACACATTAAAATATTGTGTAAGCACTAATCCATATTATATGTGAATATATTGCAGTTCTAATAATATTTCATACATACATGTCAAATTGATAACCTCCTTTTTTGAAGTTGGAAAATGTAAAATAAATGCCTGTGTACAGTCTGAGAAAATAAAAGATTATTATGGCGACTCCAATAGACTTGTTCTGAATTAGGGCTCACTTATTCTTCTCTTGCATGGGATGTTATTATGCGTGCGAAAGAGAGAACTGCGTAACAGGAGTAACGGAATTTAATTTGTTAATGTATTAATTTGGAGGTGATAATTAAATAATTATGAATGATTATCACTTAAAATACTATAAATATGTATAAAACTTACCGAAAATACAAAATCCCATGTATTTTTCGCTTTGTAAGTGTATTATTTTTGCAACTATTCACAGAGCACAACGGCATTGTTTCACTCGACGATCAGCGCGTCACTGACGGCAAAACTGTGCTTCAGATCATTATAAGCACAGTTTTGTTTGGTTAGCTTTGGAGCGTTCGCGCAGAATCTAGGGTATATTTTATCGAAGTCCATACTGCTTAGCTTAGAGGATGATTTGCTTTCGCCCACGATATTGACAGGAGCTACCATTACCATGCTATCAAGAGTTAAATGGCAAATATTTTTCCAATTCATTCAGTGCGACTTTAAAACTACACAGATACAAATTACATTGTATATAAATGAGATCAATTCGGAGATATACTCTACACAAAATAAAGAAAAATTGCAATTGGATGATGAAGTGAAAATTTATTGGTCCTACATAAAAACAAAAATATTGTAGACATACCTACGTGCTGGCTTCAGTACGAAATCTTCATCCTTGTCTGCAAGCTTTCTTTTCGCATCGCGTCGCTTCGCTTCGCTGCATTTCTTCGCTTACGCAGGACGCTCCATTGTCGGTATATACCGGTAGCCGGTTTAGCTACTCTGACGAAATGTCGGTAATTCAAGGTCAATGTTGAAGCTTTGTTCTAGTTTTTTTTGTCTTTGGTGTTGTAATTGATAATTGAAATTAAGCTTTGTATTCAATGACCGTGGTCACATTAGTATAATTATTGAGGTGCTCTGATAAACATCTGAGGTTGAATAGAAAATGCCACTTGTATTTGGTTCACACGTAGCTGCTTTTGGAATACCCTTAAATTTTTATTTTCGACCTGCCACAAAAATAAAGTGGTGTGGCATGGAAAACAGTTATGCTAATCTGTAACGTGTGACAGATTGGCATAACTGTTTTCCATTTTGGCGCAAGGTTAGAGTTGCATCTGTTATTTTGATTAAATACAGTGCTGTTTTTAGTTACATCATATTTAGTATAGCGAAGTTCGTAATAGACAAAAACGTCAAACAAAGAGTTTGTCTTCAATTTTGCATCGCCAATGGGATTTCGTATTCGGAGTCACTGAAAATGTTACAGAAGGCTTACTAAGGTGAATCGACATTATCACGTGTTTATAAATGGTAAGTATAAAGCGTTCAAAAGCGGTCGTGAGATGTGATAGAAGATTCGCCTTGCTCTGGTAGGCCATCAAGTGAAGTTAACATCGCAAAAGTCAAGGAAATAGTGACTGATAATTCTCATTCAAGTTTGAGAGAGATAGCCGTCGAACTTTCTGTGTCTCACGAGTCGATCCGTCCTATTTTCAATAATTACTTGGATATGAAACATGTTGCCGCTTGGCTAGTCCAAAAAATCATGAATTTTCTCCAAAAACTAATCGCATAAGAGTCGCTAAGAACATGCTAGAACGAGTTATTCCTAGTTCCTACCCACCATTCATGAACCGCATTGTTACTGGTGACGAGACGTGGGTTTACGAGTGTAACATGCATACTTGTCAACAAACTTCGGAGTGGCGCCTTCCAATCCAACTGAACCGACACCGAAAAAACCACGCCAAATTCTAGCAAAAGCCATGCAAAAGCCAAGTCATGTTGTCTGTGTTGTGCATTATAAATTCTTTCCGGAACTGTGAATAAAGAATATATTGTTTGAGCGTTATGCGGCGTTTAAGAGTGCAAATTCGACAAAAAAGTCCAAATTTATGGCAAGAAAATTCTTGAATTTTGCACCACGATAATGCACCTTCATACATGCCATCATTGTAAAAGAATTTTTGGCCAAACTCAACAAACACAGTCGTCGAACGACCAGATATGGCTCCGGCCGATTTATTTTCCTACATTGCCACTTCATGGCACCCGTGAACAATTTAATAGCAAATGCAGCTGTATTGGATCTATAGGTAAAAACTAACTATTCTCTTCTTGAATCTGAGGATTGCTCATGAAGATAAGGGCTTAGCAACGTACGCTGCAATCATGACTAGGATGAGTGCCGCTAGTGGCATTACTACTGAGCGTGCACGTACTTCGGAGGGCATATTGCCAGTCTAGCTAGCATCTAGCATGGTGGTAGGACATTTTGCGAATACTCGTCTGGCCAGCTACCACTCTCAAGTAGAAAATCTGTTGTTATTCTAGGTTAGCCTGAACTACGTCTTTACCACATAATACAACAAGTGAGATAGTGGTCAAAGTCTAGCCTATATGCTGTAATAATAAATCCACTCATATTTATTTCATAATGTATGAATCTGAATATTTGGCAATGATAAAGAAGTGGATGTTGAGCACAATGTACATACGTGCAGACCTTTCAGCGCGCCCCTCCATATTTTTGAGTGTAGCTGCAACTACTGCTGCCTACCGAAACGATCATATATTACATTTTACTATATGTACCATTATCATAATATATATGAACCCACGCTAAGACGTCTTGTACAAAAGAGGCCTAGGTACTTTTACAAATAAATAGTATACTGTGGCGCGCCTTTGTGACTGAACAGGTCTGTCTTTAGTGCTTATTTCGTCATTATGCTTTTCTAAATGTGTAATATCTGTGAAATTTTTTATTTATTTCTTAGAGCATGCTTAGAAACTAGCCTAAGCATCTGCAACACAACGTCTCATATAAAATTATTTTTATTAAATAAAATGTTAAAAAGAGATTTCCTACTCAAAATTAACTACTGTTTTTCATTAAGCATTAGTTTACGTGAAATGGCAAAGAGCGTAGAATGTAATGTAACTGAGGTCTAGAATGTGAAGGTAAAATATGCAAAATTTCACCGAGTTCGAACAATTGACATTTAATAATCTAGAACGACGACACGTTTGTACGGTAAGCGCTGCCACATGCTATGCGTAGATAATGGACAAGTTAAATAATAGTGAAATACGTCATGAAGCTTAAAAAGCACCGTCGTCGGCAATACAATTAAACAGTAATAAAGTAGGCATGGCATAAGAAGGGGTGAAAAACATTGAGATGAAGCGGTAACCGCGCTGCCTATAACTGCGCACATCACCTTAGGACATACAAATTGTCGTCTCATGTGCCTGTAATTTCACCGGCACCCACTTTTCACTTTTTACTTTTCAAACTGAAACACAGTAATGCGAACATTACTGCTTGTCGGTAGAAATAGGTGTAATCAGTCGGTGGCAATACATCCTCGGAGGAACTTGCACAAAGAAAACGTAAAACACGCAACAAAGTTGAAATATTCTCACATTGTGAAAAGTCACGGGTAGTATCTGTATTTTTAAAAACAGCGTGTACTTCATGGCTCCTAAACTTTATAATTACTCGTAGCTACCAGATAGTTTAAAAGACTGTAAGCTGAACATTTTTAAGAGAATAAAAATATTTGTTGACTCAAAAATGTTTATCCACAGTAGACGAATTTATAAATTAATGTAATATAATAATTAATAACTATTTGAACATTATATAACTTATAAATTTTATTCGACATTACCTAGGATTTAATATTGACTTAATTATGAATCTTTGTAAATATTATTGAATTACTGTTAATTAAATCCTATCGTAAATAATTAATTTTATGACTATTGTAAAATATTGTAATCCGATTATAGTATATTACAGAGATTACCTTATTAAGATAATATCTATATTGTAACCTGTAATAATGCAATAAATATGATTGTTTTTATTTGAAAGAGTTCTACTGCTACTAACTTAAGGCGGAGAATGATGTGTCACATGTCCCAAGTGCGCTCGTACTTTCTCGTACTAAAGCCATCAGAGAGCGCACCAATGGGTTGAACAATAGAACCTATTGTTAAATAGGAACGTAAATTAAACATGCCTATTCAGAAGTAACAGTCGCTGTGGCCGAAATCGGTCAAGAGTAAGAAGAGTATCGTTTGGACATATATATTGGGGTAGAGGAAGGTCAAAGAAGGTACAGATGAACCGTGCGAAGGATATATTGGCCTCGGGATTAAGAGCACCACAGTAGAAACTATATGTTGTACTGACCTCATTTAGCATGGGATAGGGAGATGAAAAAGAAACTATACTGGGTAATTTATTTAGCTTGTTATTATTTATGTATAGTTTTATGTATCATATTAAGTAAGTATATTGTGTGTGTGATTAATTTATATGTTATGTTATTAAATACAAAGTGAAGGTTCTATAAAGTACCTATATACTATAATACATTTAATCTTATTTCTTAATCTGATTATAAGAACTATCGCGTGGTAAGCGAAAATAATATTTTACAAATTATTGGAGCATAATTTTTTTTGCCGCGGGCGGAAATCGAACCTTCGTTCTCCGATTTCGCGCCGGATGCTTAAAACTAAACGCTCGGGGATACAATTTCATGCTCCAATTATTTGTTAAATATGACTTAATCTTATTATTATACACCACAGTCAGTTATTATGGCTGAATTTCTCTCCGTCCAAAGGTTGTCTGGAAGAGATCACTTTTCAGCGATACAACCGCCGATGGTACAATTTTACTCAATGTTCATGTTATTCTTTATAACTGCTTACGTTATATTGGTGTACAATAAAGAGTTATCCATCTATCTATCCAATTGTTAGTAAGAAACAGCCTACGGGTAGTGGGTACGTCATAAAATATTATCTAACATCGCCAAAACGTTATAACAGGATATGACCAAAGGCAGCGCCTTAATGTAGCGCCGCCTTATAAACTGTATGATGTCAACCGACTTTCTTCCGCCAACGCGATCTGGTGAAATTGTGTCGTTTTGGGAACATTTCGTAGTGAACTGTGTGTCAGGTTGGGCAGGTGGAAAGGAGGAGCGGTCCTGGTAAGATATTATTTATTTATTATTAACAACTAAAACATTTTTACAAGAAACCTATTACAATAGTAGAGGAATGATCATATAAATATATTTTACTATTATCATGTACCATCATAAACTATCAGAATAATGTCAAAATAAATTAATTAGATAAAATACAGAATAATGTCAAAGCTAAAAATTAAAATAACATAATATTATTATCATAATAAATCGAACTGAAAAATAATTATACATTTTGAATAAATACGTAATACGTCAAATTCACCATCCTCATTCGTCTTGCGTGCATTCATCTCACAGTACTCCAAGAACTAGACAGAATATTCTTCCATTCATTCATTATAATTATTGTATACAAATAAATAAATTAAATAATGATTGTGTTAGCTCATTTGTAGCTGGATAATGCCAACTACGAATAAAACATAAAATAATTATTTACTTTTCAAATAACCGGCTTCAACAACTGAAACGTATGAAACCGAATCTCTTTTTATTTACTTCGATAAAAAAGGTATTTTTTTCCTGTTTTTTTCATTTTAAAACCAAACTACTACACTTATTTTGGTGCAATTTCTATATGAGCAGTTTTAAAATATAATCCCTTTTAATATAACAATAATTTTATTCATAATAAATGACGTAGTTCTGAGGTAATGAACATGAAAGTAACCATATATTTTTTGAATTCGGTCAAAAATAAATTACTCTATAGGTAATGGAATGAACTACGTTTTGCTGGTGATGTTTTGGTCTCATGTGATAGGGGCGAACCTAGTGTTACTCGTATCTTACAGTCACAGATTCCGGATTGCTACTCAAATTTTATTTGTCAGAAAAATCTACAACCTATCTGTCTAATTTGCACCTAGGACCTCGAGATTGCAACCACAGGCTTCTAAGTTTCATGGCATGGTAGTAGAGGATTTTACGAATGCTCGCCTAGATAATTATATGGAATGAATAAGAAAACAAACCTGAAATTTAAATAAGCCTTCAAAATTTTTGGTATTTAGTTTATCTCAAAAGCTATACTAGAATCTGGAATTTGGGTAGGCATGCTATGTACTACCTCTACTTAACTGAAAACGTTGACATATAACTGTAGTTTCAAACTGCAATTCAAAAAATATTTTTTATTTTAAATTTATATACGCTAACTTGGCAACACATTTTTTTGAGTACAATATTTTCGTGTGTTTGGAAATTTTCTAAATATAACCAACATTTTATTTCGTTTTAGAGGCAGTTGCTATACGCAACCCAAGAACAAAGCTTCTGACTCGCACTTGGCCAGCTTTTTATTTTTTTATGGTTTTGATCGATCTGAGATCTGTTTCGTCCCTTTGTTAGAAGGAGACAAAGTACATTAGTCAGATGGATTATATTTATCCCAATAAGGAAGAAGACAATAAATTTACCTACTCTAAGTGTACGTTCTATTATTTAAGGTACTACTCGCCAGCACAGATGTTTTTTTGCAATAGATATATGAACCTGTTTATGGTGTAGTGCTAGTTTATGTTTACTATATTTTAAATATCTACTTTACCAGCATTTTTTTTATAAACTTTTGTAACTAAATTCATGTTTAAATTACTAATACGCAATTAGAACCTTAAAAAGGTATGTTACTTTAGTTGTATTTTTTCCTTTATTTGACCACTATCTATGTTTCTTTATTGTGATTGGAAAACTCACGTAAACTACGTATGTGACAAACTAGATAGGTTCATCTATGCAATAAAAAAGTTACGGTTAACCGTATCCACAGAAGCTGCTCTCAGTGCATACCACCACGGATATGTATCTTCGGTGCTCTCATACGGTCTCTTACTTTGGGGCAATTCCGTTGAAATAGAAAAAGTGTTTATAATTCAATAAACATGTGTGAGAGCGATCTTTGGAACCTGCAGTATAGATAGTTGCAAACCAATTTTCAAACATTTTCGTATCTTACCATTGGTTTGCATGTATATTAGAGATATTTGTGTTTTGGTAAAGCAACATCCAAAATATTTTACATTGAATTTTACTATATCAAGTATAAATGTGATAGATAAATTTAAACTCTACCTACCTAAATGCCAGTGTGTTAAGGAATGTGTTTATAAATGCAATTAAAGTTTACAATAAATTGCCTAATTCATTTAAAGACATGACATTAAATATTTTCAAGAAAAAGATTACATTATGGTTACTTGACAACTGTTTTTATACCTTAAATGATTTTATGACATTCAAAGTTTCTTCGGTAATATAATACTATAATATAATATTGTTAATAGAATTGCATTTTAGTTTTAGTTTGATTATATAATAAAATTTTGACATATTGTATTTGATAGTTATTAGCATAGGCAATATTAATATTTCATTATCAGTTGTATCTACTTTCAAACTAAATGTATGTATTGACTTATATTATTTAAATACACATTTGCACACCATTGTCATGGTAGAATGTTAAGGACATTTTTTTGTAAAGCATTACATCTGCTGTATCTGTACAACATTCTTGTGAATAAATGATTTGATTTGATTTAACCAAATCATTTGTTAAGTGATGATGTGGTCAAAGATGTAGTTCAGGCTAACCTAGAATTACTGGCTTTCAAGGACAGCTGCCGAAACACACCGTTAAGTGCTTGGCGATAGATTTTTAACTTGAAGGTGGTAGCCGGGCGGGCAATCGTTAAATTCCCTATCACCATGCTATATCGACTGCCATCATAAGACTACAACCGGGACCGACAGCCCTCCGAAGCACGTGGATGCTCAGTAGTAATGTCACTAGCGGTCACCCATCCAAGTCATGACTGCGGCGGCCATTGCTTTACTTACCTGATCGGTTATGAACGGCTAAACAAACTTCGCTACGATTGCTACGAGCGCTGCATCCCGTATTTTAGTATATAGTCTATTCTTTACGGAATAAATAACAAGCTATGTGTGTTTTATTTCATAAATAAAGTTCTGTAATCCTAAACACGAGTATTTTTTTAATTATTTTTTTATGCCTGATAGGTTAGCCTTTGATCACTATCTCGCCTGATGGTAAGTGATGATGTGGTCGAAGATGTTGTACAGGCTAACCTACAATTACTGGCTCTCAAGGACAGCTGCCAGAACACACCGTTAGGTGCTTGGCGACAGATTATCAACTTGAGGGTGGTAGCTAGCCAGGTGGGCATTCGCAAAGTGCCCTACCACCATGCTGTAACGACTGCCATCCTAAGACAACAACCGGGACCGACGGCTTAACGTGCCCTCCGAAGCACGGAAGCGCTCAGTAGTAATGTCACCAGCGGTCATCCATCCAACTCCTGACCGCGGCGGACGTTGCTTAACTTTGGTGATCGATTCAGAATGGCTAAGCAAACTTCGCTACGAGCGCTTCAAAGAGTATACATTTATTTGTATAAGATCTTCTGAGTAATCTGATTTTCCTATAGAATAATAGTAATAGACATAGTAATAATTGAAAAATAGGTGTGCTTCAATCCATTGTGTGAACCCAATTATTAAAAATCTAATTAATTATCATTGAAACCCTTATTATTTCGATTCAGAAATATTTTATATATGAACGTTTTTGAACAAACCTAACAAATATTGAGCATCAACGCGAGCATCTATATTATGTCAATAATAACATCAGGCGTGTTTTCTTTTAAGTTTCTGACTAAAGTTCTAACTCCAATTGAAACCACTCAGTGTTTGCTTTTCAAAAAACACTACAGCAGTAGGACTACTGTCTGTTTTAAAATCAAACGTTATAAATAAAAATCTACGTTGATGACTTTGTAATTTTGGTAACTATTTTCTAGCATCAAGTATACGTTATCAATAGCTATACTCTACCTTCCCTTACCGATCTAATTTTATTGTATTTTACAGAAAAGTCAAGAAAATGAAGTCAGTTGCAAGTGTGCTCGTTTTGTCATTGATACATTTCACCAATGTCGCGTCTGTAACCGTGACTACAAACAAAACTACGAGTTACGACCCGGCTGAGCTATTATCGTAAGTAGTTATTGTATTAGACAAAACTTCCCGCCTTTTATGTAAATTCTCCCTAGAATTCCAACTTTCACATCATCCTGAGGGGTCGAAGTTGAAGGAAAAATAAAAAAACAGCCAAGTGCGAGTGGGACTCGCGCACGAAGGGTTCCATACCATTATCTGTAACATAATCTTCAAGTTACAGACACTTTAAAATTAAATAAACGGCGAAATCCTCTTTTATTGTATGGGAGCCCCCTTTTATATTTATTTTATTTTAAGTTTTTGTTGTTATAGCGGCAATAGAAATACACCATCTGTGAAAATTTCAATTGTCTAGTTACACACCGTTCACACCGTTCACCGTTCTTGAGATACAGCCTGGTGATAGACGGACGGACGGACAGCGACGTCTTAGTAATAGGGTCCCGTTTTTACCCTTTGGTTACGGAACCCTAAAAAACAGAAGGACAGCAACGCCTTCTGAAGAAACTGTAATATTTGACTGCAATCCAAGCTTACCTGTGTATGGAAAACCCCGATATAGTATTGCTTCAATCACATCACATGGCACCACAGCAATTTTACGTAAACCATTAACCAAATGTATCATCATTATATATTTTTTTGTTATTTTGTATTTTTTCTAATATAAATTAATAATATTTATCTATTTAGTCTATTACTCGTAGCACGGCTTACGCCAATTACACTAATTAGGTATATTTTAGACACAAATATTAATAACTATTATGAATGAAGTGTAGGTACAATTTAAAATTAAAATAATAATAATGATGTCAAATCAAATTTAATGTAACATGAAAAAAAAAATAGTCTGTAATAATTAACAATAATTACATATTCTATCTGTGCAAATATGTCAACATTAAATTTACTACTTATAAACTATAACTGTATGTTTGAAGTACGGTAGTAGCCTGACTCACAGTAGGTACTAAAATAAGATAGGACTCACTGTACATTTAACATTATATGCAGACGAGACCACTGCGGCGAGGTCATATTGGACATGTCCGAACTAAGCTGATATCAGTCTTAGGAGTACATAGAAAAGTCCCTTATCGTATTCCATACAAAATACGCACTACGATATACAACTCTTTAGTAATATTACAGCAGAATTTCTATCCTGGAATATCTAGATGAAATTTGGGGAACATCTTGAAAACTAACTTACAAAAAGAAAAAGCTCTTTTCTAACTCTTTATATTGCTCGATTTCGGTGATTTTTGAGTTCATGTATTGAACATATCATTGACTAGGCTTATACGTTTTATTAATTCCAGATTTCTAAATAACTTTAAAGTTACACATTCTGCTTTCTTTAATACTTTAAAAAATCTTCTAACTTTAAAGTTATTTAGAAAACTGGAATAAATGAAACGTACAAGCCTAGTCAATGATATGTTCAATACATGAACACAAAAGTCACCGAAATCGGGCAATGTTAAGAGGTAGAAAAAAGCTTTTTCTATTTGTATGGAGAAGTACGCGCTATAGGTATAATCCTATTAAACTACATACTATTCCACCACTACCTTAATTCAACAATATTATTATATGAAAATACTATATAATATGAAACAAATATACGCATACAACACCTGCATTCATAAAAAATATCATAACTCAAGCAATTCAGTTCACACAAAACAGAAATACCCACAATGAAAACACTGCGTACTAACTAAGGGAAGACAACGTTATTATTGAAGGAGCAAAGCTATACAACTAGTAAAAATTAGTGGAACATTGTGATAGTATTAATGCATATTGAGGTAAACTTAAGCTTTATGTAAATAGCAATGCCTACCAAGCCAGAGGACTCATTTATAAATTACTAGCTTTCCGGGCGCGGCTCCGCCCGCGCGTATGTCGGTTATCGCGCGAAAACATTAAGGACATATACCCGCCAGCCAAAGCGTGAACTTTCATGTAAACTCAACTTGTTATTAAAAAAAAATTCGCATGTAAATATAGTGTATTATTAGACCTATCGTTTCTGGCTTAAATCCTTTTTCTTTTGGACTAATAATATTTTTTTTTATTATACAGCGTTTAGTATATAACACTCGTTTTTAGGAGTTTGAGCCAGTTATTCGTAGCTCCATATTTATTTAAAAAGTATAGTACACATGTATAAATAACTTCCCATTATAGAAAGTTCATTATAATCCCCATGTTTGTGGTGCAGTAGAAATATTAAAAACATGCTTATTTTTTTTGAAAGAGATGCTTAAAGTTGGGTCTTTCATTTATGTAAAATTACGAGTTTTTGACCTAGTGTAATTTCAAAACTGTATAATTTAAAGAAAATCTGATGCACCACAAACCTAGGTATTATGGTAGTGATTACGTAGGTAAAAAATCATTGAATTTTATTCGCTATTATTCAAATGAGATTGGAGCTGCGTTTTGTATGGGGGCGTTCGTCTAAAATATACCCTTAACCTCTTTTTGCGCAGTCGGATAAAAACTATCCTATGTTTTTTCCCGGGTCTCAAACTATCTTCATACCAAATTTCATTCAAATCGGCCCAGTAGTTTTGGCGTGAAAGCGTAACAGACAGACAGACAGACCGAGTTACTTTCGCATTTATAATATTAGTACTGATTTATGTGAATCTCGTTATAAGTGAACAATAGTTCTTATGTTTTTTAAACCTATGGTGTGATGTGATTAAAGCAAGACAATAATTTATTTACTCCTACTAAATTAATAAACACTATGACAATAAGTTCCTTTGTGTTCTGATTACTCCATCAGCCCCTTTGAAGCTGTCTGGATCGCAGTTCCTCTAAAGGCGCTGTTGCAATCTTTCAGTATTTTACCGTTAGTCGCCTTTTACGACACCCCCGGGAAGAGATGGATGGGATAACATACTAGCCCGACACCCCACTGGCGTGTATTGTGTTTACACACGTGGCAATGTTAAAAGCATTTATGCCACTGAAGTCTATAAGTTCTTTGACATTTAAAACTTTCACCAGCTCTCCAGCTAGTGCAGCACTTCCAAAATGTAAAAAAAGGAATGTGTAAACGAGGCTCTTCATAGTGGGCTCCGTATATTAATACTTCTAAGGCATTAATATATCAGGTGGCTATGTTGCTACCTATCCAAACCATGTCTTCGCGATACAAGAAATTTGAAAGTAAACAAGGTCTAAATAAAGGCATGGAAAGCTATCAATGGTTGATATATGCGAGACATAAGCTTACAAGTTATTGAATTAAGAATCTAAAAAACACTCGATTTAATTCGTTATTTCCTATTGTTGTGCTATTTTGAAGTCCGCGCCGCAACTCGTAAGCAATGCTTAACTCGTGCCTAAATATTTCGGAAATGTCTTATTAGATTTTAGTTTTTTTTTATCTCATATTTTATTAACCTTTGCACCATCTTACTTCATCATGTTGGTAACATGACTAAGAATCTATGCATTAATTCCTGTTTTTAATAAAATGCAGCATAAACACTGCTTCAGACGTTTGGGAGTTACGATGCCACGAAAGAAAATAACACTATATAGCTTTACTATACACTATAAAGTATGGTTTTAAACCAGATAGTAGTTGTACTGCTATAGTATTTTTTGCACATAGTCATAAGCTCACACTTATAACACGTTTCTTTTGCTGTCAGGGGTAAAATCAATTTTTGTTACATATCATATTATGTAACAAACATTTGTTCTTTACGTCCTGGCTTAACCTGATATCATGGTAAACCCCAAATTTATTTTTTCAGCAAAATCTTCCAGCCGAACTTAACTGTAGAATCTCGCCAACGTGGCTACGGATTCGTCAAATTTGACCAACCAAACCCTGATTTAGATTCAGTCAACCAAGATGCTGGACAATACGGATTAGTTGATTTTGAAAGAGATTCAAGACCTCTCAAATTTGAGGATGATTTTAATGCGGACAACTACGATATTAATTATGGAAGTTCTGAAGATAACAATAACGGAAACAGACCAATTAAATTTGAAGATAGCCAGGATTTAACTGTAAATAATGGACAAATTAATTTTCAAGATGATAATAAAGTAGAAGACCAAAATAACAAAAAGAAGAGAAAGAGAAGACGAAGGAGGAAGCCTAAAAATGGAAGGTTGCCGTATTATCCGGGGGCAAATGGACTACCAGGCAGACCGGGATATCAAGAGCCTATTCAAGGTGGCTATGGGCTATATCCCCATGGGAATCCAGGTTACCCAGGAGCAAAGCCTATAAGTGAGTTCTGTATTAGTAGATATTATTTGATCGTTACACTTGAGTGAAAATCAATCGAGTTTTGTTTTTGCCACTGCTTTTGACCACAATTTCACCTGCTGGTAAATGATGATCGGAGATGGTAAACAGGATTAACATGGAAGAGGAACTGGCTCTTAAAGACAGCTGCTTGGATATACTGTTATGTGCTTTACGACAGATTTTCAAGTGGTAGATATCCAGAGGCTATATTAGAAGTACTGCAGAGTTATAGGCATTATTTAGTTGGTATGCGATGTGTAGCGTATAGCACGAATTACTTGACTGATGGGAATGTGACTCAAAACGTTGACATAAGTACTTTTTAGTTGGTAATCGATAAAGCTATCATATAAAGATTTTGTGTACTTTTTTGAAGGATTACTCTTTTGGTACTTCAAAAATTATGGCTGGTAGATTCTTTCAGTCTATAAATGCACGCCCCTCAAATGTCATTACCCATACCTGTACTGTAACATCGTGTATCGACGCAAATCACGTAACCTCATCGATAGCATTGTTCACTGTCACAGAGGTGTGTGAAAGAATCCAAAATCACAGTAACATTGCTGCACACACACACATTTTATAACCACCTTTGGTGGACAACACTGAAAGATCTCTATATGAAGAAAGCCGTTTGCAAATTTTTGCTTTATGCCGAGAATGAATAAAAATTATGTTTAATTTAAAAAGAATTGCTAACATACAATAATTTTCTCTTGGTTCAGTAAAACTCAGTTTCCTAGGTTGTAAATTTGGCCAATATGGTTCTTTGTTTTATTTTATTATATTTCCAGGGCGTCCTCGTCGTCCGAGGCCAAGGCCGTCACTCGCCACTGAAGCACTATCGTCCATCACAGAGGCCCTAACATCTATTGCTCGTTATGATGACTACCAATGCGTGCCGCGGCTGCTATGTGAGGCAGCGGGGGGCGGAGCACTTAGTAGCAATGGAGTACTGCAGTCCATTGCTGGGATACAACCCTTATTGACGTAAGAACTAAACAGTCATTATAACCTACAGTGTAGATATCCAGTTCAAATCATAGCATGGTCTGCTTGGTATTTTGAATACTCGCCTGACCATAGTCGTCATTCACAAGAATTGAATGAAAAATTAATGGTACAATACTAAACATATACATATGATTTGTAAACTTATCTTTAAGTTATAAAACTCTTGACTTCTAAAAATTTCTTTATTAGAAATTTAGTAGATTGGATTAGTTGGTCTCAAGAAGATAATTAATTTGTATTATGGAATATATAAGTACAATATTACACATGAAACTTTCCAAAATTTCAAAATCTAGAAATATTACAGTGAGAATATGTTTGTCATAAACAAATATTTGTCGTTTGATTTACAGCTTACTGTCAGCTTACAACGGCATTAGTACTTCTCCACTCTTCGTGTTCGGCCGTGCAGTATTCCTCGGCATGACTTCCAAAGGGAACACTGGCACATGCAGATATGCCTACTCTCAGTGTCCCACGGATCCAGAGCAGCTCATCTATTACCTTAACAATCACAACGGAGGCTTCTTCCGTTTTTTTAGTGCTCCTCAACTTCAAAACCAGAATCTAGAACAGTTTTATAATCAGCTGGGGCAAGGTTACAGTGTTTATCAGCCCTATCCTACTCAACAGAACCAAGGCTATCCAAGTGATCCAAATGCTAGTCAAAATTATGGTTTTAATCAGAATAATCAAAACCTTAACTACCAAATCCCTCAGAATAATGAGAATTATGGAACCCAAAGACCCTATAATAGCCCAGGCTTGTATGATAACCAAAATTATGGATCCAATTATGCTTATGATTATAATAATTATGGTGCAAGTAATCAAATCAGATTTAAAGATAACGATGCTAGAATAGAGAAACGTATACAAAATAAACCTGCACAAAATCTTGCAGATGATAGTTTTGAAGATGAAGACCAAAAAACTAAATGGCACTTTCCAGATCGTACATTAGAAAATGATCATAATAATGAATTTAATATTCGCGATAGTAGAACTATCAAATTTCCAGATGAAAGCCAATCGTATAATAATGAAAGAGATTATAATAGAAAAGGTAAGAAACGATATTTTCCTAGAGATCAAAATAGCCACTATAACTACGGGTATAATCAAGAAAACACTTATTCAAATAGCAATAACAGATATCAAACTACAACATATTCATATAACAATGGACATAACCACCAAACCTATTCTAATAATCGTCTGAACAATTATTCAAATAACTATATTCATCAATATACTACACCAAAATATAATAATATTGATTACAGTAAAGTCAACTATCAAAATGGTCCAAGCTTCTATAATAACCAACAAAATAATTATAATAATAACCAGAAGTACCCATCGACAACTTTTAATAATGAAGAATATGTGTTTGATTACAAACACAATTTTTACGTTAAAAAAGAAAATAATATCAACTTCTATGGGCGTAAGGATAAAGACGATGGACTAAAAACTGTATATGTAGTTAGGGGGAATGGTGATCCAAATAAACCGGAAATTGTTAAATTGAGGCCTGGACAAACTCTACCTTTGTATTAAGTTTATGTAGTTATCTAAGAATACTGAATGTAATGAAGTAACAAAGATTTCGTATGCTACATATTTATTAATTTATGTACTTAACCAATTATATTTTATTTTAATGTGAGTGTTAAATTGAGATTAAATTTTCAACGGCTTGCTCAGCAAAAAATAAGTTCTAGAAAGAAAAAACTTCTACATCGAGTCGAAGCCAATGTATTCTGAATTTATGATTCATCACATCTCGCCTGTTTTGAAGAAAAGTATCCAGATACCATTGATGTCCACTAGCTACATTTTTGTTTGCTATCTACTCTTATAATATTAAAAGTATCTATGTAAATATAAATGTTGAAAATTGTATTAGAGCTGATTTAATTATGTTTACTTCGAAGTGCATTGCATGCTTCGATAAGATATAAAATTTCTTCGAAGATTGCATGACAATGTATCAGTATAGGTAAATGAATGTACTTAGTTTGAATGTATGGAATTATTTGCAATAATTCATGATTAAGCTTTTTTAAGATTGGGAATAATAATACTGGCTGCTGACAAAATGATACGAGTATAAAGCTGTTTAAAGCTACATAATGTATGTTCATAACTTCTTTAGTGAATAAAGATCCAATAGATAGCATTTTATTCTGTGCTAATAGAAAAATCAGCCAAGTGCGAGTCGGACTCGCGCACGAAGGGTTCCGTACCATTAGCTATACAACATTAGACTTCATATTTTAACCTTTTTTTGTTTTAACGTGCGCGAGTCCGACTGGCACTAGGGCAACTTTTTGTATTTACTGCGTTAAAGCGGCAACAGAAGTACATCATCTGCGAAAATTTCAACTGTCTAGCTTGATATACTGTCCGTTCTTGAGATACAGCCTGGTGACAGACGGACGGACAGCGAAGTCTCAGTAATAGGGTCCCGTTTTTACCCTTTGAGTACGGAATCCTAAAAATCAAAGACAAACGAGAAGACATCAACAAAGTCTCTTGTATTTATATACGTGTTTTTTTAAAATAATAAGCCTTTTATCTTGTTAAAATAATGAAAACTTAGGTACATAAGTAGGTACAAGGGCCAACCCCACCTTTTACTAAACAATCATAAAAAGGAACGTTTCTATCACAGACATTCGTGTACAATCGCGTCAAGCAATATTGGATTGATCCTACTTAAAGAACGAATGAAATATGCATCGCGGAAGTGCAAGCGAGATACTAGATCTTTATAATATAGCGTTGTCCCGCTTGCACTGTTCCAAACTACAATACGTTGTTTTTTTTATTATTATTTATTGTCGTGGAACCAACAGCACTTAATAAAATTACATTATAATTATTTTTATTAATACTTACTGCCAATGACAGGTTCTTACTTTTTATACAAAATAATCTTAGGTACTCGTATATATCGCTTAAAGTTATGAACTCTAAAAGAAACATACTACCTACTATTAACAGTATTTGACACGCACCAAGGATAGGACTTAGATAGGGAAGTGTACCTAATTATGTTAAAGAGTTATTATCTATGTTAGTTAAGTGTGTGAATGTAGTGTAAGGTGAATGTGAGCTTTCTTCTGGAGTACCAAGGCTCTAAGAGTAAGGATACCAGAAGACACAGTGTGTAATGTGAATGTAGCATCAGAATTAACAACATGCTTTGTTGTTAATTATTTGAGTAATTTGTTTCTTGATACCTAATTTATGAAGGTGAAATATATCGACTGCTGTGAAACATTTATTATAGCTGTCGAGCGTTCGGCTTATGATGGAATTATGTGCATAGTTTGTGCGACTCGCTGGGACATGAAATATGGCTGTATGTCTAGTTCGTTTAGTGGGAACTCTGAGTTGTAAGAAGGGATGAGTCAATTCTGGACAGTCTAGTCTGTTACTGCAAACATCGTGGAGGAACAAAATCTGCAATAAAGTACGACGATCTCTAAGTGACATTAGACCAGTGTCCTTCAATCTTATAGATTTCGCGACCCCCTTACAAGTTGAAAAATTCTAGCGACCCCCTTGTTATACAGACAGATATTTTATAATTTAAATGAGTACGTAGGATAATGACTTGCTTTGACTTTGATACCTTTACTTTTGGAGAAGAAGAAAATTAAATGCTAAAGATAAAGTCAAAGCATTTCATGTATAACTTAATTCATGGTCAACCTCTCTCCAAAGCCATATATTTAAGTTTTTTCTATCTGTTCAGAAGATTGTTAAAGATAATGCATCAGACCAGACGCTTGTTAAGTGCTCAGATTCCTTGCAAGATACAGAGTTGACATAATTTGCAAGATAAACGTTTAGTTTACTTTCCGGATTGTTAATTAATATATAATACTCTGAATCTGACAAGTGGATTCTAAATCTTTTCTTGGAAAAGTCAACAGAACTGACTGATCTCTCTAAAAATTTAGAAGAATTCCGCATAGATTTAGCTGCTGACGGAATGCTTCAAATTGAATTTTGTTCACAAAGATGAATTTTGAAAGAAAAGAAAGCAAAAATATCCAGATCTAGCAAGGGAGAAGCTCTAAAATTATTAGTACCATTTGCCACTTCATACTTGTATGAACTGTAATTCTTTCTTAATGGTGGACATTATAACCAAAAAGAGAATTAGAAAATGATTCGGTTGTCAACGTTTCAAAAATAATACCACAATTTGACATTTTTGTAAATTAAACAAGCCCGTGCCTTTTTCCTTCTGCCGGCGACCCCCCGACTAACGTGACGCGACCCCCCTAGGGGTCGCGACCCACAGATTGAAAAACACTGCATTAGACAATGGAAGTGGCAGGCTTATTCATAATTGCTAGTTTTGTTTCGCGTACGGTAATTTAGCGCTCTGACAAACTAGGATTGAATGCATTTTATGTCATGTACCTAAGTCATGTAACTAGAGTTCCATACGATACTACCGTATTCGAGAACGCTACGGACGTAAGCGAAATACAAGGCCTTAATACACTCTGCATCAGTGAAAAGTCTACTCACTCGCAGAACGAAATCTAGATTTTTATATGCTTTAGCAACCATTGCTGAGACATGGTCTGCCATGAGCATTTTAGAGTCAAAAATGATTCCAAGATCTTTTGCGCTATCACAACGCGTTAATAATAAACTATCTTGTAGTCATAATTAAGTTTATTAGTTTTGTGGGTGAAGCTAATTTGTGCAGAATGAAGCTGATTATCACGGTAATATTCAGAAAGTCTATCTAAGTCGTTCTGAAGCTTATGAGCGCCTGCTTCAGTCTTAACGTGGGCATACATTTTCGTATCATCAGCATACATCAGAAATTTTGCAAATTTAAAACAGTTTTCTATGTCATACAGTCAGAACGGTGACCAGCAACTGCAACAGCCTGCGAACGATTTCGTAGATAAGATTCTACCCATCTCAATTCATTATTTCAGACGATGGCATTCAATTAGGCATGGTCTTAAAGCATTTTGCGAATGGCCACCTCAGACTATCTGAAATAAACCTAATTATGACATCTCACACTGCGATTTCCAAGACGCCTGCCAAGCGAAGGGTTGACGTTGTTGTTGACGTGTCCTTAGTATTTTACACTCTGATTGTTCACTTCCGTCCGGCAGCGTCATAGATACGGTCACAATAACGTCAGACAGCATATCCATTGAAAATAGATTTAGATCAGTGTTTCCACCTCACTGAACTTCATTACTACTGCTGACTCTCTGCAGAGACCTCCATGATCCAATGACCTCCAGTCAACACTCACAAGACAGTGTTAACGAATGAGTTGCAATGCAATGTCCAGCCGGTTGCAATTATACTTTTGATGTCCTTATCTTTATTTTAACACTTTGGATCGTTCACCTCTGGCCGGTCGTGAGCGACTTAAGATCGCGACACGATTCTGAAAGTTCGGTCAAGGAGTTTCTGTAACGGTAGAATTGATCCTTGTTATACGACTGCGATATTATTAGATATTTCGCGTTCCGACAGGCAGGAAGTCTGTAACATCAGAGGGGTTACTAACGCGCTGCCGACCTCTAAGGAATCTTATGACGCCCTTTTTGAACAACTTTCTTCTCTTGAACAACGTTCGCAGCGCTCGTAGCGAAGTTTGCTTAGCCGTTCTTAATCGATCAGCTAAGTTAAGCAACGTCCGCCGCGGCCAGGAGTTGGATGGGTGACCGCTAATGACATTACCAATGAGCGCTTTCGTGCTTCGGAGAGCACGTTAAGACATCGCGTCGGTCCCGGTTGTTGTCTTACTTATCCTTACAGCATGGTGGTAAGGCATCTTGCGAATGCCCGCCTGGCTAGCTACCATCATCAACTACAAAATCGCCAAGCACTTAACGGTGTGTTCCGGCAGCAGACCTTGGGAGCCAGTAATTCTAGGCTAGCCTGAATAAAATCTTACCACCATCACTTACCATCAGGTGAGATAGTGGTCAAAGCCTGGCTTAACAAAAAAACCTGAATATTTTAATAAATGAGCTGCAGTGATCGTAACTGTGGCAGTGACACTGGGTTAATGTCACAATAACAGATGGATTGTTATAAGTAAGAAAGAGAGCTGAGTTCACAAGGTTGTCGCAGGTGAAGACATGCTCAACGACTAATTACTTGTTTTTACCTGATTGCGATATAGCCACACTTTGCACAGATCATTTTCTGCAATATTTTTTATATGCGTATATATATTTTTTATATTTTATATGCAAATCATGAAACTTAGAATTACTAGGAACCTAGTATTGCTTGGTAAAATGCTAACAACCTCTTAGGGTTGCCTTCTGCTAGTCCACATTTCGTGATGTTTTTTGTTTAGAAAAAAGTTATTTTTTTACTTTGTTTTTTTCTGTTTTAAAGCCTTCTCCGGGTCAAGAGCGCCCGCCGTGGCAACACTGGACAGCGCCGTGCTCCCTTCGAATTGAGCTTTGAATATTTAAGTAATAAAAAATATGGAATCACAGGCACAAGATACTTTAAACATCAGGTTGTCATCGTGCTAGTTGCCTCGCCAAAAAATAAAATCAAAACAAAAAAAAAATATCTCAAAATGTTTGTTAGGACTAGCAGAAGTGAACCCTAACAGGTTGTTAGCACTTTACCAATAACCCTGTTTGTCGGTGATTAAAGCTTTAAGGCATTAAATTAACGGGGTGATTCAGATCAATGAGGGGTTGTAACGGAAAATAGAACAAAACATGAACTACTTAAATGAAATTCAATATCAATGCGCGCTGCACGTGCCGGTTACGACCTTTTGTTTTGTTAAAACGCGCGATTATTAGAGAAAATAACACTATTCACATGTATATAATTATCCAACTTCAAAATTTTCAACACGGCAATTTTTAAAGCAATGATGGCCGAGCGGTAATAACTATGGACTGCCGCCGTGCCGCTGTTCCCGGGTCGATACCCATCGCCGGCTTGAGCTTCACCGCATGGTGGAAGGGTATTTTGCCAATGCCCGCACCTAACAGTGTGTGTGTTCAGGCAGCAGTTTTAGCGAAAGTTATATGTGAAAATTTAATATATTTTTTTGTAAGCAAATGCACTGTTTTCTCAGCCATTAATCAAGCAGGAAGAAACCTTTCAATACAAAGTTGTTGCCAAAACGTCCGTACATACTCGTAATTGTTAATGTTTTAGTTCTAGAATATTTTTAATATTCTCCGATTTGATTATGTTTTTAAATTCTATTGTCTACCTTTTTTATGTAAATTGTTGTTCTTGAGTCTTGGGTACGCGAAAAGGGTAACTACGAGTATCATGCATATAGCCTGCAACAAACTCTTAGGGTTGACTTCTGCTAGTCCTAACAAAACTTTTTAGATGTTTTTTTTGTTTGTTCATGTGTATTTGACGGAATAAGCACGAGGACCACTTGATCTTAAAAGTCTCTTGTGCCTGTAATTTATTATTTCATATTTTTATTACTTCCGAGCAAAGAGCACCCGCCGCGGCTACACTGGACCGCGCTGCGCTTCGTTGTGTTGTGCTTATTCCATCAAATACACATAAAAAAAAAAATGATCATCTCTATTTTTTGTTAGGACTAGCAGAAGTCAACCCTAAGAGGTTGTTAGCATTTTGTCAATCACCCTGTATATTAAAACAAATAAATAAATAACAGATATTTTTCAGCCGCCAATTATCGTCACGATTTTATGAACATATTCTGCTGTTCTTGAAACTGCATCTAATCTTGAATCACCACGACCATGGTTGAAGAAGAGGCAGGTGTCAGAATCATAGTAGAATCCATGAAATAAGACCACCTTCCGCACATATGCCAATAATAACTCAATAAAAGTTCATTAAAAATATGAAGATATACCTATTTAGAGCAAATGCAATGTCGGGCTTGTCATATCATATCTTTTAAGTTTTGTATTACCTTCCACTTACACCTGTAGAAAATCTGCCAAAGTTCAGAACTGGACAATCCAGCTGATCCAGCAGCTGAACCAATTATGCCTATCTATTGTGATGAAGACTTCTTAACTTAATGAGTGACGCATAAAAATAATAATAGAACAATATTTTACACGAGATCTAATTGAAATAGTATAAAACGCGTGTCCTATGTGCAGCTAAGTAAATATCAACCAAGGTGTGTGCAAGGCCGCTTCACTGTTTGCAGATATACATAATATGTGGTTTATTTTGTACCTAGATAATATTCAATTGTTGTTGACATTTACAAAACTTGATAATTATCGAACATTATATATGCTTACTATAAAACTTATACTTTATGGTTTGGATTGGGTATGTAGAAATAATGAACAATAAATATATGATATACATACATACATAAAATCACCTCTCTTTCCCGTAGGGGTAGGCAGAGACCAAAGATTTCTACTTGCTACGCGCCTCACATATCTCTTTCGCTTTATCTACAATCAATCCTTTCATACATAAGCGTCGGTTTAGGGTACTCCTGACCTGGCCTTTTATCAGAACATCTTAAATCTGATTTCGGAACGTTTGCCTAGGTCTTCCCCTTCCAACACTTCCGTTCACTTGTCCCACGTATACCTGTTTAGTCATTCTCGATTCATTCATTCTATCTACTTACATGTCCAAACCATCTAGACATACCTTTATCGATTTTTGTCACTACATCCTCATTCACACCACATCGTTCCCTTATCACACTATTCCTTATCCTGACACTCGGTTTGACTCCAATCATGCAAGAATCATGAAAAATGAAAATGAAGAATGAAAGACTTCAATCATCAATGCAATAATTCCAAGTTCCACTAAAATCACTTCGACCTTTAGAGCATGAAGAAATAACAAATAGGTATACATCTACACACATCTTCACATCCTCACTCAATTTTCGCGTTTATTATATTATAGTGATATGAAGGGCAATGTCCAAAAGAATATAAAAGTTTTATATAAACATTTTATATTTCACTATCGTCTTAAGTTTAACTTGTATCCAATATTTATTATATATCCAATAAATAAAAATATGTAAAAGAAAAATCAAAATATCCAATTAAAAAATATATAATATATGAACCTACTTACCCAATCTTGGCAATTTTTTTACAACCCCACTTGTGATTGGTATACAAACTGGTCCGATATTTACATATACCATTATCTGTGTATATATAGCTAACAATACAATATTTAAAAGCAAGAACATCAATATATATTTGCTTTATTGAAATATAATGGAAATAATAATGTTTACTGACTATTGAAAAAAGTGGCCAATGTTATGCATTTATGTTTGTAGAATAAACAGATTCAGAAGACTAGAAGGAATTATGCGTCGAACAGCATAAACAGTCGCAAATAAATACCTACTTATGAAAAGCTTACCTAAATTCAAATAAAACTGTTACCAAATAAAAGACAGGAATCGAAAATTAGCTAAGTATGTAATTTATTTATGTAACTGTACCTCTTCTTTGTGTATACCTACACAAAGAAGAAATTAACTTACAACAAATATATTTTTTACAATACTTTGGTAGTTTTGTAAAAATATATCAATTCATATATAAGATCTGAAACAATCCCATCCCATCTCCTCTCCTCTCCTCTCCTCTCCTCTGCACCGCACCTCACCTCACTTCACCTTACCTACTGGAATTATCTTTTACAGATTTATAGATAAAATTACACCGGTCACATTCAAGTAAAATGGGTTCGAATAAAAAACATTATATATTTTGAGCCTCTAAACATTACTTTCCCACGAGTTTTCCGGACAACTTTATTGACTATCCTTAATACTATAGAGATAATAATAGAATAAAGATGTTTCGAAATCTCTACCTTAACTTCTGGTAGGAGTATTTCGCCTATGAACCTGACATCATCCTAGTTAAAAAGATGTTTTATGTGTTAACAATTCTGAAAAGTACCTACATAACCTACTTCGTGTTACCTGCCAGAGTTGCAGCAGTTACTCCCGGTAGTAGCTTACCTTCATCACTGAATAAAAGGGACCTTCATTCGCCGGTAGAGTACCTATTTATGGTTTAGTAGGCAACAGTCTAAATATTAAGTGTTTAAACTGATTAAATTTTACATATCTTGGAGTAGGTTCTTTTGCTTTCTCTTTTCTGTAGTTCTTGCATTGCAAGATTTCCATACATTGTGTTTATTTATATTTACTTAAAGCAAAGTAAAATATGTATATACAAAATATTTCGGAAATCCTTTCCCTGTGAGAATTCTTATTATAACTTACACTTATAGATCGAAATAATTAATAAAACGGAAAACTGGCTAATTCGGAGCATAAAAATATGGCTCAAGAATACGTATGGGAAATATTACAGGCCTTAAACCTTTGGTAGGTATTTTAAATTTAAGACGGCACAACGTTTATGAAGAAAGCACTGCCCCTATCTTTAACGTCCAGCAAAACTGGAAGAACTTCAAAAGAGCTTCAATTAATTACATTTTACTACTAAAAACTTGCTTATTCAATTTCAATTGAATAGAAACAGTGAATCTCACTAAAGAATCATTTTTAAATTGTAGAATGAAATTGACTATTAATACTTTAAATACACACGTAAGATGACCTTGACAAAAGCAGGTGGTCCAGAAGGTGAACTCAGGTACACACCAGATGGCTCACTAATTAATAAACCACCACAGGACATCAACAAGGCAAACACATCCATCTAGATAAGCATATCGACTTGGAAAATTCTTAACAAAGCGTGTAAACAACGCATAGCAAGCCGCGCCCTGCAAAAAGAACTCAGTCTACGTGCAACAAGCATCTAAAGTTCTAAGCTTAAGATTAAGCAGCTGCATTGAATGTCCCAGGACGTGAAGACAATGCTGGATATACACGACACAATTTGAATTAGTTGGATTATACAGTATTATCATTCGGAGTGAAAGTCGAAGGACGCTTGCCTTCAGTACTCAACCGACTCCAGCGCTGTATGCACGCGCGTTTGTATTAATCCCGTCGCGAGTGTTTTGTGCATTCTTAAATGAAACCTGAAAAACTCAACTGAATTAAGTATGCAAGTTTTTGTTATATTGTTATTTAATTACGTAAGTCACATTGCGGAAGTGTTGTGTTTTGAATTTAACGGTTATCCGTGGCGAATTCGTTTCGGTGAGCTCACTTCGAGGCGTAAATATATTAGGATTTGGCAAGTAAATTTGGTAGCCTGACGACCTCATTCTTAGCTGAAATTA
This sequence comes from Plagodis dolabraria, assembly GCA_963854805.1. Classification (NCBI taxonomy): domain Eukaryota; kingdom Metazoa; phylum Arthropoda; class Insecta; order Lepidoptera; family Geometridae; genus Plagodis; species Plagodis dolabraria. Next base: position 1,847,603 of record OY978460.1, on the reverse strand, counting down.
GTAGACAAAAAATAACTTATTTTTGTATCTGAAAATATACTTGCTTATTCATTATATCAGATTTCTTATGAAATCAAAAATCAACGGCGGCGCTCGCGCCTTATTGATAAAGATAGCCCGTTTTTGTGAATATTTTCTGAGAATTTCAATATAAATTTTTGATAACAATCTACATGTTGAATATTTGGGTCAGTGACAAAAAAATTTGTAAGATTTGGATTACTCAAGAGTCTTTTCGGACTAAAATAAGATTAATTAGCCTTATCTTGGTACCTACCAAGTCTAGGTATCTGGTTCGTATTGCCGTTTCGGGTTTTCCTGTTCGATAAAGTTTTTTGCCTAAGTTTTTGCTTAACTTCTTATCTCTATAGTTTTGTTGCCTACTGAACTACGTAGGCTTATTAAGTATATATTTATTATAACATATTGATATTTTATCATTGATATCATTATTACCGTAATTTATTTATTTACAGTTCAATAATCTTTATTATTTTTATTACATAGAGCTTGGAATTATAATAGACATAGAGCTATGAATGTAAAGACTGTCATCATTGCCCCCAACATATTATGTGGGTTATACAAGTTCTACACAAGTTTTGCGCTGCATTTAATGGAATCAGCAACCAAAGAAACCTACGTAGATAAAGAGACAACGTAAAACGATCACAATAAAGTCATCACGCCTTTATTCCCCGATGAGGTTACGCAGAGGTGTTTTTTTACAAGGTATATTCAGTCCCATGTAATGGCAGGCGAGCTGAGAGCCATCTGCCGGACACAATCACAGAGTCCGGAGTGCTATTGAAAATTATTTTATCGGATAGGTACACGAATAGCTGTCTGATCTGGAGATTAAACCCAAGGCTTCGATATTTCAAGCCAGCTTTACACCACCATGACCACGACGTAGCTGACATTCGATGAGAAATATAACGTGCTTGTAACTAACTCTACTGGCTACACTATAAAGATATAAAAACTCTTTTCTGTGGGCTACACAGTCCTTTACAGCAACGTAATTGTGTCTGGAAGCGTTTAGACTTTAATTATCATCAATTTCATATTTCTAGACTAGTTTTTTCCAGTTTCATCATCAAGGACTTTAATATGTTAATAAATTATTTAAGTGTTCAAACTTGTCACATTATCTCTCGACTTTTTTTACGTTATCTTGCAATATAACTTATCTTCATTAGAATTTATAATGTCATTGCCTTTTTTATTCAATTCCAGCTGCGTAGGTTCATAAACTGTTTTATGGCAAAACCTGTGCTTTTTGAATAATAAGTTGTTTACGTGTTCAATTTCAACGGTTATTTTATTAATTGGTATATCGTGCTAGAATGTGGATTTACTCGATTTTGGTGCAGCTTCTTGATGATAATTTTTTAATTCAAGATTTCAGCTAAATTCTTTTTGAGGTACATATTTGTGATTGTGTTTGCACAATATTAGATTTATTTACAACAAACTTTATTGAAAGTAAATAAAGTCACGCAGAGGATATTCTTGAATAGTTGATATTTCGATTAAATTGAAAGGTATAAAAGGTGTATACGGGGATGTATTTTTCTTTTTATATAATTAAAAAATGTTGACTTTTATTGAAATCAATTAATTAACATACCTACATAAAATCATATTTTATTATGATCATTACTCTAATAGGTAACTAAATGACAACTGAAATAAATCATAGCAACAAAAACACACTCTGAAGTTATATTTGACTTAGTAACTTCTTCTAAAAAAATGATAATGATATAAATTTTATGTGATTTTAATTGCATTATTAAACAGAAAAACTCTACTATGATTTTTTTTTATTTCTGTTTACTAAGTACTGTGAACATTGCTTGTTGTTTTTGTTTATATTATTAATTAACTACCATTTTTTTCGTTATCAATAACACAAAGTGATTGCCATTATGCAGTTTTTTATGCAATAATTAATCTTATCAATTAAATCTACATGTCGTGCTTTGATACTGACAATTTGCTCGTTACATCAAACAAGAATAAAAGTATAACAAAATTCAGCTTATTTTATACCAAACGAAAATCATACATTTATTATTATACAATCGAAGCTTGTTATTGCAACTCGATCTCTACTATTTCTGTGCATTTATTGTCTTCAACATTTAGAAGAGTACACGTATAATTTAGTTGTTTAGTTTAATGGTTTAATTCAGACGATAAAAGACCATTATTTATACTTAGTATTTGCAATAATTTAGGGCACTTTTTGTCTAAAGCTTTAAGGCAATTTAAATATAATAGATCCGAAGATTTCTGATAAATAGGTAAATTATGACAACGCAACTTGGTAGATTTTAATTTACGATCTTCGGCGGGACCTAAAAGTAATACTGGTAACCGATATTATTAAAAAAATATGCAGAAGTTCATAAGCGAAGGATTTTATCACCACGTAAATGTTGAGGCTATCCAGCTCCCTTACTAAACAGACACTGCGATTACTACTAACCCTTTTGAGTTAGTACATATATAGTCTAGTGACAATTTCAAATAGTGCATTGAAAAAAGTGCTTTCGTCAAAGAACACTTGTACACATTTTCTTCCTCTTGAAAAGAAGAGTTTCAGCTTATGTCAGCTTCATTATTTACTAAATCGTCTATATCAAACGGCTATGCTATTTTTATTGAAGTTCCGATAATCCCTATTACTAAAAGTATTAAAAAAAATAATCTGAAGACTTGCCACACGCGAAATAAATTGCATTACCTTTTAAATTTTGACGATTTCTGTAGTTTAAATATTTAATAACAAAAGACTGAAATTGGTTGCTACCAATCGGGAGTCTTATTTCCCTAATTACGTTAACATATATTATCTGATTAGATCAAATGTATTTTCAATTGACAAATATTTTACTGATCTACATTTGCTCCATATCTTAAATTAAACAAAACTTGAAAAATCAAACCACAAAACCTAATCCATATCACTATTCCCATGACAAAATCCGGTCACCAAACCTGTTCCAATGCAACCTTGCCAGCTTCCAACGCCTCTGCTGTTCCACTATCTACGATATCCGCTGAGTTTTTTTAACATGGCAACCTTTTACTGAATTGGTATCGGTTTTTGTAGGATGCAGCATTAGGGCTATTGGGTTAAGAATACGATTGTCATTCAAATTTTATTGACGGAAGGGTCAATGGTAATGAAACTGTTGGGCTTGGTGTCGGTTTCGTTTGGAAATAATGTCAAATTAGTAGCAGTGACCTCGATAGGTTTGGGCTACTGCTGCTTTTTAGATTAGATAGGCATCTGATCTATTTTTTTATTCCGAAAATGGAGGTAGGTATAATTATATGTAATAGGTACTTATCATAATTTGCTTCGTTTTTTTAAGAGTATGTTATTTATTCGTACCAATTTAACTGTTTGAACTGAAAGGATTTAGATAATCTTTGTTTGTTCAATAGAGTGTACGTAAGTAGCATGTGGTCAATTGGGTCTAGTGTACATAAGATCAAAAAACTATTGCCCCATTCAAATTATTTTTATATCATCAAAGTTTGTGCAGGCACGCTTGGCCAGCTTGGTAATCGGTACTACCCTCAAGTAGAAAATTTGTCATCTATCGGTGTGCTTCGGCAGCTGTTTAGAGACAGTTGCCATTGTAGCTCTTGCCTATTTACCACCTTTGACATCATCAAAACTTACCATCAGGTGAGATTGTGCTCAAAGGCAAGTCTATAAGCAGTAGACAAATGCACATTGTTACTTGTGTATTTAAAAGCCAGTCATCAAAAACTACCATTATAATTCACTTGTCAATTAACAACGCGGAAATTTGTTAAAATTCTACCACAGACTAAAAAAATAGATGGGACTCCGGAAACTCAATCTACAACGGAAGGTGTCCACGTTTCGCGACGAAAGAGATAAAAATAGCTACCCACTTCTTCTTTCACACTTTTAACGAAGTGCCCCCAACCACTTCCTTGTCAGTTAATTCTGGCATAGATCAAAGATGGCGGCACGGCCAGAGATTAATTCCACATAATTATGGCTAATAACTCTGTAATAACTTCTTGTGTATTTGCGTTGGTTTCGTAATAGTTTGGCGCCCTTTTTAAGTATTTTTACGATGTTTCGGTGTTTTTTTATGCGGTTTGTATGTAATGGAGAGGTTTATTTGTGTCTTGCTTCGTTGGTTGTTTAGTTACAGGTTTAATATTTCGTTTTATTTCTTACAGGGTGATTGATATACTTTGATGGATCTGACATGTAGTACAGTAGAGAAAGACTAATTTTAATGATAAATGCTATAGGTACGTACTTTTTTTTATACGATGCTACTTATGTCCAAAAATACCATAATATACCTAAGTTGTATTTTTCGAATATGGAATTTTTAAACAAATTTAATAAACCATTTTGAAATCTTGGTGAGTACAAGTAGGTAGGTATGCCAAAAATGTGTAAGATATTGTTATATTATATAGATGTGTTAGCATTCGCTTGAACCGATACAAAATTATTGCTTCCTTAATAGGTATTATTTTCTGACATCTGTTCCTTAGCTATTCCACTATTGAGGGGTAGGCAGGTACTATTTGCTCTCCTTAACTGCTGAAAAACATTAGTTTGGGATATGAGTACCAAATGAAAAGTTTTTGTTACTCTTTTATTGCCTAGCTTTTAATCCTCAGGAAGGGCTAAGGATTAAAAGATTATGAAACTAATTTCCGCACGCGTCTTCACTTGCATTGCGCTTTTTTGAAATCCACTCACTAAATCAGTATAAATGTACTTATATACATGAATTATTCTTTGGTAGGTATAACATTTTGTCAAATCCAAGCCAGTTTTGAGGTGAATGGCCACAAATATAGACTCAAAAACTTCCTGATTAATAAAAAGTATTATAGTGAGAATTAGAGATTAGAGTTAAGAGACTTTTGGTTATATATAGACATAATACAACATACCAACTAGTTAGCATTTTAAATATGAGTTCCTGAGTTTATAAACTGATAATGACATTAAAGTAGATTCTCCTTCACGGTGTTATCATTCACGTTGAAGGTGCCCAATGCCAAGACAATGTTCAGCCATTATCACCTCGGCATTGCCCAGTTCCGGCAGGCAAACTAATGGGAGGTCACCGACTTGACAAAATAGGGTGTTATATTTTACAAGGAGCACCTGACAGTTAGCAAGCTATTGTTTTGTTTTCGATAGCGCAGATGGTGCTATTGGCTGTGATTCATAATTCTCTGAATGTACATAACCATCCCGAGTTTATATTCGTCAGATATGTACTTTTTGGTTTCATGTAATACGGGGCGAGCCAACTTCGAAGAGCTCATAGCGAAGTTTGCTTAGCCGTTCTTAACCGATCAGCAACGTCCGCCGCATTCCTGACATTGGATGGGTGACCGCTAGTGACATTACTGTGACTGAGCGCTTCCGTGCTTCGGAGGGCACGTTAATACGTCAGTCCCGGTTGTTGACCTAGGATAGCAATTGTTATAGCACGGTGGTATTTCGCGGGCATTTTGCGAATGCCCGCCTTGCTAGCTACCACCCTCAAGTAGAAAATCTGTCCCGAAGCACCTAACGGTGTGTTCCGGCAGCTGTCCTTGAGAGCCAGTAATTCTAGGTATCCTATCAAGAATAAAAAAAGTGGTACTCGAGGATCCGGATCCAATGTAGGTACCTGTTTGACTAAAGGATCGTAGGCCAGACCCCGAGATAAAATGTTTAAAATAATATGTACTAAGGTAGGTATACCTATGTTACATATGTATGTGAATACTCATGGATGCATTGTCTAAAGATCTGTTTCAGCAATTCCTTTAGGCAAAAGTATACATTTGTGTAAACAAATGTTTTCCATTCTTCCTATTTATTATTGAATATTATATAATCTATGGTCCCTAACTTTTACAACCTATACTTATTACCTTTTACTTTCTGTAAATATCATCAGCATTTTGTGAAGTATTTCTACCGCGCGTATTGTCGCCCTAAATTAGTTTTTTAATCCAAAAAGAATGTCAAACCAAAAAACGCGGTTAACTGACTCATTCACTTGCCCGCTTCACCTAATTTCGCGCCATAACTGTTTCTATTTTCAAATTCCCGAACTGTCACACGCTTCCTGGATCCAACGTGGCGACATTTCACTGCTGTCACTGTCATCTGTCACTCGAATATAGCCTCTGCATAGTTACATTACGATTCATTTTTAAAAGACCATTTCAATTATGCTACTGGAAATATCAAAATTATATTTGAAGTGTTCGTAAGTCAAAGAATTAGAGTTGACTTTAGAAGCTATATTAATTTGTCCAGAAATTATTCTGTCAATGTTACTGAACGTGTTTTGAATACAGATGCGATATTGAATAGGTGTTCGTCAGGTATAACAATGGACGGTACAAAACAAGCTACATAACTTGGGTGACATAAGTATGCTGTGACAAAATGACTCTTAACTAATAGCAAGTAGGTCTAATGAGGCTAGCATATTGATAAGCCTTTATTTTGGGTTAATTTTGAGAGGGATATGCTTGGGCTAGCGTTTGTCGGTGAAGAATTACATTGCGTTGAGGAGGAGAATCCCAGAATTTAGGGACCTGCGAACCTCTTCGAGAGCCTGGGCCTGCATTCCCACACATGAACTTATTATTGTATTACCAGTTGCACTCCGCGGTTTTATCCATGTAGTTAATGATGAAAAATGATATTAATAACGACAGAAAGGTTTCTTTGTGTGTATCCAGTAACTAAACTATTTATATGATTTGTTTGTAAATCACTTTTTCACTCCTCCAGCACAAAAAGGCCTGTTTTCTGTTGCGCACGCGACGAAAAGTGATTATCAAACAAAGCTATTACTTTGAACCTGCAGAACTGCTTTACTTTAAACTTTTAGTGCTGTACTGTATCAGCCAGATTGTCCACTGATGAACACGGCCTCCCCATTATGGAGGAGTTTGCCATAATCCCCACGCTTGGCAGGCGTCTTGGGGATCCAATGTAAGATATCAGTTTCTCAGTAAGCGCTGCTGCCCACAGTCTGGTGTGTTACCCTTAGTCGCCTGTTACGACAGCCACGCGTAGGGATGGGGGTTGTCAAACCTGTCAAAGTTATATTGTTTAATATAACTTTGACAGGCTATTGTTTATTTTAAAATTTGTTTTTGTTCGTAGATTAAAACAAACTTTTTCTTTAATATCACTTTAGGTTGGTTATTATCAGATGTATTACTTACTGGTAGAGTGAAAAGTTGTATATTTCACACTAGAGCAGTTTTTTAGGACTTATGCCTTTAATAGTAAATCAAAACTTAGCATTAAATATTTACATAAACATTTATAGATTTCATATTTATGCGTATAATGATTTTGATAACGTATAATAATCTTATCAAAAGTAATCAGTAAAAATCATATCGGTGATCTAAATCGATAAAGGAATGTTACGATAAATGCGAAAGTTAGCGAGTTTAATGTAATGTTCGTAGCTCCTTCACGATGAAATGGCTGAACTGATTTTGTGGAAACTTGGAATATAGATAGCTTGGGTTGGGTTTCAAGAACTTTATTCTAATAAGATACAAAAAAGTATTTGTACAATTCATTAATCTCTGGCCCCCGTTTCAATGTGTAACTTTAGTCTTTTCTTATTACTTTATATATTTCAAAATTGTTCCTATATGTACTTTTTAACATTTTTACATATTTTTGACGTTATTTGGTAACTTAGTAAACAGCTGTACCGCCAACCAATAATGTCTTTTTTCCGCAAGTCCTAGACGCGGCGACTAAAATTTATATTTGTCACGCAGATTCTTTTTATGTTTTATGAATGGTGTTGGTAGTAGTTTTTTATTAAAAGGAATATTTTGTATTATATAGCTGCGATACAATGAATATTTTTATTTTTTTGTATACTTAATTGTTTCGTTGACATAATATGAAAGGGATAGCGATACAAAACTGTAATATGTTGTTTTGGATTTTCTGTAATATATAATTACATTGATAAGTACAGCAGTGGTCTAGGCCCTGGATTATTATTTTACATTGCATAGTAGGCCTAGGCCTAGGCCCTGGATTATTATTTTACATTTCATCACTTTTCATCATTGTATACGCGGGTGGGAACGCTAGGCGCAGCTAGTACTTACCTAACAAACGAGTATTATGTCGTACTTATATCTATATATTAGTACAGTTGACAGAACGACTAAACAAATGAGCAACAGAACTTGAAAAGCGGCCAAGGGCGTGTCGGGTCCTGCTCTATTAGGGTTTCAAAGGGTATAACTCGTGAGAGTACAACAAATTGTTTGTTATAATCACGGTTCAAAAATCATTATGCAAAAGAGGGCAATTCGAGCTATACATGGATTGCATTCTAGTGAATCACTGAATCAATATATTGTTAAATAAATATAATATTGTGTACACGAAAGGACTTGGGAAACTTTATATTTAACGGCGAGCAGCATAATTACAACACTAGGAATAAAAATATTTAATAAGTTTTAGATGAGCAAAGACTAATAAAAAGTCTTTTTTAGGTAATTGTGTGCGATTTTATGATATAAATCCTATAGACATTACAGTTCTCATACAAGGAAAATTCTAACTGCATGTAAAAAAAACTTAAATTAAAAAATGCGTATTATAAAATTGGTGATTATTGAGAAGACAAACTGTTTGGGATATTCCACCTCTGACAACCTATATATATATATATATGATATATAATATTTGTTATTTATTCAGAGTAAATAATACATTAGTGGTCGTATACAGAAATACCAGATTCCTTGTAGTCAATGGCAAAAATCAATTTGGTCTTACACTGACATCTTTAACAGCCTCCTGATAACTAAGCTAGAAAGCTATAAGGTCGGAAGCATATTACTTTTAGAATACAAGTACTTACCTACTTAGCTTTATATAATATCAAGTTTTAAAAATAGCACAAAATTTCCTTCCATTTCCACAAAAACTTCATTTATGGTCGGGCCATTAACCGTATCTTGTCTTAAACTGAAAAACGTCTAAAGCAAAACCGCCTCTATTGCGTACACGTCAGTGAGGTCTGTCTGTCTGTTCGTATAAGGCAAGAGGCCGGCCGTGGCCAGCTCTGAGTAATCAAGCGCTTGACCTTAGGCTCAGCGTTTGGATGCGGTTTCCCTTCGTATTGTACTTACTTGTTACAATTATGGTAACGTTGAGATTTTTATAAGATTAAAAAAATATGTCTATCATATTTTTTTAATCTTATAAACTGGCCAAGTCAAATAGCAGTACAAACTACTGAAGGAATAAAAGATACTAGCTGATGCCGCTGAGTCAGAAGCGCAGTGCAGAACGAGAACTGTGTGTCGTGACGGTTATAATCAGGCAGGCAATTTGTCCATCGCAATCAATTTTATCAGCCCCTTTGTAGGGTTCCGTACCCAAAGGGTAAAAATGGGACACCATTACTGAGACTTCGCTGTCCGTCCGTCTGTCGCCAGGCTGTATCTCAAGAACGGTGATAGCTGTCTAGCTACTGTCAACTGTCTAGTTGACATTAGAGATGTATTGACAGATGATGTATTTCTATTGCCTATAACAACAAATATAAAATAAAAATAAAATCAACATTTAAGGGGACCCATACAAGAAACTTGATTCTTTTTCCGTTTATTGCTCGATACTAATAACAGTGACAGGTAGACGCTTTAACTATTCACATAATAATTAGTTTTATATTCTCTTTAAATATAGTTAGTTAAAATAAAATAAACGAAATAATTAAGGGCACTTCCATACAGTAAAATTTGCAAGATTTGGTTACAGATAATGGTACGGAACCCTTCGTGCGCAAGTCCCACTCGTACTTGGCAGGTTTTTTATTTATTTGTGTAGGAAAATAAATAAATAAGTATTATTGTGTGTATACTATTATCATTGAGCTCTAAACAATGACACCCTACATAAACGGGTACAATTATTGTCAAATATTCGTGTTAGTGTCAACATTATAAGTACACAAAACATCTTCAGCAACAGTTCTAGCAGCATCTAGTCTTTGAGAGCCAAGAAGTAGTTAAGACATTACATGTGTTATGTACCTATTACTTGTATCATACTTATTGTCTACTGCCAGTGGCGGTAGGCCAAATAAAAGCAGTCTACATTCAATCGTTGTTTCATTGACACTACGTAACACTGGCGACGAGCTGGTAAATAAAATATCTAACCGCGTGTGTGCATATTTTGTGGAACAAAATGCCTATCGGACATATCGAACCATATATTTTCGGAGGCAATAATTGGGACGCCTATGTTCGACGAGTAAAACAGTTCATAGCATTAAATTGTATCGACGACACCTTACGAGTTGCTACATTAGTAACGGTGGTAGGCGCGGAGTGCTACGAGTTAATGTGTGATTTGTGCTCACCAAATACTCCAGAATCAAAATCATTTGATGAGTTGTGCACACTAGTAAAAGAACATTTAGAACCTGATCGTTCTGAAATTGCGGAACGACATGTTTTCCGTCAACGAACGCAACGCCAAGGGGAGAGTGTCCGCGAATACCTTCAATCTTTGAAGCATCTAGCAAAAACGTGCAATTTTGGTGATAAATTGGAAGAGAATTTGCGGGACCAATTTGTATCGGGGCTGTACAATGAAGACATGAGGTCGAGGATCTTTGCAGAGAAGAATGTAGACTACAAGCGCGCCGTGGAACTAGCGCTGGCGCTGGAGGCGGCGGAGCGGCATGCAGCCATGGCGTGCACTCCGGGCGCAGGTGCCGGCGGCGCGGGCGGCGGCGCTGCTGGAGCGCGACCGGCGCATGAAGATTTCGACGGCTTGCATCGGATCGGTGCGGCTGCTGTCGCTGGAGGGAGCTCCCGAGGGAATGGGGGAGCGGCCCGAGCGCAGCGCGTATGCTTTCGATGTGGTAAAGTAGGGCATTCGGAAGGCAAGTGTCGTTTCAAGTATTACAATTGTAATGGATGTGGTGAAAGAGGTCACATAAAGTCAGTGTGTGCGAAATATAAAAATGATAATAACAATGGCAAGAAATCAACAAAAAATCAATTTTTCATTAATGAATCGGACACGGATGAGGAAGGTAGCAATTTTTATAATTTAGTAGTCAGTAGTGAAGGAGATGGACCTTATTTTGCAACGTTAAATGTTGAAAACATATTGTGTAAATTTGAGATTGACACTGGAAGCAAACTATCGGTTATTTCCAAAAAATATTATGATAGGAATTTCTCGAATATACCTCTCGAAAAGCGGCCATTATGTTTAAAGTCGTATACAGGAGACGTCATTGAGACTCTCGGTTTTATTGTGGTCAATGTTTGTTATGGAAAAAAGCAAGCAAAGTTAAACTTATTTGTCATTGAAAACGGGGGACCACCACTAATGGGTCGAACTTGGATCAAACATTTGAAATTGGCAGCAGCGCATATGGGCTAGGTGCTGTGCTGACGCAGCGCTACGCTGACGGCACGGAGCGCCCGGTGTCTTGCGCATCGCGCACGCTTAACTCTGCCGAAACAAACTATTCTCAGTTAGATAAAGAGGCTCTTGCCATTGTATTTGGAGTGACAAAGCACCACCAATATCTGTATGGTAGATATTTTACGTTACGCAGCGATCACCGCCCTTTAAGTTACATATTTGGTAAAAATAAAGGTCTACCGGTGACGGCCGCAAGTCGGCTTCAACGCTATGCTGTTAAGTTAGCAGCATATAATTTCAAGATTGAATTTATAACATCAACAAAAAATTGTTTTGCTGACGTTCTCTCTCGTCTCCCTCTAGAATTGACAAAAAGGCAATTTCGAGGTGAAGACAAAGAAGGCAGATATCTTAATTTTGCACAAGAAAGTTTCCCAATCAGTTTTAAGGAAATTAAAACTGAAACCGCAAGGGATGCGTTACTTACTAAAATATATGGATTCATTATGTACGGTTGGCCTGAAAACAATAGGTACAATGACATAGAAAAAATATATTATAATAGAAGAGATAGCTTACATATCGATCAGGGTTGCATAATTTGGGGTTATCGCATAGTAGTTCCAAATTCCTTACGAAATTCTATCATGAAAGAAATCCACGAGGGTCACCCGGGTATAGTTAAAATGAAACAAATCGCGCGGAATTATGTTTGGTGGGAAAATATAGACAGAGATATAGAACAGATAACGCGTGAATGTCTTCCATGTCGAGAACTGCGACCCGCGCCGCCAACCGCCCCTCTACACTCGTGGTCTTGGCCTGCGGAGCCTTGGTCACGACTCCATATCGATTTCCTCGGTCCATTCAACAGCAAGTATTATTTAATAATTATAGATGCGCACTCAAAATGGATTGAGGCAGAAAAAGTAAATACGACGTCAGCTACTGTCGTTTGTGACTGCTTAAGACGACTATTTTCTCGTTTTGGCCTGCCGAAACGCATAGTCAGCGACAACGGGCCACCATTTTCTTCCGCTGCCTTTGCTCAATATTTAGAAATTAATGGTATAAAACATACTTTAGTGCCACCGTACCATCCTTCAAGTAATGGAGCAGCAGAAAATGCTGTACGCACCATTAAACGAGTCCTTAAAAAGGCAGAATTAGAAAGAGATGATGCTAATAGGGCATTGAGTCGATTTTTATTTATGTACAGAAATACTGAGCAGAGTACAACGGGGCGCGAACCGGCAGTCGCTCTGTTGGGCAGGCGACTGCGAGGTCGGTTGGACCTACTGCGTCCCGACGCTGCAGAACGAGTGCGCGCGCGCCAACTCACCGACGAACAGCGCTCTAATAAACCGATTCGCGTTGTTCAACCAAATGAACCTATACTTATGCGAAACTATACCAAATCTGGCAATAGGTGGGCTGAGGGCATTGTAGGTGAACGACTAGGGCCAGTGTCATATACTGTCAAAACTAAAGATGGCCAAACTCATAAGCGGCATATCGATCAAATACTCACAAGAAAATCGCGTCATTCACTTAGCCAGGTCTTGGATACTTCACCAATCAATGCAAACGTTTCTTGCCCAGCCGTCACGTCGGAATGTGACAAGGAAGAATGTTATGATAGTGTTGAAGAGGAAGTGAGTGAGAGTGCACATCCGCTTTCCTCACCACAGCCTCCAGGGGCTGCATGTCTAGCACAGCCTCGGGGATCGCTGCTGTCAGCTTCGACAAACCTTGTTAGTAATACTCGACCACCGCGCAGGGGAGCGGCATTACGTTGCATTGAAAAGTTTAAGGAGTAAGTTAATTTAGATTAAGATTTCAAGTACTGTATAATTTTGAAGAGTTATCCGATTATGTTATATGTTACCTATCTAATATCCACCATGTTGCCTATGTGGTAAGACAAAAGTAAGGAATAAATGAAATGATAACTTGTATCCTATACTTGGTTATGTAGGTATATACCTAAAGCACCATATAGGATTATTTTTAAGCATGTTTGTATATAGGCATAGTTTATAGTTATAATTTAAGAAGGGAAAAGTGTTATGTACCTATTACTTGTATCATACTTATTGTCTACTGCCAGTGGCGGTAGGCCAAATAAAAGCAGTCTACATTCAATCGTTGTTTCATTGACACTACGTAACAACATGTACATGAGTCTTAACAACTATATATTTCTCAGGGGGTTGGGCGCAGTGCGGTTCGTCACTTGTGACATTATATGCATCTGCTATACGCAGAGGTTATCGTCATCATCATCATCATCACCAGCCGAAAGAAGTCCATTGTTGAACAAGCGCCTCCACCATAAAACGCCACATAGAACAATTGGCTACCCGCGACTTTAACGATGTCGTCTGTCCACCTGGTGGGGGGGCCTACCAACTCTACGTCTTCCGGTGTAGTGTGGTAACCACTCGAGAACCTTTCTTCCCCATCGGTTATCAGTTCGTCGAGCAATGTGGCCCGCCCATTGCTACTTCAACTTGCAAATTCTGAGAGCTATATCGGTGACATTGGTGCTTTGGACGTTCCGGATTTTATCGCGCAAAGAAACTCCGAGCATAGCTCTCTCCATAGCTCGTTGAGCGACTTTGAGATTGTCGATAAGGGCCTCAGTTAAGGACCACGTCTCAGTGCCATAAGTTATCACTGGCAACACACACTGGTTGAAGACTTTGGTCTTAAAGCTCTGCGGGGTGTTAAACGAGAAGATGCCGCGAACTTCCCGAACGCTGCCCATCCGAGTTGTATTCTTCGGGCGACCTCTTTGTCGAAGTTGGACCTACCTAACTGGACAGTCTGTCCCAGGTAAATGTAGTGGTCAACAACTTCGAGCGTATCGTTCCCAACAACTACTGGTACGGGTGCAACATGGACATTTGACATAATTTTCGTCTTGTCCATGTTCATTTTAAGATCCACCTGCTGGGAAACTCTACTGAGGTCGCTGAGCATTGTACTGAGTTCCTCAAGAGATTATGCCATTGTGACTATGTCATGCGAAACGAAGGTGAGTGATGTATTCGCCATAAATGTTGATGCCGAAGTCTTTCCAGGGGTTATCGCTTAATATCAAATGTGACTGTAGCATGTTCCGTCTCAGTCCTATTAAAAAAAACTGATTTGTAATTAATTCCGTTTACTCACTGGATACGCCTGACCAGTGATATACGTACTGACAGCCAGACAGACAATGGAGGATTCGATTCCCGCCTTGGGCATAAAATGTTGTACTCCAATAATTTGTAAAATAAGAAAATGGAGTCTTTAATAATTTAACATAATATAACCGACTTAAAACAGAAAATACGCATTATAGGCAACGCATAACTCAAACACTAGTCGTCAGATCTCACAAAAATTAAATGGGACTACATGACAAACATCAGCTGCCGAATATAAAAAAATCGTCTAAATTGGTACACCCTGTTAAAAGTTACAAAGTAACACCCAAAAAAATCAGTCGAAACCCAAAAAAAAGAATCTACTAAGGTTTAGTTAGGTAAGCTCTACAAAATATAGGTGCCTATTAAAAATTCAAGATATTTTGAGTTTTGACTTCAACGACGTCACCTCCTTTTTTAACCCTAATAGCTTTGTAGCGTGTTTATAATTCAGGTGAAGTTTACACACGAAAACCTAAACTTCCGGGAAAACCTACATTACAGTTGTCACATAATAAATGTATAAAACGGACATTTGTAACAAATAAAATTGTTACTCTTGCGTGTCAGTAAAATTAAACACAAATACTGAACTTGTTCAATTCGATATTTCTTGACGATATAATGTAGGCTTAGAGCAATGAAATTATATGTTTAATTTGATAGATATAATTTATACGCGCTCTTAATGTCACCTTAAATAAGGAGTATGTTCTTGTTCATCATCATATCAGTATTCTGATACAATACAATATATATGTCAGAATTTCTCACGATTGATTAATTATTTTTTGCATTCGTGGAGTGCCAAGTTAGAATGTGACCCCCCTATTGCTACCTGTGGGTGTCGTAAGAGGCAACTAAAGGTAAAATACCGGAAGGTGGACAGCAGCGCCTTCTAATTCTGTGGTATCAAGCAGGCGGATCATCCTGTGGGGTGTGTCTTGCTCATCACTCCGAGACGTTGGTTTTATGTCCTTTTAGCCCAGTAATTTCCAGCAGTAGCTTTTGCACTCTACTTCTTTGACGTAGGATATCTGAAACAGCAGTGGTATACCTACCACCTGGGAAACTAATGATACAATAATAATGGTGATAGGCCCGCCTGGCGCGCGAAAGATTTTGTCTCTTCTAGAAAATTTTTCGCCAAGCACCTAATAGTTAGTTCCGGCAGCAGTCCTTGAAAGCCAGTAATTCTACGTTCGCTTGAATAAATCTTCACCACATCTTCACTTACCGTCAGGTGAGATAGTGGTCAAAGGCTAGCTTATCAGATATAAATTTAAAAAAATAGAATAGGGTTTCATTCAATTATAAGACCTAACAAATCGTTTGTAAAACGTATATTGTGTCTCTTAGAAAACTTGAAACTTTATTGTTATGCACCATATCAGGGCAGCGAAGTCTTACCTAAACTGCACAGAAATTAATTAAAATGATTAATTAGTGGAATTTCTTATGTAATTAATTAGACTTGATTATATCCAATATGTGATAACTAAATAGCTCTAGGCAATACCGGTGCGGTATCGGCTTACATCATAAAGTCCAATAAAATATAAATTTAACTATAAAATAATAAACTAATTTTAGAAAATTAACCACAATTAAGTGTCTCACATAACTGTGTCGGCGAGATGAAAGGGCTACTTTCGCCATTTTGAATTTATTTGTTTAGTGAAAAGTGAAAAGCTTTGAACTGGTTTTTCTTTAATTAAAATTTAAATTTTTAACTTAAACACGCGTTATTTACGACTGTGCTCGAAGTTAACATGATTTAATTAACTGTTTGGTTTTCTAACTTCTTTATTGTGGAGGTTTTTGACATATTGTCGGATTTGGGATATAAATAAGAGCTCCCACACAAATTGAAATATAATTCATGCATTTTTTTCTGAACATAACTTAATAATATTTATTCTAGAAAAGAATGATGTCGATTCGACAATAATTTCTCTCAAATTAGTATGTATTATTAGAAAACAGTTATTTATTTTATCTAAACTCAGTATTTTAAAAGATTATTTAATACATTTGATTTGACAAGTCTGCACGGGGCGGCTGGTGGGGGAGCATCGGTACTATAAATTGAAGGTGCAAGTTTTGGGACCAACTTTTAGTTCAACTAACACATTCCCACGACTGGGCAATAGTAGAATCGGATTATGTTACTAAACGTTGAAATTTTAACATGCTTTTATGATTTCGAGTCATGGTTGTTGAGGAACTATATAGTTTCAACATAAGTGCTCAATTTACGCCTCCGTCACGCCACAGATTAAACAAAGTTACTACGTAACTCAATCGTTCATTTCATAATGTTTATGCTTCTGATGAAACTTGAATTAATGCATACAATTTATTAACAAGTTTACTTACTCCAAGATAAGTGATAGATAAGATAAGGTTGAGCTTTAATTTTCGTAGTGCGGCATTTAAAATCAATAAAATCGCCCAAGTAATATACTAATGTTATGCTATGTCATATTTTATGAGATAGGAGGGCTTTTGAGCAGGCTGCTCACCTGGTGGTAAGTGATTAAAAGCTACTCTTGTCAATAATTTCGATTTAGTTTGTACCTGCGATAGATAATACACTAATCCCATAGATTAAATTATATGTTGTCTGTGACGCACCACTGATAGTCCAGTGGCAATAGACACTCGCACAGAGGACCATGGTTCAATTTCTGTCACGGCTTGAGCCCTCAAGTAGAAAATCTGTCACCCATCAGCAAACGTAATTTGTAGATCCACATCAGCACTTAGGGGTACACAATTATGTGGTCAAAGGGTTCACCATTATTATCATCACTAGCTGGAAGGTGAGCACTGTTGAAAAAAGGCCTCCTGATGTTGAGGGGTTTATAGGATAATGCGTACGCGTGGCAGGGGTCTTGGACATCGCAGTTAATTGGGTCATTTCTTAGGTAGCGCTGCCCATCATCCGATATTTTTCCTTTAGTTTTTTTTTAACTCCCATGCATGGGAAGAGATGGGAGGGTAACATTCTAGCAGCACCCACAGGACCTAGCCCGGTATGTGGGTAATAGGCAAAGGGGCTGACTACCTATCATTAATATTTTTTTTTTATTAAAACGGCTATGGTTATGGTTGGTGCACATTGATCCAACCGAACAATATCAACATAGACTTTTAACTAAAGTTACGTTAACGTTAGATTGAGGTGTGGCGATACGTTGATACAGGGTGCCGAGGCGATACGTATGCGTAGTCCTTAATCATATCGCATCACACAATTTTTTTTAACAGTTTTTTGTCTACGCTGGTGTAATTGCGAGGCACAGCAAGTAGTTTTTAAATTTTTTACGTCGTACAATAACTAATAGATAAAGTTTATCCCAATTTACGAAGAAGTTCCCGTTGGAGTAATGCAAAGGTAGAAACGATTAAGACTCGGATGAAATCGCCGATTGACAAAAGTTACATGTTAATTAACAGATCTTTGGTTCAATTCCCAGTAATGTTGTGCCCACAAATATTCGAGGTATTCAAGCAAAGGTGCGTTGAGAGCTCGGAAACCGCGCGGTAGTCTGTCGCCCAAGGCCACGCGTGGGATAACCGCCTCCGACAAACCTGTCCAAAGTTCCACTAACGACCGCTTACTGTTCTGTTCCATGGCTGAATCGTTTGAATTGAACACTTTCTTGTTAAAATTGTCATTGCACATTACCGACGCAGGTTGGCCGCCATGTGCGTAGTAGGATCTGTTGTTACTGAAATACATGAAACCGTCCATATAGCAATTAAATTAAAATTATAAAATATATATTATATACAGGGTTATTGGTAAAGTGCTAACAACCTCTTAGGGTTGACTTGTAATAAAAATTATGAAACCAAATTTTTGTTTAGCAAAAAAAAATTGTTTTTAACTGTTTTTTTTTTGTTTTTGACAGTAATAAGTACGAGTACCACCTGATGTTAGAACTCTCTTGTGCCTGTAATGTATTATTTCATATTTTTTATTACTTTGCTCGATGTGAATATTCAAAACTCGAAATACCTTTTTTTTTATTTAGTATTGCTAGTAATTTTTTTGCCAGGGTATTACCGATTTATATGATTTTTCGATATCCCTAAACTGGTGCTTGTAATGTTGTTGCCCTATTTCAATTTGAGTGAGATCCGACGAGTAAGTATTGTATCTATTTGAGTGCGTATGTTATGTTTGGATTTGGATTCGGAATCCTATGAAATATGCTACCATGGTACTTCTGGAACTTAATGTTCGAGTTTAATCAGTCGATAAAATATTATAAATAATATTAAAATTTCAATAACACAACTACTTATCCCTAATAAGGTAAAACAGAATATCATCACAATATAGTTTAAAAAAAACCGTTCACACATTAAGTAAGTTTTCCAAGACACAGCAACCCGATATCAGTTCATCTATAAATAGGGTCGGCTCCACAAAGGACCCAAAGTAGCGTTATCTGTTAGAATGCACTAAGGATGCTGATAACGAAATCTCTAAGTTGGAATTGTACTTAAGATTATTATGGAGGGGTCGATAGTGTTTCATCTATACCACAGTTTATACGAACAATACACATTTCAAGCTTTAAAAAATATGCTATGGATCTTACTTGGGTATATATAATATATATATATATATATATATATATATATTCTTTTTATTTAGGATCCGTTTCAAAATACCTTATAAGTCCGGGGTGCTATGCAACACATAAAATAACTGAATGATAAAAATGACGTTAACATGCAGCGCGTTTCAAGCTTTAACCGATGGATAGGCTAAATCGATTACTGTGAAATGCAAAGATAGTGTTTTATTTATTAAATAAGTTCTGGGTAGTATAACCGGAACTTATTCGAATATTCTGAAACAGACCCTTAATCTAATAAGCCTTTAACTAGTATCTCACCGGATGGCGAGTGATGGTGTGGTCGAAGATTTTGTTCAGGCTAACCTAGAATTACTCTATCAAGGACAGCTCCCGGAACACAGTGTTAGGTTCTTGGCGACAGAATGTCTACTTGGGGTGGTAGCTAGCCAGGCGAGTATTCGCTAAATTCCCTTCGACCATGCTATAACGAAATCCTTAGACAACAACCCGGACCGACGGCAAAGCACGGGCACGCTCAGTAGTAATTTCACTAGCGGTCACCCATCCCACTGACGACCGCAGCAGACGTTGTTTAACTTAGCTGATCGATTTAAAAAGGATGAGCAAACTAGGCTCCGAGCGCTTCTAAAATGATTCATAGTTCTCGGTTGTAAATATCGATAAGCACTATCATATTTAAAATTTTATTTCTTATAATTCGAGTAATTACTTAGTGCGAATAAAATACTCATAACGAGAACATGAGAAGTTAATTTTTATCTCTGCTGAACACTTGCTGGATGTCAAATTTCACAGAATCACTGTGTGCTTGATAAAGCAATAAAAATCTTGTACTATTCTTAGAAATGTGGAAATTTTAGAATCAACTTTACATTGCGTTCTTACTTTATAATATAAAAGTACATTTATACTTTTGGCGTTCCAAACTTGAAATGTAACCCTATTACTAAGGCCCCCTTAGGCGTCTGTGCGTGCGAATACGGAGAACGTTGAAACTTCTATTTATTATGTATTAAAAAATAATAACAATACCAATATAATCCAACGGGGCAGTGGTGCCAGCATGCTGAGCACGCTGACAACTGGTAGTGGGCTGGAGCATTTAGACTTCCTTTGAGTCTGCATTGAACCGTAAGCAACTAATAGTGTAAAAAACGGTTTTTATAGTATTAGATGCTTTAGCAACCTAATTGCTATTGCAGGCCTGGAGGCCAGCTCCATAACCTATTCCTTATAGCGCTATAAAATAATTTAGAGCCCTTATAAATATTATTATAGACGTACGTATTGAAGACAACATCTATTAATTCAATTAGATAGAGGCCTCGTTCGTTACATTCTTGAAATGGGGTTTTATTGAAAAACAAAAAACATTGTTTTTTTTATTATTATTTCCTGATGGTAAGCGACGATGCGATAGACGGTGGAGCATGCTTGTCTAGAAGATACCTGTTCACTCTATACTTAAAGATATCCAAATTGTAGCTCTCAGGGAACAAAGACGCTGGGAAGGGGTTCCATTCCTTCTATCATTTACCCAGATACGTGTTTTTTATACGTTATTTTTTTTTAGTCTTTGAAAAATATCAGACTGAGGGCAAAGGACAGAAAGACCTCGTTTCGCATGCGAGTGCATGAAACAAAACTACGCAGTATAAGCGTGAGCGTTTTTTAAAATAAATTTATATAAAACTGATCTTTTTAAAAATAAAAAAAACTATCCAGTACTTTATCATATGGTTACATAATAATTAGAAAAAAATTATATATTGATACGAGTTTCTGTATAGGCAC
This sequence comes from Plagodis dolabraria, assembly GCA_963854805.1. Lineage (NCBI taxonomy): Eukaryota > Metazoa > Arthropoda > Insecta > Lepidoptera > Geometridae > Plagodis > Plagodis dolabraria. Next base: position 1,826,511 of record OY978460.1, on the reverse strand, counting down.
AAAACTTAATAAAGCGAAATTTTAAATCTGTACGAGTAGGTATTCTTGATTTTTTTATATCAAAAACATATGAAATCGTGTTTATATCCTCTAAAATATTAGGTATACATTTTATTATTATCTTTAAGTCGTTCAATTTTTCTAACCACATGTTCAAAATTTGGCTTTTTGAAGCTCACTTAATTTTTTTCTGTTCCAGGTACTACAAACTTAGCAGTGAAGTAGTTTTTCCATGATCGACATTGAATAACAAATGTGAATCTGTTTTTCGATACGATATCTACTAACAACGTAATACTGTGCTTGTGTGTGTGTGTGTGTGTGTGTGACGTTAGTAAACTGTGATAGTGTTGATAACTACGCGGTGATTGAGTTGGTAAGTACAAATCTATTTACTACCTATTTTATACACACTTTTGGCACCGCATCATCACTTACCATCAGCTGAGATACTTATTTCTAGAATATACTTACATGTACTAGATACGGAGTTACCTAGTAATGTAAATGTATGTCTTTAAAATTTACGTAAGTAGAGAGAGAGAGAGAGAGAGAGAGAAGGGAATGAGAGGGGAGAGAGAGAAAGGCAGAGTATGTCCGGCCGGAGCGACGGATGGTAGCGAGTTCGAATACAGCTTATAGGTATTTTTTTTCCTTAAATAGTAATTTTGTAAGCTGTTTCTTGTTTAGATTCGATTCTACTAGTTATTTTTTATTTATTTAAAGTTTATAAAATGCAATTTGCAATCTTTATTTTCTAAGTTACCTAGTAGGTACCTACGAAGTATTGAAAAGTAAATGACATCACATAAGTCCTTTTAAATGTAAACGGATATGCAAAAATATCTTACTTAATAAAACTGCTATGCATAATAAATGTGCAAAGGCAATAATTTAAAAGTATTTTTACCTAACACATACACAAAAATAATACAAACAATAATAAAAAAACAAAATATTCTTATATTTTTACATATACATATTTGTAATTACACAATCGCGTGCTAAGCGAAAACCACATTTACAAATTATTGGAGCACAACTTTTTGTCCCACTGGGAATCGAACCAGCGTCCTCCAATTTCGCGCGGGATGCCTATTTATACACATATACACCTAAAACTTGACATGAAGCTCTTAGACGCTAAAAATACAAGTGCTAGCTAATGCAATGCTAGGCGATAACTTGATAGCCAGACAAGCATGCAAAATACCCTACCAATACACAAAAGCTTACTTTAAAAAAGCCTGGAACATTCCCTCAGAGTCACATGTACAATGTAACAAGCGGCATTAATATGTGACAACGTTTAACTCGCTGTCAACCACCTTTTCAATCAATTAGTCCGCTCGATTGATAGAAATTGCACAATTGACGGTCACTTTGATCAATCTTGTTGTGTGGTATAAGTTATGAGCTTTTAAACAATAATATAATTTTTTGTTGAACATAAAGTGACAACGTAGTGGTGAATTACCTGTGTAAATTTCCCAAACAATTCTAAGTAAACTCCGCTCAGAAAATCTAATTATCTAAGCCTAATATTAAAAAAGAAACTGTAAAACTGATCGTGACTGAGTCTTACTTAGTTACTTACACAACAAAAGTGAATCAATTAACCAATACATAATAAGCTCTATATTTTGTTGAATGTAGATGTTATTGAACATTGTTGCTAAGGCAAAATAATATAAAGCTAAATAATATAAACACCTCATGCTTGACGTTTGTGGTTACTACTGACAAAAAACAGGCGAAGGGCGAACTGGGCCTCGCTTTCTTAGCGTCTCATATCGCAACAGCCCGTAAAAATAATGTTTGTTGCTTGTAATTACAGCTTCAAAACTCAACTCGTTGTAAATCAGCATTATCAGAATTAGTTTGTTATATTAAAGATACGATACCATATTATACCGAAATTTAAGATTAGCAGGTTGGTTTGTTTTTTAAAATATAACCCCATACCAAAAAGGTATCTTCAGTCTGCTAAATGAGATTTAGGCGATGACATAATATAACATCCCACTTTTTAGGATGCAAAAAAGTATTGAAACCTTTTCATGTAGTCTCCTGAAAGACAATGTGGGTAAGTTCTTGAATATCTAGTTCAATGTTATGTTTACACCAAATATCTACATACAGGTTTGTTACATTTTCCATTTACGAAATAGAGATCCGTGATATACGAACGGACGGACTGAGTACTGACAGATGAATGAGTCTTATTATTAGAGCTCCGTCCGATGGACGTCGTTGCTTACGAGCGCTTCAAAATCGTGTAGTGCTGTTATAAAATAGATTTTCTTCAGCCTTTTGGTACTGGACGTCAGTCCTCAGGCAATGACCATTAATACCACTGACTTGGCGTTTTGTTATCTCTAGACGCTTGTACCTTAGACCACCAGAACAGCAGCACTCGGCAAATTAAGAGTATGAAGAAACATGACAAATTAATTGAATCATTGCTATAAGGCCAATAGTTTTAGTTCCTTCGTCTAATACTAGTTCAGGCGCACGGCTTCGCTCGCCTTGTTCTTAAGAAAACGAACATGATGCACAGAATACACTAACATTGAAATCTATCGCGAGTTTTATCCATATTAACTTATTAGGAATATGATAGGGCCCGCGTTATATTTACCGGAAAGATTCCGGTACTAACGTAATAGAACGCGGCGTTCTAAAGGTTTCATCTGATGTAAAGTGATGATGAGGTGCACAATGCAGGATGCGAGATGCACACGCACTTAGATGACTATATTGCATATTAGTCTGCATCTTGATCTTAATTACAAAAAATGTATAGTGCTGGCTTGCTGGCGAGGCTGCTTGGATGATGACCATTAATTTTCATTAATTTAGTTTTCCCAAAAAAATATTTAAAATATTTGTAACCATCGGATTCGCTCACCGAAGGATCCAGAATTCAATAAATACTTAGGTATATTGTGTGCTGACTGTTGGTAAGTAACAATTATTGTATGATTGTATCAAACATTCTTATTTTTTCATTCACTTATCAATATTAAATTAACACTAGTACCTACTTACGACTAGTGCTCGGTTGGAAATAACGATTTTTTTCGGTTTTACTTCATTGTGTGTATTAAAATCTTACCAAGTTTGTAGGTACCTATAGTGCTTTTATATTATCATTTCTACGAAAGAGGAAAATCTAAAATATAGGTACGTTGAAACAAAAACACGTTTCTTGTATGGTGATTCCTCTTATTTCTTCGTGGTTAAGATGGCGATAAAAGATATACTTACTAATAAATCACCGTAAATATCGAACTTTTAATACTTATTTGTTAGGCAAGGGGGCAAGTATATACTTAAAGATAGTTGTAATTTCTATTTTGAATAAATAAATAAATATTGTAACCTTAGAAAGCGAAGGAATCTAGGATTGAACCAAAGTAGGTGTAACGAAGGTTTCAAAGTTGTGAGATGCAAATAACTTTGGTGCCGAGCGCATCACTCGATCTTTCACCTCACTCCAGCGAGAAAGAAAATCGGCTCAAATAATACATACGTATACGTAAATTAAAAGTATAATTACTAAATTAGGAATATTTCAAGTAAATTATTTTTTCTGGAACTCTTATAGAGGTACGAGTATATCTAATTTTAAAAAAAACCTGTTGAAAAATATTTATTGCCGCACACTTCGCGGCTTAAGGCTAGTGTCTTCGTAGTATGTACTTTACATATAATCGTAGTTTCGTCATTCTTAAGACTGACTGGGCTTTCTTAACTGGGCTGTTCGCTTGAGTGTCATAAGAGCAAAAAAATCAACATGTAACTACGCACGGCGTTGTTAGAAGAGTGTAGTAGCTTAAAACACATACTAATATTGTGACAAGTGTTGCTGCACATTGGGAGCACAATCTAGCACTCCAAGTCCAAGTGATTTTCAAGAGAAAGTTGGCCTTAGGTAGACGCCGGCCATAAAACCAAAGCTAAGACTTTTACGTATATTTATATTTTTAGACATTTTGCACCAACGTCATATGCCTGGGATAAGTGGGATGATTGTAATTTCTATATACACTATTCAAATTAAAGACTATACAAAAATATTTCAGTGGATCCCAAACAAACGTACAATCAAGCACACCTTTCATGACATCAATATGATTTGACATTGGTTCTTGACCGACTGATATCCATCTCGACAGAGTCGTAGGCTGACACCTCCTGACCTTGCCGGGGACTGGATTAGAAGCCGGTGAGGCCTGTTCGTGATGCAACACACTATTGTAGTTTTGTTTTATTTTTTTATTATAAGCTAGTCGCGGATTCGTGGACTTAGCGATTCTTAAATTTACAGGAAAAAGTACGTGATTACAGGTTTCTTAAACTTAAAGTTTTTCTAGTTTCACTTTGTTGTCGTACATCATTATTTCTCAAAGGTAATAAAAATCTCAAAGATAATAAAAGTATGTATGGACTGTAGCTGAAAAGTGTAAGGAGCCAGTGACAGCCATTAACTTTGCTAGTTCCACAAAGACCCCACAGGACAGGAGCAGTTATATATTTACTTACATTAAAACTGACACAATATTTATCGATTTTCTAAATTTTCAGAGAAAACCTAAAATTGAAAAAAAAATATTTTCTCAACAATTATTATTTGGCGAAAAAACACCGATAATTTGGAAGAGTTAAGGAATTTTAAGAAAAACTGCTCATTTTTAACCTATTTAGTATATATACAAGTATACATTTGTCTGTGTGGCTTTTTACTCCGTTATACCTGAATGGATTTTGATCAAAATGTTGATAATTTGATGCAAGATTATGCAGGCTGGAGTATAATTTATGTAAACAAATATATTTAGTTTATTACGTAGTATGTAACACATTGTTAAAAGACTGTTTAAAAGAATGGCCCCGTGGTTCTTGCCCGTTCTTCTCGCAGTGGCTCTATACATTTTTATTTTACTGAACGTGGCAGTACATTGTAGAATATTTCAATATTAAAATTTGTAATTGAACTTGTTAAGAGCGTCGTAGAGTGTAGACGCCTAAATGGAATAAATGATTTTGACTTTGACTTTTTTAAATTTTTGCCTTCTAATTTTTGTACATAATTTAAATTGTAATGTTGACATTGTATTTTAGGAATGGTATTTAATTGTTATTATTGTGTAACATCTAATTTTTGTATGTCATTTATTGTAATTATTATTTTGAATTTGAACTTTTGTCTGATTATGTAATGTGCGAAGTAAATGTAACTGGACATCGTTTTAATGTCAATAAATAAATAAATAACATTTGTGATTTTTTTTACCGAGGAACGATATACCTATAATATAATAGAATTTCACTGATAATAGGGTATGGACGTTATGATGTTGTAAGCGACGATTTTATTTATTTATTAATAACAATAGTTTACTGAAAGTATTAAACCAAAGTCCTTACTATTTTAGATTCAAAAATTGAGCTTTAAACACATCTGCGATGGTCCGTATCGTGAAATTTGTAATCAAAAAACACATCCACATCCTGGATCTGCGTGGAAGGCGCGTTGTGTAGCCTCCAAGCGATCATGTATATATACTAAATATAATATTGCTAATGTAAAATAGTAAAATTATTCATTCTCTTCAAATGACATCCTTGATACATATCTCTTGATCTTTGGGTGGAACCAGATTAAATCGAATTCTTTGAATCTAGTTGGTGATGCAAGATATTTCTAGTTTGATATTAAATTTTATTACGTTTTTTAAATATTTAATCAGGTGATATAAAACAAGTTTTGCTTATATCCTTAAGTAAAACTTGTTTTATCACAGTTTCAAATGTTATGTTCTTTTTATCTTTTAATTAATTAATTTATGACTCTGAAACCGTTATATTATTGGTTAGGTATTGAACTGTGTAAAGTCTGTATTAGCTCTTCAGCCTAGACTCCAGCCATATACCTCCTCGAAGAATTAATATTGATAATAACTTACATGTTCTTAAGATGGTTGGTTTCCCTTTCCCTTTTTATTTAATTTTCTTTATACCTTTTTTATGCTATCGAGATGGAACAAGAAAGAGGCCCACCTGGTGATAGGCAGAAAGCTCTGCCTATAACAGAGGCAGTTGGTCACAAGTGGCGAACTACACTGCGCCCAATCACCTTGAGACATAAAGTATGCGCCTATAATTTCACCGGCCTCCACACCCTTGAAACCGGAACACAGTAATATGAACATTACTGCAGGGTGGCAGAAATATATATGATAGCAGTACTACCCCAGACAAACTTACACAAAGAGTTCTACTCCTATTAAAACCCATAACTTATTTTATCATATAACATCTAAAAGCTCGTCTCAAGTCGCAAGCTACCATGTACGCTTTGATTGCCCTAAAGTAAGCGGATATTCAAAAACCCACGAGAGCGTTCATAGGATGTTTTCAGGTTGTCTTGTGAGTTGTTAGCAATACACATAAATCTTTCATATATTCTTATGTTGTTCGTAGTGTTGTTAGTAATGTCCATATTGCATCGATCCTAAGTATATGAGTCACTCGATTAAGTAAGGACAATGATGAATTAAAAAGGACTTATAATTAAAAATCTGGTAAACCAAAAATCTATTCAAAAGTCAATCTTGGTAGTTACAACAGTTAAAAATATTAAAGACCACTTAATTTTTGAGTCATCGTTCCTCCAAGAATTTCATTACTCCACGTCAGCCACATCATGTAAGCCCACCGGTATAAGACCATAATAAAAACCATAATTAATATATCAAAATCAAAGATTCAAAGTAAACATGCGTGACGCGCGTGCAGTTAAGGCCACCTCGGCTAGCAATGACCCGTTTCGCCATATACAGCGTGTTGCGAAACCTGCCGAGTCACAGTGTATGTACGATACAGTAGCTCAGGTCCCGAACAGATGTTCTGTGGCCAAGGTTACGGCCTACGAAGGAGGCTGGAAAATTTTGAGGTGGTTTGTGCAGGAAGTCGTGTGAAATGTCAGGAAAGGTCTGCGGGGCTTGGCTGCTTTTTGCTTTATAATTACTCCGGTAAGTTACTTAAGTGAGTAATGTTTTTGAGCAATACATAATAAGCTTTTTATTTATTTATTATTAATAGGCTAGCCTTGACTACAATGTAACCTAATGGAAAGTTTTTTTATTAATATCTGACTAGCTAGCATTTGACCACTATCTCACCTGATGCTAAGTGATGATGAAGTCGAAGATATTGTTTAGGCTAACCTAGAATTACTGGTTCTCAAGTACAGCTACCGCAACACACGCCGTTAGGTGCTTTGCGACATTCTACTTAAGGGTATTATAATTCGCAAAATGCTCTACCTCGCAAAAAATGACGTGGAGGTGATCATGTGGTCCAAAATAGTAAACATGCTCATCCTAGAACGGAAATTGGCTTCTAAAGACAGCTGCTGGAACGGGTGGTAGTCCAGTCAGGCATTTGGTCGCTCAATCAAATTATTTCATCAATCAAATCATTTCGCAGGTTAGTGCATCATGCAGAGTATAGCAAAGCTTTTTGTTACACAAAATATTGCATTATATTTAATTCGATAAGGGTTTGTTTGTTTAGGGAGGACATAGATGCTGGCTACCGCCTGTGCGGTCGTCCAGCTCCACCGGGTTTTGGGCGAGGGCCTGGCCCTACAATAGCCCGGGAGGGAGAAGTGCCGAAGGCACTTCTCCCGAGACGGGCGTAGAAGGCGAAAAGCGCTTTCTACCTCCGTCTCCTGCGGACGCCGAAAACGTGCCGCTACTATAGGAGGGGTTGACAGCGAGCTCAAGGGCACCACTGTGGTTCGGACCTCGGCTTGTCTCGCTGTCGAGAGACATGGGGGGGATCGGAGCAAAATGCCTCTGTGCAACTGCAGTGTTGCACAATTGGGCCCTACTGAATAATACTCTTTGACTATTTGGAGAGCAATTTATCGTGACCTTGTTTTTGCCTCGAGCTCGCCGGCGGGCTCGGTGTTTGATTGTGTGACCTCTAATTACCTCACACCTGGGGATTTTACCTCGACGACTTGCGGATAACGCTAAAGCTGCCAATGTAATGGCTGCGATGGGGTCATCCGGGTCGTCTAATACCTGCCGTGGTCGGCGACGGGGGGGTTTGAAGAATGGGATAGAAGAGGCAGTCGAGTAGTTCGATGCCTGGACAACCAATGGGTTCGGGTGGTGGGGCGCTCGATCAAAGTATCGGCGGGCGCAGTCCTTATTGAACTGCGCTAAAGAGGGAAGGTTTAAGTCGCAATGCAACTCGGTGTTCCGGATATACCACGGGGCGCCGGTTGCATTACGAAGAAAACGGTTTTGGATGACTTGAAGTTTATGAAGGTGGGCCTCACTAGCATGACTAAACACTACTGATGCGTAAGTCATGATGGGGCGGATGCAGGCAGTGTAAAGTGTCTTCTTATTACTAAGAGACATTTTACTCTCTTTGCGAATTAGGGGACCAAGGCGACCCATTACGAAGGCCGCTCTGTTACGGACGGTTGTTATGTGATCGTTAAAGGTGAGATGACGATCAAGGGTGATTCCGAGGTATTTTGTTCTAGGAACCCAGGGAATGGGTTCGTCGAATAAAATAAGCGGTTTCGGGTAAGGGGAGCGTGTCTTCTCAGTAAAGCACATAGCTGTGCTTTTGGCTGGGTTGACCGCGATGCGCCATTTTCGGAACCAGTCACCGATCTCGGTGACGGCCCGTTGAATGACGAAATAGGACTGTCTGTTGATATGCCACCCAGTGGTGTAAATGGCGGTATCGTCCGCATATTGGGCTAGGAATACTTTGGGCTGAGAGCGTGGGATGTCACTGGTATACAGTGCAAAGAGAATAGGTGATAGCACGGAGCCCTGAGGGACTCCGGCTCTGACTGGGTGGGGGGAGGAGAGGGTGCCTTCCACGCGATAGCGAAAGCTTCTGGCTTTAAGGAAGTCTTGTAGGATGAGCACAAGCCGTTCTGGCACGCCAAATTGGTATAGCTTGTAGATCAAGCCATTGTGCCAGACTTTGTCAAAAGCTTTCGCTACGTCGAGGAAGACTGCTAGCGTAGTCTGGGGTTTGGGGTACTTATTGAAGCCCTCAATGATGTGCTCCGTGAGGCGGTGCACCTGTTGGACGCATGAGTGTCCGGGTCTGAAGCCAAACTGCTCATCTGGGATAAGGTGGTGTTCCTTAGCATGGGACTGGAGACGGTTTGCAAGTAACCGCTCGTAAAGTTTGCCTAAGGCACTGAGGAGGCTGATGGGGCGGTAGCTGGTGGGGTCAGATGAGCTTTTGCCTGGTTTGTGAATGCCAATGATATTTGCACATTTCCAGGTGTCTGGGAATAAGCAGTGGCTCATAGCAGCATTGAAGATGCTGACTAAGAGATGGATGAGAGGAGGAGAGAGGGTTTTAAGAACCCTGTTGGAGATGCCATCGGCACCGGGGGACTTGCGCGGTCAGAGGGCCTTGATCAGTCTCTCCACCTCAGCGTAAGTCGCTAAGGTGATTGGTGGGAGTTCAGAGGTGACCACAGAGCTTTTACGTTCGACTTCCGCATCCACCGAATCGAGGTGAGCTTGGTCAACGTGATCTACGTTAGGGGAACACTGAGCCTCTAGGCTATCAGCTAGGCACTCAGCTTTGTCTTCGTCAAAGAACGCTGGGACTAGTGGGACTGGTCTGTATAAGGGAGGCATGTCGTTGTGGTTACTTCCTTTCAAACCTCGCGCCAAGTCCCAGTAAGCATGGTGGCTTGGCACGAGGTTTGAAAGTTTATCGCCCCATTGTTGATCACGCAACTCAGACATGCGACTTTGAACCATGCGTTCAAAGTGGCGTTTCTTAGTTTTGTTCTCTTTACTGGGGTAAGAGTCGTAATGTCGGGTCACTGCTTTACTCTCCGTCACCAATCGTCTCACATCCGCTGGAATGACAAGGCGCCGGTCGTCCGGCACTATGACCTCCTTTGCGGATGCACCTACTACGGTGGAGAGGTGATTGGTGAACGAATCGATCGCAAGGGTTACGTCATCTTTTGTCAGGATGTCGTCAGGGATCTTGTCTAGGTCTGGTGAACTGATAGCCTTTAGGGCATCGCCTACTTGCTTCCAGTTCACTATCGTCTTAGTGGGGCGGGGGAGGTCAGTCGTTGGGTCGGGACCTAGTCGCAGTATAATGGGTCGGTGGTCAGAGTGAAGCTCGTGAACCACTTCTATGGAGCGTAACCGGAGTGTTACGCCTCTGAATAGTGCCATGTCAAGCAAGTCAGATCGGTGGTCTTCCATATAAGGGTAGTGAGTGGGCTCAGTGGGCGCAATTATGTCAAAGTTAAGTTCTGCGATTAGGTTTTCAAGTGCAATACCTCTGGGATTGTTGACGTTACAATTCCATAGGATGTGCTTACTGTTGAAGTCGCCAATCAGAATGACGGCGCTTCCTAATGAGAATAGGGCTTCTAAGTCAGCTCGGACGATCGGCTTTTTGCAAGCTTGGTAACAGGATGCTATGACTATAGGTTGATGACCAGTCATAGCTAGGAGGCAACAAGATGCTTCCATATTAACAAGAGTCGGGGTAGGTAGGGGAATGCAGTGCAGGGACCTTTTGTAATAGATAAGAGTGCCTCCCCCACGGGAGTTCACTCTATCATCACGTACCGTTCTGTAATTGGCAAACCTAGGGTTCGCCTTCCCCGGTTTTAGAAAGGTTTCCTGCACGCATATGATATCGATAAGGTGGGTACAACAAAAGTCGTGGACGAGGTCACGTTGTCTGAAGAGGCCGTCAGCGTTAAATGACGCTAACGAAACTGAGTACGGTTTCGTGCGTTCGGTTGTACTACCCATAATGGTTGTACTGGGGAGGGGCCTGGGGAACGAAGCGCTTAAGGGCGCTAAGTAAATTCGCGTGTTCCAATGTATATTGGATCACGTCCGCTGGGGATTGAGCGAAGTGCATCTTGTGCGCTAGCTCGCGGACTTCGTTGATGTCAATAGACATCGCCAGGTCGCTGACTAGTTTGATGTCCTCTTGAAGAGAGGCATCCATCAGCGGCATGGGTGGGGCTTGTGGCCGAGGAATGGCGCGGGGAGGAGGGGCGCGAACGGAGTTGGCAACGGGTGCCGGGAGCGCGGGGCGAGCCGGGGCCGGTGCGCGGGCAGGGGCCGGGGCGTGGGCGGGAGCGGGTGCGGGCGCGCGGGCCGGGGCGCGGGCGGGAGTGATGGTCTTTACCATACTGGGTGGTTTAGACCATGCGTTACGGGCGGGGAGCGGCGCGGGTATTACCTGTGAAGCAGGTATTACCGACAGCTTAGGGCTGACCCGTTGGTAACGGTCATGTGAGGGACGGGTCGGCCTATGCCTTGCCACCCTGTGGTTTATGCGTGGTGCTTTTGGGCAGCCGCGGTAATTCGCGGTATGTCCTTGAGCACCGCATAGAACGCAGCTGGGTGGGTCCGGCGAGTCCCGAGTGCGAGTGCACGCCGCTGTCGCGTGATCGCCTAGGCACTTGACGCACCTAGCGCGAGCGAAACAGAAGCGGGAGGCGTGACCGTATAATTGGCAGTTGTGACACTGCGAGGGACTTCCATTTTTAAATGGGGCTTGTACGTCTAACCCAGAGACGCCGCAGACCTTTTTTAAATTAAAAATGGCCTTGCCCTCTGGTGTACGGTCTAGTACTACGAGTACTAGGTCATATGGACTGCGGTCCTTCCCGCTGTACATGCGGTGAACCGCATGCACTGGGAAGTCTTGTGCTTTAAGGTCGTCACATACCGCATCGGTATGTATCTCCTTAGGCACACCGCGAATCACAACGCGAAGGACTTTCTCCTCTTCGAGCGCATAAGTGTGAAAACTTATGCTCTCTTTACGGAGGAGCTTTGTTAGCGCTCTGTGGTCGCTACTAGTGGGCACTTGGACTTTAATGCCCTGCTGCGTGGAGCGGGCATTAGTATAATGGATCCCACGATCCGAAACTAAGCGGGACAGCATGTTCCATTTGCTTTTGTCCTGAATGAACAAAGGCGGAGGCGGTTTTTCGCGACGTGCGCTCGCGTCCTGAGGGGACGCGGCGGTTGAAACCGGAGCGGAGGGAGGAGACGCGGGGCGCGGGGCGGGGGTCGGTTTTTTGCCGGAGGCGGGGGCCTTTGCGGGTGCCTTGGCGGGAGGGGCGGAAGTGGCGCAACTAGCGGCTTTGGGCGCGCGCTTGCGTTTGCGATCTACGACGGTGTAACCGTCGTTATCGGAATCAGAGTCCGTGCGTGAGGCGCCGGCCTGATCTACCTCCATGTCCGTTTCGGATTCCGAAACGGTCTCGACAATGGCGAAGGAGGGACGGGTACTCGCTGACCTCCCGATCGGTGAGCGAGAGCGAGACCGTTCACGGGGAGGGGCTGCCACCGTGCGTCTATTGTCGGGCCCGGGAGCGGGCGAAGTAGGACTATCCTCTGAATAGGATCGGGTCAAGGGAGGAACGCTGGCCTCCGGGTTTGAAGTCCCGGAGGGAGCGATGAGAGTGTCCGTGAGGCGGGCATTCTCTTCCTCTTCAAGGAGTTGCATATGTGCAACGTATAGATCGGGGTGGCGGAGGGCGAAGGTCTGAAGGACCTGCACCTCACCGTTAGAGGGACGGGACTGTATCCTGAGGGGAATACTCAGGACGCCCTATCAAGGGTTTGAATTCCCTCACACACCTTGTGAGCTCACTGTGTGAGAGGGAGTGTGTACCTAGGGTGTGCCCTAGTTGTGTACCCTCTCCGAGCTTTTTTCTCGGCGGAGAGGGGTGCTCCTAAGCGCTACTCCGGGGTTGACTAGGGGCGACCCCAAGGCCAGTAATCCCGGAGCCCAGCTTGCTTCGGCTGACCCGTGAAGCGGGAAAGGCCACGGTGCAAGGTTAAACCAAAACAACAACAGTGGCCGTTGTCACCGTAGGGTGTCACACTGCGACCGCAGCAAATGGCGGATTTGATCGTTCAGACGGGTTTGGCTGACGCTACCCCACGCCTGAACGACGTCGCTTAACAGCACAAAGTGTGTTGTTACGCGACTGTTACTATGTTGTGTCGGGTAGTAAAGTGGTGAAATGCGCACCGAAAAGTGCGGTCAAAACAAGACCACCAGCCCGATATGATGTTGTTCGTCCGAAACAAGGGACTTGGGTAGGTGGTAATGCCTGACGTCTTAGAGCGCCTCTGCGCGCCGGCACGGCGAGCTCGTAGCTCACGTTGCACGGCGGACGGTGGATGCTCAGCTTCTGCACAGAAAACAAAACTTCGTCAGGACTGCGTATTCCAAGGCACTGGTCTGCAACTAGCGTCGGAACGATGACCCGAGTGAGACGGCAATAGTGCGGGGACTATTGCGGTCTCACTGGGAGATACTGGCGGAGCTGTAGACAGGTGTGCACGGCGTGGCGGCACAGGTCGGAATGTCGATAAGGGTTGCCAGACGTCCGGGAAATCCGGGATAGTCCTGGAATAGTATGTCTTGTCCCATGTCTAGTAATTTCGCTCTACCCTCCCAGAATTCACTAGTTGTAGGTTTTTTACATACCTACCGATAATATGCTATGCACGGTGCATGCCCCCCATGTGTGATTTCAAAGTTAAAATACCTATATATAAGGTTACAGACTTCTTTAATGTTAATGTAAAGTTTCAAAATTGGTTAAGCCTTAAAGAGTGGCTCAATTATGTTTAAAGTGCAATTTTATGTTACTACAATCATTACCTAATTTAGGTAACATATACAAACATATTTACTATATATATTATATGTATAGTATTGTAGATATAATTATCAATATTAATAAGTACATTATACACCGCCATCACATGTAAAAACTTGCTCCTCTCCATTCAAAGGTTGTCTGGAAGAGATCGCTTTGAGCGATAAGGCCGCCTATTGTGCACTATTATATGCGAAATATATTGTAATTTTGGTTTAGTTTAAGGTGTTCAATAAAGAGTTTATCTATCTATCTATCTATCATATTTTTTTTCCAGTCAATAAGTATGTGTTACAATATTTATTTTGCTAGGTACAAAACCTCTAAATTTAACTAATATTTATACAAAGTAGATTCATTTAGATTTGAACTTGAGGTCAAAGTACCAAATCCCTTTCGATCCCCATAAAGTCCAGGAATTAGTATAACTTGATCTGGCAATCCTTATTTCGATGGAATTATTATCAAATTCTGAAATTTGTGTACGTTTTTTGTTTAAATTTGAAATGCCAGTGCCGAAGTAAATGGCAATAACCTGTATAATTTTTGTTATCACCTATGTTCATTAAATTTATTACAATAAGGATCCGTTTCAGAATGTCCTAATAAAGCTTCGGGTTGTTATGTTAGCAACACATAAAATAACTGAATGATAAAAATGACAGTTAACATGCAGTGCGTTTCAAGCTTTAACCGAAGGCTAGGCTAAATCGATGACTGTGAAACGCAAAGATAGTAGTAACAAAGATGCTGGCATATTTTATGTGAAATATGACGATGGTAAACCATGTTTACCCAACATTAGCATGACACTGAAATTGTATGCGAAACGGCTTTCCACGCAGTTTTTTTTGCAAGTTCTGCAACTGTTAGGGTTAGAAGTGGTGCTTATCATCAGGTGGAGGACTTGCCCTTACCGTCAAGGGGCATAATTATTGTAATTGATGCAACGGCTACACTTCCAGGTGCAAATAAAGTGCAATTGTAGTCGTTGAAACTTTTACTAATTACAAAGAGAAAAAAAATAGAAAAAAAACATCACTTAGTAAATATTTAAAAAATATGTAGTAGAAAAAAAAACAGAGCTGTATTTTGAGGAACAATTTTACAGTGAAACTATGAAGCAAAATGATTTCGAAACATGTTTCGTGAACAACAAAACTATCTGACTCTACTAAAACTAATTATATTCTGTAAAGATTTACTGTATTAGAGTTTTATTGTATTCTTTCAGTACTTTAAAGTTTTCCAGTTATGAAGAATTTCAGCATAACTATATATAACTCATTACCTATCCTATATCCTATTTCTCTGTAAGTGAATTATAAATTCTTTTGAGAAATAAATGATTTAAACCGTAAACCGTATCTATTGAGTTTCAATTAAAACAAAAATGACAGAAATAAACATTCCTCAGTGTTTCGTTGTAACTTGACTCACGTCCGAATTCATTCATCAAACGTCTACCTTAACTCTCATTCTTAGTACACCATCATCGCAAGTGGGTGTTATGACAACTATAAACAAATAATTACTCCGAATTGCCCTTGGCCTAAACTAACTTAAATTATGACGTGAACTGTACCTACATGCGTCTGTGAGGGAGAATTCTACTGTTACACTTAGTTTATTTATGGCGTCATAAATGATAGTTCGACTTTGTTCTGTGGAATTATTAGTGATGTACTTATGTAGTTGTAAGTAAGAATGCAACTGATAATCGTTCGCTCGCTAATTCTTCGTCTATTTGGTACGGAGAGATTATTTGGGATAAATTGAATGTAGATTGTTTTTTTTTATTGCACAAACAATCAACGGTGTACATAGGTGAACAGGCGAAATTAAGACTAGAAAGAGTTTTCTTACTTTAAACTTTACTATAATATATTTAATAATGTAAAGCGATTGGGTTGATAAACTAATACAGAATATTGAAATTATATTAGATAGGGCCGTTTGAGCAGTATTTAGTTTGATGGGTACCTACTTATAATATGTTATCAATTAAGAAATACGCTTGAACATAATATTATAAGATTTAAAAATTTATGATATCAATATACGTCTAGCAAAAAGTATTTTAACGGACTTCAAAAAACGGAAGTGTTTCTCAATTCGTCTGTTTTTTTTACCACAGAACATTTGAATTGGTGAACCTATTTTGATAAAAAAATTATTTGAAAGCTGATGCTTGTCGTTTGATCCCATTTAAATTTCATAATAATTGGTCAAGCTGTTTTTGAGTTACACTCCAATAACTTATTTTCCTATCTTGATGATAAAGTCGTTGACAATGAATGACAATCGATCTCGTAAGTAGCAAGGGTCACTAAAGAGTGAAACATTTTTTTTAACAAATAATTAACCGATTTTTACACTCAAAAGTGGGTAATAACTATTTTTTTTATTTTAATTTACTATTATCATTCATACAATAATCAAATTCAGAACATGTTAGAAGGCCAGCAGTCTGCACGACATTGCATTCATCGCTTGAAATGTAAGATGTAAATCACACAGTCATTAAAAGTTAATAATGGGTAAAATAGTAGAATTGGAACATTGTACATGTTTAACGCAAATTATTATGATTGTGCTCATTTATGTTTTGGATTTGTATATTACAGTGAACTGATAAAAATGTTTGAGGTAAAGAATTGTTTATATACGAGGTAACGGTAGCAAGGTTATGAGTTCAAGGTCGGTAAAAATGAACTTAAGCACGTACTTAGTTGAAGACAATATTGTGATTTCGCAAACATTTAATTAATTTTCAATAATAGTACTAGAGGTGTCGTCGCCATTCTGATCTTTTCTATTCTATTATGGGGTCAGTACAACATTCGTATATTTTATCTTTTTCTGTTCTGTTGCTCGTCATCAGCTCTTCACGGAAGACTAAATGATAGCCTTCCCCTGACGTTTCTCTCTTTAGACTAAGTAATTTGGCAAGTAATAATAACAAAATTTTTTAAAATATTTCAAGAAAACGACAGAAAAGCTTAATTTTTCTGTCAAGACAACGTGACGTCACAAACACCACGCAGCCAAACCGGAATAATTTTAGACGCATTTCGATGTACACGAAGCATTTTCAGGAGGTCTTGACTCTACGAGCGCACGATCATTCTAGATCGTGTAGATGATTTCTCGATCGTTCGCAAGACCTCCTGAAAATGCTTCGTGTAGATCGAAACGCGTCTAAAATTATTCCGGTTTGGCTGCGTGGTGTTTGTGGATGTCAGCTGCCGCCAAGCTCCAAACGGGGATGTTCAAACAAAAAAGTATCGATATTTTTTTCTATATAATATATCGTAGTGTTGTATCGATACCTTGCGATATATCGGAGAAACATATCGATATTTTCGATATATCGTAAAAATGTTTTTCTTGTATGTAACTAGTCTATAATATTAAATATTTGACAGGTTGATATAAGTAAAAACAGCTAGGGTAAAGAAACAAATCAACTTTATTTATTTTTAATTCCCAATATACTTTTCTCTAGACCTAGCATAAAAAAAATAGGCTTGCATAAAAAAATGCCTTCACGAAAGTTTTGTTTACATAAAAACCTTCGAAACTGCGAAGGCTAATTATTCACAATTCGTGGTTTTATGTTTTTTTTTTACTTAAGTTGCCAACCATAAATCAGTATCTAATTATTTATTAATTTATATTGATACACAAAACAGAATACAACACATATGATATAGGTTAAAATGTACGACCTGGACTATAAGTATTTCTAAATATGTGTACATGTACACATTATGATCAGCATAATTAGCTTAGCAGTATGCACTTATATTATACTGTTAAAAGTTAATCGAAAAAGATAAAATTAAAGTGGTGTTAGCAACGTTTACGATCAGTTTGCCATAAAAAACAAACTTTGCCAACATCCCTTTTGAAAATGTAAAGATTTTGGTCAAATATGTCAAGTGAGGTATGGTGTTGTATCGGTTGAATAATATCGATCGATGTATCGATATACATATCGATACTAGGTTATTCGATAATATCGGGTGGAAGCGATACATCGTGTTCATATATTTTTTGTAATATCGATATGTATCGTGCACTCCTACTAACGGTGTGTTCCGGCAGCTGTCCTGTCCGAGAGCCAGAAAAATTACAGGCACATGAGACCTAACAACTGTATGTCTCAGTGTGACTGGCGCAGTACAATTCGTGACATGACGAAATGCATCTGTGATTCACAATCACATGAAAAATAGGTGTGAAATGAGTAACTATTTAATCAGCTGCACATTAAACATAAAATACTTTTGAAATGTATCAATAAGTTGTACAAACAGAGTCTCTGACCGAACTGCAACTGGTTTTTGTGCAACAACTGTCATTTGATTTGTATGATTTACTTATTCAGAATTCGATCAAATTCCACTGCTTCTGTGAGGCAATTCGTTAAATGATAGCAAACGATAACGTTTTAGATTTATACATCCGGTTGTATATACTTAGTGATTGCGTAAAAATAACTTGGATTCCAATAAAGTTGTGAGACTTCAAAGTCAGTGTTTTTGGGCGTAAATGGAAGATATCAACAGTTGGCTGCTCCATCTTCACCTTCTATTTTCCAACGATAGAATCGAAATAAGAACAAAGAATCAAAGCCTAGTTCCTTTTTAATCTGTGGTCTAGTGAAGAAACAAACCGCGTTGAAAGTTGTACGAACAAACATTTTTCAACTTACATATATCGGCTAGTAAATTACTCGTATCAAACTTATGTATATTAAAGAACAATTTTGGACTTAATCACGCTTTAACCATGGAGATGCTACTTTAACATGAAAATGAAACCTTGTTTTTAAACTGTCACGGTCATTAACAGTATAATTATTATAACCAACGGGATATTTACCTTGTTTTTGGTTAGTTTTGAGCTCTCGATATTGCGGCACTGTTGCAAGCGCCATGATCACGAGTAAACTGAAGTCTATGCGGTAGGCACTAAGAGCAGAAGAACCGGTCTACCCTCTTTCTAGTACGTTTTTTCGGCAAGGCGATAATATTATTGTCATTGTCACTCACACCACTATTCAAATTTCGACATGCAAAACTAACGATATCAGGTCGTGAACTATTTGCAACATTTCTTCGGCTCTGGCATAGGTTAACCACTGGATTCCATGTTCTCGACAGTTGAAACCATCTTCCCTATTGAAATTTCGATACTTCGTTATTTCAATCGCTTCTCTTTCCATTCTCGGTATGTAGTGGCGTTCTGTCGAGAGTACCTGTGGGTTGTGTAACTCAATCCAGTGGTTAGAACCAGACTCGAAATATCGAGAGCTCAAAAACAACAAAAAACACGGTAAATATCCCGTTGGTATACTTAACGATTGTCTCAGTTCTATTTATATTGTATTTCTAAAGAGCCCTAGCTCTTGCGCGATTGCATTTTGTCCAGAATATTATGGACTATACCAACATCTCGCGACAAAACTGCTTTTAACTAAAGTACCTAGTTGTTTTTTGTTTTAATTTTTTTAACTAAACTAGCTTCGAAGCGCTCGTGTGTAGCTTACATAGCAATTTTTAACCGATCAACTAAGTTAATCAACGTCCAGTCTCGTCGTATATTATGTTCTTTACATTGTATACATATATTTCGGAGAAAAGTAATATAACTACGTATAAGTAATATGTAAGTAAATATAAAACTACGACCTATTTAAATGCAGAATGGTTCCCCTAAATGAATGTCAAAGTTCTTAGTAATACAAATATAAACTTTATATTTAGTCATAATTTCAGACGTGGGTATTGTTGTGTGAGTCAGCAGGCTTCTTCGAGTGCTTCAGAAGTAGGTACCTATTATTTGAGCGCCATATGGCTTTACTGGATTACTCTTTTGGCCGGCTGAATTGCCGTTGAAATTTAAATATGGTTCAAGGTCAAACTCTTAAGAGTGCGGTTTTTTTTAAATCTATAGTAGATAGGCAAGCCTTTGATAGATATCTTACTTGATAGTATGTGATGATGCGGTCGAAGGTGTTGTTCAGCTAACCTAGAATTACTGGCATTCAAGGTCAGCTGCCGAAACGCACCGTTAGGTACCTGGCGACAGATTTTTCATTTCAACCTTACCACGTTCAAATGGAAAACCTGTTAGCCAATCGCTATACGATTGCATGGCATCCACCGGGACCGACGCGGACGGTTTTACGTGCGCTCTGAAGGACGTGCACGCTCACTAATGCTTCTAGCGGTCACCCATCCAAGTCATGAACGCGGCGGACGTCGCTTAAGTTAGTTGATTGGTGTAGAACAACTAAATAAACTACGCTATGAGCGCTTCAATGTCCCATTAAGTGGTATAATGTCAAAAGTTTCAGAATTGATCCCTCACTTGAGTCGTCACTCAGGCCGGAAGAGTCGGAAGTGTTTTATCTAATAGTTTAATCATCAGATTAAACTGTATAGGTGGTGACGATTAAAACGCCTACAGTCTAAGGTTAAATAGATTATTAGTTAATTCAACGATACGTTCATATATATCTATCGTTAATAGTCGTAATTATAAGAAGTATGAACAGAGAATGATAAATATCACGGGATCATCAGAAATATAATACTTAATAATAACGAGAATAGGGTTGGTATCCAGAGCCGTAGAACGGGTAGGTATGTCATAATTTTTTTTACAAACGAAATTCAAGTTTAAACGACATTTAGCGCCCTGTTAGATCTCAGATATTTAAACGTTAATTAGGACGGATTACACCACCTGCTATTCAATGCAAACGAAAAATATCATGTAAAGGTGAATCGCCCAACAGAGTAGTTGAAATGGGGTATTTCGCACCACGGTGGGACTTAATGTCAACGACAGAGTTGTTTTAATGGGGTGTTTTGCACCCCAGTGGCTTTGGCTATGGACTGGTACATGGTTCGAATCCCGCCGCGGGCTTGAGCTTCACCGCATGGTGGAAGGGCATTTTTGCGAATGCCCTCCTGGCTAGCGACCACCCTCAAGTTGAAAATCTGTCGCCAAGCACCTAATGGTGTGTTCCGGAAGCTATCCTTGAGAGCCAGTAATTCTAGGTTAAACCTGCTATCACCTTCGACCACATCATCACTTACTATCAGGTGAGATTGTGGTCAAAGGCTTACCTATCAGCAATAAAAAAAAATAGTGTTTTCAGAAAGTGTCCTTTGTTACTAAAGAAATATATCTTACCGACGATCCACTTGAGTAGGTTAGTAAGACTACTGCTATAAGTACCGGAAATGGTTGATACCTAATACCGTTATAGGCTAATGAGCCCTTAGGTTTCAGCCAACTACCCAATGGCAAAATGCCCATTTTACCCACCGCATTTATTGAATTGCGATGCGGGTATAAAAAGATATAGTACATACAAAATCTACAAGCTCATCCAATTAATTTATGCCACATTATTGTTTTCCAAGTAATTATTTCTTTTTCTCATGGTCCAAACATATTTTTTTTGCGTTTAATTTGTAAAGATACTTCTATTATTTTTTTTGCTATTCATATTCCGTTGAAGAGAGTATCATGATGTAAAAACAGATGAAATGGGATCGAAAAAAAACGCTTTATAAAAAGACCATAAAGGTTTAATATCAAAGATTTTAATCACAGATGACAGACGTTTAAAATAACAACAACTTAAATAGGACTTACCGAAGTTGTCCCGCTAAAGTGAAACTAGTACTGTCACCGACTTGATTTATATCTCAGTAGAATGCAGCATCCGTCAATCTGTTGGTAAATAAGCATGTTAAGTTAACGAGAGAAAACTCAAATGGTTACTTAGACGTTACTTAGGCAGTGATAGTAGGTTTGCCGTTTGTAAACGAATCGTGGGAAACGCTCATGTACATACGGCATGAATTCTTTCTTTCACGTTTATAGTTCAATAATTACCATCTTAATCATGGTCTTACCCTTGTCGTACTTTTGAAGGGTCGCTTGCAAGGATTTCGTAATTCGTACAGGGTACGTTCCTGCATTCCTTTGGCTAAGGCTAATTTTGCTCTGACCACGGATACACGCCGTTCCAGAACTCCAATCGAGCTTAATTTGTTCCTGGGTAGATTTGATCATGCCCGTTCCGAGCGACCTGTCAGATCGAATTATGCTCTGCCTGTCCAAAATTTTACTACTTTTTGAATCGGCTATAGCAGTGAAATGTGACAGATTTTATAATAAATAATAACTTTTGTACGAATGTTGAAGATTTGTTATGATTAAATTACTATTGCTTAACTACGTAATGAGACCGATTTTAAAAACATACAGAAAATATTTTACCACCTAACAACATCTCTATCAAACTCATATTTTGACAGAAGCTAAAAAGGTTGTTCCAGGAGCATCGAGCTATTCTATCCCAAAGCCTTGCAGCAACGTACCCCTGATGTCATAATAATCACGCACAACATTATCATATCAGGGGATGTCGCATGCGAGCATGGCATGTTTCGCCAGCACGCGATCAAACCAACCCTGTATAGGTACAAGCGGAGGCTATGTCACGGTAATGTGGTCTATATCTATAGATAAAATTACCGTGTCTATGTTCTCCGCTTGCATGGTTGTATAACAGACGCCGAGGCGATCACGTGTTTCAATGCTTAGTTGGACAGTGGAAGTCTGCAAAATAGGGACGACTACACATTGGTGTGAGCAAATCAGGTGGCGTAAAAGAGGCGACACGCGGAAATTGTTTAGTGCATAAATGTTGATGGCATATAACTTGAATATCTACGATAGTGAATACATTGAGAATAATAACAAATATTTTAAAAATATTTTAAGAAAACATCAAAAATAAAAATTAATAAAACATTTAAAAAATACAAATAAGTATAATTCTAGTGACAATTCCGCCTAATTTTGATTTTTTCTTAAAATATTTTAATTTGTTATTATTAAATATGAATATCCGCAAAGTAACGCCTGAATCTATACATTATTAAATTATTATTTTAATAAAAAACTTAAAAAATATTAAAATATATGTTTATGCATTACATATATTTTAAAATATTTGTTATTAATTAATATCTACGTTCTCTTGATACACTATGCTAATCACACAAAACGTACATTCATATCGTTATGGTGTGATAATTTTCATCCTGGTTTTTGTGACTTAAGAAGGCAGCTTGCCTAATGCCTCCTAATGTCCTCTATGGTGTGGCACCGCTACCTATCGGCAGACAATAATAGTCCAAATAAACATCTTTGTTACATGATATTTGCTAGTAACAAAGAGAAAGATCCAGAAGTAATTCCTAGGAAGTGTTTTATCTAAAAGTTGAATCATTACCTTAAACTATATAGGTACGTAGTTGGTGATGATTTAAACGCCTACAATCTAATGTTAAGTAGATGCTTTGTCAACGATAAATAAAAATAGTTATACCTACGTTTAGAGGTTAGAGTATGTAATTGAAGTATATATATGAGAAGAGAGAAGCGAATGCGTTTTTTTACATATTTACAGTAGATTTTAGGTCCACCCATCCAAATGATCCCTGATTTGCGCCTAATATGCAGGAACAATCTAATAACAATGGCTTAAGTATTGGCATGCTGTTCATATTGAGACTTATTTCCCTACATTTATTGCAAATAAGAAGATTTGGATGGTGCGTGTGTAATTACCACCCTCAAGTAGAAAATCTGTCGCCAAACACCTAACGGTGTGTACCGGCAGCTATTCTTGACAGCTAGCTTCTTTTCTAGGTTAAATCTATCCATTTTCAACCACATCATCATTTACAGTCAAATGAGAAGGTAACAGGCTTGCCCATGGATATTAAAAAAAGGGTACGTAAATACAAATGGATTACTGCGTCGGTGCATAGGCATGTATCTTGAATTTTAAACGCAGGTGGCCAACGAGTTTCTTTTACTCACAAACAAACTGTTAAGAAATCTTCCAACATAAATATAGTATAATCCTGGATTCCTGACCTATCTTAAGATCCTTGACAGCTCCTGTTTCCTATAAAGAGGATTAAAAGGATTCGAGTATTTTTAACGTAACAGAAAGAGACAGAGTATTGAAGTGTGAAAGAGACTAAGAGGTATTTTGGGTGGTATGGTATCTCTTTTATTTTGAATCATTGGATTATTGAACGATGTAAGTATCATAATGTAGAAATTTAAGTAGCAGGATATAATTTTTTAGTTTTGATACATACTGGTTGAGATAACTTAGGTATTGTTCGATGAATAATAGATGTTGCCCGTAAGTTATGCATGGTGGAAGGGCATTTTGCGAATGCCCGCCTGGCTAGCTACCACTCTCAAGTAAAAAATCTGTCGCAAGTTTTCGGCAACTGTCCTTGAGAGTCCTTGAGAGCCAGTAAATCTAGGTTAGCCTGAACAACATCTTCAATCACTTACCATCAGGTGAGATAGTGGTCAAAGGCTAACCTATCAGCTAAATATAAAATAAAACTATAAGTAAATAGGTAATAGGTATAGTAAATACATAATACATAGATACGAGTATATATTAAACAACTTTAACGAATTAAGGGTTTAATTAAATAGAAATGTTCCGCAATACCAGAAAAACTTCCGTAAATAAATTATTTTATTATTTCCTAAACAAAAAAAAACGTGCTAGATATATAATTGAATACCAAGAACAGACGGCAATAACTGATTATAAAATAAATACTATTTGTGCATGCGTTTTGTTTTTACGTTGCGGTCAGCGCATTCAGTGCTTTATTTTGAATTGTTTTATTTTGCGCTGTTGCACTGGCGCCATTGTAATTATTATATTCATTAATGTATTATTCATTGCGGTTTATAGAGCAAAATGTAAATTTACTCAAAGTGCCGCTGGTCGCCTTCACCTAACGATAACATTGTGCAAGATGTAACAATTTTTTTCATATTAATAAATACATTCTTTCTGTCTTGTATTTTGGATTTGCAGATAATAATATTTTTAAATTTTACTTACTGCCTTGGTACTAAAAATCGCCAGCTTTTTCTTCTTGTCCTTATTCCACGCTAAGTGTTATTGGCACCACAAGTATTCGTTCTATTAAGTATGTACTTGTTATCTTCTAATATACCTCCTTTTTCATTACAAAAAAAAGCATATGATGATTATTTCAACTACCGTTGAAATAATGATCATATGCTATGAAGAAGGTCGCTCAATAGTCCTAATAACACATTGAGCTGTTTGACATTTCGGCTTATCTTACCTCTTCGTCGTCAATAGTTTGTACGTCACAAGCCCTCGTAAAGTTAACCAGCCCACGTATCTCATTTCCTTTATACACTTCATTAGTAACGCACAAGAACTGAATAACAATACCAAAGAATAATGATTACACCGTCATCAACCTAGCACCTTGTTCATCAAAGTAACAATCTGCATATCTATATAAAACTGTACTTTGTGTAGTTGGAATAAGATTTAAAATTGTACCGTGATGTGATTTATTATAAAAAAGTGTTTCGATACAGCGTTCACGCTTTGCACTTCTCGGAATTGATGGTGTCAATTGGCTAGCGTCCTGTTGAATTGCAGACGGCGATAATTTGATGGTTTGTGAGCTGAGACAATAATAAACACATATTTTTGCATAAAACAAAGGTCTGGTCGTATAAGTTCCGTGCCTATGTGTAGAATAAAATAAAACAATGTTCATTAGTCATTACAGTACCCAATTATATGGAGATTATTCTAGGTCTAAACTTTAATTCAACTGCAACCGTTATATTACAATCATCATTAATAAAATCAGTATTAAGTATAATTCATTCAGAATAATATAGCATTGATCATATAATAATTAAAATTGTTGAAAATCTTGGCATCAAAAACTTATGTAATAATTGAGTTTTAATCATCTTAAATTTAGTATACGAATCAATTGGTTTTAGAAAGTAGGAAAACTTTCAACCGATAAATATAATGTAAACACAATTATATCATACTGAGTAAATATAATGCATCCTTTAGCATAATTATTTCTGCATTTAGAACTACTTCATCTTGATGAAAGTACTCTGAATAGATCTAAAAATAGCGCCAGAAACATGCTATAGACTGACGAGATTCTTAGCGGATGTAATTATTATAGGCCA
The DNA here is from genome assembly GCA_963854805.1 of Plagodis dolabraria. Taxonomy (NCBI): domain Eukaryota; kingdom Metazoa; phylum Arthropoda; class Insecta; order Lepidoptera; family Geometridae; genus Plagodis; species Plagodis dolabraria. The sequence continues at coordinate 1,800,650 of OY978460.1, read as the reverse complement.
GGAGCATACTACGTTGGTGTTTGTCCCTAAAATAAATTTTAAAGTTTAGTTGCACTAAATGTTGTTCTCGAAAACATGAAAACTTGATATAGTAAAAACATTTAAGTAATATAATTATTGAAAAAACTATTACTTACTTTTTATAAATGCAATGTTATTGACTTTATAATTAAGTAAGTATGTAGATTGTGACATTAACGTAGGTATTTAGTACAAGTTATCTATTGTGATAGTATATTTTGAATTATACCACTAAGATACAAATATAAGGCGGACATAACTGTAATATTTTTTGCTATGGTGACGATATCATATAACACCCTTCTTTACTAATAAAAAATACTGTGGTGTTACATAGTTCAGATTATTGAAAAAGCACGATGAAATAGTTCATTCTATGCACGCGTCTGTGACACTCCTTTGTAGATTGTTTGAATCAATTCTGCTCCTTGCTTATAAATATTAATATCTAATGCATTGCCCATATTAGGAGCTCAGGGACAGCTAGTAGACCACTCGAGAATATTATTATAATATCCAAGATAATATAGTGGACGCAAAAGGTCAATTCAAATATTTCTAATTCAAACTTGGGCGTCAATGATCTTTCGTGTCCACTTCTCTTTAATTCCGTCACTAGCACACTTGAAGTCCACGCTTAAATACCACTGTCTTTGACGTGAACGGCTCTGTAGCAAGTGAAATTAAATTGCTGGACAAACGAGATATAAGAATTAATATCTAGGAGTGACGAGTGCAGTGCAGTGTCATGGACAACGAAGACAGTGACACTGCAACTGTAATGAAGATGACTTGCCATGAGGTTGGCGACTTATCCGACTTATCACTTATTAAAAGGAGATAAAAATGTTACAATAAAGTAAGTCGATGCCCTTCAGGATACTACATAATGTGAAATTTCTACGCCGCTTATACATCCAATACCAGGAAACAGACTTATATGTATATGTCACGTAGATAAACAATTGTATAAGTAGGGTGAGGACTTCAACATGGAATTAGGTATTCAAACAGTCTTATAATGTCGTACAGTTTTACAAATGGTTACAGTGTGAATGACAATCGAAGTGTCGAAAATCTATAAGAAATTCGAAGTACCTAGTCAATGTTTCTTTTGCTGTTTTGTTAATCCCTGACGAGATGAGACATGAATTACAAAATTACAATAAAAGGAATAATTTGAACCACGAGCGGGCTTCAAATCTGCGACGATCAGTCCCTGGGCTGGGACAAGCTGTATATACCAACGAACAAACTCACCTTCACCACGATAGCTCAAACTGGTTGAGCATGAGGACTACCTACGGCTGCGCGTTGCAGAATGGAATCCCGCTCGTGATTAAAATTTTGTAAACTTTATCGCATAGCGGACGATAATAAAATATGTCAGGACACAAAAAAATATTGATGCATTTTTCTGTATGAACGCGGCTGAACTGATTTCGATGGTATTTTGAATTTGAATGTTACTATTTCTGCAATGGTTTTATTAATAATTAGCCTGTGGGGTACCACCGGGTTAGAATATCACCCCCTCATTTCTACCTGTGGGTGTCGTAAGAGGCGACTAAAGTTAAAATGCTGGTAGGGCAGCAGCGCCTTCTGAAGAACCTTTATCTTAAACTGCTATCCCCGAGAATCCTTCGAGGTATGGGAAACTGTGTTTAGCAGTGGGAAATCCGGCTGACCCAGTACTAAGCCACGTTTGATCAGATCAATATATTCAAGTATAAACAAAGTCCGCGCACTGTGTAGCGTCGGTGGCGGATCTCGGTTATTCTGATTTGAACTGAAATGTTGAGTTCGTTGTCATCTCAAAAATTCGACCATGTGGTGGAGTTGCCCAACGTATTTCACGGTTTGGGTTTGAATGTCGTTTTCTTTAGATCTGATAGTCTAGCCTTTGACCGCTATCTCACATGATGGTAATGATGTGGTCGAAGATGTTATTCAGGCTAGCCTAAAATTACTGGCTCTCAAGGTCAGCTGCCAGAACACATCGCTAGGTGTTTGGCGACAGATTTTCTACTTGAGGTTGGTAGCTAGTCACGTGGGCATTCGCAACATGCCCTAGCACACTGCCATCGTAAGACAATAACCGGGTCCGACGACTTAACGTGCCCTGCGAAGCACGGAAGTGCTCAGTAGTAATGTCACTAGCCACTCATCCAACTCCTGAACGCGGCGGACGTTGCTTAACTTAGCTGATCGATTAAGAACGGCTTTAGCCGTTTAAGCAAACCTCGCTACGAGCGCTTCAAAATGATTTATAGAAATGTTCAATTCTTGTTTTGTTTTCATTAAGTAACATCAATATAATATAGGTAAGTAAACAGCAGTTGTATTGTATCACCAGCAGGTCTTGTGTGAATCATGTAATTGTTCGGGTGAAGGTGAACCAGGTTCGCAGTCGGATACCAATAAAAACTATACCTACATGGCTGCCTAGCGTATCCATATGTACTTTTATAAACAGTACATCGACATTGCTGAACAATTAATACATAATAAAATTATAGTTGGAAATTCGCGCTAGGACCAAAGTCACCGATATAGCTTAGATAATTTGCAGTTGAAGTCCAATAGGCAAGCTACATTGCTTGGTGAACTGATATCCAATGGGTAAGAAATGTACTCGAGCGATTACCACATTACACCGGAAGTCGTAGAGTTGGCAGGCCCCCCTACAAGGTGGACTGACGATGCCGTAAAGGTCGCGGGTAGCCAATGGTTTTAAGTGGCTAGTAGCTGTACTTTGTGGCGTTCTATGGGGGAGGCCTTTGATCAACAGTGGACGTCTTCCAGCTGATGATGATGATTGCAATCAGTTTTTTAATTACAATTTCCTTTGCTTCGTTTAATGTGCGCCAATAATCAACATATTCCGCCCATTGGATGTCGTTAAAGCTAAAGAAAAATATCGCCAAATGACTAACTAAGGTAATACAACTATTGTTGACATTCAGGGTACATTGACATTTAGCGAGGTGTTGCTGCTCATTAGACACGCTAATAGCCATATTTTGCGCTCTTAGTCAGCAGCTAGTAGAATAGGTAGAGGAGGCAACCACAGAAAACTACTACACGGAACAACCGACTGATGTTTTAGGCGCTCGACAGCAAAGGCCATAGACCTAAGCGAGTAACCTTGCACAAGTGAAGCACTGAGCAAGTAATCACTCCGTTTTAAGGACCCCTGCCGCAGTGCACTCTTGTGTTACCAAGTTCATCGGCTGAGAATGATTAGGCAAGCTCCATGTAAGCCAGTTTCCATTCCACGTTAGCCTGCTGCCACCTTTACCACTTCTACACCTACTATTCAACTACTACCTACTCATAATATCGTATTAAATTGTTGTTTTTTATTTCCAGGTGGTGCTTAACGTCGATTCGAGTAAGTTTTTGTTAGGTTTATTATTGTATTACAGATTAATCAATTTAACCAGATAAGTTTTTTTATGTTTTAGATATTACTTAATGATAACAGACATAATTCACATTAAAGCAATAAAATAACTATTTCTATTAAAATGAAAGTGAATGACTTAAACTGCAATAAGTTGAAATGTTGTCCTCCAATTTGACCCTTGGATTTTATAATAAAATGAAGTAAGTCTTAATCATACATTTAGTTAATGAAGTAATATGACTTATCTGTTAATATGTAAAGAGTTATTCTATGTTATTGCGTTTTACGGAGAAATATTCAGTGTTAATGACTGCTAGGGTATGACTGAATGTAGCTGTTTATTGCTACCGACCTCTTCGGACAAGTTAATCAGAAAGAGAAATGCTATCTCGTATTTCGTTCCTATTCATTCGATTTGAGTGGCTGTCGGAACGTATCTATTCTTTACATTAAGCAAAGCATTAATATTTTAGAAAAAAAATCCAATTTTTAATACACTAAAATCTGGCGGAAAAAGTAGGAATCCTCTATTTTCAGAGGTGTTTTTGAGATTTTTTTCTATCGAGCCAATTATTAGGAAACATGTTTTGAAATCGATGAAAGTATTACTTATATCCTTGAGTATCGTGTATTTAAATTGCAGTACCATCCGGTACCTGGTTTATGAGATTTTCCATATCATGTTGGCACTATTTCGTAATTTCCGAGCCTTAAGTCTCATAATGTACATTTAAGTCATTTCTTTTTAGTAATTGAACAACTTTGAACGGTTTAAATCGCGTATATTTATCATTATTTTTGTCCCGACGTTTCAAAAGCTATGCAGTGATTGTGGTCACGGGGTGACTTGTTATTTATTTTTATTATCAAATGAAATGGGAGCTAGGTACCTACGTAGATACCCTAGAAAAGGACAAACAATACCATTGTTGATATTGAACATGTAATATAAAATATAATATAAAAAAGTCCCAAAAGTTAATGATGAAATATTAAATGCAACGCAGATGAAATCACGTGTAGAACGAAGAGTTTGCAGTAAAGTTTAAAAATCACAACTTGGAAGTTAGGTTATTATCTTCTACTTTTTTCGGCCCTTGTCCCATATGGAGTGTGATCGGCATTTTTTTCTGATTTATTCGGCTTCCACTTCGATCAGAACTTGAATACGAAGGAACTTTTTAAAACGTATAGGTATAAACCTAAGTGTAATTACGCGCTTTAAAAAAGCCCTTTTTAAAAGCGTGCAACCTATCTCTCAAATAATAACACTAGAATTTGAAATTCTTAGACATCTAGAGGTCGTTGACTTAGGTACAGTTACAGTCTAGGCAACAGTAAAGTATTTCAAATGGTAAATAAATAATAATGAATGTCTAGTTTCTGCAGATATTATTCTCAAAGGCAGCCTCAGAAAAATCTGTTTCGATTTGATTCCGTCTTTAATTGAAAAAGAGTTGGAGAAAATGACAAACTATCTATAAATAGGCATTATTCTATACTATCTATGAATTTAAATATTAGTGTTTACACCTATATAGCAATGCAGAGCTATCCAATCTATCTATCTATCAAATTTAAAATTACTCACTACGCTACGGGCCTGTAGTCGTAATATTATTTTTCCACGAGAATGAACTGACTGGCTAGAGACTTAAATAAATTCATAACGCCAATTTAATTATGGTTCCTATCGTCGCCGCGTCGGGTGTATAGTCTACAGTTCCTATCATCGGGTGTAGTGGTACCAAATCTTTACACATTTCTGACAATAGGGACGAAAGAGATGTTAGAAAAAGTTTTCTTATTCGTATTGTAGGTGAACTATGTAACTAACTACCTATCAAAGTGAATAAGATTAAATTTTATGCAAATGCACTTAGGTACCTAATTAAGGTAAAGTTTTCTAACGAGTTCTATTTATTCATTTTGATAAGTTTGTGTTTCTTTATGGTATTGTGACGGATCATACACGAGGCCCATGTTAATGAGTAGCTTCTGCATAGAACAGATGCAGATTACAAGTGAGAATATTGCACTGCGCCAATCACCCTGACAAACAGTTGTACTGCTGCCGAAACATATTGTAAGGTGCTTGACGACATATTTTCTACTTGAGGGTGGTAGCCAGGCGAGCATTTACAAAATGCCCTTCCATCATGAAGGAAAGCTCAAGCCGGCGGTGGTAATTGAATCTTGGACCTGCGCCATGACAGTCCATACCTATTACGGAACGGCTATAATTTCTTCAAAAAGTAGTTTCTTCAGTATTTTGAGTAAAAACTACTTAGAGACACGGGATTGTCTTGGTATTGATATTTCCTTGGTATTAATATTATATCAAAACGCCTGCCACCTGTTAAAATTCCAACACAAACGAAGTCACGGGTATTCGCTTATAATTATATAAGAATTGTTGAAAGAAAGTAAACGTCCCGTGTCTACAGTGCCTAGGGCATGCAACGCCGAGCTTTCTCCGGTTGAGTTCTTTCTTATTATTTGGATTTCTCTGTCAATATTACACAAACAACGCTTACTATCTTATCTACTTCATCTAGGAATAGTATGTTTTCTCTAACCCAAAGGCACAAGAGCATATTAATTAAAATAAGTATTAGCTGCGCTTTTACTTCCAAAAATAGTAGGAAGTTCTCAATTTGAATAAGGTTTTTTGTATGTCTATTACGCAAATACTCAGCCGAATGTGAACTGCTTTTTATTATTATTATTTTCTTGGGTAGAGTTAAGGTCCAAATTGCTCCCATTTTATTTTCATCAATATCGGTCAAGTAGTTTTTAAGTTACAATACAATCAATTGACAAACAAAAAAATTTATAATAATAATAACGTTCATTGACTTACTATATGCATGAGACTAATTTAACATGTCGTGTAAGAAACTAATATCACCCTATCTAGATCTATGAATATAAGGTGTAAATGTTTGCACAGGTTTTTTGCCGATGGTGAACAGTTTTTTTTTATGCTTGATAGTTTAGTCTTTGACCACTGTCTCACCTGATGGTAAGTGATGATGTGGTCGAAGATGTTGTTCAGGCTGACCTAGAATTTAAAAAAACAGTATTTTAGGATAGTGACACTGATCTTGTAAGCAATATGCATCAGTATATAGGAGTAAAAAAAATATGCCGGAACAGTCTTCTGACACTGATATATATGGAATAACTTGTGGAAGTCGGACCCTGATAATGAGAGGACAGTGTTTCGAATCAGCGTCAGTCAGTAGAAGTCGGTTTCATTTAATTCCTTTTAACCCTCTTCGAATTTATTCTGAAACTACTAACTTGATAAGAATCACACTAATGTAATGTTTCGTAAGTAATATCATGGCTTAGATCCCTGAAGGATAAGGCAGAGATTTACAACGTTCACGTTTCGTCAGATGACAAAACCTGAAAAGGGGCAAACAGTGAACAGACCCTGTTTTCGTCCAAATAGTAGATTGTATGTATGAGTACAAACTGCCATACAGCAAAAAGGGTCCTTATAAAGAGAAAAGCCCCCAAGAAAGTGCCGTTGCTGGATTAGCTGGGGGGTGTAAGTACTTATATTACTTAGGTACCTATACTGGAAATTGGGATAAAGCTTTTTTTTATGCGTTCAATGTTTACGCCACAGCTTTAGTAGGAGTTCGTTGGTTCAATTTCAACTCGCTTACCGTGTCTCAAGCGAGCAAATAGAAGTCGTCCCATCTTTATAATGAGCCAGCTATGCCGTCTATGCCAACATCTATATGGCAAAAAAGAACTAGAGTGCAAGTCTCACGCCCTCTGAATGGGTGGCATTAAAAAAAATGTTCAGGTCCGAAATAGCCGGCGCCGCGTGCCGCGCGTGTCTTCGTTTCCGAACGTACGCGCACCTGTCATCGGCCCGCGCCATTTTGATTTTTTTGGCGGGATTTTTTGTTTCCTTTATAAATGTCTGACGTGTCATAGATTAGATACGATACGTTTGTACAGATCACCACCTCTGTGAAAATTAGGCGGAGTTGTCACTAGATATTTTTTTTTTATATAAACTCTTTTGCAAAAAAGGGGCACTTTAGATTTTTTTCTCTACTTCAATGAAGAAGAACAAGAAATAGGTTTTGTTAATTTGACGATGTATTGGCATGTTTTTTGAAGCATCCTGGCATGATTCTTTACGTTCCAAATTTAAAATTTGAAATTATTCAAAGAAAAATAATGATTATTGTGGATTATTCTAAAATTGCTTTACTAATGGCACGAATTGCTGAAACGATTTTTAACTGATTACGATATTTTAAAACTTTTTGGATATTTTCTGCAAATGAAACAATTTAATCTTTCTTTTTACATTAAATACCACTTTTTGATATGAGTGATAAAGCGATAAGGGCCGGTAAAATTATAGCCCTACTTGAAGAAGGTTGTTCGCAAACTTACGTGTCTCAGCGGCTAAATGTGAGTCGTTCAACTGTCTAGAGGACTTGGCAACGGCATCAAGATACTGGTTCGGTCAAAAGAAGACCCGGTTCGAGAAGAAAACGATGCACAGAACCAAGAGATGATCGCTTTTTGGTGAGTCAGGCGTTGCGTAATCGTAAGGCGTCAAGTGTGGACCTAAAGAAGAGCCTTGAAGAAGTAAGAGGAGTAGAAGTTAGCTTGTGGACGGTCAGGAGGAGGCTTTTGGCTGCTAATATCAAGAGTTACCGCCCAGCTCGGGGCCCTAAATTAAGTACTCCGTGAGCACCGTGTTGCTCGACTTCAGTTTGCTCGGAACTGTGCTTCATGGACTCTGGAGGACTGGAATAAAGTATTGTTTTCTGATGAAGCTAGAATCTCTTTGTGTGGAGAGGACAGACGCCGGCGAGTGCTGCGAAGACCACGGGAACGCTATGCGGAAGTGTGTTTCGAAGAAATCACTCCTTATGGCGGAGGCTCCGTTATGGTTTGGGCAGCAATTAATTCGACGGAGCGTACGCGGGAGTAAGTTTTCATAGAAAATGGAACATTAAATGCGCACCGGTACATAATGGAAGTCCTAATTCCATATGCACAACCCACATTGACTGCACTTGGGGAAGATTCCATTTTTCTGGACGATAAGTAATGCTCGCCCGCACCGTTCTGGCGACGTGGAAGCGTACATGCAAGAAGTTGGGATCCATCGTTTAGATTGGCCAGCTCGAAGTCCTGACCTCAATCCAATTGAGCATGTGTGGGATGTTCTAAAGAGACGGGTAAGATCAGTGCAGCCTGCTCAACAAAACATCAGGGAGCTAAAGAGAGTCATTGCAGAAGAGTGGGAACGTATTCCTCAAAACGTTATCAAAAACATCGTGGAAAGCATGCCCAGAAGGATTCAAGCTGTGATTTTGGCAAGAGGAGGTCACAATCGTTATTAGGTTTTTACATTTGTAACTTTATTTAATTAAAAAAAGTAAAAAAAAAAACTTGTCTTTATTGCCGACTACTTCTTATTGTTTGGGCGTGTACATCGATTTTAAGGAATCCATCGGTTTTTTTTCTATTAATTGCTCGAATTCACTTCACGCGCATTAATTTACACGATTATAAGTATACAGACGTCAAAGAAATAAATTTCATTTAATTAACTAAAATCGACCTTATAACGTTAATTTCCTTAGGTGCCCGTTTTTTTTGCAAAAGAGGGTATTAGATAAACATTTGTTCTTCAGTTAGGGTTTCAGTAAGGCGTCGAAGTTCGGGCCTCTAAACATATGGGGACAGGCTTAGTGTTTAGGTACCTCGCTAAGTGTCACAAAACTTGGGATAGGTAAGTAATCCTTTAAATTGGTGAAAACGGCATAGTTTTGCTCTATTTGGGTTCCGAACTCCACATCTCACATGGCAATACGGAGACTGTTACAGAATGCTCTATCGTTCAGCACATCCGATTGTCACAGATTTTCAACTCTTGTAAAGCTTGTAAACGAAATATTTTAAATATTGTACCTATAGAATGTTTCAGATTGATTGGCGCTTATCTACATAAAAATGTAAGGATTTTGCACCTATCCTAGCTAGCATGTGTGTAGATGTGGAGATGCAATTCTAGCCCCGCAAACGGGTATATTACTTACCGTTATTTACATATTAAGTACCGTAATAAAATAGTTACAAACCTTAATAAAAATATTACATACCACAATTAATATATTACATACCGTAATTTATAATTTCCTAGCATTATATGTTATGATTTTTATCGAAATAAATTCTATTCAATTTTTTTCTGAGGTCATAAAAGATGATGAACTTATAATTTTAAAATAGAAACATTGCAATAGTACTAACAGAAAGTGTCCATGGCCGATAAATAGGCTATTATCCAATTGCGGCCCTCACTGCACCCAATCACATAAATCTTAATGGAAACGGACGCCCTAATAGGGCGAGCCCTTTCCCATAGAACATGCAGTTACTAGTACCTTAGTTCATCTCTGACCGGAGATGTTACACCTACCTACTTATCTATATTTGTACCATGAAAAACACTACTTAACAATTATATTTCACTAACTATATCTACGAATAAATGGACTTATCATTTATTCGTAAAACTATATGCATATTTAAAACACTGATAAAATAACAGAGTAATAAGTATTGTGTTAGTTCTAACATAACATTTATTATAGGCTTGTAACCGACTTCAAAAAAGGAGATTCTCAATTCGTTTGTATTTTTTTTGCATTTATGTTTCTGACCTCAGAACTTTTGACTGGGTGAACCGATTTTGATAATTATTTTTTTGAAAGCTGATTATTGTCCTTTGCTCCCTCCAATAACTGAAAAATATTTATCTATCTTGATGATTGTCGTTGATAATGAATGACAATCGATCCCGTAAGTTGCAAGGGTCACTAAAAAGATTGAATTTTTTTTACTAAAAACTGGTTAACTTGACGAAAAAATTTAATAAATTAAAATATTATGCAAAATGCTTTTAGGTAGGTTTTTATGGCTGAACTGGCTGGTCCTTTCTCCATAGTTCGAAGAGTGATCGATCACTCTCTTACTATAGACGCAGATTTATTCAATCCATATACTTAAAAATTAAAACTAAGCAAGAATGTATATTAGCAGCGTGGCACTTCTCAGTTTAGCCGAGTGTGGAGTTACTGCACATTGGGCGCACAACAGTGCTTTTACGACTTGTTCGTTAGTTTCATGTGAATTAGCGAGTTAATTACCAACAAAAGCACGGGAGGCTGCATAAAACCGGAGTCAAATCTTTTTACAATTATGTCCACACACAAATGCAAATGCGAAAGTTTGTGTGTTTGTTTGTCAGTCTGACGATGAATCAGCAGAACCGATTTGGATTAAACCTAATGGGTCCTTGATAATTTGGGATACTTTTAATTATCGTCATCATCATCGCCATCACTTTTCATTATTGTTTATGCGGGTAAAATCGGGGGCCTCATAGAGTTATTTATTATGTTCTTCCGTTGGCTTTTGTGTTGTTAGACAAAGAACCAAGGACCCCACGTGAAAGGGATAAGTAGGAAAATGATGTTAATTGTAAGACAATCCGCTATAAAAATAGGGCATATTCAAAAGTTATTAATGAAAAAACAACTTCAAATATTAAATTTTCTAAAACAAAAAATGCACTAAATAATAAATAAACCAAACCATCGCATCTTGTACAGTTTATTTGTTCATTTTACATCGACAAGTGAAAATGAGAACATCATCAATGTAGTGGAAGCCAATTATATACGCATCATAAGGGATAACTCAAATACTACTCGTCAGATTTCACTCGAATTTAAATGGGACAACATGAGAAGCACCAACTTTAGAATATAAAAGAAAAACATAAACCTGCCAAGTGCGAGTGGGACTTGCGCACAAAGGGTTCCGTACCATTATCTGTAACCTAATAAACGGCGAAAACCTCTTTTATTGTATGGGAGCCTCCTTAATTATTTATTTTATTTGATTTTGAAGGCAGGAAAACGTATTAAATACACGTGAATATGTGAATTAGCTATTACTTCTCGGCTATCACTGTCTCAAAAAAATGTTTAACCAAAAAATGGAACCGACTTCAACACCCAAAACTTGTCGAAGTTGGTACCATGATAGTTCAAAGTAGGTACCTATTATCACAATATTGTGCGCATTCACTCTTTTTAGTGACCCTTGCTACTCACGGGATTATTGTCATTCATTGTCAACGACTTGTTTAGTTTTAAAATAGATCTTAAGTAATTATTTTTGCCGTCTCAACTAGATTTAAGTAGATACTTTTTAGCCCTTATGGCAACACCATTGCTCGGTAACAATTGATTTTTTCTCCAAAATGGAGCTCGCTGTAATTTTTAATTTTCATCTTTTAACGCATTAAAACAAGTAAAAAGAACCAGAAGACTTTTAATTTCAAGTATACATTCCGTCATATACATAAAATGGTCAACTTCGAACCGGATTATGCCACAGCGATGTCCAAAGATTACAATGGCGATCACATGTCCAGCGTGTATTGAATCATTGATTCCCGCTCATCACTGGAAGAATCAAAGGCAATGTCTTCTGGAATAATTTAACATATTTGAGACAGATTAAAGTGATAAGTACAATGAAACAAGCAGATTATTCCACGGCGATGTCTTGAATCACCGACTCCCGCGCATTACAGGATTAACCTCAAAGGCAATGTATTCTGAAATAATTCAACATAATTGAGACTGATTGCCGTGATAAATACGATGAAACAGGCAGATTATTCTACGGCGATGTCCAGCATGTCCTGAAACACCAACTCCCGCACATCCAGACTGTGTCAGCGGAAATAATTCACGATAATTATTTTAAACTTTCATTGTAAACTAACCTCAAAATGTTGTAAAATTCGTGTAATAGTTCAACTCAAAATTGAGATTTCTCTGCTTAAATCCGATTGTAAACTCAGTGAATGGTGATTATCAGTTAATTATAAATTCCTTACGCTTTATTGTATACATTTCAGGTGAATACTTGCTTCCTAAAATGACGGAAAAGGAGGAATCTCAGTTGATCAAAAAACGTGCAAGTTACAAAGGTCGGCTAACAGCGTTTGCCAACATACTCGACCAACTGGAGGAGGAGTTAAGTGAGGCTCAGGTAAAGGAACTGCAGCTGCGAATAGGTAGGATTGAAAACTTATATCAGCATTATGATGAGGTGCAATTGCGGTTGGAATGCGTAGTCACTGACATGGAGGTACAGCTGGTTGAGCGCAATGAATTTGAGTCGTTATATTACCAAACCCTTTCTAAAGCTCAGGTCTTATTAAGTAAACAGAAACAACTACTAAACCAAGCATCTAAACATGATGACCAAGTTAGTGATACATGGTCGAGAAACCATAAGCCAGTCCGTTTACCGATCATTTCTCTTCCAAAGTTCAATGGTTCACATGACAATTGGTTAGCATTTCGTGACACCTTCACAAGCCTTATTGATTCAAATGATGATATTGATAACATAAATAAGTTCCATTACTTGCGATCATCACTTGAGGGCACTGCATCTATTGTTATTCAATCAATTGAGTTTTCTTCCATAAATTATCCAGTAGCTTGGAAATTGCTTTGTGAGCGTTTTGACAATAAGCGTTTACTCATATATAATCATGTCTCTGCTTTATTTAACATTGATTCAATTAAAAATCAATCGAGCATAAACCTTAAATCTTTAATTGACCAAACTAACAAGAATCTACGTGCATTGGAAACATTGGGTGAGCCTACCGCACATTGGGACACACTTCTTATTCACATCGTCTCTCTGAAATTCGACCAGAAAACGCTTCGTGAATGGGAGGAGTGTAAAAGTAGGGGTGATAAAAATCAAAAAATAACTTTAAGTTATTTCCTTGAATTTATAAGAAACCGTGCTGACTTACTAGAAACGTTAGAACTTTCACGCAACACCAAAAGCCATCAAGTGCCAAATGTAAACACAAAACTTAAAACTATGGTTTCAGTTAGTAATTTTCAAACTGAGGGTTTAGGTAGCCAGCAAGCAGGTAAACAAATATGCCCCCAATGTAATGGTTCACATCAGTTATACAACTGCTCACAATTTCTTAGTCTCAGCAATGAAAAGAGATTGGAAGCATTACCAGCATATAAAGTCTGTTACAACTGCTTAAATCAAGGTCACTATTCCAACCAATGTAAAAAAGGTGGTTGCCGAATTTGTAAACACAACACTCTCATTCACGTAGCAGAGATTAAAAAACATACAAACACTCAACAATCAACGGCTTCTGGCTATAAAAAAGTTCTTCCTGTATCGTCCCTTGATGAAGCACCGGTGAATGTGACTTTGACCACATGTTTGAATGCATCCTTAGAAACCGATCAGGATGTTTTACTTTCAACCGCATTAGTAAAGGTGTTAGATAAACATGGTCAGCCACACACTGTCAAGGCATTACTTGATTGTGCAAGTTCCTCATGTATTATAACAGAACGTTTAAGCCACCGATTAGACTTACCTTTTGAAGAGGTAATAGACCTATTTATGGCATAAATAAAACCCAGACACATACATCACGTATTTATCATGTACAACTACAGTCCATGACTGAAAATTATTCACGCAATCTTTTATGCTATGCTTTACCTACAATTACATTTGAAATACCTTGTAGGCGTATTAATATTAACACATTAAACATACCTATGGAACTGCAACTTGCAGATCCTAGCTTTTATGAGCCATCTGATATTGACTTGATCATAGGCAGTAATGTTTTTTGGGATCTTCTAGGGTCACAAAAAATCACATTAGGAGAAGGCAAACCGGTACTCTGGGAAACTAGACTGGGATGGTTAGTTTCCGGTCCCATTAATTATAGTCATGCTTCGTCTCCAATTTTATGCAACTTTACAAAGATTGACTCATCACAACAGGAATTACCCAATGATGACTGTCAAAGTCTTTTATCCCAGTTTTGGGAAATTGAAGAAGTGAGTAAAAAATCAACTTTTTCCAAAATTGAACAACAATGTGAGGAGCACTTTGTCAAAAATACAACTCGACTTGAAGGAGGTCGTTTTTGTGTTAGAATTCCCCTCTCTCAGTCCCCTGATGTATTAGGTGAATCACTAACACGAGCCAAACAATGTCTGTTCTCGCTAGAGCAAAAATTCAAAAGAAAACCTGAATTTCATAAGATGTATTGTGAATTTATGTCAGAATACATTTCTTTAGGTGACATGTCTGAGTGTACATCTGAGTCACCATCAGCTTCATACTATATTCCACATCATGGCATCTTTCAGGATACTCGCACTACCACTAAACTGAGAACAGTATTTAATGCCAGTAGCCCCTCTACTTCTGGAATTTCACTGAATCAAATTCAAGTAGTGGGACCAACGGTTCAGGATGACCTTCTGTCAATATTAATCAGATTTCGACAGCATAAATATGTGTTGTCAGCAGATGTGAAAAACAATATAGAAGGGTTGTGGTGCACCCTGCGGACAGACATTTACAGCACATTGTTTGGCGCAATGATCCCACAGAACCAATTAAGACATACCAGTTAAATACAGTAACTTATGGGACTGCCAGCGCCCCCTTTCTTGCTACACGCTGTATAAAGCAAATCGGATTAGATTGTAATGATGCTAAGATTTCAGAAATTATTTTGCACGACATGTATGTCGATGACCTTCTGTCAGGGATAGACTGTCACTCAGAGGTGTTAACCACAAAACAAAAATTAACTGACGCCTTTGCTTCAGCTGACATGGTTTTACGGAAATGGAAATCTAATTGCTCCAGTTTAGTTTCTCCAGAATCTTCTGGAATGAAAATTCACCAGTAAGTTGTAAACATTGGACATGAACAAACCAAAACACTTGGGCTTGGCTGGTTAAATTCTTCTGATGAATTATGTTTCTCCATTGACTGTTCCCTTAAAACAAACCCTACCAAACGAGAAATACTCTCAGTTATAGGCAAAATCTTTGACCCAATGGGTCTACTTGCTCCCTGTGTAATCGTGTTAAAAATTCTCATGCAACAATTATGGTTGCACAAACTTTCATGGGACGATCATTTGCCGCCAGATATCATCAAAACTTGGTGCAACATAATAAAGAACCTCCCTTTACTGAACAAGTTAAGAATCCCACGCTTAGTTGTGTGCGACGCATACAAGGAACTGGAATTTCACATATTTACCGACGCATCAAAGTGTGCATATGGCAGTTGCTTGTATGTTCGTAGCACTAATGACCGTGGTGAAATCGTTGTTAAGCTTCTGATGGCTAAAAGTCGAGTCGCACCGATCAAGGCAATGACTATTCCTAGACTCGAGTTATGTGGAGTGTTGTTAGGCGTACGTCTGTATGAAAAGGCTATTGCCTCTATTCGTGCACAAATCAAAGAAACTACAATTTGGACTGATTCAACCATTGTCCTTGGTTGGCTGAAAATGATTCCTAGCAAACTTCAACCTTTTGTCAGAAATAGGGTTGGGGACATACTCGAACAGACAAGTAACTGTTATTGGAGACATGTGCCCACAAAACTAAATAGTGCCGATTTAATTTCACGTGGGGTTGACATAAGTGACATTCAATCCTTAGATCTCTGGTGGTCAGGTCCTGAATTTCTTCGCCAGGACAAATCAATGTGGCCTTCTAGTCCTGTTCTCCCTGACTCTGATTCCTTACCAGAACTTAAAATTGAAGTTGTTTTACATTCTTCCTCAAAAGTAGACAAGAATTTAATTGATTTTGAACGTTTTTCAAATCTTCTAAAGCTCAAGCGTGCCGTAGCATACGTCCTCAGATTCATTAAGAAATGCAAAAAGAAACCGTGTCATACAACATTTCTTTCACACAATGAACTACAAAATGCATTAAATACTATTATAAGACAATCTCAGCAGGAATCCTTTCCTGAATACGACATACTCAAGGGGAATCACTCTATACCAAAGAATAGTAAGTTGAGCAAATTCAACGTTTTCTTAGACGAGCACCAGTTGATTCGTGTTGGTGGTCGTTTAGGCAACTCAATGTTTCCATATGATAAAAAATTCCCTATACTTATACAGTCCACTCACCGCTTTACAAAGCTCTTGTTCCAAAATGAACATATTCGGTTAATGCATGCTGGCCCACAGTTACTGCTATCAACAATTAGAGATACATATTGGCCGGTCGGAGGTCGCAATTTGTCAAAGCTTACATATCATCAATGTGTACGCTGCAATCGCATGAAAGGAAAGGTTCTCCAACCTATTATGGGTAATTTGCCTCAATCACGCATTGAACCTGGTGGCTATCCATTCGAATGTGCAGGTGTAGATTATGCGGGTCCTCTTCTATGTGCCAGCCGTCAAGGGCGTGGATGCAAGATGGTTAAGGTATATATTGCCATCTTTGTTTGTTTTAAAACAAAATCTCTTCATTTAGAACTTGTAGGAGATTTAACAAGTAATAACTATATGTCAGCTTTGCGTAGATTCATTTCACGCAGGGGGGAACCGCATGATTTGTACTCTGATAATGGCACCTCATTTGTAGGGGCATATAACGAGCTTGGAAA
This sequence comes from Plagodis dolabraria, assembly GCA_963854805.1. Lineage (NCBI taxonomy): Eukaryota > Metazoa > Arthropoda > Insecta > Lepidoptera > Geometridae > Plagodis > Plagodis dolabraria. The sequence continues at coordinate 1,783,642 of OY978460.1, read as the reverse complement.
ATTCCTGAAGGGCAACTGCAGTTCTTTATCTGACAGCGCTGCAGTTGAAAGTATTAGATTTCACTTTTTGCCTCCTTTTTCACCACAATTTGGAGGTATTTGGGAAGCAGGTGTTCGCTCAGTTAAGTTTCACCTTAATAGGGTACTAGGAAATTGTAAACTTACATATCAAAAAAGATGTCGCTCCATCCCATTACGATGGTTGAAGAATGAGAGCAAGAATTACAGTTATGAGTCATTGTGTCATGTTAGCTCAATTGGTTAGAGCATACCCCGGCTAAAGGGGTGGATGGACGCGGGTTCGAATCCCGCACATGACTATAATTTTTTTTTCTCTCATAAATTTGTAATTTTGTAACCTGGACACTTTTTGATTGGAAGACCACTTGTCGCTCTCCCTGTGCCAAACCTTACTGACACTGCAACTAGTCACCTCAATCGCTATCAACGGGTTGAGCAGTTAAGACAACACTTCTGGACCAGGTGGTGCAAGGAATATATCAGCGAATTGCAACAGCGCACAAAGTGGAAAAACAATTATGATACATTGAAACTCGACATGTTGGTTGCAATAAAGGATGACAATCTGCCACCACTGAAATGGAGATTGGGTCGTATCATCGCTACATATCCTGGCAATGATGGAGTGAGCCGCGTCGCCGATATCAAAACCAGCACTGGAGTCCTCAAGCGTTCATATAACAAAATTTGCCCATTAATCTAATTTCATTTATAAAAATTGTTGGAAACTCCAACGCCCGGGGGCATGTTTAGTTTTAAAATAGATCTTAAGTAATTATTTTTGCCGTCTCAACTAGATTTAAGTAGATACTTTTTAGCCCTTATGGCAACACCATTGCTCGGTAACAATTGATTTTTTCTCCAAAATGGAGCTCGCTGTAATTTTTAATTTTCATCTTTTAACGCATTAAAACAAGTAAAAAGAACCAGAAGACTTTTAATTTCAAGTATACATTCCGTCATATACAGACTATATCAATGTAGGAAAATATTTTTCAGTTATTGAAGTGTAACTCAAAAACAGCTTTGATATCATTTAAATGGGACCACACGACAAGCATCAGCTTTCAAACAAAAAAGAATCATCAAAATCGGTTTACCCAGTCAAAAGGTCTGAGGTAACAAAGATAAAAACAGACGCTTTGAGAACCTCCTCCTTTTTAAAAGTCGGTTACAAATATATATCATTATATATTAGAGTGAGTACATATTTTGGGAACACTTGGAACCTATTTTATTTACCCTCAAAGGATAGATTTGCGATTATATTTCTATAACACTATGTAAAACGAATCATAAAACAAAATACTCTTTCCTAAGCGACAATTCAAGAACACAAACAGGATTCAAAATTCACATTACAATACATTCTGTAAGTGAATATAAATAGTTATTATGTGTGCAATATTTACACACACACACACACACACACGCGGCTGTCTCGAATCAACCGTTAAATCCTCACCTATGTGTTACTTGTGGTGCCTTACCGTTTTATCAGTGTAATTTGTCAATTGGACACGCTTGTCACCTGCTTGCATAAATTCTGTTATGTCCTTGGATAAGATAAATTATTATTTATTTTGAATGTGGATCTTCATTACATTTGTAACATGCTCAATATACCTCCATATACTGTAACAGCCGGATCGTCTACTGCTGAACACAGCCTCTTGCCATAATCCCCACGCTGGGCAGGCGTCTTGGGGATCGCAGTGTAAGTGGCAGTTCTTTAAAGGTACTGCTGCCCACCTTCCAGTATTTTTCCTTTAGTCGCCTCATACGACACCCACGGGATGATATGGGGAGGTGCAATTCTAAACCGGCACCCCACGGGGTTACCTCCATATATTAGTAATCAATTCATGCAAATGGACAGTAAAGTAAGAAGTGGAAACTTATAGCAAAAGCTATCAGGTTAGACTGAACAGATATTTCTTAGTTACCGGGTCCATTCACGCACGAATTAATATCAAAATAATAATATTTTGACTAACCTCGACGTTTCGATCAAGTTGCATTGACCGTGGTCACGAGTAGACTGAAGAAACGGGTGTCATCGTCTTGAGGAGCGGCGGGAGCGATTTAAATCTATCTTGGTTTTCGTTACTAAAAGTTCACGAAAGTTTAATGAAAAGTAGACAGAACAGACACAGAAATGTACTGGCAGCTCAACTGCAAGGAGCGGGGAGCCTAATTTTGTGTCGTATAAAACGACATAGTATTCAAGGGCTATTAGACAGATTTGCAGAAACAGACTAAGAGATGACTCACTGCACAAATTTCTCGACTAATGACATGTATTCAGAGATCCTCAGTCAGCCTATCGGACTATTGTCTTTCATAAACAGATTGCCAAGTAGCAGTATAGAAAAAAAATACAATTACCTGCTCTTATAAGGAAGTACGAGTATATAGGGAATTTGAGCTATTTAGAACACGAGTATCGTATTTCGAAATACGATTACAAGTTTAGTACTATCGCGTGGTAAGTGAACATCACATTTACACATTATTGAAGCACATTGGAAACAAAAAACTTTTACCCAAAAATGGAACCGACTTCAACACCCAAAAGTGTGAAATAACTTGTTGAAGTCGGTACCATGATAGTTCAAAAGTATCTATTATCACAACATCGTGCGCATGGTACCGACTTCGACAAGTTATTACACACTTTTAGGTGTTAAAGTCGGTTCTACTTTTTCCACGACTATATGATCAAGATAGGTAAATATTTTTCAGTTATTTGAGCGTAACCCAAAAACGGCTTGACCGATTTTGATGAAATTTAATAGAGGTATTTTGTAGAAAATAAGTACTTGATGATATTGCAAAAGTAGCCTCATGCGCGCAGTTACGCCCCCCCGCCCTCCTGCGTTTGTATTGAGCGTCCGTACTTCAGCCCACCTTATTAGTTCGTTTTTGGAAGTCAGTTATAAATAATGAAATATCTTGACGTATGTAGCCCGTCACGTACTAACTGCTTGGAGATGGGTTCCTCCGAGCGGTCTCGGATGGGCAGCAAAGTGTCGGCTATATTCCACCCCGCGTTGACTGCCTAGGCAAGCAAGGTGATCTACGAGTGCTAACGATACCTAACGAAACAAACCTATTCTTGAGAAGATAATATATTACATTTACAAATTATTGCAGCAAATATTTTTATGTCCCGGGCGGGAATCAAACCCGCGTACTCCGATTTTCGGTTAGCATCCGATAGTGCTTATAATCATATCTAAAAAGATAATATTATCTTGACTCAGTTCAGAATTTTAATCACAACATAAATAAATCATCCTTGTATAAGTAAATGATTACTAACAAAGATATATTAAATTTCACGCAGTAGAAGAGATGCAGGTAAACAATTCCATAAAAAAAATATTCTACGAAAAATTTCTTTAAAAAAAAGTTATTTAAAAAAATGGAACCGTCTTCAACACTCAAAAGTGTGAAATAAATAACTTGTTGAAGTCGGTGGCATGATAGTTCAAAAGTTCACGATATGTGCGCATGGTACCGACTTCGACAAGTTATTTCACACTTTTGAGTGTTGAAGTCGGTTCTATTATTTGGTAAAAAAATATTTTTACGTTATATTATGTAAAGCAAAGTTTACAGGAAAGCAAAATTGTCTACTCCATAGTAGAGTAGCAACCAACACGCGAAGGTCGCAGAGTAGTTTTCACACGTGCTCACGAAGTTTGGTGCAACAGCAACTTGCGCCATCTACTGTTTATTTGTTTGACATTGACACCCATTTGTCTATTTCACCTACTTCAATAACTAACTATACTTTCTTTGTTCTGTGAAAATCTACAAATGCAGCTATCTGGATTAGATCGCTTCAAATATTGAAGACAATCGGTTCCTATTTAATTTACGCAAAGTTTAATGTAATGAAATATATTCCCTAACTAGTCCAAGTTAGGATATATATTTAATTATTATCTTGTTTTATGAAACAGTTATTTAATTGTTTGACCATAACCCATATAGTCATATTGTCTTGTATACCTACAAGCTTCTTAATTATTAGGAGTTTTTTGGACACTATAATGTGATTGAAGTAAGTGATTTATTACCGACATAGGGGGTACTTAATCAACACGTACCTATTACGTTTTTTTGTGTGTCATATGTATATAGGTATTATTACCGGGAGTACCGATTTTAATATTTTTATATATGCAAAAACTAGTGCTCGTCACGTTGTACCATTTAAATTTGAGTGTGATCTGACTAGTAGTATTTGAGTTATCCCTAATAATGCGTATATAATTGGCTTCGACAACATTGATGACGTTCTCATTTTCACTTGTCGATGTAAAATGAACAAAAAACTGTTTAAGATTTTTTGTTTTATTCACTTTTTAGTGCATTTTTTGTTCTATATTTTCTGTTTCAAGTCGGTTATTTTGCTAAAATTTTAACAAATCGATTATACTTATAAATGTCTGCTGGCTGATAAAACTTAGATAGATTTAGGCTCAGATGCTGATCCTCACACTCTAAAAATTGTATACCATGCTTTGTGCCAGTCCATACTAAACTATTGTATCGTTTGTTGGGGATCAGCTTCAATGACACATTTTTTGAGAATAGAAAGGGCACAAAGAAGTCTACTAAAAGTGGCATATAAAAAACCCTATAGGTATCCAACAGATCAACTCTATGAAGATACAGGGTATCTTAGAGTGCGGCAACTATATATTCTGGCAGTAATATTGCGTTATCACAAAATTGCCAAAGATAATATAATTTGTAATGAGCGCCCTTCACGTCGAAATGCTTGGCCTATACCTAAAACTAACAATACCGGTATAGCTAAACGAGCATTTTCATACAAAGGGCCACGGCTATATGAGCTAGTAGATAACACACTAAAAATATTTACGACACCACGTCACGTTTGCAAAAAGAAAGTTGCAGATTGGTTAGCCAACACTGACTACTATGCGACAGAAATGTTACTGAAGCCCAACACTTAACGTTGCGGGGCCTGTTTCTACATGATGGGTAAGTTCGTCACATATGTACGTAGTTTATTTACTTATTTATTACCATAAACCTGTCAAAATGTTGAAACAGGTCCCATATCCTGCATAATTTACTACAAATTATTTTACTTGAATAACTAACTTGGTATAATAATAATAAGTAAATAAGTCATATAAGTAAACCCGGCAATAATGTATTTTTATATTTTATTTATTAATAATTTAGCTCAGATATCATTTATTACTTATCTAATATTACACTTATTACATTGCACATACATACCCACACGCAGTCACTCTTATACATTTAATAAACTAAGCAAATTCAAACACACCATAACTTATTTGATGTTTTTGTACTGTATCCTAAAATTAGTTAAGTCTCTAAATAGGCAAGACATACTTTTCTATATTATATTAAGTAACATTTGTAATTTCCTACTGTAGTTATTTATATATTAGTTTTATTTCTATACTTATATCATGTTTTAATGTGTAGATAAAATACAGAAACATAATATATGGAAGAGACTGAATCTCACAACACAGGCCACCCTAGTGTGAGGTTCAGAGAACCTTACTCCTTCTTTTGCTGCATAAATACTATGTAATAATTAGTTATAACTTAGACTAAGTTTTTGGGATGAATAAAAATTATTATTATTAAAAATTATTATTATTATTATTTAGATGACGCTTTCCTTGTGTCACATAAATTGATTAGTAGTAAGTTATACAGCTTATAATATGTATTATTTATTATAAACAGAGAAGTAGTTGTAACTTATCTTGGTGGGTTATATCAATACTATATATACCCAAGTATATATATGTGCTGTGTAGTCGACGCAATGTGTGGTCAAGATTCCAAGAGAGATAATTCTGTTCGACGAATTAACATTGCAACAGGAAAATAATGCTAACATGTAGATTATGCCAACTGATACTGACCTCAAACTTTTTTGCTATCTCAACAATCATCATGGACCTGTACATTAAATATCTTTGATATTGTGTCATTTTCCAAAATGAATATTAAGTGAACTAGTAAAACAATTACGTAATGTACAAGAGTGTACACAAAAACCACTAATGTGATTTTTTTTTATTTTTTTTTGTATGCTATCCTTGTGGCACGAGGCCCACCTGTTGTTTAGCTATATATAACTTATGCCTATAAAAGATACCAGATTATAAATATTTTCATTTGTATATACAATCATATGTGGCTCTTCTGATATTAGCGCCGGCGCCACCGCTGCGTCGCGTCGTTCGCAAAAAAACTCGCGGAATTGTAGGCATAAAACCGTCGCGTCGCGCGGGGTGAACGACTGTTCGGGTCACTGGCTTTATAATCTTTGACAAGTGTCTGTATCCGTTGAAAATAGGCGATAGGTTTCATGTAGGTTAGGATAATAATCGTCCTATATCCAAGGGAGCTACAAATGTACCAGATTTTTCTAGAACGAATGAGATTGATCTGTTATTTGAATGATTTTGGAGCCTTTTCTGCCTGTCAACAAGCACGTAACAGTGTGTTCCAGCAGGTTTGGAAGTGAAATTCTAAATGTTATCTTCGACCACATCATCACTTTTCAACAGGTGAGATAGTTGTCAAAGGCAAGCTTGTCCGCAATATACTTATATGAATAGATATCTAATATATTTTGTAACTGTTCTACTTAAGCTAAGGTAAGTTCACATCATTAGGCATAAATACCACTTTTGATAAAATGTCTCCCCCATTAGGGAGAGTTTAGGGGGGCCTTAAAAATCGCAGTGTAAGTTTGCTGCTTTGCTGCCCACCTTATTTATTTATTTATTTATTTTTTACATAACTAATACGGTATAACCAATTACATTAGCTAGTGCATAGAAGTCTTAAATATAGATATACAAATAAAAAAAAAAATGAAAAATACTAACAGAAACCAAAATTACATACAAAAAATAATAATAATAACACATTTGAAGATAAAGTCACGTCAGAATACAATATCAATAAAATATATATAGTACATCAAATTATATCATGTCACCAATTGAAAATACAGTTAACGATTTAAAATATAGAAATAAAATATTTAACCTAAAATTACAATACAAAATAAAAAGTTGAAATTGAATATTAAAATATAATGTCAATTAAATATAAATCAAATAAATGTAATATGTCAACAATTGAAAAAGATGGTAATTATGGCAAAAAAAAAAAATAAAAAAATATTATAACATTACCAGAAGTCAAAGTCACACTGACACAAGTATTCCCATTCATCATCGTCACTCATTTCTTTTTTCTTACATGCTATCGTCTCACTGTATTCTAGACACTTTGTCTGCACACTCTTCCATTCGTCAGCAAATAAGTCACAATCAGGTGCCCAAGCCATGAGGCCATTGAACGCACTCAGAGAGCGTGAGATAGGGGAGTATGAGTGCGCAACCGTGCGAGCTTGTGGCACCGCGAACAGCTGCTGGACGCGGCCGCCGCGCCGGTGGGTCCTGTCATCAGGGACATGGAGCCGAGACAGCTCTTTTAATAGATCAGGAGAATCAATCTTTCCATGAAGGATCTTACACATCACTTTCATTTGGTTATGCACTCGCCGAACTTCTAAGGAGTTATAACCTAGACATCCTAGGAGAAAGTTTGTTGGGTACATGTACGGGTAATAGCCAAACATACGCTTGTATAGAAAACGAAGGAAGGCCTTTTGCACCTTTTCTAAAGAAAGTGCGTAAGCATTCTCATGGGGGTGCCATACTGTTGAACTGGTCTCCAGCTTGCTACGCACTAGAGCTCCAAAAATTAACCGAATGACGTGAGTACCATGAAAGTCTCTCGAATTTCTCAGCACGAACCCCAATCTCCTATATGACTCTTTGGCAAGTATAACAATGTGGTCATTGAAGGTTAGTTTTTGATCGAAGATGACACCCAAGTCTTTTATAGTGCTAGATTTAGTGATCACACAGGAGTCTAGCTGGTACTGGAACTCGATGGGAGACTGTCTTCGAGTAAAAGTCATGGCATGGCATTTCGATGGATTAAACTCCATTTTATTGACTAATGCCCAATCGCATACCGCGTCTACATCACGTTGGAGGTCGAGGCAGTCTTCTAGGGATTTTATTTCTTTCATCAATTTTAAGTCATCCGCATAAAGCAGGCATTTAGAATGTCTAACTACGTCGGGAAGATCGTTTATCATAAGAATGAAAAGGAGAGGTCCTAATATGGATCCCTGGCTGACCCCAGATCTTGTATGATAAGGACTGGAATCATACACGCCTAACCTTACAAATTGTTGGCGGTCTCTGAGATAGTCAGCAATTAATCTCAGCAGCCCTGGAGCAAAACCTAGAGCATTCAGTTTTATAAGTAACTGATCATTATTGACTCTGTCGAAGGCCTTCCGAAAATCAAAGTAAAGAACATCTACTTGGCTACTGCGATCTAACCGGACCGAGATGAAATCTGTGACTTCCAGGAGATTTGTATCTACTGACCTTTTTCTCCTGAAGCCGTGTTGTTCATTGCGCAGATACTGCTCTACTTGCCTATAGATCTCTCTATGGATGATCCTTTCAAATGCCTTCGCTGGGGATGACAGAATGGCGATAGGCCTGTACTCTGTAACGGATGACCTATCAGAACCTTTTGGAATTGGTGTCACCCTTGACATTTTCCACTGTTTGGGGTAGATTCCTGTGGTTAAGGACATATTGAATATGTGGCATAGTGGCTCAACCAGGAATTTCAAGCCTTGTTTTAGAAACCATGACGGAACGCAATCAGGCCCTACTGAACTATTGGTCTTGAGACCTTTAATTCCAGATGCTACTTCTTGAAGAGTTAGTTCAAATATATTTATGTAGTTACTAGATTGTGTCCTATCGCAATTATTTATACATTCAGAGTCTAACTGAGGAACGTCTCCCAAAAAAACACTTGCAAAAAATTTGGCGAAAGCCTCCGAAGCCTTGACGCCACTGAGTGTACAACCGTCATAATTGACGCTAGGTTCAAAGCCCCCTTTGGCGCGGAGACTTGAGATATGCTGCCAAAAAGTCCGGGGGTTTGCGGCAATACCATCTTCGATACTTTTCAAATAAGAGTCGTGGGAACACGATATACGAGACTTTAAGGAGGCTCGCAGATCAGAGAATGCTTTATAATCCGCATCGCATTCAGTCTTTCGCCAGTTACGGTGTAGCTTTAGTTTGAGTTTGGTATCGAATATAATGTCACTCGTAAACCAGACGGGATAAAGCCTATGCGACGATTTTTTACGTCGTTTCTTAGGAACGCACCTGTCAAAAATATTGTAAATAATATTATAAAATTGATCGGTACAAAATTGCACCTCATTGGAGTCAAGAATATCAATCCAAGACGTCTCAGAAAGCAGGTCAATAAGAATTTTGGGATCACATTTTTTAAAATTCCAGTCCTTGTTAGGATCTATATTGCTGGGTTCAACATGATCAGAGCCGCGAACCGCATGCGTTACAACTCCGATATCAAGAGGGGGGTGATAAGGATCAGGCTTGACGAAGCCATCAACGTGTTGAACCCGAATTTTAAGGGTTCCATTGTTCTCTTTGGCTAGGACAACATCAAGCATTCCTCCATAAGCATTCACGACATCATTCATATCGTTAAAATTACAAAATGATTTGAAATAACAATAATAATTACATACATTAGCAGATGCACTATTTAAGTTTAGATCGCCTAGAATGATGACAGTTCCCTTTAGTTTGTTGATGAAACTTTCCACTTTGCAGAACAAACGCATGTAGATCTCATCTTTGGCTTTAGGATAAATATAGATAACGCCAACATAGTAAACTCGACCACACCAGACAAAACGCGCCCAAAGATCCTCACCACAATCAGTTTCCAGTGCAATCTGCCGAATCATCACAATGGGCGCGTGCGCAGCCAAAAGTACACCTCCACCTGTTGTATTCCTGTCACGGCGCAGAATACTCCATCCTTTACTCACTAGCTCCGCATCTTCTACAGATTTGTCAACAAAAGTTTCTGTTGCTGCAACTAAGTTGTGTTCTGATAGGACCAGACTTTTTCTCCACAGCTTTAGCTTGGTTTTTAACCCTCGGACGTTTTGATAGAAAACATTGAGACAGGTAGGTGAACTAATGGATGTTGTTTTAGTTATTTGGCGACTCCTTGTTGGTTGAGGCTCCCCGGACAAAGATTCCTTCCGAGTCTCGAAAGGGCTGAGAAGTTGGGGAAAGTCTAGGCTTGATAGTCGAGGTTGATGTCCCACGAAAAATTTGGGAATTAGCGACTGTTTGACCTGTAGCAGACTGTGAAGTCTTCGGATACTTAGGTCGCCTTAGGTTGACCCAAGCCTTTATTCTGGCATTTATCGGCCAGACTTCAGCAGATAGACATTTTTCATAATAGGCAACAGGTATACCTAGTTTAAAAGATTTGTAGGTTCTTTTCGCTATAAGCTCCTCCACGGTATATACTCCTGAGGGACACAGCTGGCCAAGATATTCACGCACTTCCTCAGCCCCTGACTCCATATTCCACAGGTGAATATGCTTTCTTGCCTCAACAGCTTTTAAAGTGGTAACCGTGTCATCAGCGGTCCCACGTAGTGAAGTCAGGTGACGACTTTTTCTTCTTACTTCAGTCCATTGCTGGTTGTCTTTTTCTAGGTGGTGAATATTGACTGATTCAGCGATAAGGGCAGACTGACTCAGTTCATTCTGTGTGTGTGTGACTCAGGTCTTTTACCCTGGCTTGCTGGTTGGCGGTTTGAAGGTACATCACCTGTGGTCTTCTGGCACCTTAACAGCTGTGATTTATCTTTTAGGGCTTCTGGACTTACAGGAACGACCACGCTTGGGCTAAATGAAGTTGGTTGAAGGAGGTGCATAGAGGTAGCCTGCCTAAGCTGCGTTATCGCTGCTGTTTGGACAGGCTCTGTTAAAGCTGGCAGTAATGCTTGAATTGCAACTGAAGGTGGTGTTTGAGCCATTTTTTGATGTTCTACCTTCTCCAGCTTATCATTGAGCGCTTTCACCTTCAAGATGTAATGATCCAGCTTGGCTTCAAACTGGCTAACTACAGTTTCATGGTGTAAAATTTTGGTACTGTAACTTTCAAGCCTGGCTTCATAAGTCGTTATGATGGACAATACGTGCCCTAGACGATCATTCAGCAAAACAATATTCTGGCGTAGATCCTGCATCTCGGTGGTCTGGTCCCGCTCAGTGGTATTTGGTAGCCCCCTTTGAGTGGTTGAATTTAGCTTTTTTCTATGCGTCACATTCGAATCGTAACTTTTCTTCGATGTCCCGACCGGAGTCATACTGTTACCACTACCTTTTTCTGATCCGCAGGAACAAAGCAGGAAAGAATGGGGGTGAGGTGGTTTAATAAACAAGAAACTACCACACTGATTTGCAGGCTGCCGCCAAAAATTGCCTCCGCCGCACCTTTTCCGAGATACAGTTGATACAAAGTTTAAAAAGTTGAGAATAACTGTATATTATGATATAATTTTAATTACGTAATGCCTCGTTTTTGAAAGTAACTTTTCCTATTTGTGCAGTGGCAACATTACGGTCCTGTCAACCCTGTAGACTAAAATTATAATTGACTTATCTTTGGTCACGGCCGTAGTTCTATTATCTTTGCTCCTTTTAGTTTTTCATTCTGATCTGTGTACTGGTTTACTAAACCAATCAGCTGATTCGGCGCTGATTGTTTACATCAAATTCCAACAAATAGCAAATAAGAATATTTGCCGTTTAATGTTTAAAAAAATTATGTCAACACAGTGAAATGGTACTTTTGATTTCTCACCGAGTGATATTATTTGCTTTACAGCTGTGATCTTGACACTGGAATGTTTCCAACAGTTTGCACAGAATCTAACCTCACTTATTCACTACTTCAAGGTTTGATTTTATTGTTTTTCTAAGTTTTTAGGAATATTTTTCAAGAGCTAACCAAATGTACGTGTTAACGAAACCAAGGCACGGGGGGGGGGGGGTGGCTTATGGTGTTTCGACGCCTCTTACGACTTCTACTGGAAGATACACTAATACATCCCACGAGGTACTAAACCATGATGATAATGCGCAGCACTTTGAATTTCGTCTGTAGATTTTTCCACAGGTAATGTTTGATCTAACCACTATATTTTGGAAATTGATAGTCGACGTCTATGGTCGTGGTGGCTGAACAAGAACCAGCTCAAGAACAGCTGCCGGGACACAAAACCATATCAACAACACTATGCAGTGACGCTCAATCCTGCAGTGGAATTCGAACCGTGGTAGCCTCGTCCAGCCCTCGCGCTGCAGTCCATACCTCTGCCAACGATGCTCCCATTAGCTTACTTATTATTATACATGAATTGTCTGGTTTGGTTTAAGAACTCCAGAAAAGGTACTTTAGGTAAAGTTCAGCATTTAAAGTAAAAACACCGTAACAATGTGGGCGGGCGCCATATTCGCAAGATGAACGATACCGCAGCTGTTATTGTACTTCTGTTTAGTTATGTTAATAATATGGCTGTCACGTTTGTCTTACTGTCTATATAAATATGGTCAGAACTTTTGATGTTCACAGTATAAACTCGAAAGCCAAAAGTGAGCCCCGCCCGTGTCTCCGAACGCGTGGGATATGATTGTTCATTTCTTCGGTAACAATGTGAAAAAAAATTAAGCTTGGAAATCATATATATTTGTAGGAAAAACTTGTTCCAAACAAAGCAGTTATTCGTTCAGTAGTTTGTTGACATTTCTTTAATCATTTATTACCTACTTATTTGATGACAGCAAAAGATTAATTCTTTAGTAATCTATCCATAAATAGATTGAAATTTGAATAAGTAACCTTAATAACTTGAACGCGAGTTTTTTTTAAATGTAGGGTACTTATTCTTAATATTTCATAAACTATTTCTTTTTACGAAACATTTGGCTATAACGTAGCGTATTTTGCGTAACGCTGCTCTTACAGATGTAATCCGGCGCTCCACATGAGATAAAATCTAATTATTGCAATTATTTAAACATACAATTATGCACCTTATCCTTTTGGAATAATTAATCATTTTTGATAAAATACATGGCGTTTGGAATGTGTGTGTTTCTTAACAATGTTTAGGGATCCGTCGGCGGTGTGTTCAGAACTCCTTGATAGCCTGCCTACTTAGATAACTTGCTTTTGTCAAAATATCAGGAGCAAAGTAACGAAACGTTTAATTATAACTACTTATAATTAAACGTTTCGTTGCGTTGCTGTTATAATTAAACATTTAATTTTTTTTCATTTATTTATACAGAATCTACAGCTCTTGTTATAAATAGATACAACTTATATATATATATATATCTTACAGCCAATAACAGATTAAATTTTTATAGTCTTGAATTATACTCGTATAATACGACAGTCACCAAGTGGGTCACATCATTACACATTATAATAATAGAAAAATGATAAAGTAAACTAATAATAGCAATAAATTAAAAATATATAAATAGTTGTGAAAGAATAACAATATAAGATAGATTTTAAATGTTACACTTCATATAAAAGTATGTAGTGTAAGTGAAAGGTGCGTGTGCGTGTATGTGTGTGCGTGTGCGTGTATGGTGTGAGAGTGCCTGTTATTGTGTGTGTGTGTGTGTGTGGTGTGAGAGTGCCTGTTATTTTCTAAGAGTTTTGGTGAAGCATTTTAAGAACTTCACGTCTAAATGCTTCCTTGCCATCATTGAAAATATCCGCGGATCCAAATCTTTTATTATAGCTATTGTGCAACCAACTGATGATAGAGTTTTGCACATTCATTGCGTTGCTCTTGATATTTATTGACAAAAGCAGGTTATCTAGATGGCTGTCTTTTATTTTTTTTATTGCCATTGTACTTACTACTTAGGTGCTCATTATAACACAACCCATGTTTGTTAAATTATCAAACACGCGCTATAGAGGTCATTTTGAAATTAAGTATATAAAAAATATGACGATCCAAATTCGTACATAAAATTATATTTGTAACGTTTTGTTCTTGAAAACTGCATCAAGGTATTCCCACTTATGGAGATGCTACGATTCGGTTTCAAAAATGGCCAAGTGCTACGCAGTGCTACTGTGTGCTTTGCTAAGGAAATTCACACTGGCCTTGCTACGAGACTAGTACGAGTATCAACGCTCACTGTCACATAAGTCACAATAATAAAAGATGGCGGCCAATTGAAGCACTATTTACGTTGTAGCTAGTTACTTAGTTGCTTTACTGCTTATAGCCGTTACTTAGAGTAATGCTTGGTTGGCCCAAAACCTTTTTAAAGAATAGAAACAGAATTACTCACGTACATGCCCGGTCAACTTTTTCAAGGAGTGTTCGAGACGCTCGCAGAACGTTAACGCGTTCTAATTCCGTAATAACTTTAAAAAATGAGTGAACATTTTTATCCTTTTCCTGCCATGCAGTGCCAAAACTTGGTGTGTATCGAAAATGTTTTTTTTTAAATTATTTTTATGTAACAACTGGCTAAAATCAAATGGTTTGGTGGTGTAGTATATTTTAAAAATCATCTCATAAATTATAATACACTAGACTTTCATTCGATACCCGAAAGATTGAAGCATAAAAAAATATATTTTACTTACTACTAAAAAATATTATGACGTCCTTACTGGCTAAATGTACAAGCATATATCCAGCCAAGTTTATGGTAAGTACTAAATAAAACTTTTAAATAAACTTTTAAAAAAAAAACCCAATTCGCGTTTTTTCCACAGGACTGCAGTCCTGGACCTCCACGACTAATTATTATTATTTGATATCAAGTAGGTGTCATAATGAATACGAAAACAGGTAACCGAATTATTCTATTCATTCTTTGAAAATCTTCTGTGTGTCAAAAATCTAAATACAGGTAAAACTGTAAGGAGATCAGTAAGAAGAAAACAATTTACTACTAAAATTGAATACCTAAAAATACTCGTTTTAAAATCTATACGGAACCCCGCAAGTTATTCGAAGTTGTATACAGAAAAATCTCATCTTAATAGAGTGTTCAACCTTGAGTGATCTATCGCTCAATAAATTCAATAATAGCTATACCACCTGTTTAATAGCCATAGACAAACGATTGAGAAGATTGATGACTTGAAGATTGAAATTGATAATATACACGGATAGAATAGCGCCTGCAGCGCTTTATCAAACAAGATGCAGCGGGTTATAAAGTTTAATGAAAGGATCTAAATTAGCTTCATAATGCGACCTTGCCCAAGAATTTAAATGGGTTTCTTTCATCAATAGTTTGTTATGTTTGTAAATAGGCAAACATTCATCCGTGAGATGCTGGGTTAGAATGTCCCCCACCCCTATTTATTACCTTAGGGTCAGGTAAGAAGTGACTAAGGGAAAAAATCCGGCAGGTGCGCAGCGCCTTCTGAAGAACTAAGTACTTCTACTGCTATCTCCAAGACCCCTGCCAAGCGTGGGGATCGCAGTAGAAGTTGTAAGTGAGATATTGGTCAATTGACATAGCTCCTCTGCAATAAAATTGTGCTATGATCAAAAACCCTATTTACTGGTTCATCAGATACATGATTGTTGAATACTATATAAGGTGGCTCTTATACCACAGGGCTTAGGTTCATAAGGCTGCATATAAAACCCGCGTGTTTTCACCTTATATTTCCGCACTAGTGGTTTTTACTTAACATTTTCTTTTTAATCCCAACCAATTTTTTTGGTCTTTACCTCGCAATTGTGTTAAAGAACTTTGTATGCTTGAAACGCGTGAGATTCTAACTATTGATTCCAGTACGCCTTCAGCTTCGGCTCGGGGTGCAATCCACGAAAGTATTTTTAATGTCATGAAATGATAAGACGGACTAGTCACCCGCCTGACGATAAGCGTAAAGCGACACGTCTGTCCACTGCAATTGCAGTGTCACCATTCTCGTTCTAATTGAAACTGCACTGCACTTGTCACTCAGAGAAATCAGTGCTTATGTCTCGTTTGCCCACTAATTTATCTGGCTACAGTGCCCTTCCAGCTTAAACACAGTAGCGTTTGCACATTATTGCTTCCAGGAATAATGTCAGTCACTGTGGTGGTAAGAAAGAAGGAAAGAAAGAAAGAAACTATGTAAGAGGTAAAAATATCTCACAAACAGAACCTAACCTGTTAAATTTTCATGACTGCTACTGGTGGTTTATAATAAATTTAACTAGTACATCAAATGCACATTGTTTAGCATAATAACATAATCACACTCGCCAATCCCTAAAATTGAGGTCACTCACACATGTTCAATTAATTCTCCACGCATGCCGTCTGCGCCCGCCCTAAATATAGCGGAACGGACATCTCAGTGCATTGTAGAGTAGAGCAAACAGAAGGGATGAACAAATTCCCTGTATTTTCATCTCATCAATCCATTTTTCACTTATTTAGGGTCGATAATATATTTTTACCTACTCAAATGGCACTTATATCAACACAGGAACATAATATAGGTACACATACATAATCTTAAATTGGTTGTCTCAAATAAACAAAGAAGACCAAATTATTATAATAACACTGTGCGTTGACTATGTGTCGATATATCTACATATTTTGTTTATCGTTAGTAAAATATGCAGAGGGTTTTATATGAATTCAATAAACGGGGAGTACCACATGGATGTGTATTTGATCCTCTACTATTCTTATTACACATCAATGATCTCCCAGATAAGACCAAACGTGCATGTGTTTTATATGATGATCATGGATGAAACTACCCTTCTTATTCAAAGGCATGGCAAAAGTTACATATTTAATAATTGTAATTACGTACCGTTATATATATATCAACGTGGTAAACGGACCGTGGCGTGCCGGGCTTAAATGCCCCCCAATCCGTGGTGTGTAATGTACTCGTAAGATGCTATTGGGGGAGGCCACGTTCAGCAGTGGACAATCCAGATCATACAGCAAATTATTTCAGTTTTAAAACTGTTGTGTTCTGAAGGTGTTGTAATGTTTGATATTTTTATCATAGTATAAAAATATCAAACATTACTACACCTTCAGTATAGTGAATTAAACGAGATTTTAGGGTTAATTTTTAGTAGCCACAATACAAGTCGCTATCCGCGCTTTCCATAGGTTTCTTTCCGTTATTATAGTTATTGAATCAAAGATAAAGTTCTTCTGAAGCTGTACCATATGCCTTCATAGACTGTGTATAGTCCAGATCACCAGAGTTGTATCACAAAGTCACAAAACTAACTGATCTTCCCTTAAGATGGCCTTTATTTCGATTTAGTAAATAAATCATTAACTTTCCTAGTAAAAAATGTTCTAAAATTGCATAATATAAAATGGCAATTTTATTATGTATATATAATATCCCTTATTTGAACAAAATATTTGGACTAGTCTATCTATAACAAAAACACCGTATTCTTGAAAACAATCGAAACATTTATAATAAGAGTAAAAGGTTTTTATATGGGCGTTTGCAGTGTTTGGTAATATTATAATAATTGGTTAGTTATAAACTTTGAAGCGCTCGTAGCCAAGTTTGCTAAGCCATTCTGATTCGATCAGCAAAGTTAAGCAACGTCCGCCGCGGTCATGACTTGGATGGGTGACCGCTGGTGACATTACTACTGAGCGCTTCCGTGCTTCGGAGGGCACGTTAAGCCGTCGGTCCCGGTTGTTGTTTTAGGATAGCAGTCGTTACAGCATGGTGGTAGGGCACTTTGCAAATGCCCGCCTGGCTAGCTACCACCCTCAAGTTGAAAATCTGTCGCCAAGCACCTAACGGTGTGTTCCGTCAGCTGTCCTTGAGAGCCAGTAACTCTAGGTTAGTCTGAACAACATCCTCGACCACACCATCACTTACCATCAGGTGAGATAGTGGTCAAAGGCAAACCTATCAAGCATAAAAAAAAAACTTTAAAGTAATAATCCATTATTTCTGTTATAAGTCTTTATGTTACTTACATCATTCTCAATTTGATATTTTCCAATCAGATAGAATGTCGTGTAATAATGTTAATTTCTCAAAGCAAGTACGGTATTGGTTATTACAGTGTTATTATACGTATATAATCAGGTCGTTGTGTCTTTCTGTACTATCAAATTAATATTAATGTTAATTCCTTGTTCATTTTTAACTATACATAATGGTCGTGGTGTGGAACCGCGAAGAGGATAGCACAAGTGTAGTGTGTCAACATTCCCTTACCTACCAAAACGACAGTGACAATCACAGTGATAGTGACAGGAGTGACAGTTCGGACGGAGGGATTCTGACTTTGACAGCTGCAGCGCAACCGTCTCAACGCCAGTTACTTGCTGAGGCCCGCGCTCGACGCTGTGCAAAATCGTGACTCCCAGACGAAGAACTTCAAATAAGTTCGAAACTGGTCGGAGCAATATCCGGTAAATATTACGCGAGTCCTAGCCGGTTACTCAAAAATAACTATGGACATAACTCGCGATAGCTTTTTAGCACAAATTGCCTATGAATAGGTCATAGTTTATATAGTGAGCCATATAATTAGTGAGAGAGTGTATATCACATAATATATTTGGAATAAGAATGTTACCTCAGCTTCTGTCCGTGAACCAGTAATGAGCACGTATGTGAAGCATATGCATGCGAGTTACTAATTCTAAGTTAGGCTTAAAAACATCTTCGACCACATCATCGCTTACCATCAGGTGAGATGTTGGTCGAAGGCTAGCCTATCAGCTATATTTAAATAATGACAAAAATGCTTGGACTGTTTCCCCTCTGCCAAGCTATCGCCTGTCACCTACATAATGTAAACAAATATTGTAATCTTTTTTATTATATAGGATGTAACCACAGTGTTAAAAGACGTTTAAAAGAATGGTCCCAAGTTTCTTGCCCGTTCTTCTCGCAGTGGCTCAATTTTTTTTGCTGAACGTGGCAGTACAATTTAAAATATTTCAATATTAAATTAATAATTGGCCTTCATAAGAGCGTCGTAGACGCCTCAATTGAATAAATTATTGACTTTGACTTTGTCTTGCCTGTTCTCACTTAGACACATCGAAGAGTAGTTCATTCCGAGTGGAAAGATAGGTACTTATGTATTCTGTCACTTATCAGCAATTAAAATATAAAATAAAATATTTCCTCTTGGAAAAAAGTCACACCGATTAGTTCTTACAAGAAAGAAGTACATACGACCAATACAATATCCTGTATGGGAATGTAAGTAGGTAGGTATAATAAAAAAAATGTAGGTAAAAAAAATATAAGTATACATTGCGAGCCAATAAACCACGAACATTTTTGATGATAACATTTCCTGAGTACAACCACATGTCGGCAAATTAAAAATAACAAATGACGCATCTGTACAATCCACTTCTCTAATCTATGGTCTAAATTTAGTCAAGTTAAAATGTATGAGTAATACCGATCATAATGTATGACGAATTGTTTTCAATCTCGTAATATTTTGAAGTGGTCAAGGAACTAGATATTGCTTTGGACACGATATTATTTTCAGTAGATGATAGGAAAATAAAATGTACGAAAGTTGTAATACTTACTGATATTGAAAGTAAACGAATGGAGTGGAGAAGAGTTAGCTGTAGGCACATAATAACACACATCTCATCAACTGTCGGAGGACGTCCACTTTTGTACATAGCCTCCCCCTATAGGGGAGGCGGGTACTTTTTATTTTTTTATGCAAGTAGAAATCTGTCGCCTAATCTGGCTAGCCAGGCGGGCATTCGCAAAATGCCCTACCACCATGCAATAACGACTGCCATCCTAAGACAACAAACGGGACCGTCGGCTTCCGAAGCACGGAAGCGCTCAGTAGTAATGTCACCAGCGGTCACCCATCCAACTCATGACTGCGGCGGACGTTGCTTAGCTTTGCTGATCGGTTCAGAATGGCTAAGTAAACTTAGCTACGAGCGCTTCAAAACTATGGCAGTTCTTCAGATGCGCCACCGGATATATTCCCTTCGTCGCCTCTTATAACTTGGAAAAGAAATGGGTGTAAGTCTATCCCGGCACCCCAAGAGGCGTAGAAAAAGAAAAAAAAGGGTATTCTTCCCGTGATAGTACCTCCCCCTGATTTATAGTTAAAGTTGTGAGGCTTAGACACAACAGGTAGGTACTTAATTAAACTAGAATAGGATTCGATATTAAAATCGATCTATACTCGATATCGATCTGCAATTGTTATATTATTTCTTGGTTTTCGATCACAGCTTAAATATTTTTTTTATTGCTGATTGGTAAACCTTTGACCACAACCTCACCTGATGGTAAGTGATGATGTGGTCGAAGGTGTTAACAGGCTTAACCTAGATTTACTGGCTCTCAAGGACAGCTGCTGGAACACATCGTTAGGTGCTTGGCGACAGATTTTCCATTTGAGGGTGGTCGCTAGCCAGGCGGGCGCTCGCAAAAATGCCCTTCCACTTTGCGGTGAAGCTCAAGCCAGCGGCGGGATTTGAACCATGGACCTGCTGCGCGGCAGTCTATAGCCAAAGCTACTGAGCTATCACTGCTTCAAAATCAAATACCTAAAGGTATCAAAATCTTAAACGATAAATCAGTTACCAGTTAAACTACAATGCTTATTCATTGAGTCAAATATAAAGTACCAACATTTTGATCACGCGTCGCATGGACCAAGGGGTCTAATAAGTAATGGCAAATGAGATGATCTCCCAGTCCCCACTGTTCTAATGTCTCCACATCAAACGGCTTAGGTATGTAACCACTACCGATATAATGAATACTTTAGGCGCTCCACTGAAGAACAGGAAGGTGCAAGGCCTCGTTGTTTCAGAAAGAAGTGTCAGTGCTAACGTGTCAAAGCACGTAGCGTACCACACATGTTTTTTACATGATATCGCGGGCTTATGTTTTATACCATCATAAAAAGATGCTTCCTGCAGTCTTGGTTCCATGTCCATGTTTCATAGCTCCCTCGAGAAGTACGTTGACCCGACGGACGTTTAGGATGGGCATCGTTTGACCGACTATATTTATGAAGTAGGTCGCGATCGGGCCAATCAAGTGCTGTCCAATTTTGCGATTATCTGCACTGAATAGAGTCAATGACCGGTCATCAAAGCTCTTTACAAGATATCCGTATCAGCCCAGCTCCTTCCCACAGCTGGGATACATTCCTTTCTCTCGGGAAGGGAAAAATGTGGACTCTACTATATGATCTTCTTCTTTAGAGTCGGCGCAACTGTTATATTAAATTTTGCTTGACCAGAAAGCAGTCACTTCGATTGCCTTCTACTATATGATATACAGGGTTATTGGTAAAATGCTAAAAACCTCCAAAAGTTTCAGACAGTACTAGAAAAACGTATTATTTTAAGTTATGTGTCTCGTAGTAAAAGATAATGTCTACTCCGAGACATGATCGCCCGCCGCGGCAAAACTGGACCGCGCCGCCCTTTGAATAGAGTTTTGAATATATACATACATCGAGGAGAGTAATAAAAATATGAAAATAATACATTACAGGCACAAGAGACTTTTAACATCAGGTGGTCCTTGTGCTTATTCTGTCAAAAACATATAAAAACACAAAATAAAACATCTCAACATGTTTGTTAGGACTAGCAGAAGGCAACCCTAAGAGGTTGTTTCGTTAGCATTTTACCAATAACCCTGTATAAGATCTAGGCTACCCGTAATATGCCACTCGGTAGAAAAGCTGGTTACCAGTTAATTAGTTGTCTCAATAAGATACAACATGTGTTGCCCGACTGACCGAGTAATGAGACAAAAACGGAACACAGCAGGCAGCAGTTCAAACGGAACTGTCACTGGCAACACGCACGGCTGTGAAATGTCCCATTTGTTGGTGCGTTTGAAGATCAATCCTACCATTTTTGTCAAGCCGGTTTCATCACTTTTAGTCTTTTGTCTGTATCAGCCGGATCATCTACTGCTGAACACAGCCTCCACAGTTATGGAGGGTTACCTTAATCTCGCGCTTGGTAGGCGTCTTGGGGATTGCGTGAGAGATATCAGTTCCTAAGAAAGTGCTGCTCCCCACCTTCTAGTGTGTTACCCTTAGTCGCATCTTATGATACGACATCCATGGGTACCACGGTCACGGC
The DNA here is from genome assembly GCA_963854805.1 of Plagodis dolabraria. Taxonomy (NCBI): domain Eukaryota; kingdom Metazoa; phylum Arthropoda; class Insecta; order Lepidoptera; family Geometridae; genus Plagodis; species Plagodis dolabraria. The sequence continues at coordinate 1,761,452 of OY978460.1, read as the reverse complement.
TGGGAAAATAAAAGGAAGCGCTCGTAGCGAAGATCAGCAAAGCTAAGCAACGTCCGCCGCGGTCTGACTTGGATGTGTGAGCGTGCAGGTGCTTCGGACGGCAGGTTAAGCCGTCTCGGCCCCGGTCCCGGTTGTTGTCTGGCTCAAGTAGAAAATTTGTTGCCAAGCACCAACCGGTGTGTTCCGGCAGCTGTCCTTGAGACCCAGAAATTCTTGGTTAGCGTGAACAACACCTTCAACCACATCATCACTTACCATCAGGTGAGATAGTGGTCAAGGATAACCTATCAGGCATAAAAAAAATCGAATTGAGTACCTCCTTTTTTACAAGTTGGTTTAAAACAATATAATTGCGCAACTACACTGCCTTTTCCCTAATTATAGGTTAAGCAACTATTATCTTACAAGCGTGTTTATTATCACTGTGACGTAGCTCTGGGCAACACTGATAAGTGATAACAGTGATAACGAACGACCTTCCAACGCATTCTTTGTAGATATAGTGATTAGGTGATTACTTTTACAGTACCTTTATCATATGAAAATAGCGTCTGTGCGTCTGTTCTAATTTAGTTGTAATGAATGCTGTAAATAATCAGTCTTTTAAACGGAGAATTAACTGATGTCAACCGATTTCAATAGGAGGGGGTTCAAAATTCATCTGTTTTCTTTATGCTTGTTACCTCAGAACTTTTGACTGGGTGAACTGTTTTGATAATTCTTTTTTATTTGAAATTGATGCTTGTCGTTTGGTCCCATTTAAATTTCATCATAATCGGTCTAGCCGTTTTTGAGTTACACTCCAATAACTGAAAAATATTGTCCTATCTTGATGGAAAAAATATTTACCTAAAAATGGATTCGACTTCAACACTCAAAAGTGTACCATGCGCACAATATTGTGATAATGGGTTCTTTTGAACTATCATGGTACAGACTTTGGTGTGGTGACGTAACAAGCATGAGGCCCACCTGATGTTAAACGGTAACCTCTGCCTATAAAAGATGCATTTCGTCACAAATGACGAACTGCGCTCATCACCATAGTGGATACAGTTGTTATGTCTCAAGTGCCTGTAATTTCATGATTACTTAATGGCTTTAAAGAACTGCTGCCGGAACACACTGTTAGGTGCTTGGCGACTGATTTTCTAGTTGAGGGTCGTAGCAGGCCAGGCGAGCATTCGCAAAATGCCCTTCCACCATGCGGTGAAGCTGAAGCCGGCGGTGAGAATCGAACCCTGGACCTGCGGCTCGGTAGTCATACACTTGCTCAGTTATGAATGATTAAAAAAAACTTGATGTCATTATCTGTTGGTAAGTGATGATGTGATTGTACATGGCAAGTTTACTTGTCCATGGCCAGACGACCATTCAGAATACCCTACCACCATATTGTGCAGATCAAGCCCGCGTTAGGTCGAATGTTGTTTACATAAAGATGCTTTATGCTTTCCCGCCGAAACTCTTGTAATCGATTAAAACCTCATGTAGAAATTGGTTTGTTTCACTTGGTTCTAAACATTTTGATGGTGAAACTGAATTTATTGTGAAAATAATTACTGTAAACATTTGTATTTATAATTCTATTTTATACTTAAATAAAACATATCATAACATCTGTACCCTCCTGAAGGGAAAGGGCATTATTTCACACTAATATTATATATATGTATAATGATTCAAATATGTTTTTGATATGGTATAATCTTTGAAATTTGTACTAACATTTATTTAATATAACTTTAACCGACTTCATAAAAGGGAAGAGGTTCTCTCTTCGACTGTATTTTTTTCTTGTTGTGTTTTGTGTTACCTCATAACTTTTTGGGTATACGGATTTTGATGTTTTTTTTATATCCGGTGCTTGTCATTGGACCACCCATTTAAATTTAAGCGAGGGCTGATGATTAGTATTCAAGTTGTCCCTAACGCGTATTTAATTAGGTTCGACTACATCGATGATGTTCTCATTATCACTCGTCGATGTAAAAAAATACAAAAAAACAATGTAATAGATAGATAATTAATATGACGCTTTTAGAAATTAAAATTCTAAAACAAAAAATGCACTAAGTTAATGAACCAACATTCACTTTTTAGTGCATTTTTGTTTTAGATATATATTAAGCACCTACATAATCTGAAGTTTTTTAGCGATAGATCCCATATCTCATTCCCACTATCATAATAAATGTAAATATCTTCCCTTATCGACAAAGAATGTGTGATATGAATGAATAAAATGGTGTTATTTATTATTTAGTAATGAATATAAATAATATTGTTGCTACCGGCTGTTATTTATCAGTTAGCTAATAAAATCTTTATATATAAAAATTACGTGTCACGTTGTTTGTCCGCGATGGACTCCTAAACTACTGAACCTATTTTAAATTTGATTTGCACACCGTGGGAAATTTGATCCAAATTGAAAGATAGGATAGCTTACGTCTCAATTTATAATCACAATTACCCCGTGCGAAGCCGGGGCGGGCCTCAAGTAAATATATATAAGTATACAGTGCCCAAATAAATTAAATTAAATTGTATTTTAGGCTATATTGTATATATTAAATAATATAGAATAACACTAGGGATAAGGCACAATATTGTTTAGCCAACATTTTTAACTCCTAAAGATCGAGCTTGCGAATTATATGAGGAAGTAGATATACGTGGAACAGGTGTGAGTTAAGTTTATTTTTATTTTACTGGTGACCTTTTGCACACAATCTCACATCATAGTGCGCAATGATATGGTTTGAGGTGGTAAACAGGCATATCAACAATTTTGAAGCAGTGATAGCTCAGTGGGTTTGGCTATGGACTGCCGCGCAGCAGGCACAAGGTTCGAATCCAACCACGGGCTTGAGCCTCACCGCATGCTGGAAGGGCATTTTGCGAATGCCCGCCTGGCTAGCGACCACCCTAAAGTATAAAATCTATTGCCAAACACTTAACGGTGTGTTCCGGTGGCTGTCCTTGAGAGCCAGTAATTCTAGGTTTAGCCTGTTATCGCCTTCGACCACATCATCACTTACCATCAGGTGAGATTGTGGTCAAAGGCACCTTACTTATCAGCAATAAATAAAAATAATAACAGCTACCGGAATACGGTGTACCAATATAGATGCCTAGCAGCTAATATTCGGCTTGAATACGAATTTAAAAATTTTCTGACATTTTATTTCTGTAGAAACGTAAGTTTACACCCATTTTATAACAAATGTATTCAAAAAATATTTTAGTAAGATATTCAAATAATGTTTTAGAAAATTACTTAATAAATATATTTAGTGACAATTCCGCCAAAATTTCCTATAAGCCGACGTGAAATAAAATAATGAACGTCACGTAGCCAACCCAAAATAATTTCGATGCGTTTCGATTCTATACGAAGCATCCTCTGAAGGTCTCGACTCTTCGATCGCACGATCGAGACTTGTTGACATCGATTATAGCCACTAAAGTTTCATTTTCATTTTACTATCAGCAATAAAAACGCGTCTTTGATCAATCGACTCCTTATTTTGCGTACGTGAGTAGGTGAGAGTGAGTGGGCAATCGAGTGATTCAGATTAATCGTAATCATTATCGATTGTGGATAGCGATCGTATTTTTGTTTTAAGCTGAGTAATGTTAATAATGCCATTGTGACTCTTTATATTGTTATTGTACGTTGTGAAAGTTGTTCTTTACAAAATAATTTGTGGTTATTAGAAACGAATTACTTAGCTCACGTGGGTTTATCGTATACCCACATGGATCCATCGTGTTGCAGGGAAGAAACTGGTGAGTGTTGCAGGAGTTGCATTCTCGGTTTAGGAAAGAGACAATTCTCTTTTTTATTGATAAATTATAGGTTAGTCTTCCACTATCTGCACACAGGGTGGTAAATAGCCATGTGGGAATTCGCAAAAGCCCCTCGAACGTGTTCTGTGAAGCACGAATGCGCTGAATATACAATAATAATAATATATAATAATGCCACTAGCAGTCACCCATCCAATGACTGTAGCGGACGTTGCTTTACTAAGTTGAGCAGAGAATGAGTAAGAAAACAAAGCTAAGAGCGCTTCTAAAAAAACTTTGGTGTAGAGCCGTTTTGCATACGAAGTTACAAAAGTTCTTGCAGGCCAAGTTATTTAGTAAGTTGGTGCACATTGACCCTCTTCTTTGTGCATATGGCTAGAGATGTGAGATGTGGAGATAGAGAGATAGCTTGCATACCCCTCTTGTGATGATATGGTAGTGCTATAGTGTTATTTGGTAATTTGTGGTGAAACAAAACACATCAGTGCCACAGGTTATCTAGTAGAAGTTTACATATTTTACTCCTTTTTAATATCTAGAATACAGATTTTAACTACTATCTATAATATCCTTACTATATCTAATATTGTCTACTATCTATAAAATGACTCCTATCTATAATATTTTGCACATAAGTACGTAATAGCTATAAGAACTTACCTAATACTAAATATTTAAATCGAACAACATTATGATAAAGATTTGGTAGATGGAATAAAATATGTTTTACGTCATACGATTGTGATAAAATACTTTTACAGAAAATTATAGGTTTCGTAGCTGAATTTGTATTTATGGCAAATCAAAATACATTGTTTTGTTGAAAATATTTTTATTCCCGGTCGCGCAAATCTTTACGATCCCTCGGAACCTGGACCAAGTACGAAACCACGCAGGTACAGTAACCTAAAAATATTTTTAACAAAACACTGTATTTTGATTTGCCATAAATAAAATTCAGCTACGACACCTATAATTGTCTGTAAAAGAATCTTATAAAAGAGACCGGTTGACCCTAAAACTATAATAATTGTTAATTTAACACCTACTGACAACTGTAACGTATAATTTTGTAAAGACGCAATGTTGATATCAGTCTCCACTGTTTAAGGATATACAATTTACAACGATTAGACACGGTAATGGAACTTGACCGTGAAACGAAACATCAGAAGGTCTCACCTTATTCTTTACAATAACTCAGTCACACACATAAAGGAAGACCTACAAACATCTCGTAAGTCGCATTTAAAACTAATTAGCATACAAATCGATTAATTAACAATGAAGTACTTGTTACTCCTGTTCTGAGTAAAACGTGAATATTCTAAGACTGTGGATCCCAAACTGATGTTTGCAATAAAAATTAATTAAAATATAGGCAAAGAGAATGTTATGCCTAATTTAGTGAAGGGTTCTTACAGTGGACAATAAGCCCCAGCAGGGATTGACAGGAAAGATCGCTATGTCTCAAAGCTATTTTATATAATATAAATAGAGTTGTATTTGAATTGCTTTTATAATAAATTATCAGAATTAATTGTTACATGGTTATAAATTTAAGTTGTAACTCAACTATGGTTACTGGAGCATTATTTTTAAAGCGTTCCCGAAAGCCTTTATATATAATTATTCTATAAACGTATTATTATAATATGTATTTATGTACATAGGGGAAAAAATTGATTGTTCTATGTTGACTCTAGTTAGTCGCAAAACTTTTAAAGGTAATTTAGGTTACATTAGATTTTTTTCATATTTTGACCCACCCTGACCAAATAAAAAATCAATTCGATATTTAAGCGAATTAATAAATTAATTTATGATTTGAACGCAATGCATTAGATACTTTATTTGCAACAATGTTTTTTTAATTTTCATTTAAGTACAATAATCCTACTTCAACAATCCTGCCAAGTCAGCCGAGCAGACTGCGGTCAAACGTAAGCCTATTTAAAATGGAAAAAAATCAAGGATTATTTTGTAGTATGATAAGAACTTAGTATGATAGTGAAGCTGTATTCATTATTCTATACTTAGTTGTTATATCTAAACATTTACATTCCAGTAGTGTTTACAATTGTGGCGACAAACTTTGAGATCCTGTGTTCAAAACAATGTTAATATACAAAAAGCATGTAAAGCCAGGAAGCTCGCGGTAGTGTGCCGAGATCGTGATGTTTTTACTAAACATTCATTACATAATGCACCCCCATGGCAAACATAACCTGAGCCTTAACTCAAACACTTCATCTTTTCAACTTAACATTACCATAGCTCTTGATAAGTTGGTTTACGCTACATCCAGTATAATAACGACCCTCGGTGTTAAGAAAACTGTTCAAAGATCAATGTGACAGACAGGTCTATTGATAATGGTTAGGGTAAAGATGATTATGTGCATGGTCAATATAAAGGATGTAGCTCATGAATGTGATCATATTTCAAAACAGGATCAAATAACGGCGTGATGTAAAAACCGTTATAATTATAGTGGTTGCTTTATTCCTAGATTTATTTTGCTAGAAATCTTGCATATCATATTACCAGCTCTGATTTTCTTAAGTCAAAATCATTGAACATACTTAATCGTAAATTCAAGTAATAATGAATATAAACAATATCATGTGAGTAGTTTAGTAAGTAAACTAAGATAAGACGATATGACGATGTATGATAGTGTACATATATAGGCTCTAGATATAACAATTTCCTACTCTTGTTCGACGTACGTGGAGTCGGTAAAATATGTATTTACTGACATAACGGGCTACCACAAGAACATAGCTTATATAAGTAAACGTATATATGTTTTTTTTAAACCACGAAGAACGACACAAGAACATATTGTAAAAAGCTTCGGCTTTGATTTTACGGGCGGCCATCCACCATACTCCAACCTTACTTCGGAATGCTTTGTTAGTAGTGTAGCCGCTATCTTTTGGTTAAGACCATAGAGATATAAAATACTATTATTTTCTGTAGTTAAGCTAAGACCCTGCTGGAGTATATGTTCTGCGCCCTCAGTGTCCTGAATTGAACTTCATTTTGAAACCAATCTACTTTAACAATATTTTGCTTAATAGAATAATATTGGCAGAGTATTAACAAATAGCCAAACAAGGCCACTGCTATAAAAAATAGTTAAATCACTTATAAATTGAGAATAGAAAATGTATAATTTAATAATTACGTTTTACTTATTCCTTAACTACAGAACAAACAGAATGTTACCTTAAATAATTATTTTAACCATTAATATTTCCTAACACCACAGACTAGCCGGAGACCTGTGGTCGCGGGTTTGCATCCCGCTAGTGGCCAATTATTTTTCTATCTAACTTAGGTAATTTTAACAATGAAGTTTCCCCTCTCTTCCTTTTTTATATTAAAGATAGTGAAAAACAAGTCAAAACAATTTCTAATCATGCTAACACAATGCTAATTCTAGGGTTTGGGATATTCTACGAGCTGCTTTGCATGTCGCTTCCATTCCAAAACATATTTTATAAGAAGCATTCACCTCCTACTAAATATGTATCGCGTAGTAAAAATTTGTATAATTCTCAAAAAAAAATTTTTTTGTTGATCCCATTCCTTTACCTATTACACTCAATAAAAAATAAATTTCTATTTCCATTACATATTGATTGTAGCACCATTCTGCATAAATTTCGTCTGTTACCGGAGAAATAAAATAAGGAATAATGACTTAGTTCTCTGCAAAAAATACAGGCAGAACAATTAGTTTCGTAATAAAATATTTTTTAGTACAAAACAACTAAAGATCAGAAACCACAAGTAATGTGGACAATAGTACAAAACTAACAACCTGTCTTACGATTTCACAATCGCATCTGAACGTAAGTCCACGTGTAATTATCCTCTAACTAAACTCTCATTGAAACCTTTATAAGGAGACGCAATCAATGTCGTTTCAAATGTAACATACAAGTACAGTCAACTACATTCATGATTCATTTGTAAATTTATATGCTTTCGAGAAAAACTGAACTAATTTTTTCGGTTAAAGTAAAGTAATGCTTTGAATATCTATGGCACTGTAAGTAAAGCACAATTAAATTTGCTAACATAAAAATTTATAAACTAAGTATATATAATTTTTATCTTGATCATCGCTTTTGATTCGAATATTGAATCGTTATCTCCATCAATGAACATCTGATTTAATTTTCTGGTATTTTTTTTCATGCAAACACTATGTTTTTTGCGCCTTAGTACATACATTTGACTTAATTACTTGTGAAAGCCGAATCATTGAATTGAATTCAATTCAATTTCAATTCAATTCATTTATTTCAGACAAAGTCCATAGTTTTACAATATAATATATAAGTTTAATAGCAATAAATAAATGTTTTGACGTAAATTATATACTTTAAAAAATACAATATCTTCGAAATATTTAAATATTATAAATTAAACGGGTTAAAACACTCACGTTGGGGATCGATTTTGCCGGTTTAATTTATAATATTTAAATATGTGTGAAACTCACGAGAATTTCATTTCAACAATAGTAATCGAAATAGTTTACAGTAATACACTCACAGCAAATGTTAAAATCAAAATGTATTATTATCTCTAAATATTGAATACCGACATTAAAAGTGCTCTTGTAAGGCATGCGCAAAATAACCCCGAAAATGAATTGAAATCATTATTGGTTATAAACTATAACGTTTTTAATAAGTCATTATTTTGAGTCATTCACTCTGACACATTAAGTCAGCACCAACACCAGAGTGCTTCAGTCCAGTGCCCATCTACTGTTCCTCAATATCAAACTCCCTTCATACTCGTACTTACACCTTTTACCACTGACTGTACCCCGCAAGGTGTGATGCTACCTTTAAAGGACAGCTCTTAATAAGGAGTATGCATTATTATTATGTATCTATAGATTATTCTCTATTGAGCAATGTGAAAGTCTAGGTCAAATTCCCCAAGGTCATACATGATGATATGACGCGGTTAGTAATGTGATTACACTGCAAAGTTGTATTGTTTATGATATCACAATTGTTTAATGATAGATTTTATTTCCGGTGAAGTCATTTGTGATTTCAACTTTAAAGTCATGGGTGTTAAAATAATTCTGATTTACAGGCGTGTTGTTTTGTTTTTTATATCTTAAATCTTATCTATTCTATCTTTTATTCGTATATTTTCGATGTCTAACATCCACAAACACTTCCATATATGGAGGTGTACCTGGTGACAAACTTATTTTTTTACTTAATCATTATTTATCTGTGCCTAATTATGAGTTTTGCTCTTATTATCAGCTATCCTTGAGAGTGAGTAAATCTCTAAAATTCATCAAGTGAGATAGTTGTTAAGGGCTACCGGAACACTGAACATATTTGAAAATATATAGTTTGAATTTGACCTTATATTACAATAAAGTCCTAAGTAAGCGGAATTTTCACTATACCTGTATATAATTATTTCAAGTGTTTTCCTAAAATGTTTATATGCAAGTAATATAACATTTTAGGTATGTTACCTGCAACACATTTTTTTTTTTAAACTTTCGAGGTTGCCCTCCCTTTTTCAATTAAATTATGCTAACGTTTAAGTTCCAAATAAATAATTTAAATTTGAATGTTTTCTTAAAATATTTGTTATTAATTTATATGGGTTTGTACGAAGCGATGCCGGTATCTTTATAATTTTTTTAAACTGTCTGACCCGCGGTCTAGTCTAATTCCAGGATCTCGAGATTCCTAAGCAACACTTTTGCCACTGCGCCAACAAATTATTAGTAGAAATAGGATATGACTAATTGATTATTTATTAATATATGTCCTTATGTTTTCAGATGCCATTTGAAGTGGAATTCAGTAAGTAATACTTTATTTGATCTCAACTAAGCTAAACCACATGTAAACATTACGACATTCACTGTATCTTAAAATTTTAGGGTTTCGTAACTAAAGGAAAACACGGAGTGCTGTGAATTTACTTCTCCGATGTCAATATATCGATATGGATGAATAATTTTTCAATGAAAAGTTTCTACAGGTTGTGGTTTCATCCCAATAAAACTATCGAATAATAAATACATGTAAATGTAGCCGATCAAAATGAGCGCCGATTCATAAAGTATTTTTTTTGTAGTAATAAGCATAATCATTATTTTAATATTTATATTTTTGTAATAACTCATGCTCCTTTGATTACAATAATTATTTTCTTCAAGTGTTATTGCGACATGACACCATAATAAAGCAACCGATTGCTCATATTTTTAGTTTGTAGCAATAAGAAAATTATGCATAATGTATTATTATTATTATATATATTGATTATATTCTTTATGGTCAAGTTGAAACCATAACACGTTTCTCTAAAATATTTCTTTACAATAAAATTCCCAAGTTGACTCAATTACGTTTCTCACTAAAATATTCTAATTTATGTATGTATTGTCTGTGTATTAAAATATAGTAAGAGTAAATAGCAAATTCAATGTTAACAAATATTTGAAAAAAAAAATTAACAAAATATTAAATTACTTTTTTAGATATCACCATGTAGCCAAACCAGAAGAATTTTGGGCAAATATTAGTCTCATTAAATCAAATTTTTAGAGCACGATATTTAATCATCTCGAGTGGAAATCGAACCCACACGTCCCCCGATTTCGCACCGGGTGCCTTAACTTTTTATTTTACTTAAGGACATATACCCGCCAGCCAAAGCGTGAACTTTTATATAAACTCAACTTGTTATTTAAAAAAAACTCACATGTTAATATAGTGTATTATTAGACCTTTCGTTTCTGGCTCAAATCCTTTTTCTTTTGGACTTATAATTAAATTTTGTAATATATAGCGTTTAGTATATAGCACTTGTTTTTAAGAGTTTGAGCCAGTTATTCGTAGCTCCAGATTTATTTAAAAAGTATAGTACACATGTATAAAGAACTTCCCACTATAGAAAGTTCATTATATTCCCCATGTTTGTGGTGCAATAGAAATATTAAAAACATGCTTATTTTTCTTGAAAGATATGCTTAAAGTTTGGTCAAAATTACGAGTTTTTGAGCTCGTGTAATTTCAAAACTGTATAATTTAATTAAAATCTGATGCACCACAAACCTAGATATTAGGGTATAGTGATTACGTAGGTAAAAAATCATTGAGTTTTATTCGCTATTATTAAAATGAGATTGGAGCTGCGTTTTGTATGGGGGCGTTCGTCTAAAATATACCCTTAATTAGTTATTAAAACTTGGATAGTTTTTGTGTCACCTATTTATATTTTCCTTGCATGCACTAGAATTAAACCAAGATTTTGAGATGTTTCCCATTTGACACGACACCCGTAGCTCGCCGTCATATCAAAAGCAAGGCCGTCAGTTACTAGTCCATGTCTCAAAAACGACTGAATTAATTTTGAATTTTGATGAAACTTGCATTATTACCTAATTTTAAATTAAAAAAAACTAAATAACAATCTGATAAATAGTTTCGGAGAAATGCGAGGATAACAAACATAGGTATATACATACATATCAATAAAAAAATACGTTAGTTCGCAAGCTCCAAAAGATACTCATTACTTCCGATAATATAAAATACATACGTGACGCGTTGATAACCTTGTTCTTTAGAGTCAGTTAAAAAGTAATAGAAATCACACATTAATATAATCGCGGCTGGAACCTAAAGTAATGTTTGCAAAAACATAAGAAACGCTCAATTAACATGTGTATTGTTTGTAAATAAGTTTCTCCTTGTTGCCCACACGCATTAGAGCCATTACGAAATGCTAACGAACAAATTGAAAGTGTAAACTTGCTAACCACAAAATGTAAAGGTCAATATATGATAATGAAATAAAGGTATATTTAAAGGGAGTTACTCCGCAAATCTGCTGTTTAGGGTTCCGTACCCAAACGGTAAAAACGGGACTCTATTACTGAGACTTCGCTGTCCGTCCGTCTGTCACCAGGCTGTATCTCAAAAACGGTGATGCCTAAACAGTAGAAATTTTCATAGATGATGTATTTCTATTGCCGCTATAACAACAAATACTAAAAATAAAATAAATACTTAAGGAGAACATACAATAAAAGAGGTTTTCGCCGTTTATTTGTTAAAAATAATAATGATGTAAACAGGTAGAAACTTGAAATATTCATTAAATATTTAGATGTATATTTACTTTAAAAATAAACAATTAGTGAGATCACCATTTAGGGTTCGTATCTACCTAGCATAGGAATGTACCTACCCAGCTCAATCGGACACTGCGAAAAGTGTCTGTAACTTGCAAGATTAGGTTACAAATAATCGTACGGAAACCTTCGTGCGCGAGTCCCACTCGCACTTGGCCGGTTTTTTTTATTGTCTGCAATATACGGCCTGCCTCTTTGGTCAAGTGGGTAAATAGGTTTGCCATATCAAACCGTTATTGGATTTAATTGTCTCATTTAAACTGTGCCCGGTCGATAACAATAGACTCGCCCCATATTATATGGAACTATGACATATCTGGCGAAGCGTGCATGTTTTGCCACCTCTGTTTATCCTTTCGGGGCTTTTGAAGGGTTGATGATATAATATAGTTGACGCATAGGTGGATAGGAACACTATTAGTAGGTGATTCTCCACAAACAGATCTGCAGCATGTTCTAATTTCATGATTTTTCTTATAATTTAAAAAGATTCATGAACTCAACAATTCAAATATTATAAATTAAACCGGCAAAAACACTCACGTTGCGGATCGAATACGTCGCAGCTATACGCACTCGCCGCACCTGATATGCTCGAAACCCGGGTCGAAGTATTCGATCCCCAACGTGAGTGTTTTTGCCAGTTTAATTTATAATATTTAAATATGTGTGAAACTCAATGAAACATTTTTTTTTAAATATATCTATAAAATATATGTCATTTGATTGTATTAAATTATTGTCTATTTTTGTAACAGGAAATGTTAACACCAAACCCGAGGTCGATTTAAACCATATGTACCATTAAAAATATATAAAATATTCGTATATATACCCACGATATTTAGAAAAGACATTCGAAGGCTATCTTTGAATAAACATAAAAATAACCGGTAAACAAATTTTTTTCACCCTTCTTAGTGACCCTGACACTACTTACGGGATCGATTGTCATTCATTGAAAATATAAACGATCCCCTCTAACGTGTAAGCAATTAATTATTAAACATAATATTTAAAATAATTCAACTGATTTGTATGTTTGCATATCACAGCAGGGGTTTCCAACTTGTAAAGAAAATGAGTTACAAGTTACAGTACAAACCAGAATTGTTGACCCAAAACCCATTCATCAAAACCATTTAAGTATATTTTTCAATTAGCTTTCCGTTTAATAGTATACCATAAAAAGACTAAAACTTCGGCTATACCTTAGAACTTGCAGTCGCCTAGTATTTATTTGCAGGCTATATCCGTGTAATACGTAGGTAGGTACATACGAGTACTTACTGCAAAGCAGAACAACCACTTATACAAACACTTGAAATCATCAATAGCAAAGACTCCTTGTTAACATTTGTGTAGGAGCTATCGTAACATGATCGTATATAAACATTACTCCACAATTTAGCAATATTACTTCTCCCATCTAGGTGTGCCGAAAATGTAACCTACGTAAATGAAAACTGCAATGGTAAGGACGTTGTTGTATCGTCGTTGCCTTTTAACCTACTTCCAAAAAGTTTTTTAATGTTTGTTACCTCAATACTTTTTACTGGGTGAACCGATTTCGATGTCTCTCAAAAAATCTCCTCCTCTTTAGAGTCGGTTAAAAATCGCTCATGCTCTTTAAATATTGCGTAGTTCTCTTTCGCTCACTCGCATGCGAAACGAGGTCTCTCCTTCCTACGCCCTCAGTCTGACATTTTTCGAGACCACATTGTCTTAAGTGAAGAAATCCAAGAAGTATAAGTATTTATCTAGCAGTCAAGTGTAGAAGGTACCTTATGTCAATTTGCGTCAGTTAACGTATTTAAGTGTCCTGCTACTTATTAAGAGTGAAAGTGTGTTGAGATAAGTAGTTCTTGTACTAGATAAATTACATAAAACCTTTTTGAGTAGCTGTTAAGTATCGCTAATACTGTGTTAGTGCGGAATTCAGTTAACATGTTCCTAATATGGGTGTACTATCTATCTATCTGTCGGATTTTGGATTCAGACACTAGGTCTACAATTCTCAAATTCTAACTTTAAGACATTCGCGACTCGAACACATATTTATAAGTTTTAACATGACTTAATTGCGATAAAAACATATACTATATTATAACGGGGACATAAGTCAACGTCTTGAAGGGCGGGTATTTTCTCTAACTAGCATTTGACTTAGATATGTATCGTCTCAACAGTGTCTTATGTGTCGAGACGATACATATCTAGTAGTCAAATGCGATATATAATTTTCTTTACGTGTGTATGCACTGCACTCATCCAAAACGGCGTGTCCGATTTTGATAAAAAATTTGTTATTATTTGAATGATTCCCTCGGTTGGACTAAAAGCAGCTATGGCAATTTTCAAAACGGTGGCGCCATCTGTAATAAGTTTCTACCGGCTAACCATTGAACCAGTCAATTTAACTTTCATGTCATTATTATGTAGGTAGGTACCTAAACAGTGCTTTATACCTATGTAACATTACAATAATAACGCACCATGAAATAAACATAACAATCAACTCACTAAACATTCCAAGGAACGTTTCCCTTTCAATTTTCCACACGAACTGTGCCATTGCGGAATACCAAGTACTTAACTACTACAGGTTAAGCTCTGTCTGTCTGCTTGTCTGTGAATAAATAGATAAATTGCCTAGAATAAAAAAACGAATAATCATCTACAGATAATATAATGTCCAACGTTGAACAAAGATCTCTCTCTTTAAGTGGGTTTTGCATAATCCCCACATTTGGCCCCACATTTCAACAAAAAAATAACCGCGTTCTTTTCATTTTCAACAACACGCTACAACAAAAAAACTTCTTTCAAATTATAATTTTGTATTTTTTTATTTAATCAATATCTTTTTGGATACCAATAAGTTTGTATCTCTAATCAATATTCCTATATTTACCAGTCAGTATTAACTTGTCCGATTGCAAAGAGTTAGTATCTCATTCTTACCTTATATAATATAATGAACGCGTATACGATGACATATACTCTCAAGCGTATGTAGAAATAGGATATAGACTTGATCTAACAAAACCAATTTCTCTTGAGGAACTTGGACAGCAAACAGTGGAAGGTCATCGGGGTCACCAGGCCGGCTCACGTCGAGATAAACAAACAAACAGGCGTTCGCTTTCACGGCCTCTGTTTAGCCTGTTCCTGCCCACGTGTGGGAATACTCTCAATGAAAGTGACATCTAGTTATCCAATACAGAAAACAGTTTATGAAGTTGAAGACTGAAAAAGGTTAACAATGGTACCTACCCTACCTGTGTTACTTGTCTTGCCTGACGAATTTTGGGATCCTTTGTCAAGCAGAATGAGAAAGGGACAGGGAAAATTATAGATTTGTTAGTAGAATAAATATTTTAGTAAATAATGACAATTAAACCTTTTTTTTACGTGTTTCCTTGAATGAAAAGTAGGGATGAAATACAGCGATAACTTGTACCTACGCCATCTAGTAGATAATTAAAAATCATTATGAGTTTGTAGTACGTTTTCAAAGGTATGTCTGGATTTTCTTATATTGAATTTTTTTAATTATAATGTGTCATTTTTATATTTTTATCGTGTAATTTATGATTTTAATATAAAGGCAATTTCCTAAAATCTGAAAAAAAACCGAATGTGGTAAACCCTACATAAAGCTAGACTCGACATACTGTTGACCATTTAAGCGTTCCGTACCCACGGTTAAAGTGAAGCCCTATTGCTAAAACTATGGTGCATGTCTGTCTGTTGGTCCGTCTATCTCGTGACCGAAAAGAATTACGTACAAACTTGAAATTTAGATTTTTTCTATATAATCTTTGACGCAAAGGAAGATTGGGCTAGAAATTGAATTAAATTATTTTTTGGCAACAAAATATGAGAATGTAGCCACAAAAAATATTTATTTTGATCCCTACCTTCCCGTGGGCTATCGTCTAGAGCTCTGAGAAACTTAATTGCTCTGAGGTCTGGCGCTGATTGAGAAGAGTGCGTACGAATATTACTTATATCAATAACTATAACAGACGCATTTCGTCACAAATGACTAACTGCACTACGCCTTTGGTAAGAATAGGAGTACCGCAAGGATCAATTTTAGGACCTTTTCTGTTTCTAGCATATATAAATGATCTGCCTTGCATGGTTAAAAATTTCTGCGATATAGTTTTATTTGCAGATGATACCTCCCTAATTTTTAAAGTAGATAGGAGGGATAGTGAACTTATTCATGTAAATAATGTGTTATCTATGATCTCTAAGTGGTTCGCGGCTAATAATCTTCTCTTAAATTCAAAAAAGACCAAATGTTTAAAGTTTTCTTTACCAAATGTTACTTATGTGGAACCAAACATTAAGCTTGGCCTAGAAAAACTCTCTTTTGACAATGCGACAGTCTTTCTGGGAATTAAAATGGATTCAACTTTACAGTGGAATCCACATATACATGATCTATCTGGAAGACTTAGTTCTGCTGCATATGCAGTTCGTAAGATAAGACAGCTAACAGACGTAGCTACTGCTAGGCTCGTTTATTTCGCGTACTTCCACAGTATTATGTCTTATCGTGTATTGCTGTGGGGAGCTGCTGCTGAGATAGAGACAATCTTTATCTTACAAAAGCGTGCAATTCGAGCCATATATGAAATGGATCCTAGGGAATCCCTGAGAGATCTTTTTAAAGAAATTGATATTTTAACTTTACCAAGTCTATATACGAGTATATTTGAAAATATTATGTATGTTCGTAAAAATTTGAGCAAATTTAAATCAAACAGTGACAATCACAATTATAACACTAGGAATAAAGATAAAATAGCGGTGCCAGGTTTTAGATTAGCAAAGACAAATAAAAGGTCCTTCTTAGGCAATTGTGTGCGGTTTTATAATAAATTGCCCATACATATTACAACGCTCACAGAAAGAAAATTCAAGTTGCATGTGAAGAATATTTTGATAAAGAAATCTTACCACACAGTTTGTGATTACTTAAGGGACAGAATTCTAAAACCAGATGTTAGATTTTGTCCCCACTTCTCCTCGCGTGTTTACTTCGCGGTGTACATGGCGCCACGTCCGCAAGTCAACGGTAATATTTTATTTGATTAAAAATTTAGAGCGCTCTCTAGTAGAACTAGTAGAAACTATCTTGTCACACACGAATGTGATGTGTGCTGAAGCGCCATCTAGTACGCATACATGATACCAACCATTAGTTGATTGTATGCTGTAAATATCATAGTGTGACACAGTTAATAAATTTACCATACCTACAGTAGAACAAGTTTAGTCTTGATTATTACCAACTTGTTTGATTTTTGCAGTTTTTGTGTATGTTCATTGTGCAGGACAGAATCATACTGTCCATATAGAATTGTATAAATAGTAGATAAGCTTTGAAATTGATAAGTTAGCTTTAAGGAATCAATGTTTTTTAAGTATATCATAGCATAGGGCATCGCATTAAGCGATTAGTATAAATCCCTCATAAAATAAGCGGAGCAACGTAAAATGCAATGTACGTTTTTGTAAGGCGCTACCTTATGTAGCTACCATTGTTCAATAAAGAATAGTATAATATAGAGTAGGAACGTATTGTTATTTTAATGTCAGGCGTCGCGTCGCCTTATGCGACCACCAAGAATAGGGCCAATGTAAAGAAGCATTGTAAACATATAGTATAGAGAGAACACAATAGCACAGGTATATAGATATAAGTGTATAGTAGGGCCTTAGTTAGCACATAAGGACCCATTGTTTATGGAAATAAAGTATATGAGTTGTGTGTATCTTCATTGGGTAACGAGACCATAGGTATATAGGGATAAAAGTTAGGTATATAGGCATAGATATAGGGAACACATGACAGAGATACATATATGCATAGCTTCACGTAATAAAGGTAAAAGGTGGTAAAAGGTAAAGGTATAAGGTAAAAAGGTACGATAGACATATAGTTATGCGGTACACATATGTGCCAAAAATGCACATATAACCACTGCCGAGTTATATGTGCATAAACATCGTTACGTACCTACAAGCGTGCATACGCAATAGGTGTGACGTGTGTCATATAGCCGCCGCCGTGCTATATGACACCGTAGGTATGTAACGATATGGTCTATAAAACGTAAATAGTAGCATATAGGTATGTATAACCAACGCCGCGTTATACATATCAACACGTAAAACCGTTAGGGAATGTCTTACTATAGGTAGCTATATGACGCTATACAAGAGACGCGGGGGGCGTACCCACGCCACACTCAAAACCCGACGCATCTCCTAATATGGTAATGTTCGTTGCATCGGTGGCTAGGGACGCCATCTCATCAGCCAATAGCAAAGCCATAAAACCTGGACGCTATTCCGGGAATTCTGGATACAAAACGACCGTTAGAACGACGGTTGGAGCTATCTATCTCTGTCATGCCATCTCACTCGTCAAAACGGCCTCTAAGCGCTGTGATTGGCCAAAACGCTTCGATTAGCCAGCAGATCGAATAATTATGCGATAAATTTGATTATATAGAAATATTGAATAGTCATAGAAAACAGTGTTCATTCGTTGTCGCGCCACCGTCGCGTGTACAGGTCTCTCATTACCCAACTAAGACGCTCACGCTCCGTAAATTACTGACATCAAATCGGCAGCTTAATTATTTATCCTAGACTTCAAAACAACCCAGCACAAACAAGTGTGTAAGGGATACAGTGTCTACATCGAAGAAATATAGCAGATATACAGTCCACGCCGTCAGTAGATACTGCGTCCCCCACATTCATTTTTAATGAACATGAGCTATGGTTTTGATGAACATGAACTATGTATCTACTTTGATGCAAGGCGTAAGCTGTTACACAAAAGATGGTTTATTTATTACAAAAACAGGTATATTGTGTAAAATTTACAAAGAAAATCATAAAAAAACTTTTTTACCCCTGATCAAAATACAAATAGCGGGTTATACTATTGGGTATTTTTAACTGACTTCAAAAAAAGGAGGAGGTTCTTAATTCGTCTGTTTTTTCTTATATGTTTGTTACCTCAGAACATTTGACTGGGTGAATCGATTTAAAAAAATCTTTTATTGTTTGAAAGCTGATACTTGTTGTTTGGTTCCAGTTAAATTTCATCAAAATCGGTCAAGCCGTTTTTGACATACACTCCAATAACTGAAAAATATTTACTTATCTTGATGATATAGTCGTTGACAATGAATGAAAATCGATCCCGTAAGTAGCAAGGGTCATAAAAAGAAGTGTTTTTTTTTAAAATAAAAATGGAAATGACTTCATCACCAAAAAGTGCGATTTAACTTGTCGAAGTCCAACACTAGTACCACGTGCACAATATTGTGATAATAGGTACTTTTGAACTATACTGGTACCGACTTGAACAAGTTATTTCACACTTTTGGGTGTTGGAGTCGGTTCCAATTTTTGTTTTTTTTTTTATCAAGTAGCGTAGTTCATTCAGATCCTGGCTTTGTTTCTGCTAACAATCAAGGGTACCTGCTCGTGTCATTACTACAAGTCATTATTAAGATTTCACTTACAAAAAATCACATGGAGAATGTAGTAGGTAGGTACAGTTATTGTTTCAATTTGTTAATAATAATAAATACATCTCGTGGATGCTATTGTGTAGATGGGTGGAACAACAAAACTTCTAACAAAATAATACCATTATTGAAATCACCCAAGGAGAAAGATAAGTATTTTGTTTGAAAATTTATTACTTTGTATTACTATTCATACGTAATACCACAATATTACATATCTATTATAAAACCGTGGTATTACTGTTATTAACTGTATTTGTCAAAGATTACGAAATATACGTTTATGTTTGTAAACGACACCCGTGCCACTTGATGTATGTACTTGTATAGGTAGATTATGTTGCGAAGATGCACCGGAGTGCGACATAAAATCGGACATTCTATGAGAGTAGGGCTGCCATCCGTCCGGGTTTCCCTGGATTTAGCATTTTACCAATAACCCTGCATATTAATAAAAAAATAATCGAAAGGTGAATGTTTCGAGATTTGTCTTAATATACTCTTTGTGTAATAGTGTATATCAACAATGCGTCGTTCTTCTCCTCCATTTTCTATACTAGAAAAATAACAAACTTTTATTGATTTTCAAATAATATTTTTGGTGAAGAATTTTATTGGTAAGTAAGTTATGGGATAGTATCAATAACCAAGAAGCATCCTCCTATCCTACAATATATGGGGTTGTTTATATGGCTACCATATGTTGTTTATACAACACAGAAGATGTAACATTTAAAAACATAATGGCTATAATGTGTATAATTTTAACTTTTGTTGAATTACCGGCCGCCCCTTAACACCAAAACGTCCTGGGGAATACTCTCTTTGGTAGTATATCCGCTACACTTTGGTTATTAAGGGCGTTATAGTTAAGTCCCCTATAATGCACCTTACTCGATGTTCTTACGTAAGTATTGGTATGGTGCTAATTATTTCATTTTCTTTTAGTCAGTTCTTAATTCTTATGCTATTCAAGAAAACCATGGAAAGTCTCATTCTAAAGCAGAAGCTTAGGCTTCTTCTTTATGTATTAAGTTTTCATTTCAGAATTTCATTATCTCTATCGCATCAAACGTTTACGGCCATCTTTTTACTACTAATTTATATGTACTAATATATTACGTACTCGATAATACCATGAATATTTCAATAACTTTCCATGTATGAAAGTTTGTGTTTTCTATAGTAGTGGACAGAAGGACGGTGTTTACTCAACATAGCTTTGTAGTAAATTGATAATGTTGTTCTACTGTAACTATTACGCTGTGGCAACTCGTGTCCATCCAAGACATACTTTTTCGAGATCTATGAAAAAACGTGTTCAGGTAGCTAGATTAGGTAGTACCTATTTAATGTTCACGTTCATTAGATATACTAAACTCTCTAATTATATGAAAACATGGAAACTCGAGATACCTAATAAATTTGCAAGCATTGTAATCGTAAATTGAATACGCGTCAGAAAACTTAATTATACGTAAATATAATACGTATCAAATAAAAAAAGTCACCAAAAAGAATCTAGGTATGTGAGATTCGATCCACGGTACTCGATCTTCTGACTCGACTTCAGTAGTTACACACTATAGTGTGACACTATACAATCATTGACCAAGGTGTCGAAAATTACACACATATCGTTTATGCCTTACTGTCAGACACATTATATTGGTCCACGTACATACGTAAAATTATTATTGTATTATTAAGAATTATGTCGTAAAATTAAAATTTGACCAAAAAGAATCTCTTTACGCTGGATTCGATCCACGTACCTCTCAATTGCGAAGCGATGTCACTTACTATGCGCTATTTGAACGACGATTGATTAGTCGAAAATTATGTACATAACCTTTGTGCCTTATTGTCAGAAACTGTATAAATTAATCATGATCCATCTAAAATAATTACAACACATTCATTACGAAAAATTCTGAATATTGCTTATAATAATTATTTTAGGTAGCTAAAGTTGTACCTATGTCTTGTAAAATGTTTGAAGTGTTTTTTATATTGCGTTAGGGTTCACAATCATATCATAATTTCATTAATATAAGAGATATATACATAGGTACATGGAGAAAGGAAGCCATAGATGCTTACCTTATTATGTCAATCATGCGTTTTTGACGATTTTTATACATCTTTTTTGCATTCCCAAAGCGTTTATTTATACTTTTACCCATGTTTTATTTTAATTGAGATCGCCGAGAAAAGTGACACAGGTCCGACGCATGACGCGGCTGACCGCGATATGAGCGAGGATGATAGCAATATACGTAGATCGCTGGAGTAAATAGTGCGACATGATGTTAACGCTTCTCGGAATGAAAGGGCGTATGTGACATTTTGTAAACAGGCTCAGTATGCATTAACTGTGCTTTTTTTGGATTAAAATAATCAATGAAATTTATTGTACTTAAAAAATCAATATTTTAGAAAAAAAATCCAATTTTTAATACACTAAAATCTGGCGGAAAAAGTAGGAATCCTCTATTTTCAGAGGTGTTTTTGAGATTTTTTTCTATCGAGCCAATTATTAGGAAACATGTTTTGAAATCGATGAAAGTATTACTTATATCCTTGAGTATCGTGTATTTAAATTGCAGTACCATCCGGTACCTAGTTTATGAGATTTTCCATATAATGTTGGCACTATTTCGTAATTTCCGAGCCTTAAATGACAAAAATGCTTGGACTCGTTCGCCTCTGCCAAACTAGCGCCTGTCACCTACGTAATGTAAATTAAGTATTGTAATAATTTTACTATATAGTATGTACTTAACACATTGTTAACAAACGTTTAAAAGAATGGCCCCGAGTTTCTTGCCCGTTCTTCTCGCAGTGGCTCTATAATTTTTGTTTGCTGAACGTGGCAGTACAATGTAATATATTTCAATATTAAAATTTGTAATTGACCTTCATAAGAGCGTCGTAGACGCCTAAATTGAATGAATGATTTTGACTTTGACTTTGACTTTGACTTTGACGCCCTCCAGCCTGAGGTATACACTTGTTAAGTCTCGTATGCCTGCAATTTTACTAGCTCTCAAGGACTACTGCCGGAACACACTGTAAGGTTCTTGGTGACAGATTTTCTTTTTAAAGGTGGTAGCTAGCCAGAAGAGTATTCACTGAATGCCTTTCCACCATGCGGTGAATCGCAATTCAGCGTTAGGAATCGAACCATGGACCTACACGGTCCATAGTTGCTCGATTATCATTACTTCAAAACCGATCTATCTCAAAAACTAAACTTTTGTCTGAACTAATGTGATATATACTAAGTAAATTTATTAAGTAGGCACAATATTTACCAACAAATACTGAAAACGCCGAAAATATAGTTAGTAAGCTTTAATTAAAGAACAACAATTTCTCATTTAATGTCTGTTGTAAAACAGTAACATTAAAGAGCGACGCCCGACGTGACTTGACAACTTATTAACTCTTTTTAACAAGAATAGGTCAAATAACAAACCTTGTAAACTCAAAAAAATAAAATACAGATACGAGTTACCTCCTTTGCACTAATTGAGCAATAAAAATCAAATTAAAAGGAAACGAACTGCGTGCACCACGACACGACTTTTGAGGTAAACCCTCAGTCAAGTTCAATTCCATAGACAACCGCAATTGATGACCGCGACCCACTTGCGATCCTTGTGCATCAATTATATTACATAGTGCCAAACGAAAGGATATGGATAATCGAACACCTCGTATTTTCTTCATACTAGAGGTAAATATAATAATTCTTATTTCTAAGTCATGTTGTCAACATGCTATCCACATTAATGTACTGTAACAGCCGGATCGTCCACTGCTGAACACAGGCTCCCTTATTAAGGGGGTATTTGCCCTAATCCTCACGCTTGGCATACGTCTTGGGGATCGCAGTGTAAGTTGGCAGTTCATTAGAAGGCGCTGCTGCCCACCTTCCAGTATTTTTCCCTTAGTCACTTCTTACGACACCCACGGGATAATATGGGGAGGTGCTGACCCGGCACCCCACGAGGCACATAAGCATCACACCACATTAGCATGCTTGTAAAGCATTTTGCGAAGTCTGGTCACCTGGCTGGCTTCCACCGTCAAATAGAAAATTTATCGCTACCTACCGCACCTAACAGTGTATTCTGACAGCTTGCGTTAAAAGCCATTTGTTTCCATTATAATTTAAGGTATGTTCTGATCACATATTATTAAGTAATCACTTTCGATCGGTGAGATTGTGGTAAAAGGGGCATGTCAGTGAAAAAAAGGGTAATTATTCATAATATAGAATTCAGCTGAACATCAATAGAAATCAAATACAATAAATAGAAGAAATGCCTCCCCTAATGGTTGTCATAATCCCTATTATTTTGACAGGCGTTTTAGGGATCCCATTGTATTATATTAAAAAGGCGCTGTTGAGGCATTGAAAGATTGAAATTCAAAATTATTAAATTCTTGATTAACCTGAACAACATTTTCTACCTCATAATCACTTGCCATCAGATGAGATAGTAGTCAAAAGCTAGCCTATGAGATATAAAAAAAAGATTCTTAGAATATCAGAAGGAAGGCCCTTCTGATTTTTTTTATTGAATTTAAAAAAAATAATGGGATCCAAGTGGCAAAATATTCAAATTCATATATGTTTTTTAATGTTAAATCGATTATATCGTATATATAACAGTATTTACTGATTTGATTAATGTTTCTAATTATTGAAGTAAAAAAACACTTTCCGAAAAAAAAAACTGAATTGTAGTCTTATTTTACTATAAATATCTAGGACCAAAATTGTATGCCATTTTAAAACAACGCCGGCCATGTAGATTTTCCTTGTTAGTTTATTACTGTATTTTTTAAAGAGAATTTTCAGCCTTGGGATAATAGGACCGTAGTACCATAGTGTTGAAGAATATGGGTATTTGGGCTGTGATAGTAGTACCTAGGGCAGGCAAGAAAGTTTTGCAAAAACTTGTAGTTACAGTATTTTCAAAATATTGTAAGGAGCTTTATCATGTCCATATTTCTAACCTAGGTATCACTGCGATATTGTTTTATTTGTAAACGATACCTCTCTGATTTTTAAAGTAGGTGAGAAAGATAATGATTCAATTAAATAATGTGCTGACTTTATCTCTAAAATGGTTCTCCGCTAATAATTTACTATTCAATAATATTAATATTAAAGCAGCTGATATAAACACCATTTTTATCTTCCAATAGCGGGCAACTCGTGCTATATGAATAGTTTTATATCATTATTATCGTTGAGCGATTTTTTTAAAGTAATCATTAAAAACTTACATCAATTTTTCCATGAATCTTGAAAATATATTGTATGCTCGAAAGAACTTATTACACATTTAAATTAAATACAGCATCACAATTACTACACTAAGTATAAAAATAAACAAGCGGTGCCAGGTTTTAGATTAACAAAGACAAATAAAAAGTCTTTCTTATACCATGTTTGCTGAACGCGACTGTAAAATATTTTTATAATGAAATCTTGTGATTGACATTCTGAATTTAAATGATAAATAATTATATGTAATTTTCTGAATTGAAATAAGCGGAGATTAAAATGGAAGCTATACCAAAAATTTACTGGAGTTATTAGTTCAAATAAAGGTAGACCATGGAAAATAGGATTTCTTTTTCTAATGTTTTACGACGAGACAAACAATTAACCGTTCGATATTTAGGTTCAAGCCTGTCCATTACAATTGCAGTGTCATAATCTTGTTCTGGATGACACTGCACTGCGATCATTACTCCGAGACGTTGTACATGTTCCGTTATACAGTATTATCACTTGGGACACTGCTGATTCAAGGTAGAATATCTGATACTGGGATAGTGCCCACCAAGAATACCAAGACGGGCTCTTTCTGAAGAGACCTAGCACCTAGTAAATATAAAAAAAAATCAAGTAATGAGAGAACTAAAGGAATAATAATGAAAGAGATTTAGCAAATAAAAAAAGCCTCATAAGTTCTAAGATTAAACACAAATATACATATAAGACGAAAAATCGGGGTTAACTAATTAATATAAAGAGTAACATTTCTTTATCGTAGTGTTTATTTCTTATCTTAAAGTGCCCAAAGTTGAAACTGAATAGATAACGTAAACTAAAAAGATAGTTCAGCAACCTCTTGTGACGAAAACTGGAAGTTGATATCACTTGAGATAATTATTGCATTACATACAACTTCTTCCTTACCTTACCCCACTTATATCGGGTCGGTACAATGTGCAAAACAACATAAAGAGAGACACGTACACTTTGAGCCCGTTTTTTATTTAGGGAGGACATAGATGCTTACTACCGACTGTTCGGACATTCAGCTCCACCGGATTTTGGGCGAGGGAAGGCGCTACTATAGCCCGGATGTCTTTGAGCCCGTTGTCGACTCCTCTTTTTGTAGTGGTACGTTAACGACGTGCGCAGAAGACGGAGGTAGAAGGTACTCTTCTACGTCTTCTGCGCACGTCTCGGTACTCGCTCAAAGTCCAGTGAAGTTGTACTTGTGACTCAAGCGTAATTGTAAAAATATTTTGTTTTTTGTATTGTAAAAGACGGCTAAAGGTAAAATACCGGAGGGTGGGCAGCTGCGCCTTGTGACGCACTGATATCTGTAACTGCGATTCCCAAAAGACGTATGAGGATTATGAAACCCCCCCCCCCCCTTTATGAGGGAGGCGAGCAGTTTAATTTAAATAGAGTACAATAACATCATTCATATCGACGTTAGTGGTGGCAAGCCGCTCATTTGGCTCATCATTTTCCTTAGATATCTTTGAAGATAGCCAATAGCAGGATATGAAACAGTCTTTTCTTCGGCTTTTCCCCTACGTGTTCCGGCAGCTGTCCTTGACAGCCAATAATCCTAGGCTAGCCTTAACATCTTTGACCACATCATCACTTACCCTCAGGTGAGGTAGATGGTCAAAGGCTAACTAACCTTATAAGGATAAAATAAAAATAAAATACATGCACACTGGTATGATTTAAAAACTTTAAGTCCAGTGTAAAGAAAACTTTATAACTTAAGTTAATGTTTATAAAAGGAACAATAGTAGTTTATAACGCAGTGCCTACGTGAATGAAACGGAACAATGGTGCGCTTTAATCACTGAATGCATCTGTATAACATTTCCTGTTAGCTAACAAGATATATAACGCGTACCTTCTTACTTACAATCTTAGGTTACTACAAGTTTTATTAACGTGTTAATTGGATGATCTTAAGGCGCGTCTCCTGCTAATGTTTTCGAAACATTAAGCAAAAACTCGTACACAATTCTTGTTTCGCGTCTGCGAAAGATAAGGCCTATACATAAAAACTTTGTTTCAGAAACACGCACTGCACATTTCATTGGTTCACGTAGATCAATGATTGGTTTAACTGCCAGTGCCCCGGTAAAGGGGGGCCTTTACTTGTGTGGGTAAATACTTAGATGCTTTCCGCAAGCTAAACAGAACGTAAAAACAAAGTTTTTGCTTCGACTGTAGTCGAAAGATTCTTGTTTTCATGTTCAATGTTTCTAAAAAATTCGCAGGAGAAGCGCCTTTATAGAACGAGGTTATGACACGGTTCATAGAAGCACATAAATGACACGGTTTATAGAATAACATTGTTGTTTACTCAACTTTTGAAGGTTCGACAGATTTGTAATTCAACTTACGAGCTAGAGACTTTTGACATACAGACAGACAGACAGACCAATAATGTGATATATCAGGATTAGAGAGTCTGTTGGAGAAAAAGCTGTCGCATTAGAATATCGGTTCGATACCTGTAAGGCTTTTTCTGATATAGGAATACGCAGAAGCAGTCCGGAGTCTGGTATCCCCAGGGATTCCAGACTGAGGAATAAGACAGAGAGTCACGAGGTTTGTTTTGCCAGAAAATCTTGGCCTCATGTACCTAATAGCGCGAGCAAGGGGTGAGCCTTCTACCGTTTACAGTGCACAGTTCTGGACTCCAGACAATTCCATTAAGCATCACTTCAACGTTTAATTACTTGATATAAAAAAAATACATTATTAAATTTTTATATTAGAAAGTCATCAACCCAAATAAAATGCTGTTTCTAGTAGGTTAATGTCTCGCAATAGCTGTAAGAAATAGATTAATTCTGTTTGAGAATAAAGTACCTCCGCCCGCCGTGGTCTTCGTCATTGCGATATTGAATCCCTCGGTTCGTTCAGCGGTATTCACTATGTGTCTCTTTTTTATGTTTTTGTAACGGAACAAGCACGAGGTCCACTTGTTGTTAAGCGGTAACTGCTGCCTATAACAGATACATTTTTCGTCATAAGTGACGAACTGCACTGCGCCCGTCACCCTGAGACATAGGTAAAGTTTCATGTGCCTATAATTTTGCTGGCTAACACCTTCAAGTAGAAAATCTGCTTCAAAGTACCGAACGGTGCTTTCCTACAAGTGGCCTTAGAAGCAAGTGATTCTTGGTTACCAACCAAATCATCGCAGACCAACATGTATAAATTGTGTATATGTGGTCTATGTCAATCAAAAACTATGCTGTTATCGCTAAAACGTAAAATCAAAAATGTTATTATGTAAAATGTATGATGTAAGTATATGTAAAATGGAAAACAGAAGCGTTTGACAGTTGTTCAACACCTACCGATGTGGCAACCCTGTTAAACAAACGTAATTAGCAAACAATAGAACTAACGCGTTCAAACAAAAGTAACGTTAGGACTTTGTCGAAGGAAATATCTATGTAAGCTCATCTTAAGGATAATACTACAATAGACAATCTGCTAGTAATTTTATATAGAGTCCTGCATTACATTCTCTATTAAATTATACTTATGCATAATTCCTTTATTATATTTGCCATGGTGATAACCTGGGCCCTGAAGAAGGGAAAACAAAGAATTGCGAGGAATAGGAGCAGAACCAAACGCTATAGTCGAACACGATTTAAATGCAGTACAACCGAGTAGTATTTATTGTTCGTGCTTATAATTTGAAATTGATCAGATTAATGTTTATTCTGTATAAATTATTTTATACAGAATAACTTAAAGTTAAGAATTTATATTTTTATTCTTTATAACGCTTTTTGTTTACGTGCATGTCTTGTCTAATATACCTACATTCAAGAATACTATAAAACGATTTTCCTCAATAATTTAGAATATGCGTTGTTATACAAGTCAAAGTCAAAGTCAAAGTCAAAATCATTTATTCAATTTAGGCGTCTACGACGCTCTTATGAAGGTCAATTACAAATTTTAATATTGAAATATACTACATTGTACTGCCACGTTCAGCAAACAAAAGTTATAGAGCCACTGCGAGAAGAACGGGCAAGAAACTCGGGGCCATTCTTTTAAAGGTTTTTTTAAAAATGTGTTAAGTACATACTATATAATAAAATTATTACAATACTTAATTTACATTACGTAGGTGTTAGGCGCTAGCTTGGCAGAGGCGAACCAGTCCAAGCATTTTTGTCGTTTAAGTAATCACAAACTGTGTAGTAAGATTTCTTTATCAAAATATTCTTCACATGCAACTTGAATTTTCTTTCTGTGAGCGTTGTAATATGTTTGGGCAATTTATTATAAAACCGCACACAATTTCCTAAGAAGGACCTTTTATTTGTCTTTGCTAATCTAAAACCTGGCACCGCTATTTTATATTTATTCCTAGTGTTATAATCGTGAGTGTCACTGTTTGATTTAAATTTGCTCAAATTTTTACGAACATACATAATATTTTCAAATATATACAGACTTGGTAAAGTTAAAATATCAATTTCTTTAAAAATATCTCTCAGGGATTCCCTAGGATCCATTTCATATATGGCTCGAATTGCACGCTTTTGTAAGATAAAGATTGTCTCTATCTCAGCAGCAGCTCCCCACAGCAATATACCATAAGACATAATACTGTGGAAGTACGCGAAATAAACGAGCCTAGCAGTAGCTACGTCTGTTAGCTGTCTTATCTTACGAACTGCATATGCAGCAGAACTAAGTCTTCCAGATAGATCATGTATATGTGGATTCCACTGTGGTTCCATGTGGATTCCAAGTATTATGATAATAATAATATACTAACGAAACACTGACAAATCAAAAGCCTAGAATAGTTTAGTCTGTACTTCTAGTCATATACTAATGAGGGACGTTCAATAATTAAAATTACACACATTCACACACATACAACCTCTTTCTCTCACACACCCCCTTTCGCGCACATTACACATGCATGCGTACACCCATGGTCTTCTTATATCCAGACTCTGACGATACCAGTGTTATCAAGAGAAGTCACACATAAAATACACCACACACATATGAGCCTCTCTAATACCCAGACTCTGCTCTTTTGTGACCTTAGTATTTAAAGTAAGCACTCACACACCTGCAAAACCACTTGCCTCTACCAAAATGCATTGATGCTCTTTGGCCTGTGCATACTCCACAACCACATACACTCACTCATAATATAATTTTCAACACCCTTGCTCGTAAAGTGAGCTTTATTATATCGGTCTTAGGGCCAGAAACCGAACTATAGCACCCTCGTGCATAATAATATTATACACTAGTGCGTAATATAATTATACCTACAAAGTTAAGTTAGTACCTAACTGCAAATTACATACGAGTAAACAGTGCATTTTCAATTTAACTGGGTAATACAGATTTGTAACAACAAAGAGGTTTGAGGCAAAGTATATGTAATCAACAACAATACGATTGCCGCGCGCAAATAAAACTTCCGCTCTTATTTCCATAATTTTCGTACCTATGTTGTTTGTATCGCATTTGTGCAATATATATTTTTTTCCTCGCAAGGGTGTTGAAAAAGTGTGTACGAAACTCGTGAGCAACTTGCTCATTATACACTCGGCTGATTTACGCCCTCGCCTACGGCTCGGGCTGCAACCTACAGCCTCGTGTGTAATGAGCAACTTAGCTCACTTGTAGCATAATATACTATTATCTTTAAGAGCTGTGGATTTTGTTAATATATAAATAATTCCTATACTCAATATGGAGTTGATTAACATGGACGGACCTGAATTACGGAGATATTCGAAGTGCAGAGCAGGCTGGTTAGAGGATGGGAAAACTTACACTGTCGGGTAGAAGAACGGAAACCTGTCCTGCGACTTTAGGTACCAATATATCCAGTTTTTACCACACACCCTACCAGTTTGCTCCAATTTCCGGTAACTCGGTTCATTGATCTAAAATGAAGGCGATATTACCGAGACGTGAGGAACATGATAAATGCAGGCTGGACTCCGAGATACTATCTACAAAAGCTCAGGAAAAGCTGTATAGGGAGATGAAATATAAAAGCATATGATAGAGACGCGAATATTAAGTTGGATGTTGTAACTACGAGTTATTAAATTAAGATTAAAAATTCCCTTTAACAGAGAAAGCTTGAAAAAAGCGCCCATATAATATAAAAAGCTTGAGCATATTACGAGGAAGAATTAAAAACATATCACGCGACGAGTGTTCAGTATAAATATGGACGAGGTAAAGGGAAGAAAGGCTTTTAAAATCTGTTGCCAAGCACCCAACGGTGTGTTCCGGCAACTGTCTTTGAGAGCTAGTAATTCTATATTAAGCCTTTTTACACCTTCGACCACATCATCACTTACGTGAGGTCAAAGGCTTACCTATCAGCATGTAGTAGCCCATGAGGTGCAGTAGAAGAAATGCTGTAAAAGGCCCCTACCCCACTTTACGTTGGATAACAACTCGACGAGTTAATATCCTTGCCCACAACGTAGGTTCCTAACTCGGCCTGGTCCTCGGCAACTATAACAAATTCTCAGATAGATTATTGCTTTTCTCATGTAAATTAATGAATTTCATAGTTTCAATTTCCCTTATTTGGCTGATATTTTTACCTCTGTCCTATTTTTTTTTTGACACTTCACCCTTTTTGTAAGTACTTATACCTAATGATATTGTCGAAGATATCAACACTCTATGGTACGTCTTTTTACAATGTGTTGTTAGTTACCAGTCTAAGGTCCCTTTTCAGAATGTCTTAATAAAGTTTCGGGTTGCTATGCAACACATAAAATAACTGAATGATAAAAATGACAGTTAACATGCAGTGCCTTTCAAGCTTTAATCGATGGATAGGCTCAATCGATGACTGTGAAACGCAAAGATAGTGTTTTATTTATTAAATATGTTCTGGGTAGTAAAACCGAAATTTACTCGAACATTCTGAAACAGGCACTTAGTCTCTACAAAATGTAAACTGTACTGCTTCTGAGTGAAAGACGTTCCCATGT
Organism: Plagodis dolabraria; assembly: GCA_963854805.1. NCBI lineage: Eukaryota > Metazoa > Arthropoda > Insecta > Lepidoptera > Geometridae > Plagodis > Plagodis dolabraria. The sequence continues at coordinate 1,729,541 of OY978460.1, read as the reverse complement.
CAGTGTTACCTGTTGGGCCCAACATCTTCAGGAAAACTTCATAATAAAGACTGAAGCCTCAATGTTCTGGTTATGACAAGGTGCCAAACCGTATAGGAACTAGTTGAAGCTCTGACAGCGAAGGCGGAACACGCAACACAATGTCGTTGCTAGCGTTTTATTAATTTCATTTGCATACAAAATATGTTACGTATTTCGAGGCTGGTTTTGACACTGAATACAAATTAGCTGTCTTTGGCCACGACCGCCATCACGTAAGAAAAATTGCAAGTTTGTTTTAATAAAAAATACTAACGTCCACGGTTCGATCCCTGCCGATTTGAGCTTTACCGCATGATGGAAATACATTTTGCGAATGTTCCTGGCTATCTACCATATCAAAGAAAATCTGTTGCTAAGCACCTAACAATGTTTTCCGGCAGTAGTCCTTGATAGCCAGTAAAATTAGAGGCACATGAGACTTAACACCTGTATTTCTAATGTTGACGAGCGCAGTGCATTCTGTAACTTGACTAAATGCATCTATTATAGGCAGACGTTAGTACACCTAACATCAGGTGTCACAAAAACATAAAAAACGCTAATAAAGCATTTTTTTGTAGACAACAGACAGCCGAGGTTTAATAATATAGGTTCTCAATTTTTGTACAAAACCCAAAAAATCTAATATTATTTGTATAAATATATGTACACCTTATATCATTATTAGGATTACATACATTTAAACAAAAATATATTTGTTTTACTTACTCATATACGCTCGTTGTGTAGAGTGTAGATAGATATATAATATGTATGTATATACATAAGCGGCGCGGTTTTCTCCTTATTCAATTTATCTAATGCATTCTGCATCGGCGCACGTAGTTCGCCCGAAGCGGCCGTAAAGGCGGTGCCATACACGTCGCGGAATTCACCGCAGCGCGCGCGTGCATGGGAACCAACGCCTAGATTAGATAACAGTTCATAATAAATAGACGTTATGGGAGCTGCTGTGTTGTGGGGGTATTTTTAGGTTCATATACTACTTATATTCATCTCTTATGTAACTAAATATAGCCTAGAATTAACCATTACTTTTTGATAAAAATCACGTTCGAACAGAGAATATAACAGGCAGGGCGTCATCGTCCTGCCTTTCCCCACGTAGCTGGGGTCGGTAATATGTTTTTCATTTCTCATTCTGGGAAAGTAGTGTTTGTTATGCGACTAGCGGGGTTATTGCTTCGTTCTCCAGGGCGGGAATATTTGTTTTAAATACGACTAAATTTGGTTAGTATAGTCGGCTACTTTTTTTTATTTTAATATTGATTGCAATTAAAAAAATACTACGGAAGGCACAAGGGTGAGTGTATATACTTATACAGCCAGTGTGAATTAAAAAAAACTATAAAATAAGCCAGCAGCGGTGTATTCCATATTTAAAATTTTAAATTACTATAAAGTTTGTCGCGGTAATTAAAAGAAAAACAAAGAACTATAAAAATTATATATTACATAAGTGAATACGCCTAAGAAATATTAATCTGTGGTACACAGAATCACAATTTTCTCTTATTTTTCAATTCATTTTAAATGGTTAGGTACTACTCATGTTATTGTTATCAAGAAATATTTTAGAATAACTACTATTTTTAACTTTTTTTATACTCTCAGATATACAAATTATCACATATTTTGTAATTATCTCAAAAAGAGAACTACTCGGGGATCGTGAAAAACTTTATAGAAACGCCCATTCATATGCTGTTTTGCTGGGATCAGAACAAGTAAACAATTCTTTTTCTCGGGTAGTTGCGATGTGCACCTCTAATAAAGCGAAGCGCGACTCGCACTTGGCCGGTACTCTCGGTTGTGTAGTTGATTGTCAGTTGCACTTGTGTTATTTTGAGACAGAGTCCGGAAGATTTATTCAATCCTAAACACTTGTTCATTACTGGAGGTCGTTAATCATAAGAACACTTTGTCTTGTATAGGTTGGCAGCGTTCATAAGATCGCTTTCATTATATATTTGTTTACAACGGATACAATAGTTGTTGAGCTACTAAGTGGCTTTCAAAGACATCTGTTAATTATAAGACATTCGAGGATTGAGCATCACCGCATGGTAGAAGGGCATTTTGGGAATGCTCACCTGGCTAGCTACCACCATCAAGTAGAAAATATGACCACAGTGAGTTCCGGTTCGGCAGCAGCTCCTGAGAAATGCACAAAAACAGGCACATGAGACTTTTACAATTGTATGTCTCAGGGTGATGGACGCAATGCAGTTCGTCATTTTTATTGTCACGAAGTGCATCTTTTACAGGCTTAGGTTATCGCTTAACATCAATTTCATTAAATAAAAAAAGCATTTGGTCGTTGGCGAATAGTTTTAACTGTGTGGTATCTAACCAGGTGACAATGCAGATTGCACTGAACAAGCTCGAAGTCCACCTGATGTTAAGTGACTAATCTCTGCCTATAATAGATGCATTTCGTCACAAGTTACGAATGGCACTGCGCCATACACCTTGAAACATAGTAGTTAAGTCTCCTGTAATTTAATTCACGCTTATATGATTCGAGATTATTATGTAGGTGGGATGTCTTTTCTAAATTTCATGTATGTTCAGTTCTGTGGTTAACGTCTGAATAAATAATAGTTAATGGAATGTGATGAAACATAATTTATATAAGTAATTACACAATGCGATCATATCACACTAAAGTTGTGAGTGTATTTATATGTTTCTGTGTATGTTTAGTGTATTACTTGTTCACGCTCAAACGGCTCGACTAATTTTGATCAAAATGGGTATGGAGGTCGATGAGCCGCTGGATTAACACGTAGGATACTTTTCATCGTTGTTCTAATCATCTATCAGCACGCAGGTGTAACAGCGGGGCGCAGCTAGTTTATACTTTATAATATATGTATATATTATATAGTTACATGCTTTATATTAAAAAGCTTTACTGTAATAAAGACTGAGTCTCAACCTATTCAAACTGTATGTACGAGTATGTTTGTATGTATGACCAAAACTGGAAGGAACACATGTGTACAAGTAGGTCAAATGCGTACTCGTCACGGTCACCCACACAACTACTGTACTCACATATGGATGACTTAGGCAAGTATAAAATAATATTGATTTATTTACTTATTCTAAAATAAATATCTAGGTGTTCTGTAAATACGCTTTTCAAGGTTTATGTAACATGGGTGGTTTTAGTTGGAAATTATCGAATAATATTTAAAAATATAGTATAATATATAAACGTAGAAAATCTGTTTGAAAATTTGGTTGTTGCTCTAGTGAAATCGAGAAAGAAAACTTTACTGACTGATCTGTGACACAACCCAAATGCGGTGTTTTTTTTTTTATATTAAGTATAGTTTTGTAAATTAAAACATAAATGATTTAGTCGGGGATCTTTCGACTTACTAACTTTTTTATCTACCTCTTGACATGATTTGAAGAAAATTGCCATTACCACTTAGATGCAAATAGTGTTCTATAACCGCCGAAATAGTATTAATATTTTTTCAATGTACCTGGCCCTGCCTCGTAGATATGGTTGAGACAATGTAAGGATTTACTTCAACAGAGATCACACGGACACGGCTGCAAGCGGTGCGTCGTAACTAGACCCACCAGTGGTAGCTATAACGCTCTAGAAGGCGTCTAATGGAACAGCCTTCTGATCAATTCGTCCCCAGATAGATGGCAGTCTAATAAGAGAAGGTTCAACAGTTTCTAGACTAACGATGTCGTCCAGCGATTGGCCTAGGCGTTAGGCGAAGGCGAACGCCGCACGCGGACAATAACATTTTTTTATACTTTACTAGGTAGCACTTGACCACTTTCTCATACCTGATGTGAAGTGATGATGCGATCGATGTTGGAGCCCGCTTACCTAGAAGGTATCCACTCGCGTTTTGAACACCCCCATATTGTACTTAGCCGGAAACATAGACTCAGGCAAGGTGTTCCACTCCCTGGCAGTTCGTATGATAAAAGAAGACGCGAGCCGCTTCGCTTTGGGTCAATGGAATATCAAACATATAGCGGTGGCGCTCTTAATGCGTAGAGGTACCCGCACGAGGATAAATATGCCCTTTTTAAAGAAAAAGTTCAGAAAATTTTCCTCAGGTATATTTACAATCGTAGGTTAACCCATACATGTATCCAACAAACTTTTTGCTTGGATCTCTTGGATATTACTCCTTGGATGTAAGAAGAGCTTGCGACCAGCTAGTGGTGGTCTGTAAAATACATTGAATGGCCCTGGCCTCCATGGTCTAATTTGCAGATTTTTTTACCACTTAGGGCTAGGGAACACAAATTACTGGCCGACCCGAGGTATAGGATAGTTTCTCACGCCAACTCCCGGTACCGCAGTCTCTTGAGGCGCTAAACAATATTCTCACACACACAATGTGTTGGCAAGCGGTGGCGTCGTGTGTCGGATCACCCTCTTCCCTTTGGAAAATCTAATAATACTTATGAAAAAAAAATATAGAAAACAATTATCAGAATTCTACTTTGTACAAAGTTATGCGTGGTCTTAAATAAAAAAATATATTTGTGTTGAGAACCTCCTCTTTTTTTGGAGATCGGCTAAAAAGGATGTCAAGTTCAATTCTAATTTTTGTTACGGTATGTTCTTATTAAATATAATAATATAACAAAGGAAACACGCGAAATTGCATTCTCACGAAATTGCATTTATTTCCGACCAGGATATTTCATTTAATAAATTGTAGAGCAAATAACCCATAGCAAACAGTTTTGGCATTGGACGCTCAAATTGTATATCACGCATACCGAAGTGCATACTGAAGTGTACTGAAGTATACTGAAGTGCTAATAAAGTGAAAGGGATATTCGTTGAGTCGTCTGTAAATGTTACCAACTCGAGATTATGATCGTATTACTTCTATCTAATATTTTAAGTTTCTATGGACTGTCGTGTCGCAGGCCCATGGTTTTAATCCCCACCACCGCGCCGGCTTGAGCTTCGCCGCATGGTGGAAGGGCATTTTGCGAGTGCTCGCCTGGCTAGCTACCACCCTCAAGTAGAAAATCTGTTGCCAAGTACCCAGCAGTGCGTTCCGGCAGCAGTCCTTGAGAGCCAGTAAAATTGCAGGCACCAAATGTAGTAAATGATCACTAAATGTGATCATTTACTACGACGACAAGCGAAGCGAGGAGGAACGTTAGGTTACTTGTGACCACAACAACGAAGAATTAAAAATAAGTTTAACTTATGAACTTCTGGCAAGATGTTAAAAACTTTGGTTTTAATTTTAGATTAAAATGCTGTTTTAATTTTGGTGATAAATTACTACTTTTGAGTTAACAATGATTTATTAGGAGTCATTTTGCTGAAATAGGATAGCAAGATGTGAAAACTTTGTTTATAAGTTAAACTTATTATTTTATTACATTAAATGCGGGTTCAATTTGGTGATCATTTACTATTTTTGTCTGTTATATATTACTATATCTGGTGGTAAGTTAAACATAAGCCCAAAACGATTACAATAAATATATTTTTTAAATTTACAAGGGTCTGTTCCATTTTCTTTACATTATGTGGTCAAGTATTAAAGCAATCATTAGGGTTATATATAATAATTTTTTTTTAAATGCATTACATACTTTACCACCGATTTTTTTTTTGATTAATCAAAATAAAGTAAAACATATTAGACCACTAAATATTTTCTATTTCCTAAAAAAAATATTTCGACGGTACTTCACTTTCTGCACTCGTGTTTTCATCAAGGCCACGAGATTTCCTGTTTGGGATCATTTCAACAAACGCGGAGTACCTGTTTAAAAATCTTGTCTTACATAATTATGGGGACTCCTTACATCATTTGAAAAACAAAAAAAGAAACAATGTAACTCATGAGTAGCTTTCTCTTAATAAATGATCCGTAACTTCCCAGGACCAATTCGCCCACAAGCCTCTTACTAGGTATGGTAAAAATCGATTTAATTGAGACGCTATTCAACTACAACTCGCCAAAAATGTTTACTTATTGCCATTAGTAGATTCAGGCACATTTTGGCGAAGTCAGCCTTATAGATGTATATATTTAACAAAGGGAAAGTTTTCTTTTCTTAGTTTGGCTTAATTAGAGTAATGGCTTCTACAAAATGTTTTTGCAGTTGTTCCGTTCTTAGAAAACATTGCGCAAGTATTCAAGAATGATGTTTAATCGAGCGTATAGATGTTTTATATCAAGTTAATGAACTACCTAATTTTAAAAAGAGGTAGAGAGAGCGGATGCAGATAAATTTACTAAGTTTGTATTTTAGAAATATTTTTTTATATTTTTTATTTGCATAACTAAATATTACAATGGTTCCTTATAACTAATTAACTAGTTAGTACTGAAACGCAATCACTCTGTAAGGGCACTGCAAATATTTGGGAGAACTGTTATTATAATTTAAGCGGATAGTGCACTTGCACACATTACAAATACCTGAACTATCAGATTATAATAGAGAGGTTAAAGTATCAGACTTGGCATTATAATCGTTGCTCACACAATAAATAAACAGATTTAGTACTGCGCAAATCAAAAATCTGCTGCCCAGAGCTAAATGACGTTTTTATAAGCGTAGGAAGGATTGTTTAATGTTTATGCAGGTAAAATTTAACCAGATAACAATTACGGTAGTGGATTTTATCGTTACTATAACTGGTTTTATTATGATAACAATAGTGATGAAATTCGGTTTGTGCTACAATTGAGCAACGAATAAGTGGTTATTAGATAATTGATGTTGACAGTCCAATTGGATTATGGAATGAATCAGGAGAATATAAGACGCTAGCTTATAGCTGCCATTTCATCGCTATAGAAGTGCATTTTTAACCGACTTGCAAAAAAGGAGGAGGTTCTCAATTCGTCTGTTTTTTTTTATGTTTGTTACCTCAGATCTCTTGACTGGGTGAACCGATTTTGAAAATTCTTTTTTTGTTTGAAAGCTGATGCTTGTCGTTTGGTCCCATTTTAAATTTCATCAAAATCGGTTAAGCCGTTTTTGAGTTACACTTAAAAGATTGAAAAAAATGTTTAACAAAATAGATTGGAAAAAATGTTTAACAAACAAATGGAACCGACTTCAACACCCAAAAGTGTGAAATAACTTGTTGAAGTCGGTACCATGATGGTTCAAAAGTACCTATTATCACAATATTGTGCGCATGGTACCGACAAGTTATTTCACACTTTTGGGAGTTGAAGTCGGTTCCATTTTTTGTTAAATTTTTTTGTTAAATGACGATGCGTTTGGGTGCCAAATAAAAAATGTATTTAAATATTCAAAGGTTTTACAAAAAACTTAAATGAACAAGCATATTTATTAAAAAACAAAAAACATGACTATCCTGCCAAATAAATTATTGCCAGAGTCACTCGGGTTAATAAGGTCTAACGATATACCTTATCTATACATCCAAACTTGTTCAGGCATATAAAAGATTATAAAGAAACTCCCATACATACTTAAACCCTAAAAACATTCCACTCTTTTTGGGAAATTGTGTAAAAATGTAAAATTACCAATGTTTCTCCATAAAGTCTATGTATTTTAGTAAATAATACGGGATAACTCACGTGAATCAGTCAGATAGCTCCGACTATAGTTTCAACCACATTCGGTGGTCTTTTTCAAGGAGAGCTAGGGACATCCGCGTTGACGTCTCGCTTAGCACTGCGGGCGACAGCTCGTTTATGTATTTCAATTTTATGTTTTAGTAAATATAGATAGATAGATAATTCTTTATTGTTACACCACTTAGTATACAAGCATAATATCAAAAAGAAATCCTACAATAATTCACTAATAGTGATCTCTTCCAGGCAACCTTTAGATGGAGAGGAAATACGGGAATAACAAGACGGGTGTAATAAAAAGATAAAGGTACAATCAAATCAAGATAAAAATACATGACTAAAGAATATTAATAATGAATCACAAACAAGAAAAGAAAAATAACTAATACATAATAACTAATACTATACTAATACGAGTACATAAAATACACGAATACATATTGAAATATATATATACATATATATAAAATACCTACCTGATACATGTACACGATGTATATATTATACATTAATTCTTTATTATATTATGATAAAACCCAACTTCAGACGGGGTAAACTAATCGGCGAGATAAAAACACTAAGGGCCTGTTTCAGAATGTTCGAGTAAGTTCCTGTTTTACTACCCAGAACATATTTAATAAATAAAACACTATCTTTGCGTTTCACAGTCATCGATTTAGCCTATCCATCGGTTAAAGCTTGAAACGCGCTGCATGTTAACTGTCATTTTTATCATTCAGTTATTTTATGTGTTGCATAGCAACCAGAAACTTTATTAGGACATTCTGAAACGGGCCCTAAATATAATTATGTGAATAATAGTTATTTTTTGTTTCAAGCGTAATTTAGTGTTTACTTTGTCATTTTATTTTATAGCGAATAATTTAAAAGAGCATTTTCATTTATATAAATATAGTAAGTATTTAGTTAACATATCAGGAATAACACTTCTTATTAACATTTTCAAGCACTCGTAGACTAAACTGACTTCTAACTATACATTGTTGAAGTCGGGCCATGAAATGTGATGTCAGAATGTTTTGAATGTTTGATTCAACAAGTGATTTCATACTTACAATTTTTGAAGCGCTCGTAGCGAAGTTTGCTTAGCCATTCTGAACCGAGCAAAGTTAAGCAACGTCCGCCTCGGTCATGACGTCGATGGGTGACCGCTGGTGACATTACTACTAAGGGCTTCCGTGCTTCGGAGGGCACGTTAAGCCGTCGGTCCTAGGATGGCAGTCGTTACAGCATGGTGGAAGGGCATTTTGCGAATGCCCGCCTGGCTAGCTACCACCCTCAAGTAGAAAATCTGTTGCCAAGCACCTAACGGTGTCTTCCGACAGCTGTCCTTAAGAGCCAGTAATTCTAGGTTAGCCTGAACAACATCTTCGACCACATCATCACTTGCCATCAGGTAAGATAGTGGTCAAATGCTAAACTATAAAGCATGAAAAAAAATACTTTTCGGTGATAAAAACCGATTCCATTTTTTGTAAAAAACATTTACAAACTTTTTAATATTTTTAATTTTTAATGCAGCATGCTTTGCAGCTTACATTACAAAATTTATGATGTGTTAGAGTGCTTAGGTTTTTATTAATCAAGTTTTTTGTTTGTTACAGGCTTCCTGATGTTACCCTGCACATGATAACTGTAAGTAAATTTACAAAATTGTAGTCATTTTAATTATAATTATTATTTAGCAAACGGATAAGACTAGCGTAATATTTACCGGATATTGCTCCGACCAGTTTCGAACTTATTTGAAGTTCTTCGTCTGGGAGTCACGATTGTGCACAGCGTCGAGCGCGGGATGAAGCAAGGAACTGGCGTTGAGTCTGTTGCGCCGCAGCTGTCAAAGTCAAAATTTCTGCGTCCGTAACTGTCACTTCTGTCACTATCGCTGAGACTGTCACTTTCGTTTTGATTAGTATATGACTGTTGAATTATATATTTATTATTTTAATGAAGCATGAAGAAGAGAAAGAAATGAAGCTATGAGCGCATTGGATTAGTTAAATTCAAGGCAACTTGATTGAATCGTTGAACGTTAAATGTGGTTATATGAAGTACCTATTTGTACATCTGATTCTGTCTTTACAATGAGATCAAAATGACCTTGGTGTGATAGTTCACCATGATGCTTTGTTTTGTAGCTGCGATATCCCTTTGTATTACTTTCATTCGTGTCTTATAAAATTTTCTAAAATATCTGAAATCGGCCAACCAACTTCCTATCAAAGACTCACAAAATATATTTAATAACTTAAGTAGGTATAGGTCAATGTCTTGCTGATTCAAGCACTTTATACCGTATATTATATAGTGTTTAAGGCACCAACGACGTCTTCAAATTAGTTTGCATGGTGGATAACTACCTCAAAAAGAAAAAAAAAGCTTTTTGGTTCGTGGAAATGCACCTAAAAGCTTAGCAGACAGGTTTCCACAAGCGTTGTGTTCCGGTAGCTGTCCTTGAGAGTTAATTCCCATTCCAGTTTAGAATCCTCGACATTGACCTCGTGTAACGTATTATCTCGATGATCCTCGACGAAAAACAAGTCAAAAGGATATAAAAAAGTAAAAGAAACGTTTGTTGCTGATTGCTCATTTTATTTCAAAAGACGTAGGTAGGATGTAGTCCGCCGCAATACGTTCAGTACCATGTCGAAAACGGTACCCAGGAGCTCTGTGATCCCTCTATGACTTTGGTCCGGCCATTTTTTGTCAACCATTTGATAAGAATGTGTTGTATTTTATTAGTCTTTATCTCATATTTGGCACTTTGTAACATCGCGAGTAGATTAATAAAAGAACAGGTATTGTCGTATCAATACCAACACAATAACACAACAAGCATTCTCCATTAAGTTAATCCTAAGTAGCTCGAAATAAATGAATTTGAATTAATAATATATATATATATTGTAACAAGGCATAAAGACATTGCTATGAATATTAAACTTGTCAATCAATTTCCTAATAATTAATACGTTACTATTATGTAAGCTTTAGGTTACCAACTTATAAGCCAAGTACTTTTTTCAACGTAATAATATAACAAAAAAAAACGTAACATTCCTAACTAAATGGCATCTACGCGTTTTTCTCAATTAAAGCAATCCAAGGCTAGGTGAACTAGTTATATGCCTTCTATGGCGCTGGTAAACAGGCACACAAGGCGAGTGTATACCATATATGGCGAGTATGTCCCCTATAAGGGCTATATAAGCTTCCTGCTCGTGCAGATGTGAGACAAAAGACTCATTTGTTCTGATAAAATGTTGACGCCATATGGTGTTGATTAATTTACCCATTTTTAAACCTCCAGTGCGCAGGTGGAATATTTAAATAAGCATACCACAATATTTATTAAAAATATTGATTTTATTGACAAAGCTTTTAGTCGAATTTTGTCATAATCGAACGTATTGACCAAACAAACTATGACACCGATTATACTTATTGTTGATCTGGACTCGAATAACTAACTACTAACCTATTTGCACTTTGTCTGCAGTATTTTCGCTTTATCAACGATGATTTCCAAAGTGTATACATATTGGTGTTGAATAACTTTTCAAGATTATTTTAAACAGTCGAATACCATGATCATGAAGAATACGAGGTTTGTTTCCTTTAGGGTTGTATTTTGTTGTGGGATACGATATAAATGACGTAGTATTTTCGCGCAAAAGATAAACCACCCCCTCGCCTCCCACACCAGAAAATATTTTTTTTGTGATATACCCATAGAACATAAATATTGCTTGGTCGAAACACATGGTACGCAACCAAGTATTTTAGCGGTTACATAGTTAAATAAAAAAAAAAATGTGTAAAAAATTGTTCGCAATTTGGGTCTATGCTGATTGATAATACGCTCAGATAGTACAAATTGCCTCTATTTGTGCATACTCTGTAGCAACACCCTACTTAATACTTACACTTTAATATCAATTCTGTGCTAAAACATTCAAGTTTACTACTAAATTTCATGCTTATATTTTTCGGGTTTACCTAAGAACTTGTGATGTGTCATGTTAAGTCACTTTTGTGTACCTACGTAAGTGATATCCAATGGATGTGACAGCCGTCACTTCCGGCCCTTTGTTTACCGTCACGTGGAACCATGACCCACACGTTTTGGGTCCACTCGTGCGCAACACCATCGAATGTGATATGAGGGGCATTCTGCTGTTTGGATGGTGTTATTCCGCGTCGCGAATTAAGCCTCAATAGTGATGCTTATTTAATACAATGATATAGATCCATACTATGCACTTAAAATTATATATTTATATATCTATATATATACGCGTAATTTCAAAGCACAAAGGCATGTTTAGCAAAATTTGATCAAAAAATCTACAATGAAGAAATGTACATATATGTCACACTGGAAATGTTCAATCGAAGTACTGGGGAAATTACTATGGGAATAATCAAAAACTTTAGAAATATGTATCTGTCAGTGCCCGTTAATAGGCAATAAGCATCCCAATCTTACATATAGGACTTAAAACATCTGGAAAAATGTGATTCGGACAAATACAGTCGTGACAGTGCTATTAGATATATGTATATATCACTTTAACAGGTGAGTGGTCTCTTCAGCAAGATTACGTACAGTAGTAGTGTGATCAGTAGTGTGCAGCACTCCTATGTTAATAGGCTTTAAATGCACTGCAGCAAATCTTGGACAAACGAGATATATTTGCTAACTTATTAGGAACCGATTAGAACCCGCATTATATATACCGGAAAGATTCCGACCAGTTTGAAGTCCTTCGTCTGACAGTTATACGATTGCGCGAAGCGATGTGCACAGGCCTCGTCACTACGGTAAAATTCGCGATAGTTTTCAAAGAGAATTTTGCGTGCCAAATAAATATCAGAAAGGGAAAAAGGTAGTAAACAATTGAAATGTTGTAATGTTCAAAATAGCAGATTAGGCCCAGGTTAATGGACTATCCAGACGCACGTATGCAACTACGCAACTTGAGGTTTCCTGTATATTAGGGTTGACACTATTTTAATTTAGCTGACCTGATAGGCCAGGACTAAGTCAAGTCATGAGATGTCATTCTCCTTCGGGAGCTATCACATGATAAATTGCTTTGAAGAGTATTTTATCATACACATACGGTGTTTGCCAAGGCTGTCGTTCCGGCTCTCGATCACCCTATCCGAATGCATTGTCAGTTTTGGACCTCTCTTTAATTATTTTATATATAGCAAAGTCCACCATTTTGATTTAGATTTATGTATTAGGTATTTAATTTTGTGATCCGATATGCCGGCATAGATCCCGAGAGAGTGCAGTATAACAATATTCCGGGAGGGTCACTCACAGCTGAGGCTAGCTATAAGTAATTGACAACCCTGGCCAGTGTACCATAACTAGGAACAATAGGGCATTGCATCCTCATCGGTGGTATGGTATCGTCCTTTGTCACTTGCCATCGATGGGAATCTTAACTTGGACACATATGAGTCATCATGTGGTTGGTTGCCTCGATGGTGTGTGCGTAAATGTGCTGCTTTGGGATCTCAAGATCCTGGGTTCCTTTCCCGGACAAGTTAATATTTTTCTGACAAAGTTATCCAAAGGAATCCGTTTGGTACTGTGCCGTATAAATGGAAATAAGCTCAGCTACAAATACAAGATAAAAACTTGTCATGTTTGGATACGAAAATAATATTATATTTGGATTAAAAATGTGGATGTTTAGATACGAAAATACCAAGCATCGTACTGTGATGTGGCCTGTGTATACTTCAGAAAAAATATTGTTTTAATTGTTGACAGGCTGGCCTTTGAACTTTCCAGTATACATATTGTAGTCTTTGCTTTGAACACTATGAAATCTATTACTGGGCAGAAAAATTGAAGCAGCACTGAATATAGACTGCCGCCCCTAGGGGATTTTACTTCGAAACTTTTTTATTGTGACCATTTTGTAAAATAAATGCCAAGATGATGTTTATATAAAAGACTATAAGCGGACAATGACAAATAATTAATTGAATAATAGAGGTTCATTGAATATGAGGTCTCAGCATGGTATTATTTTCTATCTGGCCTCCGATCTGGTCAAGCTGTCACGGCAGATATCTACTATGCCAAACTCCGAACAATTATAGCAAAACTAACAGCGAAACAGCCCAATTCATGAATCGATCTTCCCCATTATTGACAACACGAGACCTCATACATCACCAGAAACCGTTATAACTCTACAGGAACTGTAATTAGAAACCATTCATCACCCTTCGTATTGGCCAGACCTTGTTCGAACGGACTACATTTTTTTTTCGTAATTTGGACAATTTTCTACGTGATAAGAAGTTTTCTTAACAAGACTCAGTACAATATGTCGACTCTAGATCACCGGATTTATATCCCTGCCATCTAATAGACCTTCCTATTAGATGGCAGCAATGTATAGATAATAATGGTTATTATTCTGATTAAATAAATATGTTAAATTTAAAAAAAAACGAATTTCAATTGTTCAGTACAAATCGGCGATTTCATACTTTAACTTCTAATAATAGTATGTTAAGGAAAGTTAATAAAAATTGGTAACGAGTCAGTTCAAACTTTTAAACTGGTTGTCCTCAAATCTACATATCTCAGATAAGCGTGTTTTGACATATCAGGGCCCAAGGGAGATTGATTGTCGAGGAACATTGCATGTTAGGTGCTTGGTGACAACGTTTCCGGTTGTGAAGCTTCATTATCGTGGCTGTGGTCCATCTGGCTAGCTAGTTCACCTGGGTGGCCTTTAGTAACATGCTTATTTTGAGCCGTGTTCCACCTGGTGTATTGAAGGTATCTATACTTACGCTGAATGAGTAGCAGTTGTGGAGCTAAATGCTGCAGTGGGCGTCGAACCTACGAAACGCTACCATACGAAAGCCTGATGGGCAGATAGTGCACTAAAGCTTATCAGTTACGCAAAAAACCTTAATGTATTTTTCAATTAGAACGGCCAAGCCCTAAAGCTATGTCAAACAGATAGCGAACCGAAGGCAGTGTGAAGCGTGTTTGTTTTGTAATGTAAGGAGTAGGTATCCCTTTATAGCGATAGCTTGAAATTTTCTGATAAGAAAAATACCAAGTATTTTTGCAGTAGCACAGGCAGTAGTGGCCAGCATGGACTAGTTAGTGGCAATAGCTAAAGACTGCTGCGCTGGGTTCACATCACGCCGCGGGTTATATATTGCTTTACCGAAACATTTACACATTTTTTAATATTTTTTTTTTTTTTATTACAAACGGGAGGAAAAACATAGTCACGCGCGGTATTCAAACCCACGCCATCCACCCTTATTTATAGGTTGGGTATGCTCTGATCGCTAAGCCAACATTACATATGACGCATGACTCTAATGTGTCTTCTCGATCTTTCGGGGATCTATCTTAATCCGCGGAGCATGCGTTATCACAAATATAAAAAAATATTTGTTATTATTCTGTTGATATGGTTTCTTTTCAACAACTACCACTTTCAAGAATAAAATATATAACCAATCATGCGGGAGTCCTTGAGAGCCAGTATTTCTAAGTTAAGACTGTTTATCAGCCTCGCCCACATCATCACTTACCAACAGGTTAGATGGCAGTCAAAGACAAGATCTATCGACAAAAAATATAAAGGTCGACCAACCAAAGTTCTTGGTGCCAAAATCATCCTCTGAGATTTTAGCTAAGGCTCCGGACATGTGTTTGTAAAGCGTTTGGCCAAATCCGAGAATTTAAATAAGTAAAAGAACAATATCAAAGAGTTACAAATATAAATGCGGATGGGTTCGCTTCGAAAACACTTTGTTCGATAAGCATTTACTAAAGCTCAGGGTTTTACTTTGACTCATCATAGGAACAAGCAACTGAAAGAAAATGGCCTATCTGTTTCTGCTTTGCGGGATTTCCTGTTGACTTAGTATTTTAGGTGGAAAACACAACATGTCCACAAAATCAGATAGTGATTCATTTCCAATAGAAATATTTGTCAGAGTAGTCTATTTTATTTTGGTAACGCCATTAAAAAATAAAAATATCACTGCCAAAATGTGCGGATTTAGGTTTGATGTCGTATCACCCATAGCGTTAGCGTTTAGAAAGAGTAGATGCAATGAAGGTATTCTATAATTTATTTATATTTTAACTCTGTTTTTATTACTTTGGTATATTATTTATTTTTATGCCTACATATGTGCATAAATAATTCGATATAATTAAAAAGCAATGAAATTGCATTTGAACTTATCAGAGCGCTTGGTCGTTGCAAAGCATGTGCAATAAGCAGTGGAATCCAACGGAACAATGCTGCCACTTGCCAGCATGCTGGGCACGCTGCCAAATTGCCAACTAGTAGTGTGCTGCGGCATTTGAACTGCCTGTGAGCCTGCAGTTGCTGTTGTCTAAGTGTTTTCATTATAGCAGCTGTAGTGTTCAATTTTTTAAATAAAAGAATACTGCCGTTAAACAATAATTTTATTATCAATACTTACAATTATTTTAACAAAACTAAGCGTTATAACCGAACAATATCAGGAACAGTCTAAACGCTCTGTATCCAAGAAATAAAGAACGTAAACATAAAAAAACTATTAAAGTCAATATTGAGCAGGTTGTAATTTATGTAAAACGTCTGATCAACATGCGAGCATTAATCTAGGCTATATAATGTGTACTCGTAATAAATGTATTGCATAATAAACCGGTCTTATTCAAGGCCTCTGTCAATACAAGATGTCTGCGTTGATCGCATTAGAATAATAATCTACGTACATGCTTATAAACACAGTTATATAGGAAGCCTAATTATTTGTCGGCCGTTGGCAAGTTTACCTAAGCGAAGCTAGGAAGAAGCTAAGCAGAGTTTTTAGAGTATGACAAAAGGAGACCCTATTATCCGTCCATCCTAACTCTCAAGGTCAATATAAACATGCAGCGCTAGATCGTTGAGCTAGATGGCTTATTAGTCTATGATTGCAGACGGCATGACAGTTAAATTACCTAACTTATATTTTTTTCTAGTGTATAGTTTCTTGATCTGTGAAAAATAACCAGCCGCCGACAGCGGCTGGTTATTTTTTTAACATAATGCTTTTTTATTGTGACGAGTAACTGAATTATTAGAAATATAAAGGACAAGGTTAAGTATAACGGGTTGGACCACCCGTCCAACGTTTTGAATGATTGAATGAATTACTTTAATTTCGACAAGTACTCTAAATAATGGTAAAATAATTAATTATGGACACATTGAAAAATAAACAGTGTTTGTCACAACCCTATACTAACTCAAAAAAAAGCCTGTTTTTTTAGGGTTTCGTACCCAAAGGGTAAAAACGGGACCCTATTACTGAGACTTCGCTGTCCGTCCGTCCGTCCACCCGTCCGTCTGTCACCAGGCTGTATCACAAGAACGGTGATAGCTAGACAGTTGAAATTTTAGCAGATGATGTATTTCTGTTGCCGCTATAACAACAAATACAAAAATTTAGCCAAGTGCGAGTCTGACTCGCGTACGTTAAAACAAAAAAGGTTAAAATATGAAGTGTAATGTTGTATATCTAATGGTACGGAACCCTTCGTGAGCGAGTCAGACTTGCACTTGGCCGATTTTTAACTTTGAGGTTCCCGCAATAGACTTAAGTTTCCACTGTAAAAGAACCACCTAAATAAATAACGGTGATAGAAGCAATCGTCAAAGTTGGTGTGGTTATAGTTGGAACTCTAGAGTAACAAACAATAAATATTGCCATGTCCAGGTTGGTTTTGGCCGGAGATCGAACTGCCGGAAGCCAAGCAACACACAACACAGGACAATGTGGAAATGACACTTCCAAACAAGGAGGAGGTTATTACTACTTTTTATCTCCTGGAATACATAGTTAAGTTTTTATAGTTGATAGGCTAGCTTTTGAACCACTATCTCGTTTGACGGTAAGTGTGCGGTCGAAGATGATGTTCAGGCTTACCTTAAAGTACTGCCTCTCGAGGACAGCTGCTTGAATACATCGTTAGGTGCTTGACAACAGATTTTCTACTCGAGGGTGGAATCTAGCCAAACAGCGTTCGAAAAGTACCCTACCGCCATGCTACAACCGACCGCCGACGGCCCTACCAAGCTCGTGCACGCTCAGTAGTAATGCAGCTAGCGGCCACCCATCCAAGTCATAACCACAGCTGACTTTGCTTAACCTAATTGATCGGAGAAAAACTATGCAAACGCCGCTACGGGCGCTACAATATATTTTTCTACTGAAGGCCTGTAGTTAGCCAGGTGAGCAAACGCAAAGCAAGAAACTCAAGCCCACGGTTGAACCATGGACCCATCATGCAGAATTCTACAGCAATCGCCACAGGGTCATCACTGCTTAACTAGATAGATATTACTTATGTACAGCACTTATAGGATATTGCCCTCCCACTCTCAATCCGAGATTTTGTCTTAAGATCTTAACGAGCCGTATCCAGAGCGTTGACCGATACATTACTGCAGTGATACACGATCCCTCTATCTGTCTGTCTGTCCGGGATCCTGCTTAGAAACTGATACCTTCAATTCAGATCAATCAAGTGGTAGAAACAGGTTACAATTTTTTTGGGTACTTTTTAGTTAAAAGGTATATTTTTGGGGTTCCGTACTCAAAGGGAATACGGAGCCCTGTTATAAGGAGAATACCTTTTGCAGGTCTGTATTTTTACTGCCTGTGTGACCCACGGCATTTGTGAAGAGAAGAAGAAGAATGTCGTGGGTGTTTTTTTTATGGGATTGTAAAGCAAGTCATTATAATTTGTTTTTTTAATGTTAGCAAGAATTCAAAAGGATTGAATCTTTGCGTCAGTTTTCGCAAAACAGTGTTTATATAGTCCTTGTTTTGTTATATTAAATTTATAATTGTACCGACCACACACGGTTGTGATAAGGGTATGAAGATTTCAGTTACACAAGTCTATTGTTGTTTTGGCCCGGCTTCTAGGTCCTACTTACTATCCAATGCTTGAGAGAAAGTGCCCTATGACCCTTGCATGTGGAATAAAGGGCTTTGCTTCTATCTAGTGGTCTAAGTAGATTGTTCTTGTGGCGCAAGGGATTGTAGCGAGCTGGGAATATTATTGTAGGTGATAAATGGACTTAATCTTTTTTTCAAATCTGATAGGCTAGCCTTTGACCACTATTTCACTTGACGGTAAGTGATGATGTGGTCGAACTTCTTAACAAGCTTAACCTAGAATTACTGGCTCTCAAGGACAGCTGCTTGAACAGACCGTTAAGTGCTTGATGACAGATTTTCTACTTGAACTTGAGGGGGTCCCTATCTAGACGGGCATTCACAAAATGCCCATCCACCATGTAAAATTAAAAGAACAGTACATTCGGTACCGAGTACGGGTGGGAGTATAAGGGTGGGGAAGTTGAGATGTTTAATCTTCATTGCGGACAGTAGATATGACCATAAAGTAACTTTGTTTATACTGAGATATGACGTGTTATAATTTTATACAAGGGCTGCATTCGGAAATCAGTGTTGTTGCAAAACTCAGCTCCCGGAAAGTACCTCTGTGTATTCATGTAAACATTTACTATAGGCCATTCGGAATGCACTGACAATCAAATGACATTTTTGATTTTGAACACCGACCAGAGAGAAAAATTATACACCGGCTTTTATTTTAACCTATCCGTGAATAGTTGTCAATTATGTCTTGAAAGTTCTTTGCAGGCGAAAATATTACGTATGAGAATATTCATTCGTGCTTATGTTAAGACATTTGTGGGTGAAACAACTATGAATCAATATTTGCCAAAGGAGAAGATTAAAATCTTATATGTAATTTGTAATCTTATATCTAGGTTCTATATAATTGACGCCAAATTTAGTGTTACAATACATGCGAAAATTACTCGTTTCCGAACGCAATTTCGTATGAGCAGTATCCCTAAGTCAGTTGAGAGAAAACTTCCTCATGATGCCGTGGCGTAGGTCTGAAGAGGAATCTTAACTGCACTGATTATTATTATAACAATATAAGGTTTCACTATTAACTAATATTCAACGAGCGAGCGCATAGCGCGACCGTAGCGTCTCCGTTTCAGCTTAGCCAAAAATGCTTTATTCGTCTGATACGGATTCTGGACTTCCGGTTGTACTTCCTTATAGATCGCCTTTCTCAGCCGATTCTGTGAAATTTTGTGAGCCGGATTGATAATTAAGTATTTATTTTTGTTGATTCAGTTTTTGTTTTTTTTTAACCGTCTTCCAAAAAAGGAGGAGTTTCTCAATTCGTCTGTATTGTTTTTTTTTTATGTTTGTTACTTCAGATCTCTTGACTGGGTGAACCGATTTTGAAAATTCTTTTTTTGTTTGAAAGCTGATGCTTGTCGTTTGGCCCCATTTTAAATTTCATCAAAATCGGTCAAGCCGTTTTTGAGTTACACTAAAAAGATTGAAAAAAATTTTATTTTTACAAAAAATGGAACCGGCTACAACACCCAAAATCGTGAAATACCTTGTCGAAGTCGGTTTCACACTTTTGGGTGTTGAAGTCGGTTCCATTTTTTGTTAAAATATTTTTTTATTCAAAACGGCGTGTATACTGCAGTTGTAAAACTCACAAAGCCATTATGCCATAATATACAGCCACGATAATTGCAACTTTTATCAATGATGACCAGTATTAAGGCCGAGTAAGATCAATCTTGTAAGCAGTATGTGCCACAGAAAAGGGTAAAAATAACATAACTGACTTCTAACACTGAAAAGTATGAAAAAAACTTGTGGAATATATGTTGGACTGTGCCAATGGGAGCTCATATATGAATTAGCATGGCGCCGACTTTAGCAAGTTATATCAGAATTAAAAGTCGGTTCCATTATTCTTTCTTATGGACGCTTTAATTGTTTAAATGACTTTACTTTGAACTCGTTCGCAACCTTCATGACCTGACTTGGAAGGGCGCTAAAGCACAGGATAAATTCTAAAGGTGTTGTTAAGCCCATTTGTGTGTTTTGCCCAGATAATGAGAATCAGTATACATTATTGAGTTGAGATTAAGACATGTTAAGAACTTAGTGCATTGCTTTACGTCGCGGCTGGTATGGTAATCTCACGTATAGTTTAAAATATATTTCCGTCCTTTTAAAGCATATAATTAGCAAAGTGAGTGCGAAAAACATTGTCACAATGTCAACCAGTAAGGGCACGAGCCGTCCAGGCGACCTGACCAAATCGGGGGGACCTTGTTGGAAGGTTGTGTCGGACTTGGTCGGACACAGATTAAAATATCAGTAGGATAGGTATGCTACCTTCCTTGCGCTACACTTAATATCATCAACCATATGGTTACTTTATAACTACTGCATAATATATTATGTGGATCATATAAATAGTTTCATAGAGTTAGATAAGAGTAATATCATACTTTTTTTATGTAGGCCTTAATTAATAACTCACTTCAAAGTAAATACAACACTACAGCTACTGCAAAGTTAAGCAACCTTAAGGAATGCTTACAGGCAATCCAAATGCTACAGCCCACAGTCCACTACCAGTAGGCAGCCTTCCCAGCATGATGGCAGCATTGCCCCGTTGAATTGCAATGCTTACAGGTTGAGCCATATACGTGCCGCAGCATTTTCATCATGCGTCGCATCAACCATCAAGCGCTCTGATAAGTTTGAAAAATAAGATGAGCTCCCTTTTTTTTTTTTTTTTTTTTTTTTTCACCCGGGAAAATCCTTTATGGATACCACCCGCCCCGGGGGGAGCGGAGTGGTTATGTGGGAGTCCTCGCCTGAAGGGCCTTACTACCCCCACGGGGGGGTAGTAAGTGAGGTTACCCACTAAAAACCCGGGATGAGCAGTCTGCCGCCTAGTAGGGCGAAATGGGGTAGCGTTAGCAGTCACCATCTCGCCCCAGCGGCCGGCCCGTCACCGATGACGGGCCCCGGCCAATGGAGGGATGACCCGGCTCATTGGGGCCATCCCCCAGACGTGTGGGATCGTGCAAGCCAGTGGAGAATCCCCCGACTCTCCACCGATGATCCGCACAGCACTAGGAAAGAGCGAGAAGGCGCCCGAATCGCCTTCTCCTCCCCCCAGTTCGTCTACGCCGGAGCGGGTCCGCGAGGACGTCGTCCTCCCTCGCCCGCTCCGCGGCCTCTTTCTGCGCCATCACCGCTTCGCAGAAAGAGACCACCGCCTGCCACGATCCGTCGCTGCCGAGCATAGCGTTAACCACGCTCGGCAGCGACAGATCTGCGCCAATGACCGCTGTGAGGGTGTGCCGCATGGGACTCCACGCGGCGCACTCCTCCAGCGTGTGGAGCGCCGTGTCTTCTGGCGCTCCACACTCGTGACAGGCGGGGGTCGCCTCCCGTCTCGCGATGTGATGCAGGTACTTTCCGAAACATCCGTGTCCGGAAAGCACCTGCACCAATCGGAAGGTCAGCGACCCGAATCGCCGCCCTACCCACCTCCGGAGGACCGGGCGAATGGCATCCACCGTCCTCTGTCCAGGGACCGGTGGAGCCAGGTCCTCCGTCCACCGCCTCAACAGGGCGGCCCGAGCCCGCCGTCGCATGCGCGTGACCTCCTCCCACACTGGAGGCTCCCCGCGGGATCTCCTCGCCGCCACGAAGTGGTACACTTCGGCGAGGATCTCCGCTTGGAGCTCCCAGGGGGGATCACCGGCCAACACGCATCCCGCCGTCCAGGACACCGTCCGGTACCCGCGTATCGCCCTCGTCGCGATGACCCGCTGCGGACGTCGCAGCAGGGCCTTATTGGCGCGACCGAGGGCGTCCACCCAGACAGGTGCCCCGTACAAGGCCATACTCCGGATCACTCCAGAGTACAGGCGACGACATGTGGCGTTCGGGCCGCCCACGTTGGGCAGCAGCCTCCCAAGGGCGGCAGCGGCGCCTATGACTTTTGGGGCCAGTTGAGTGAAGTGGGCCCCAAAAGTCCACCGCCCGTCCAGGATGAGACCCAGGTACCTCATCTGGGTCCCAACCCGGACCAGGACCCCGTCCAGGTCTATTCGCGTTCCTGGAGGGGGTCCCCCCCGAGGCCCATGGAACATTAGGGCCTCGGTCTTGGAGAGGGCGACCTCCAGCCCCAGGGCACGTATGCGGCCGACCACGAGTGTCGTGGCCACCGTGGCCCGCCGCACCGTTTCCCCGAGGTCCCTCCCCTTGACTACGACTAGGGTGTCATCCGCGTAGCACGCAACCCGCATACTTGCGGGAAACGTGCCGCGGAGCACCCAGTCGTAGCCAATGTTCCACAGGAGCGGTCCCAACACCGACCCCTGCGGAACCCCGCAGGACACGCGACGTCGCCTCAGACCGTCGCGTCCCTCCACCAGGACCTCGCGGTCCTGGAGGTAGTCAGCCAACAGCCTACGCAGATACAGGGGCACTCCGTGATAGCGGAGCGCCTCCCGTATTGCTCCGTGCGGTAGGCTGTTGAAGGCGTTGGCAATGTCCAGCGAGACAGCCAACGCCCTTTCCCCCCCGCTGACCGCGTCCTGCGTCCACCCCTTGATCCAGAGCAGGGCGTCTATCGTCGACCGCCCTGCTTTGAATCCGAACTGGGCCTCTGAAAGTTCAGGCCCAGTTCCCCCCAGATGCCGGATGACACGGGAAGCTACGATTCTCTCCAGCAGCTTCGCCGTGTCATCCAGCACCACGATTGGCCTGTATGCGGCGGGCGAGTCGGCGTCTCGCCCTTCCTTCCGCAACAGGCACAATCGCCCGTCCTTCCAGAGCTTCGGGAACTGACCCGACGTGAGGCACGCGTCGAACAGTTCCCGAAGCTGACCGCCCATCTCCCTAAGGGCGATCCTGAGGACCCGCCCGGGAATCCCGTCTGGTCCCGGGGCAGTCTTCTTGCCACTCAGGCGAGAGACTGCTACCTCCATCTCCACCTCTGAAATAGGCGGAATGGAGGCCGGGTCCTCCTCCTCCTGGAAGGACGGCGTGGCCATCGGTGGAGGGGTGTAGTGGGGGTCGCTGTCGGGGAATAGCCCCCCCAGCACCCTCTCCAGGAGCTCTGGCTCCAGGGACTCTGTGATAGGGGGCGCGCTGCCCCGGAACTTATTCCGGGCAGCCTTATACGGGCGCCCCCATGGGTCCCTGTCGAGGCCCTCCAGCTCCTCATGCCAGCCTAGGGCCTTAGCCCGACCGATGGCCAGCTTCAGCTCCTGTTTGGCTAACTTTACATCGCCATGCAGGAGCTGCTCGGCCGCCAGCTGCTCCGCCGGCAGCTGGTCGTCCGTCCGGCCGTGACGCCGCCTCCGACAGTGATAGTAGAGGCGGCGCGTCTCCGAGCATCGCGCTCGGAGATCCTCTATCTCCGAGCACCACCAGTAAACCTGGCGGCGCTCGGGGCGGCGTCGGGACCTCGGCATGGCGGCGTCACAGACCGCCGTCACCGCCTCCCGGAAGTGGCCCGCCGCGATGTCCACCTCCGGGTGCACCGGGGTGGCCAGCCACGACTGGACGATAGCCGCCTCTTCAGCCAACTCGGCATCGAGGCGACCAATCGCCCAGCGCGCGAAAGACTCCCTCTCTACGCGCTGAGTCCCTCCTTGGTGGGAGGTGGCGATCTCGAACCGGATGTAGTTGTGGTCCGAGAGAGTCGCCACCTCCGCCTCCACTCTCCAGGCCTGTACACGTGCTGCGACCACCGGGGTGGCGAACGAAAGGTCCACCACGGACCCCCCGTTGTGTCGCACGCACGTGTGGACCGACCCCCTGTTGAGGAGGGTCAACCCTGCGGCAACCGCCCACTCCACGACAATCTCCCCGCGAGTGTCAGTGGAGGGGTTGCCCCAGGCCTGGGCCTTGGCGTTCAGGTCCCCCATGAGGAGGACCTCACGTGGTGCCTGCCTTCTCACCGCCGCGGCCAGGAGGTCTAGATAGACCTCCAGCTCCGCGACGGTCCTATTGGGGGAGAAGTATGTGCCCACTACTGCATACCTCTCCCACTTGGCCACCACGTACCCCGAACCTCTCTCTAACACCGAAAGGGGGGGGCCGCCACCGGCACGTCCAATAATGGCTACGGAGCCGTCCAAATCCCCAGCCCAGTAGGGATGGGACTGGGGAATGTAGTACGGCTCCGCGGCGACCGCCAAATCGATCCGCCACTGCGCCAGGGACTGCATTAGCAGATCCTGAGCCCTGACGCAGTGGTTCAAATTCGTCTGGAGGAGGTTGTACTGTCCGACTTGATCCATCAATCGGACGTGACAACCTCCATGCTCGCCGCGCGGCGAACAGCCTCAGGTGCGGCTCTGGATGCCGGTCGGGGGATGGCCGGGGTCCTGGCGGCCTGTCCTTTCGTCTTTGGGGGGACACAATTTTGTCCCCCCATCCTGTGCTCGGCGGGTCGCCCCGACTCTGCGCAAATCGCGCAGTGTGGGGCCCTTCTTTGGCAGCTCGCCGCCCTGTGGCCTGCGCCTCCACAACGGAAGCACAGGTCCCCCCTGTCTGCCGACGAGGGACACTGGGGGCGCGTATGGCCAAGTCCCATGCATTTGAAGCAGCGCATGGGACGCGCCGCCAGTGCCACCACTCGCACCGAGCTCCACCCCACCAAAAGCCTGCCCTGTGCGAGCAACACTTTGGCTGCTGCAATCGGGCAGGAAACAAGGGAGGAGCCGGTCCCGCCGAAGCTTCGCTGTACCTCTCCGGCTTTGACGTGGAGAACGTCACAGCCGCCCACCTTGGCGACCGCCGCCGCCACTTTCTCCTTAGTGGCGGCGTCGTCCAGGCCCGTCACGTGCAATTGCACGGACTTTACGGGCCTCGAGACGTTGGCCACCTCGGACAGGACACCGCGGAGCTTCTCCGCGAGCCTGTCCGCTTTGTCGCCGCTTTGAGAGCCAGGAATTTCGAGCATCCTCGCTCCCGTGGCCGTCTGGCGGAAGTGGATGCGTTCGATCCCCAATCCTTGGAGATCGACCTTCTCTTGCGCCGCCTCCACGATGGCTTTATATGTCACCCCCTTTACCGCGGCTTCGGGCTGCAGCGTCAGCACTACAGCTGCGGATTTGGGGGTTTTCATTGCCTTCGCCTTCTTGGGCCTGGCGGCAACGGAAGCCTTTTTCGCTTTAGGCTTCTCGGCGGAGGGGGGGGCACGAGCTGCTGGGACAGGAGCGGGAGCGGGCGTTGCTGAGGAGGACGATTTGCCCTTCCCTTTGCCTTTCCCCTTCTTCACTACTGTTGCCCAGGTTCCAGTAGATGGAGTCGGTGTTGGGGCGATGGGAACCGCAGTCGAAGGCGTGGCAGCAGCCTGCGACGCCTGGCCAACCCGCTTTCGAGGGACTGGTTTCGGGGGTGGGGGCGCAACCGCAGCTGCAGCCTTCTTCGCGTCCGCTCTGAGAGGCGGGCGAAGAACCGGCGCTGGCAGGAGGCGGTCCTCGATACCTGCGAGTCGGGCATTGAGCATTTGCCCGAACGTGGTTGTTAAGGACCGCGTCATCTCCTCCACTAGCTCTGCCCCCAGAACAACAGCAGGGGGGGCCAGCGTCTCGGCGGCAGCGGCTGCTGCTGCTACTGTAGCAGCAGACGTGGCGGCAGCCGCCTGGGTCTTTGCTTCGGTGAAGCCGCGACGCAGCGCCTTCACCTCTGCCTTGCAGGCCTCCAACTCGAGGCGCACGCGACTGTTTTCGGCAAGATGAGCTCCCTGTCCCAACCACAGCAAACCAGGACCCAACGTCTCTACACCTCCTCCTTGCGTCGTTATCCTTAAAGCTGAGGGTCGTGATACCACGTGGAAATAACCTTTCTTTTAACAATTTGTCGCCACCTGTTCCTATCTCTGGCGATGTGAATGGCGTCATGAACACTGTTGTCTAGGGTAGTGCGGATTTGGTCTGACCATCGCATGGGACTGCGACCTCTTGGGCGTTTCCCTTCTATTCTCTACACCAAACGGCCGCAAACATCGAGGTTAGCGTATTTGCACCGCTTGAGTTGCTCCGCCGAAGTAGCCGCAGCGCCAGCCCTCACGTTGGTTACAGAAAAATGTGACGGCTCTAAAGTGTCTACGCAAGAAGCGTCCCACACTAAGGGCCATCTTAACTTCCACGGAACCAGAGTCATGCCTTCAGGTCTTTTATCATCGTTACGCATCAGACCATTCGGTTCGAGAATAACTGCAACTTTGGCGCTGGTAAAAGCCCGGCGGCTGATTTATGTTTGACTTAAAAGTGTGGAACACGCTCTTAAGTTTTTTTAAGTTAAGAGCCAGTTTAATAACAGAAACAAGGCCATGGGATAACTATATGTTTCAGGGTGGCGGGCGCAGTATAGTTTTCCGCATCTGTCGAAATGCATTTGTCACCTCGGCAGAGGTTACCGCTTAGCATCAGGTGGGTTTCGCTTTTTATGAAGAAAAATCCCTGATTTTAATCTATATATCTCTACAAAGGACAGCCTCCAGAAAACACTGTTAGGAGCGACATTACTACCCCAGCCAGGCGAGCATTAGCATAATGCCCTACCGCCAAACTAAATGAACACACACCGCAGTAGTATAGTACAAGGGCAATGATAAGTAGGCAGGTAAGTAGGTAACAGAATATATCAAGATGTTTTTTGCAGGTGTTGATTAACATGCATTGTGCACACTCAGATGCTGCTGACAGATAGTATTCTGAGAAGGGATTGTTTAGATTTTAACTTGAACATATGTCCGTTGAAGCTTTTTTTATACGTGCCTATTATTATACAACATGGACATACACAAGAAATCTATACTTATCAACAAAGTTACGCGATCGCTTTAGTTCCCTATTTTCCCATCTCTTGATAATCTTGTTTCTCCAGCTCTTATCCCGCGTCTAGTGAGGTCGATTTCATATGTTTTATTCTCCGGTTAAAAATGATATGTTTTGTTTTAGTGCCGGCATGGAGAGCCGCGTGGGGCTGGACTACATCGTAGAGCATGCGGAGTACGCAGGGAAGCTGGCGGCGGCGCTCTCCTCGCCCGCCGCGCCCGTCAAGAAACAGGTAACTATCCGCTTATCTTCAGGAGACACACACGCACTATGTTTTTCCAAAGGTTGCATTTCGCACGCCTTCCTGATTCCAAACCATATTAGTAATTGTCTCGTTGGTAATATGTCCGCTATTTTTGGGGTATTCCGAGCGTTAAGGATAGTGAGCGTGTAGCGTTTTCCAAAAAAACATTTCGTTATATTTTAAATACCAAGAGTTAAGTTACTCGATGAAGTTTGGCATTCATGTCCTCGAGCCTATATATACACAGATCTATGCACAGGTTTGCCAGTTTTCCATTTTATTACATTTTATGTTGTCCTTAAATCAAAATAATATTTATGCATAAATTTGTGAGTGAGGATGTGTGTGTAGGTATGTTTGTTACTTTTCATATTTGGATGAAACTTGAAATATAGTTTTAACACATGATATTCTACACCATTATCTTCAGCACTTTTCATCATGTGGCCAAGGCATGGTCCCTCATTCCTTGAAAGATCATTTGTTTTGTTTTTTTAAGATTATTGTTATGCTTTTCTTATAAATTTATTGACATTATTTACTTTATATTTGTTTGATTTATTTTATTATTAATAATTATTTGTTTAGTTGTGTAGTACAACATTATGTTATGTAGTACAATTTCAATTACTTATAAAATACACTCGAGAGCAATGAATCCGGGTCACTTAAAGAATGTTAAAAATCTCGGAAACTAAAAATGATAGGTTAATGCAATAAATTGTATTTAATAGACAATGTAATACTCGATACACTCTGTGTCTTCCATCGTGCTTGTAGAGCATAAATTTTGATTCGTCGGAGAACATAACTTTTGACCAATCTTCAATACTCCAATTTACGTGGCTCTGGGCATATCTTAGTCTCGAAATACGATGCCCACGCTCCAGTTTAGGGCCGTTTGCAGGTCTAAGGGGTTTTAAGTTAGATTCAGCAAGCCGACTCTTATTGTCCATGCACTTGGGTTACTTCCTCCGAGGCGTCGAAACTGATTGGTGAGTTCAGTTCCTGTGAGAAATCGATTTCGAAGCATGGTGTTCACCAAGTATCGGTCTTCTCGTGCTGTGGTACACCTGGTTCTGCCCGTTCCTGGTCTGCGTAGGTTAGAACCAGTTTCTTCGTAACGTCGGAGAACTCTTTGTACTGTTGACAGCGACACACCGACAGTCCTGGCTGTATCGCGCTGACTCCGGCCGGTTTCCAGCATTGTAAGTATTCTGGTGCATTCTTCAGGCGTAAGCGACATAATTTCAGCTTGAATAATGAATATAGAGCACTATCAACATGGTTTATGTACCCACATAAATGACAGATTACAAACAAAAGCAAAACCAAATGCTGTAATTTCGTAGTTCCATCTTCGAAAGTGGCCCTTTTTCAAATTTGATTTTTTTATGATATAACTTTACAATAACTAAGAAGTTTTAATACCTTCATTTAAGGAGTATTACATTGTCTATTAAATACAATTTATTGCATTAACCTAGCATTTTTAGTTTCCGAGATTTTTAGGATTCTTTAAGTGACCCGGATTCATTGCTCTCGAGTGTATATAATTGTGTCCATATTATAGACACAAGAGTTCTATGTAGCTCGAAATAAATAAATTTGAAATTGCATGAATTCGAATTATCTTCGCGGGTGAAACTGAAAATGCGGGGAGCAGCAAGCTTAAAATAAGAATTCCTATACTAAACTTTTTCCAAATAATATTTAAATACATAATTTTACATGGAACTGGAAAACCAGAATCATAAACAGGGTTATTGGTGAAATGCTAACAACTTCTTAGGGAGTCCTAACAAACATTTTGAGATGAATTTCTTTTTTGTTTTGAAAAACATATTTTTTTTATGATTTTATTTTTCATTTTTTTGTTTTTTTAAACCTACTGCGAGCCAAGAGCGCCGGCCGCAGCAATACTGGACCGCGCCGCCCGCCGTCACGGTAATATTAGGTATATAGATTATAGATCATAGGCTTATAATGTACAGCGAAAAAATCCTAAGTCTATGATATAGATAATATTACCGTGCCGCCGTGCTCCCTTTTGAATAAAATTTTGAATATTTACATCGAGCAAAGTAATAAAAAATACGAAATAATACATTACAGGCACAAGATGCTTTTAACATCAGGTGTTCCTTGTGCTAATTCCGTCAAAATCATATAAAAAAAATAAAAAAAAAATTTTGAAAAAAAATTTTTTTTTATATCATCTCAAAATGTTTGTTAGGACTAGCAGAAGTCAACTCTTAATTCCGGCCTAATGACGGCGGGAACTCTATGCCATGCCTGAGCCCGTGTTATTGAACTTTGATATATATAATTATGTTCCAATAATATATGTCCTTTAAATTATTATAATATTTATAAGACCACTTGTTGACCCAGGTCAGTCACAACTGGGTCATGATTGCATTAAAATATCTCTATTGTTTATCTCTTTGACATTTCGCAGCACCTTTACAGCAATAACAGCTTAATTAAGCTCCTTTTACTTAGTTACATATTAATAAACAGCTTAAATTATTTTATCAACCACATTATGGCGCCACAAAGGTCGCTGTGGCAATTATTTAAGGGCAGCAATTTATTTATATTGTGTTTTTGCATGCCCGTTGGGTGCAGGGTTAGAATTGCATCAAAATATCTACCAGTGGGTGTCGTAAGGGGTGAATAAGGGAAAAATACTGGAAAGGGGGCAGCAGCGTCTTCTAAAGAATTACCATCTCACACCGCGATCCCCAAGCCGCATGCCAAGCGTGGGGTCAGGCTAATATAGTGTTTTTTACATACCAGGCGTTAATAGAGTTTTGCAGGATGCGTCATTATAAATTAGTGTAAAGCTGAATCCAAAATAGCTCAGTAGTTCATAGATGACCTAAGAACAACAGGAGAAAAACCAGAAATGTCAGTCCGTCTATCGTTCCGTCGCGTCCGTGTTTTTTTGTCTCATTTTATACGAAGCGATTCCCGTAACCAACATGTTCGCAGATATGAACCTGAGATCAATGTTGATTAGATTAATTTTCTTACTGACCTTTTAAAGCTGCTAATTTGGGGATTCCCCCCCAGTTTCTGCACCGGTTCTCAGTCTTGATCACCTAATAGACTGTATATTGACCGCTGATAGGTCACTATCTCTTCACAGAATACCATTGACCAATGAGCGTCCAGTATTTGGTATGTCAACTAATCAATGCTTTGTTTGACAATCATTCCGGAAACTGGATAAAGTATGTATATGGAGTTAAGAAGTACTGAGCTTTTAAATTTATCGAGAGTATAATATTCAAATATTTTGAATATTGTACTCTCTACTATATGAACTTGAACCCACTAAAACCCCCCGTGATCAGTCCTCCACCGAGATGGGACAAGATAGGGTCGCGTCAGCATTCATCATCTTGGCTCGGATTTCATATTTTCCTTGTTTTAATACTTTCCTTGTTCTAAACCATCTTCTCCCGTAATTGCGCACTCCCTCGAGAACTACTTAGTGAATCAGGGTTAAAAGTATCCTAGCATTTAAGTCAAGCCGTTTCGGAGTGTGCTGTTGTGATTATCGCACCTGCGCTTGACATTATAGGCGGTCTACTAACGACATCTCATTATTGATTTCCGCAGCAGTGGACTCATGGACACTCATGATGACCTTTCTGTTCCAGGTGTTCGAGCTTCTGTCCGCGCTATGCGTGTACAATGCTGAGGGGTACGCGAGGGCTGTCGACACCCTCGATCGGTATAAGGTACGTAAATACTTAATTAAAATCTGAAAGCTTAGAGAGTAGTGTGGGGTGTGTAGTTTGGGGGTGATAGAGCTGGGACTCAGTAATGCTCTCAGCATATACTGGTAGACAATTGAATGCTCATCTGTCTAGCTACAGCAATCTGTCATTAACGATAATCAAGGAGAGCTGTAGAGGGTTCATGGCTCGGTTCCCGTAGTCGACTTAACACTTCGAGCTAGGGCGATTTGCGAATACTCGCCTGGCTAGCTGCCACATTCGAGTAAAAAATATTTCGCCGAACACTAAGCGGTTTTTCCGACAGTTGAGTTGTGCTTGAGAGCATTTACTATTCTTGATTAATCCTATTTACAGTCCTTGATCACATCATGACAGGTGTGATAGAGGCCAAAAACTCACCTTTCAAAGATAAAAAAATTTAAGAATGACCACAACCTCAAGCCAAGGTTTAGCTCAGGCTTTAACAGAAGTCCAAAAGCTTGCTGAAGCACTTGCTTTTCATCACAAAGGTATGCGAACACTAAGTGTTTCTACTGTACCCTCTATGGTCTAATGGTAAATAGCGTCAGTTTGGAATTTCGAAGAGCTAGTCTCGATTCCCGGGTATAAAGATCTGGGTTCTTGCTGATACACAGGTATCTAAGCACCCACGTTTCGATCATTAATGTGCAAACACTATTGTGTTCAGGAGGAAAGGACACTGTAGCAGGTGAAATTATTGGGCAAACGAGTCATAAGAAATAATGTCTTGGAGTGAAAATACAGCTGTAATGGACAGGCACATTTCATACCATCGGGTTGGCAACCTTATTATCTCCCTAATTAATAAGACAAAAAAAATTTTTTTGACCCATATAAGGGGGGCTATTGCATCTATCAGGCACAGTAAGTATTAGGCTTCGGAATCCTACTGAAAATTTCTCTAACAGTAAAATCCAATTTTTTGACCGACACCCGGGGATAGAAATCTAGGTTAAGGTAAGCTTAGGTTAAAGTAAAGCGGTACTTATTCATATGTTTAATATAGATGTAATACAATGTATGCTTGCAGACCCTGAAAAACGAGAGGTACCGTCTGTCAGTGATAGTCGAGGAGCTGAAGCATGCCGCGAGCACTGACTACAAGACGGCGCTGGTGGCGTTCATCAACTGCCTCATCATATCAGCTCCCAGGTTGCCCGACAGGATCCGCCTAAGGAATGAGTTTATAGGTACGGTTTTGATTTAGGCCTTTTAAATCAAGTACGACTGGGAGGCAATGAATATTGTATTATCCGAAGTGTCCACTGCTGAACACAGCATTCTTCAATTTGGGAGAGGTTGCACTCATCCCCATGCTTTTTTATGTTCTTGTTATGGAACAAGCTCGAGGCCCACCTGATGTTAAGCGGACTAACCTCTGCCTATAACAGATCCATTTCGTCACAAGTCACGAATTGCACTGCGCCCGTCACCTTGGGACATAGTTGTTAAGTCTCGTGTGCCTGTAATTTCACTGGCTCTCAAGGACTGCTATCGGAACACATAGTTAAGTACTTTGTGACAGGTTTTCTACTTGAGGCTGGTCGCTAGACAGGCTGGCATTCGCTAAATGCCGTTCCACCATGCTGTGAAGTTCAAGCCTGCTACACGGCAGTCCATATCCAATGCCACTAAGCCATCACTGCAAAACTGCTTGGCAGGTGGCTCGGGGGTCGTAGTGTAAGATTCTTCAGGAGACGCTGCTGCCCAACTTCTGGTATATTTTATTGCCACGCACTTACGACTCTCACTGTTACGATATGAGGGTATGCAATTCTAACCCCAGGGCAGAGCTGTAAAACAGGTGGCCTACATTCGAGCTATTTTACTAGTAGCATGAGATTCAGATAACAGTATAAGGTAGAAAATGTATTCCCAAACGTCTTGCGCTATGTTCAGCAGCTGTCCTTGAGCCATTTCTCATTCCAAGTCCTGTTGACATATCGACTCGACCTTACAATCACTTAACAATACTTAAGTGAGTTAGTAGTTACGAGCGGTACCATCTGTCCGCGATAGAGGACTAGCTGGAACTTGATACGAGCACAGAATACAAGATGGCGCTGGTGGTATTCATTAACTGCCCTCTGATATGGCTCCTGGTTAAGGATACCAGTTCAGTGGCTTACAACCTGAACTAGATATTTATTAGCTTTTATTTCTCTTAGGAATTAATCGTTCAGTGACCATTTATTATTTATGGAGGTCATTACTTTTCTTTATTATTCCTATAGGAAATTTAGGCAATAAATATTTATTGCCTTAGCAATGTGCTGCAAATACGTGAGTGAGTGTGTAATACGTTGCTATATTCACGCAAGGTATCTCATATGCAACAATATTTAATATCATTATAAATACTTCTATTAATTATTTTCATTTTATTTCAGGACTTGGTCTCCTGCCCACGCTCAATAATCTAAGGTAAGTTAATTAGAAGAAAAATTATGAGCGCTAAGAAAATTTGAATATGTACTTTTCGCTGAGTTCGCGATAATATAATATTTACAATTATATTTAGAAATACAGAATGGTTAACGACATTACGAAAGTTGTGTTTGAAAAAGTACTTCTTTAAATCAGTAGTCTATTAGACTGGTTGATGACCGCATCCTGTGTTTAAAATGATGAATTTAGAGCATACAATTCGGCTTAGTGTATATTGATACAATACGTTATAGTATATTGATTTTTATATTCAACTAGCTGTACCCACGACTTCGTACGCGATTGCCCTACCTGCAGACTAATTCCGGGTTGTATTTTCCAGAAGACAGTAGTTAAGTAACTCAGAGAGTTATTTCCCGGTTCGCACAATAGATGTTGAAGCAAAGTACTGCGCGTTGAGCGTTTCTTTAGAAACGGTTTAAATTTTGTTTGACGGTAGATCGAAAATATATTTTTCATAGTAATTAAACAACTTTAAACCGTTTAAAGTTGTTTAATTACTATGTGTAACAATCGCGAAAACCTAAGACAACATTATATTTTTCAATCCTTATTCTCGGAAAGTAGTGTTTGTTTGATCTGAGTAGCGGGTGGGAGACGCTCTATCGTGGGAAAAACTCATAGTAAATGCTTTCTTCTCTAGGACCGGAATGACTTGT
Organism: Plagodis dolabraria; assembly: GCA_963854805.1. Taxonomy (NCBI): domain Eukaryota; kingdom Metazoa; phylum Arthropoda; class Insecta; order Lepidoptera; family Geometridae; genus Plagodis; species Plagodis dolabraria. Next base: position 1,694,975 of record OY978460.1, on the reverse strand, counting down.
AACCATGGTAACCATTGGTGTAAACAAATTTATATGTCAAAGATTTTTCGGTCTAAAATAATCTGTTGTTATAAAACAATTAATAACAACTACGTTTGGCAGGGTAGTAACTAAATATAAGATAATTAAAAAAAAACGAATTAAAATTTTCCCTAAACTCCTAGTGTACCTTTGCATCTTCTACTCATGTTTATTATTTTAAGTAAATATTTAGGAAAAACTACATTTTTTTCACTCCTCATATTTTAAATGAAAAGTAGAGTGTTTAACACGAATAAGTCATCGATTCCTACTTGGACTATTAATTTTAAATAGGTACTGCTCATGTTATTATAATGCAGAGTGGAAGTCATCAATTCCTATTCGGGATATAGCAAAGGTAAATATTAAAGGTAAATATTCCAAACAAAATTTTACGTAAAATTTCACAAATGTACCTCTCAATAAAGTTTTAGTAAGTATGTTAATGTTAATATTTTTAATGAATAATTTTTAGCAAAGCGACTTTTTTACTTTCCTTTAATTCGAAATGAAAAGTAGAGTGCTTAACGCGGATGAAAGCTATCAATTCCTACTCGGACTTATAGTCACCATACACATATAGATCAGTTCCTCAGAAAGCGCTGCTGCCCCCGGGCTTTATACGGGCGTAATAGGCGAGTAAGGGTAAACTACCGGAAGGTGGGCAGCAGCGCCTTTTGAGGAACTGCTATCTAACACTGCGATTCTCAAGACGCCTGCCAAGCGTGAGGATTATGGCAAACCCTCCGATAGTGGTTTACCACTATTCTAACAAAAGTAACTAGAATGATTGAAATCGGAGTACGCGTAATTAAATTACAACTAAGTGTACATTTTGACGTTCATCCCCCTTCCCAAGAGAACCGTGCTGAATTTCGGAATAAAAAGAATCCTATGTCCTTCTTCGTAGTATGAACTCAAATCGTGCTAAGTTTTATTGAAATCCATTTAGTTGTTTTTGAGTTATGCGCGGCCGGGATACAGACAGACAAACAGACAGAGAAAAGTAAAAAAAAATACAGTTTCGGCATCAGTATCAGGTACAAATTGCAGTATTGTAGGTACTTACATATTAAATCATTTCTCACTGAATGTATATTATGTGAAACATTGTGACAAGTACGGCTGTATACACCCCTACCCGATGGAGTGAGAAGTTTCTTAGCAAAATCGTCTCATGACTCCAAAGGTGTCATTGTGATTAAGACAGGTCCTTACAACAAAGACTCCTCGCTGTAGGAGTCATCAAACGATAATTATTAATAAAACCAAATAAAGACACGTCGATTTGAATATATATTGTTCGTTTTTTACCTGTCATCGATTCATTTTTATCGATTGGTTTTTTTGGCACTCACATTTTTTACTGGCTATCACTGGTTTTTTATAGAAATTTGACAAGTTTTTGCGCACAGCACTACGATCACCAGTTTGTCGTGGTCATCGAGCGTGTCCGGGAATTAAACTACCGGAACTTAAATCGGATTATGGTCGTATTAAAAGTAGATTAAATCTTCTTTTTCTTGTCTTTATCCCACGCTAAGTGAAGTCGGCATAATGTATATTTTTCCCCACACTGTTCTTTTACTTGTGATTGCAGTACTTACTTAAATCTTTAATATCTTTCTTCTCGCTGTACATTCATAGTTTCTTCGCCGGTATCGGAGTTTTTAGAATGTCCAAAGGCCGCCGACATAACCAATGACATCCATAAAGTGTCCTCCGAAGCACGGACGCGCTCAGTACTGAATGCCACCACCGGTCACCCATCGAATAGTGCGACCACAGATAAAATTGGCTCAGAAAGGCTAGACAAGCACGCAAAATGTAAAAGCTTCAGTACCTACTAGTATTTAAACTGTGACACAGTTATCAATGGAAGTAGGTACTAAATTATAATGTTAAGTATATTATACTAAAAACACAGATTACTTACTGAGTAAAGTTATAAACGTAACAAAGAGGCACGTCAAGTACGTGGGCGCAACCGAACACCAAATACGGCATCTTGTGGAGAAGAAAAACGTGATAAATACGATGTTTAATATAACTGATATTATAATAAATGAAAGTGTGTGTGCACCACGGGTTGTGTGCGTGTGTTTGGTGTTACCTTCGTAACTGCTGTACGGATTATGATAGAATTTGGAACATTATATTTCTGTTTAGTTTTGGATTAAGTAAGGAAACTCTGTATCCCGATTTAGTTAGTAATTTGCGAGGTTAGTTCTAAGTTCAATGCATGTCCTCACATGTTTTTGAGCCATAAGATGAAATAGATATTTTTCATTTAAAAAATGCAAGCCCCACTATTGTCTTTACCCCTACATACAAAATAGTGTATAGATATAGTACACGCAACGCAACCTCGTCAATATCTTTAAATCTTCAGTCCGAGTATACAGCGTAAATAGCTGCACGCACACACATTTAATTAATCACATTTACTGGAAAGGCGTACATTTTTAAACTAAAACATCTTTATTTAAGTAGGCACCTATTATATTTTTGCATAGTAAAGCTTATATATTACGAGACGATGGCTCCAAATTGTTAAATATCTAATGAAAATAATATTTGTGTTTCAGACATGAAGCGGCCAGTCACCCAGACCTGGGCGTCCAGCTGGATGTGTTCGAGGAGCAGAGGGAGAGTGACGAGGCCCAGGGTCCGGGGGGTATCAATCTCAACTTGCATTTGGACGTGTTCTACGCTATATTGAAACAGGTACCTCTTTAACTTGATATGAAGGGAACAGGCAATTCGCCCGCCGGATGGTTACTGTCGTGCCTGCTTATGCAGTGTCATGTCACCGTTCTGCGTAACATTGCAATGCGATCGTCGAACAGAGACATAAGTCTTTATGTTTCTTTCGCCGAGTGATTTCACTAGCTACAGGATACATTATGGACACTACTGCTTCGGGGCAGAATATCAGCCACTATGGTGGCTCCCACCAAATAGAGCTTTTAGCCAATAATATTTTTAATCAAAATCTTTCCCGGTACTTTAATACTTCAAAAAAAAACATAGTGAGAGTGGTACTGCGGGGAAGACAATAAAAGACAAGGGAAGAAGAGTGGAATTTATTTCTAGCCTGGCCTGGGGAAATAGGGGTCTCATGTTTATAAAAAAAATTGCAGATCAAATTCAATAACAATTTCTTTGCCTTATATTTTAGGTATCCGACACCCCTCAAGAGATCCCGTTCCTGAGCATCCTTCAGCACCTCCTGAGGATAGACCCCAAAGAGCCAGTGAGCGACATTGTCTGGGATACTGCTGAGACCCTGGTGCATAGAGCCACTTTGTTAGAGTCCAGAGAAGATGCCGCCAAGCTACTTAGAGCTCCAAGTGTTCAGGTAAAAGAGGCCAAAAGAAATATACTTTTAGTGATGACGGACGAGTCACCCGACTGATGGTATATGGTGACGTTTGTCCATTCCAGGTGCACTGTCACAATCCTCACTCTGCTTGAAACTGCACTGCGCTCATCACCAAGACGGACTCTAGGTGAAGAGTGCTATTATATAGTACTGACTCCCACAAGCTATTTCATACTTTTTAGTACAAACACAAATTCAAATAGTTTTTTTAGGGGCGAGCTACATAGATACAGAGTAAATATGAGTCTATGACTTCCCGAACTAGCGTCAGCTATGTTTCAGGAACCATAGACTTCTAATTCCCATAAAAGTTATGACACTGGCACTTACGTCTAATATTAACTATCCGGTGCTTACAATATTTAATGTTAGGTAAAATACCTTTTTGTTAATAGTTATTCAGATTTTGTTTTATATATTTATATTTCGTTACTTTTTAAGTTATGTTAAGTGTGTTGTGTAAAATTAATTGATTAATAAATAATTAATTATTAGGCAAAAATGGGGTGCACATGTCAACACCGCGACATTTCCGGCGGAAGGAAGCAGAGTCTCCAGCGCGCCCTGTCCCCCCCACCGCCGCCGCCACCCCCCGCGCCCGCGCCTCCTGCACCTTGTAAGTAATACTAGCCAAACTAAAAGTCATTTCAAAACTAAATCATTTATGTATTTTAGACTACGAAGCTGTTATGACAATTACTAAATGAACTACAGCAAAAATAAGCCATATAGCCTCTACGAGAACAAAGGGTAAAAAGCTAGAGGCCATTTTTTTTTAGAAACGTTTTCTAATAATGTGTTGCAAAATGTATAACAATCTGTAACAATTGTTGCGGTGGCAAAGCATTCTGTGAATGCTCGCCTGGCTAGCTACCAGGCTCATAAAATCTGTGTTCCGGCAGCAGTCCTTGAGAGCCAGTAAAATTAGAGGCACATGAAACTTCTAGATTAACAACATTTCTGAACAACATCTTCGAACATTTCATCACTTACCATCAAGTGAGATAGTGGTCAAAGGCTAACATAAGGCATAAAAAAACTTAACAATTCTGTACATGTATTAGGATGACGGACGAAGTGGTGACGAACTGCATATGTTACAGGCAGATGTTAAAACTTAACATCAGGTGGAGAACGAGATTGTTCCGTTACGTAGCTGATGATATGGTCGAAGATTTTAACAGGATAGTTCATGTTTCAATCTAATCGAGAAGGCTTTGACCAATGTATCACCTGTCGTTATGGTATTGAAGTGGGTTAAGACATGTAAGGGACTATATGTATCATGGTAACCAGATTTCAATAACAGATGCTATTATCCGTTAGGTTAGTCTAACTGCCGGGTTGTCTAGGATATGCATCATTTTAGAATCTCGGGATTCAAACCCCGGCCGGGTAGTTATTGGATTTTTCTTTAGTAGATGTTTGAAGTCTACAATTATGCCCGGAAGATGGCCCGTTCCTCATCATTATCATATCGATATATTAGTGTCATATGTTACTACACATTAGGTCATCACCATCAGACCAAAGTAGGCACGCTGACATCACCTATCTTCTTAGTGAATAATATTTTTGCACAACAATAATATTTTTTCAGGCATTCCCCCACCTCCCCCACCGTGCATCCCTCCCCCTCCCCTTGGGCCGCCCCCACCTCCCGCGCCCCCCTCTGCGCCAACGCCCCCACCGGCCCCAGTAGTGGACGTCAAACTACCACAGCAAGAGACGCCCATACCCAAAACCAAGATGAAGACCATCAACTGGAACAAAATACCTAACAATAAAGTAAGTGACTCAAATAAATTGTAATATAGATTTGTAATGTAGCTATTGATTAATGCACGCAGAGGAAAAGAGATGGAGTTAGCGCTCGATAGTAATGATTAAGTTTAAATCATATGTGAACCACTCCTACAATTGAAATTCTGTTTCGTAAAACCTTTATAAAACCAGCCTAAGATTCCATACTATAGCACAGGATGATCCAAATCTATCAATTCCTACAGTTATCATGATCCTACGCGGGATACCGACCCACCCTTGGACGGTATTTATTATCTGTTGTTATTCGACCTCTTCTTCCCCTTCAATCGCGACCCCTTTTATTCTGAATTTGAAGTTAAGTACCTGAAATTATTTTGTTAAAATTATATTTTCATAAGTAAAATTAAATATTTTATAATAGGTACATACCTACACACGGAGAAAAAAAAATAGGTAACGCAACCCTAATATTTAACCTAATATTAGGTTTTGGTCGGACAACGTAACGTGTCTAGTATCTACAACCGAGTGCGCTAGGTAGGTACTACGTGTTCTTTGTTTTACTTACCTACTGGGTAAATATTAACGTTACTCTCTAAGGTAACGTTTACCTATTAATAGGGAGTCCGACCATTAACGTAACGTTAGGTTAGATATGTAATACCGAATAATTAGGTATGAATAGAATACCTACTAAAGTTTACCGATACCTTACGACTAACGTTAAAAATACGTACCAAAACGTCAAACGTTACCATTGATAGCAGATTAAATTCATATAATTTATAGGTTAGAATTACTGAATGTATTTTGTATCACTGACCGAGTATGATGAATTAAAAATACCTGTTGTGTGTTATCAAATAGTTTAATGTAACCTATACTGTTACGCAATAATACGTAATTCTAACCATATCGATTAGGCTGCGGTTAATTTGGTAATACGTAATTGCACCATGGATTCGGCTAGATCGACCTAGCTAATAGATTGTAGTAAAGTAGTGTGTTTGTAATTATTACCTAATAAATGCTTTTAAAAAACCCACAACCCACTCGACAGGTCATCTGTACCTTTTGAAAGAATGCAATTAGCCGTATCAAAAGGTTAATTATACGCGAAATAGTTGGTAGTAGTTACTTTTTTATTATGATACAACAATATTATTAATGAGTAATTGTAAACAAATTACATACGTAAGTAATACGTAGTTGTGCGTAAATGATACCCACTTAGACGGTCTCAAGTACCTTAACATATGTGTTGTTCTAATCTAATTGGAATGCTTTTAGTTAAGCGCTAACCAGTTCTTAGGTTATTGTGACCAAGCCAATGGGGCTCTGCAATATTCTGTATACGTTTTGGTTACCTAATAAAATGTATCAACGACGTCATGGCTACCATACTATAGGTTCAAGGTACTTAATGTAAAAGGTATTAGTAACTATCTACTAGGTTGTATCAGACTATTGAATTATTTACGGTAACGAACTATGTGCGTACCGGTTACGTTACCTGAACGGTGAACAAAACCTTGTTGATAGGTTTATGTACCTTTTTAATAAGTAGTTGTAAACTAATTGATAAGTGTGCGGTCAAATGACTGGTATGTTATTGTAACCAGATATTCGGTTGTAACCGTTTAATTAGTAGTTAACGATAAGTAGAGATAATCTACTGTTAGGTATAATATATGTAATAAAAAAAAATGTACAGACCTATTTGACTAGTGATATATCTAGTCAGTAAGTTATGGGTACCCAGTTTTATGTTAGGTAACCAACAATCGAGCAAAAATCATAATTATTTTTCACTCAAGTAGTGAACTTAATTACAAAGTTACAGATTTACGAGAGGAAAAGTTATCTATTATAGTCATGCGATAAATAAAGTGCAAGGTTTGCGTACAATATGGTTTTTGCATAATGTTTGTTAACTAAAATAGTTGAGGATACCCGTAACCCACAGACTAGGCTTTATCACGATAATCAATTAGGTCCAAAAACTTATTTACTAGTTTATACTATACCTACAACAGACTTATCGTTAACTGTTAATTAAATTACATCAACGGAATAGCTGATTATTATAATACACAAATCACCGCACAATTCTCAATAAAAAAATATACTTACATATGAAAAAGGTCCTTAATCTGAACTTAATTAATTTATAGAGACTGAGAAACAGATTTGTACACATAGTTCAACTTTTTTTTTTACACAGTACATAGTGTATATCGTATATCTATAATTACAAAACTACCAACTTGCTACCTTTAAGGTTGTTATTTCTACTGATGTGACAAGTACAGAATGCATCGATAAGGAACAATAAACGGAATGGATCACAATTAATATATATTTATTTGTTTCTAATTTCATTGCTTTAGAACTAATCATTACACAAAAATTTAAATACGATAATAAGTTAACCAGTCAAATTTAAAAAACAAATTAACTCATTTTTCTAGCCTATTGAATTTATTTTTATGGATAGGAACTATCTAATGATTGAAAAGCCGGGCATCAATCAAAATAATTCTTTCCGTCAGTCAAACTTACAATCTTTTTGGCGTCGGTGTCTGTGTCGGCGTCGGTGTCTGTGCCGGCGTCGGTGTCTGTGCCGGCGTCGGTGTCTGTGCCGGCGTCGGTGTCTGTGTCGGCGTCGGTGTCTGTGTCGGCGTCGGTGTCTGTGCCGGCGTCGGTGTCTGTGCCGGCGTCGGTGTCTGTGGCGGTGTCTGTGTCGGCGTCGGTGTCTGTGTCGGCGTCGGTGTCTGTGCCGGCGTCGGTGTCTGTGCCGGCGTAAATACGATAATAAGTTAACCAGTCAAATTTAAAAAACAAATTAACTCATTTTTCTAGCCTATTGAATTTATTTTTATGGATAGGAACTATCTAATGATTGAAAAGCCGGGCATCAATCAAAATAATTCTTGCCGTCAGTCAAACTTACAATCTTTTTGGCGTCGGTGTCTGTGCCGGCGTCGGTGTCTGTGCCGGCGTCGGTGTCTGTGCCGGCGCCGTTGTCTGTGCCGGCGTCGGTGTCTGTGTCGGCGTCGATGTCTGTGTCGGCGTCGGTGTCTGTGTCGGCGTCGGTGTCTGTGTCGGCGTCGGTGTCTGTGTCGGCGTCGGTGTCTGTGCCGGCGTCGGTGTCTGTGCCGGCGTCGGTGTCTGTGTCGGCGTCGGTGTCTGTGTCGGCGTCGGTGTCTGTGCCGGCGTCGGTGTCTGTGCCGGCGTCGGTGTCTGTGTCGGCGTCGGTGTGTGTGTCGGCGTCGGTGTCTGTGTCGGCGTCGGTGTCTGTGCCGGCGTCGGTGTCTGTGCCGGCGTCGGTGTCTGTGTCGGCGTCGGTGTCTGTGCCGGCGTCGGTGTCTGTGTCGGCGTCGGTGTCTGTGCCGGCGTCGGTGTCTGTGCCGGCGTCGGTGTCTGTGCCGGCGTCGGTGTCTGTGCCGGCGTCGGTGTCTGTGCCGGCGTCGGTGTCTGTGCCGGCGCCGTTGTCTGTGCCGGCGTCGGTGTCTGTGTCGGCGTCGATGTCTGTGTCGGCGTCGGTGTCTGTGTCGGCGTCGGTGTCTGTACCGGCATCAGTGTCTGTGCCGGCGTCGGTGTCTGTGGCGGCGTCGGTGTCTGTGGCGGCGTCGGTGTCGGCTTCGGTGTCTGTGCCGGCGTCGGTGTCTGTACCGGCATCAGTGTCTGTGCCGGCGTCGGTGTCTGTGGCGGCGTCGGTGTCTGTGGCGGCGTCGGTGTCTGTGGCGGCGTCGGTGTCTGTGCCGGCGTCGGTGTCTGTGCCGGCGCCGTTGTCTGTGCCGGCGTCGGTGTCTGTGTCGGCGTCGATGTCTGTGTCGGCGTCGGTGTCTGTGTCGGCGTCGGTGTCTGTACCGGCATCAGTGTCTGTGCCGGCGTCGGTGTCTGTGGCGGCGTCGGTGTCTGTGGCGGCGTCGGTGTCGGCGTCGGTGTCTGTGCCGGCGTCGGTGTCTGTACCGGCATCAGTGTCTGTGCCGGCGTCGGTGTCTGTGGCGGCGTCGGTGTCTGTGGCGGCGTCGGTGTCGGTGTCTGTGTCGGCGTCGGTGTCTGTACCGGCATCAGTGTCTGTGCCGGCGTCGGTGTCTGTGCCGGCGCCGTTGTCTGTGCCGGCGTCGGTGTCTGTGTCGGCGTCGATGTCTGTGTCGGCGTCGATGTCTGTGTCGGCGTCGGTGTCTGTGTCGGCGTCGGTGTCTGTGCCGGCGTCGGTGTCTGTGCCGGCGTCGGTGTCTGTGCCGGCGTCGGTGTCTGTGCCGGCGTCGGTGTGTGTCGGCGTCGGTGTCTGTGTCGGCGTCGGTGTCTGTGCCGGCGTCGGTGTGTGTGTCGGCGTCGGTGTCTGTGTCGGCGTCGGTGTCTGTGCCGGCGTCGGTGTCTGTGCCGGCGTCGGTGTCTGTGTCGGCGTCGGTGTCTGTGTCGGCGTCGGTGTCTGTGCCGGCGTCGGTGTCTGTGCCGGCGCCGTTGTCTGTGCCGGCGTCGGTGTCTGTTTCGGCGTCGATGTCTGTGTCGGCGTCGGTGTCTGTGTCGGCGTCGGTGTCTGTGTCGGCGTCGGTGTCTGTGTCGGCGTCGGTGTCTGTGCCGGCGTCGGTGTCTGTGCCGGCGTCGGTGTCTGTGTCGGCGTCGGTGTCTGTGTCGGCGTCGGTGTCTGTGCCGGCGTCGGTGTCTGTGCCGGCGTCGGTGTCTGTGCCGGCGTCGGTGTCTGTGCCGGCGTCGGTGTCTGTGTCGGCGTCGGTGTCTGTGCCGGCGTCGGTGTCTGTGCCGGCGTCGGTGTCTGTGCCGGCGTCGGTGTCTGTGCCGGCGTCGGTGTCTGTGCCGGCGTCGGTGTCTGTGTCGGCGTCGGTGTCTGTGGCGGCAATAAGCTAATATGGCTTTAAAATTGTTTAAAGCAACTGAATATGTTCGTTTGATTGTACCTAATTATTATGTTACATAGCATCAACTTAATATTAGGTGTTTTTAAGTCATGTATATTTTCTGAGTGTAAAATTTACCAAATTTGATTAGTTTAACGTACTTTTACGATTAGGTAACGGCTCATTAACTTAGCGATTAGGTAAAAAAAAAGGTATGTGTGACCTAAAGTAGGTGAAATACACCTGGTATTTGTTCCTACCTAACGCTGCACGTGGTGCTTACCTATCGCCAGGTAAATATATTACCTTTTGCTACGTTCAGACAAACTAAGTTAGTTAAAATCAAACAATTTTTTGCATTACCTACAGAATTAGGTTTTGCGTTACCTAATTTTTTTCTCAGTGCATGGTTGAATTGCAATTTGTAACAGCCTCTTGAATTACACTAGTAAGAACCTCTCGAATTGCAACTTATAACAAACTCTCAGATTTCAAAAGGGTTTAAGAAAAAATAAACTTTTATTTGTATCCCTAGGTACCTATATATTTTTAGTGGTTCCTTTCTCGTCTTTGTATGTTGTTTTTGTTACATGTTAAGTATATAAACGATGTATTGTAATGTTTTCAGGTAATTGGTCAGAACAACATCTGGTCGTTGGTAGCATCTAGTCACAAACACTCGCCGAAGACCGAACTCGACTGGACTGAGATAGAAGGACTATTCTGTCAACAGGTAAAGATGAATTTATGATTATTTCGAAGCAATGATGGCCGAGCGGTTATAGCCATGGACTGCAGTGCCGCAGGTCCCTGGTTCGATCCCCACCGCCGGCTGGAACTTCACCGTAAGGTGAGAGAGCAACACCTGACAGTGTGTATTCCGACAGCAGCACTTGAGAGCCAGTAAAATTACAGACTCAACAACTGTGTTTCAGGGTGACGGGCGCAGTGCCACTCGTCACTAGGGACGAAATGCATCTGTTATAGGCAGAGGTTACCGCTTAACATCAGTTGGGTCTCGTGCTTGTTCCGCCACAAACACGAACAAAATATAAACTCGCTGTCTAATGGTAAGCGTCACGCCTGTCCATTATAGTCACAGTATCGCAATCCTCGTTCTATATGACTCCGGCACTGCGCTCGTCACTCCTAAACGTTAGCTCTTATGTCTCGTTTAGTCAGTAATTTCACTTGCACAGTGCCCTTTACCTTAACACAGTAAGTGCTTGCACACTACTGCTTCGAGGCAGTATATATGTCACTGCAGTAGTATCCACCATGGCGGACTCTTGCTCAAATACTTACCACCTGCGTCTATCCTATATGAACTATTTATAATATCTTTATACATATTTGGCGGTATATGACTCCATTTGGTAGAGTGGTGCCTAGGGTTGCCAGATGTCCGGTATTTAAGCGTACAGACCGGTATTTCGAGGTCTCTCCGGTAAAAAATAAATGGTCATACCGGACAAAACAATGTCCGGTATGAGCGCCTACAAAAGTAGACATATGAAATCCCTCAAACACAAAACTCGCGCGCGCTCCTCGCTCGCTGTCTATATCTGTCTAATTTTCAGTGTGATAAGGAATATATGGACCAATGAAAGAAACCGCCTTGGTCTAGAGACTGTGAAAAGTGAACTGTGTGTTTTTTTCAACATAAACTCGAGCTGCACTGATTTTAAAGGATGTGTTGTATCAAATAAAACACTATTGAAAGCGGTTGCGTTAAATGGAAAATATGTTAAAAAGAAGTAAGTAGGTACTACCTAAAAGTACCTACCTAAAAGTACTAGGTACTTTTAGGTAGTACTAGGTACTTTTAGGTAGTAGGTACCTACTTACTTCGTACAGTACAACATAAATTAGTTTTAGAAGAATGATTCAACTTCATTATTCCATTTATATCTGTTCATTGGAAGTTCCTATTATTTATGTTAAACATACCTATCTAGTTTTGTGAAGTTATTAATTTTTTTCTGAACTTTATTTTGTTAAGTAAGTAGTAGTAAAAAATATTATATAACAAAACCCGTATATTTTTGCGACCTAGCATACCCCCCCTCGTTTTGGGTTGTCCGGTATTTTTTCGCGACTCACCTGGCAACCCTAGAGGTGCCGTATTATTATATGTTCTATGATGGTGCTTTGAAATCTGTACATTCGTTCCCTGGTATTGTGTTTTATCCAGAAGCAGTTTGTAGCCTGGAACTGTTGTGGAAGACAGATGGTAATAGGCTCGACGTTAAATGATAATGGTTTGGAATGCACTCTATTTTAATTGGGATTCACATATTCGTAACGGCTGTGAGAGCCCCGTAATTTGTAATTACTCTGTGAGTTTATTGTTATAATTATCTATGATATAAATTGTAGTAGCTAGAGAACTCTTTGGAAACCAGTTCATCTGACGGACGCTGCCACCATACTTATGAGTATTTGTACCGCTAAGCAATAATGCTCACGTTACTGTGTTTTTTGTTCCTGATAGGTTAGCCTTTGACCATTATCTCACCTGATGGTAAGTGATGATGTGGTCGAAGATGTTGTTCAGGCTAACCTAGAGTTACTGGCTCGCACTGTTCCCCAGTTTGAAGGGTGTGGGTGCCATGCCGGGGCAATTACAGTCACATGAGACTTAACAACTTTATGTGTCAAGCTAATGTGCGCAGTGCCGTTCGCCACTGGGACCGATGAGGTTCACCGGGTGGGCTTCTTGCTCGTTCCATCACAATAGCATAAAAAAATAACTTTACTTTTAAAAAACATTTTAACGTATCTATTAGACGACTAAAATATTTCTTCTTCTTCTCTCGGTGCCTCTTCAATCAACGAAAGTGGGCAATTAGCTTTCCGTACTCGTCTCTAACCTTGGCGACTTCTTCCTGTGACCAGCTCGTCTCTTTCCCTGTTCAATTAAATATTTGTTAAATTTATAAATTCTTCCTGACAGATCCAACCGACCGGATCAGCTGGCTCGTCCCCCCGGCTGGGCCGGAGCCCTATCTGCGACACTTCCGGCGAGAGGAAGCCCAGGAAGGAGTCCTCGGAGATCACGCTCCTCGACGGCAAGAGGAGCCTCAACGTAAACATCTTCTTGAAGCAGTTCCGAAGGTATAACCTCTATGCCATGCTATCAAAGTTATTTAGTTCGTTCTTATAGCTATCAGCTTTGTGGTGACACTAAAAGAAAAACTATGGCTGAGATTAAAATATTTCTTAGTTCGCTAGGTTGGATATATAGCAATAACTGTCTTTGATCACGTTATCAACGAGTTTAAGAGGGTATTTATATTCTTCGTTATATGTTATTGATTTGATTAACATTGTTGTTGCTGGTAAACATATTTTATAAAATTATTGACGGTTTTTGGGGTTCCTAAATGGAATCATTGCATTAAAGTTTTTTTGCATATTTGCATTAAAGTTCAATAACTTTGCATTGAGCGATATTATGTTAAACTCGAGAAGTCTTTGATCATGTAGTGTAGTAATTAACTTGGCCTTAGAGGATAAGGACAAGATGAAGATATTTTTTTTACTTCTACAAGATAAATGACGACAAGAAAAGCTATTTAGCACCTGTTAGTGACTTAAAATGTTGTATTTGCCGTCGCAGATGTGAGATTCAATTAAAATACAATATGTTTTTGACTCATTGATGAATCACAGCGATGTAGCTGCTGCTTGACGGTAGCGGACCACCTCACCACTGTTCAGGGGTACTAACCCCAGACGTTTTTCTTATTAGAATGTCCACCACGGATTCACCTTTTCAAAAATATTGTGTCTTCAGTTCCAACGAAGACATCATTCAGCTCATCCGCGAGGGTTCCCACGACGACATCGGCACAGAGAAGCTCCGCGGTCTTCTAAAGATCCTCCCGGAAATAGATGAAGTGGAAATGCTGAAGGCATTCACTGGAGATGTCACCAAGCTGGGCAATGCTGAGAAGTTTCTTCTGCAGCTGATTCAACTGCCAAAGTGAGAATCTTTTTCTTTATTAGCGAGTCTTTTACTTTACTGAGGTATTTATATAGATGCTTTAATTACTCGTAGTTTGACCTGTATGTAATATTTGATAGAATTAAAAGAGAAAAAGATTTCACTTCTAATTGTTACATCGTCATGAAACTTGAGAATCATGTGCAGTTTTGATGGTAATACCATAATATTGTACCATCGGACAGATGTTATGTTTTTTAAGTGAGAGTAATTTATAATCCTTGAGAGTCTGTAAAATCAGGGTGTTGGGTCAGTTGCTCACTTGTGACGAACTGCATCTGTTATAGGCAGGGGTTACCGCTTAACATCAGGGGGGTCTCGTCCTTGTTTCGCATAATCCCATATATAAAAAAAATAATGATGAACATTGGATTAAAATTTTAATTAGGTAAATTATCTTTCAAAAGGGCTCTGATACACGATAAATCGATGCGCGTTCGAATCCCATTCCAGATAAAAAATTGTACTCTAAAAAATTCTAATTGTTATTTACGCTTAGCGCGCTATAGTGCTTGTTAAATATATTTACAAAAAAAAGGAATGTTGTTTTACGCCACTTTATTGACTCATCCCTTCTTTCATACATCTATACTTATTCGTCTGCTCGCAGTTCTACCGAGCTTTTGCGGTTCTTTTACATTTTCATATATCTTAAATAGTAACTTATTACAATAGCCTAAAAAATCTTGAAAAGTATATTTAACTAGGGCTTACTCACGTGAATTCATCATATTTTACAGTTACAAGTTACGCATTGAATGCATGCTGCTGAAGGAGGAGTGGCCATCGACAGCGGGGTACTTGGAGGGTGCCATCAACGCGATGCTGATGGCTGGAGACGACCTCATGTCTTCTAGAGCTTTGCAGGTTAGCACCCTTTTTACATCTTACCAAAGCACAATCACCTTAATCTCGCCATGCTAAGTGATGATGTGATTGAGGACGGTGAACAGACTCATTCTAGAATTACTGGCTCTCTAGAAGAGTTTCAAAATAGAACCACTAGGTGCTTGGCGCTATTTATTTTATTTTAACCAATTTTCTTTTCCAGGAGGTGCTGTACATAGCCCTGATCGCGGGCAACTTCCTGAACGCGGGGGGGTACGCGGGGGGCGCGGCGGGGGTGAAGCTCTCCTCGCTGCAGAAGCTGCCGGACATTCGGGCTAACAAACCCGGGATGAATCTCATGCACTACGTTGCTATGGTAACTATGCATTATAAACCGAATTCTAAAGTAGGTGTTGTATATTATCGTCAAGTTAGTCACATTTAAATTTCATCTATTTAATTAAATCGATCGATCACTTAGTTTTATAGTTATACCTAATTTTATGTTAAGCTGTAACTGAAAATTGTATTTTCCAATACCCATATCTATATCCTGTAGGGTTACGAGCTAGATTTGCACCCCTCAGTATGTTACTATGGAAGTCGTAAAAGGCAACGAAGGGGAAGTTACTAGAAGGAAGTCAGAACCGCCTTCTGAAGGAATGCCATCTTGATTATGATCCCCAAGACACTTGGCAAACGCGGGGATTATGGCAAAACACCATATTAGTGGAGGCATTTTTTCAACCGTTAATGTTAAAGCTGTTGACATGGATGTGCTTAAAAAGGACTTAGACGGCTAATAATTGCAACATGGCCGATGCTGACCACGTGCCACTACATACAACTACAGAATAATAAGCTTTACTTAAAAATATTACTTCATATATAAACTGATAGATCGTCTTCATCGTCAGTCGGAAGAATTCCACTGATGGATCCATCGGCTCTTCTTTCACTTAGTTGAGGGTTTTTTCGGTATTTTTTCTGACATTAAGTCAGACGATTCTCGGTCTTCAATCGTGAACCTTTCCTTTTACACAATAGGTTATCATCATCTAGTGATAGAGAGATCTGACAGCCATAACGTGCACAGTTGAACAATAGCCTCCCCCATCAAGGGTTTGCCATAATCCTCACTCTTGGCAGGCGTATTGGGGATCGCAGTATAAGATATCATTTCTAATGATTTTTTCCCTGATCGCCTCTTAGGACTCCCACGGGCATTGTATTGCGTCTATATCTATGGAAGGTACAAGAGCCCAGTAACCTGCGGGAAATCAGCACCAAATGAATTGCTAATGGTTAAAATTGTCTTTTTCATTTTGATTTTGTAAGAATATACAGATAGTCTTCCATAATCTACTTACATTTCAGCAAGCGGAACGCAAGAACAAGGAGCTCACGCACTTTGCCGACGATACCCACGTGCTGGAGGAAGCTGCCAAAGCTTCCGTGGAACAGCTCACCAACGAGATCAAGACTTTGGACACCAGGATCCGAGGGTTGAAGAGAGAGATCCAGCTGCCGAATACTCAGGGTGATATCAAGGAGCAGATGGGCGATTTCTTGCAGGTAGTAAACATATCGCAATATGATACAGATGAACTCATACCTAGCTGTATCAGATAAATAAGACCCGATAAGTCATACTTATTAATGACAGCTGCAGTAAGAAATACAGTACGGGTAAAATCATTTCTAATTGCCACGGTGATTGTTCAAACACTGTAGTGAACATCGTGTTCATAACTTAATTTCCGCAAACAATTTCACACTGGGTATCTTTTCTCTCTTTATTTAGACCTCGATCAAAACGGGCTTTCGCCAGTTGAAGGACGTTCCAGGTCAAAATGTAAGACGAAAGTGAAAAGCCCGAATCATTTATTCAAATTTGGCGTCTACGACACTCATTAGACAGTCAATTACAAAATTTTACTATTAGAATATTCTACTACCGCGATCGACAAAAATGGTTTAGAGCCACTTCGAGAAGAACGGGAAGAAACTCGGAGTCAGTATTTTTATGTCTTTATTCTTTTAAAATTTGTAAGTCTATTATAAAATTATTATAATGAATAGGTGACTGGCGGTGGTTTGTCAGAGGTGGAATGTCCCAAGCGTTTTTTCCTTTTATTATAATACGCTTTTTTAATTCAAATCTGTTTCTGTTCCTAACGAAGCATTTATTATATATATCACCACAACACATACATTAAGTACTTTAACTATAGTCGTTGTAAGCTGAATATATAAATAATTGCAGGTGGCAGAACAAGAAGTATCGGCGCTGAACAAAGACATGGAGGAAGTGGAGAGCATCAGGAAGCACCTTGCCGAGTTCTTCTGTGAAGACCCGGTCTCTTTCAAGCTAGAAGAGTGCTTTAAGGTATACACCTGCGTTTTGGAAGCTGTTCTAGAAAGCCCGTTACTTCTGGATTTAGCCATATCACATTATCAATTCATCACCCACATCTTTAGCTAAGGGACCGCTAAGTTGCAACTGAAAAAAAATTGTTAATTGCCAATAATATAGTGATAATGAGTTAATATATATCAGATAAAGGTGAAGGTGGATGCGTGGTACGTCCTCTGAAGGGAAGAAAATAATGTTAAGTATGAATGTAGATAGACCTAGGGATACAGAAAGGCAAATGAAGGTATGAATGGACTGTGTGAAGACGATTATGTGTGAGTTGAGACTTCCTTCTTTTCAATTGATGTACTTTCCAGACGTTCGTCCAGTTCTGCACCAAGTTCCGTTCGGCAGTGAGCGACAACGAGCGGCGCCGCGCCAACGAGGAGCAGGCGGCCGCCAGGAGGCGCGCGAGAGACATGGCCGCGTCTAAGATCAAAACTGCCGGTGAGTCATCTGTTGTGCACTACAACCTCTTAGGATACATTTTTAAATATAAAGATAGCGAAACTATCATGTAGCAAGTACAGGGCGTTTAGGTTCATCGGGTTTGCACGGGGGACACCAAAAGAAGCAACAAGCAAAAAGCTCCATATCAAAGCGGTAGGCCACTACACGAAAGTTTATTATGTCTGGTTAGCTACCGCTCTCAAGTAGATAATCTGTTGCAAACTTAATAATTTGTTTCAGCAGCTGTCCTTCAGTGCCGGTAATTTGAGATTGGTTAGCTTGAACAACATCTTCGACTTCATCATCGTTTAATTTTCATAATTTCTAGTATTAGGTATTTAATTTGATCTAAAAATCTTTTCGCTTCGTGAAGCGCCGTGGCTCGTCCCTACAGGTTTAAAATCTTGACTTGTATGATGGCCCTCGTGGGCACTTCCAACACTGTATACCTATTTGTTACCGGAGACATAGGTACACGATGTATGACATTGTCTGTGTGCAGGCGGGGCGGGCGCGGGCGGCAGCGTGTGCAGCACGCCGGTGTCGGAGTGCGAGTCGCTGATGGAGTCGTTGCTGCTCGACATACGGAACGGGCTCGGCCGCCGCTCCTACCGCCGGCACCACGACCCCTCGCCCTCGCCGGGTGCGTACCTCGTCTCTTCTACACCCACCACCCACGTGCCCACAGCCGCCTGCTCGGATCGAGCGTACTGTTCGCAGGTCACGTGGTGTGTTAGCCAGACCTCATAAAGTTTTGTGCGAAGTATACACTGATTTATGCACATGTATACCCATATTTAACCTAAGATGTGTTGAATTCCATCTAAATAACATTCTAAATATGACCCCAACGAATATTTATGTCTTCAAATTGTGTAAACTATATGGTTTGCGCGCACTGATCTACCCAGCACCGTATCGACATCGCATCGACTCGAGCCTTTCTATAAAACTCCGTAGTGCAGTGAATACTACAATAAACAACGCTCTATTGGCATCGTCTCTAGTCGAAACAAGTCCGCGGATAGTCGTCAGAATAAGTTGAGGCCATATTCATAACTTCATACGGTGACGAGATACGTGTGCGTTGGCCTTTAACATTACAACACTACCTAATATGCTTTACTCAAAACTAAGGTATTCCACATATTACTACATATTACGGTTCAATGTTTAATGATACAGGAAATGATTCCAATACTTACTATGACTAGTGATGTTGCTACGATAGTATTACCTACAAAAAATATACTAACTTCCGGATGGACCGGGTGATAGTCTCTTTAGCAAGAGTTCGTCTTCTTGGGTACTACCGCAGCAATGTCAAATATTCTGCCTCGAAGCAGTTTTGTAGAAGTGCTACTGTGTTTAGGCTTGAAGGGGACTGACGCAAGTGTAGAAGTAACTAGGCGTACGAGACATAAGAATATCTCGGAGTGATGAGAACAGTGTAGTGTCAAGCAGAAAGAAAAAGGTGACACTGCAACTGTAGTGTACAGGCGTGACGATTACGATCAGGCGGGCGACTTGCTCGTCTCGTCACTTCATAACGTAACAAAAATTTCAATACCATTACAACGTGTTGCAGATGTGACTCCAACGGGCAGCTTGCGTCGTCGCAGCCGCGCCAGCCCTGGGGAAGGTGATGAAGAAGGTCTACTGGAGTTCCTCCGTCACTCCTCACCTGCAGCTAATGATCTTCGAGAGAGAAGTGCTTGGGGAAGCCTGGGTAAGTTCATTATAAAGGAAAAACCTGTCAAGGGTGTATCAGATAAAGGAAACTACAAAAAATACTTATTACTACAGTTTCTCTGTCCTTTCTCCTGATAATTAGGAATATTAAAAAAAAAGTATTTAGGGAAGCTAGACTTGATATGAGTCCACAAACAGCCCGTAAGCAGAACTGTGCACTGGCCAACCTAATTATGTGAATTACTTAGTTTTTTAAAATTGGTCAACGACAAACTGAAAATCAATTATTAAATGTAGGCTTAGACGATGCTCATAGCAAGGTTGTTTTGTACAAAACTTAAGATTTAAATAATCCGCACCTTCTGCCGAAACGTTAAAAAAGGCTTGAAGAGTAAGATATAAATTCGGATCATTATTTTATAATGTCTTTCAGCAATAATTGTCCAATTTCAACTCAATTATTCCAGGCTGATTATTTTTTAAATACATACAACTTATTTTGCTATGATTTATTATGAAAGTACCAATGTTATGCGCCATGCACTGCTTATGTACCAATTCAGCTGTCACTGTAAAAAGTTACAGTTCGAAATAGAGGTTTCTGTTGACTGGTCCATCCAATATAAAAATCAATGCTTTAAGATTCTATACAAGTATTCATTCTCACTGTGCATTAAAAAAATGAGTCGTTGAAAGCAACAATGATAAATCTTTGGGGATGACTATGAACTATCACTCAGGGGTTTAATGGTTCATATCATGCAATGATATCTATGTTCATTAACACCCGTAAGGTGACAAGGCATTTTGTGGATGCTTGCCTAGCTAGCTACCGCCATAAAAGAGTCACGGAGCATCTAGCAGTGTGCTTCTGCAGCTATCCCTGATGGTCTTCTACCACACCATCACTAACCTACTAGAAGATGAGATAGAAGACAAGAACTAGCTAATCATAAATAAAATGATGTTATTTATTCCAGATCGGTCATGGTCCCGTCGCGCCCCGGTGCGCGCTAAGCTGGAGCTGCCGGGCGCCGAGCGCGAGCGGCCCGCCTCCCCCCGCGCGCCCCCCTCACCCTCACCCTCCTCCACCACAACCCCCACCACCGCCGCGACCGCACATTCACCTGCCGCTGAACAGGCTAAGCCCAAGTATATACACACTCTACTCTTTGTCTCTTTCATCATAAGCATAAACAATACTTAGTCAAAGTTGACTAAGTATTTTTATCCCAGAAAAAATACTTAGTCAACTTTGACTAAGTATGTTTTGTATTGACTTGTATTTAAATTGTATAGACGCATATAAGGAAAACAGAAATTATTGCAGTTGGAATAAGATAATTTCGAGCGGGCCTTCAACCAACATCCTTTAAATACCGCACTGCGGCATTTCCAAAAATATGAAAATAATTATGGAGATCAAATTTATAATTTTTGAATGTAAATCTGACGTTTTGGATTGGTATTTTACAGGGAGGTAGCCCCGTACCCGCGAGGTACCGGGTTAGAAATATTATTATAACATTATTTAAGTTAAGTTTAATATTGCCCAGTGGGGTGCCGGGATAAAATTGCACCTCCACATTTCTTCCGGTGGGTGTCGTAAGAGGCGACTAAGGGTAAAATACCCCAAGGTGGGAAGCAGCGCTTTCTGAAGAACTGACGACTTATACTGCGATCCCGAAAACGCCTGCCAAGCGTGGTGATTATGGCAAATCTCCACAATGGAGACTTTGTTCAACAGAGAACGTTGTGGTTGATGTGGAATGCTGGCCAGGTTAGCTACAACCTTCGAGTAGAAAATCTGTGGACAATCACCTAACTATGTGTTCCAGCAGCAGCTGTCCTTGAAACCCAGTAAAAATCTTTCAGCGCATCATCAATTACTTTACCATCCAATAATATAGTGGCCAAGGGTAGCTATAGAAAAATCAAATATTTGACTGAGTCAACACTACAGTAAATACCTACCTCAATGTCAGGTTTATTTTTCAGACTAGGTCTAGCCCTTAACATAGCGACAAACAGACAGTAAAACTATACGTACTTTACTGAGAAAAAAAACCAATCTATGAAGCAATTGTAATCTCCCGATCTTCCGTACATACAATTAATGTGTTCTTCTTAGAAAAACGTTATAAAATTCACTTTTGTTTTCTGTGATTCAGGGAATGGCGACAGAAAATCGAGTCATGGCTGAGAGCGAACAGCCAGGAAGAGAAGAAGGATGCAGAACTACGAGAGCGAGCGAGACGGGTGCAGGCGAACAGGCGCTCCTTGGAAAACGACTCCGGTATGTTTTCTCTCTCTTACTACTTGAAAGAGAACAATAATGGTTAGCCATAGACTTCTTTCTTCGTGGCTAACAATGTGAGTGAGCGAGACAGGCTCTCCCAAACAGAACACTTGTTTAGTACGGAAACTACTCGTATATGTTCAGAAAAAGAGTGATTTGAAGGTATTTGAGGGTATACACGATGCTAATATACCTTTATGTGTAGTGAGCAACACAATAGCGCGCTTGATCCAAATTGATCTTTTTACCATTTTTATTAGTACATAAAGAAAAAAAATAGCCTCTGACAGAAAGAAACCAGTTCCCGTATATAGTTACAATAATAGGGTATACTGATATTACGAGTATATTCTGCTAAGTTACAATTAGGTAAGTAAATAAAACAGTCGCATATTTTTGCTGTTATAATATAATGTATTCAAAATTGTATCAATAACTATGTGTATTTAAACACTTAGCATAATTAGCTAAAATGAGTCTCCTAAGTCTGATTGTGAATATTTTGTCTGAGAGTTCAATCATTACATAAATGATACGTATCTTTGTCGGAACTAAATATATGAGCCGTCACATTTGTAGTGAATTCCAGTATATCGTCCATTTACATCGTTGCAACATGTTACGGTGTACTGTTTCCAGCATTTTTTTATAAATTTATAACATTCATTTTGCTAGCAATAATTTTGTCGAAACTCTCATTTATGATGGCATGGCATGCTTGACTGACACATTAACAATTTTTGCTGCCACTTTTCTTTGTAACATTCTCTAAATCAGTTCAAATAGATTTAAGGGACAGAATTACAGAGAAAGATAATAGATTTTTCCCCCACTTCCCACTTCTCCGCGCGTTTTTAGTTCGCGGGCTACATGGCGCCACGTTCGGAAGTTACAATATTTTATTTTAGTAATAATTTAAAGCGCTCTCTAGTAAAACTAGTAGAAACTATCTGGTCACACATGAATGGTTTATGCTGAAGCGCCATCTAGCACGCATTTATGATACCAACAATCGTAGATTCGTGAATTCATCAACAATTAGTGTGGCACAGTTTATAAATTTACCATTCCTACAGTAGTACAAGTTTAATCTTGATTATTACCAGTACATATTTTTTTTTCAGTTTTTGTGTATCTATGTAAATTTTCAACTCGGTCATAGTGCCAATCTGACTACAATGTGACCATGCGCTGCAAGCATTGTACCTATTTCGTATAGTTTGTTGCATTTGTTTTGCTTAATTAAATCTGCAAGACTTTATTGATTTTTCCGGATATGACATGCCATTATCATCTACCCATTTCTTCAAGGTGTTTCTTTTATCAATGGCAATGTGAGACTTGTGTATACACTGTGATAAGAAGCATTATCTAGCACAATGTTTGGCAACTGATGGCAACAGTTTTTCTTTTACTCATTTGGTGAAACTTTCTCGGTTCCTATCATCATGGTAATTTACTGGTAAACTTTTGATTTTATAGTAGGTAACAATTATCAATAAATCCTTCTTTTGAATCAGCATGGACGATGATATATCTTTGCCTGAGAGGAATCGCCTTTGTCAGTCAAGGTTCATCAGGCCTTGGCTACATTTGTGGACTTAATGTGCAGTATGTATACATCTCCTCTTTCCAGATTCTGTCGCTTCATGGTTCTCATATTTGGTACGCCAGACTACAATAACTTGTCGTTTGATAAGAACTTTTCTTTTTGAAACGCGTCTTTTAGTTCTCTTGAAACTTTGCTGATTGTAGTAAGACCTCCACAAAATTTTACCTTAATATTTCCTAATATGTAGTATATGGGTCCCAAGAGAATCTTCTAAGAATGTATGATCCGTGGGGGCCTATCACCTGTGCGCGTATGCAATAGGTGATATACCTATGTAGTTGTCTGTATTGTGGTATGTGTTCCGGCAGAGAGCGAGGTGTGCGCGCCGCTGGCGCCGGTGGCGGAGAGCCGCGCGGAGTGGCGGCCCGCCGTGCTGCCCGACAGCACCGTCGTCAGGACCATCGAGGCCGTCGAAGGTAACCACACATACATTCTTATACTCACACTACATATATATAGGGTATAGGGTACCAGGTTGCCATTGTACCTCCCTTTTCTCCCTATGGGAGACGTAAGAGGCGATGAAAGGAATTTAACAGAAGGAGAGCTGCGCCTTCAGAAGAATTGTCATCTTACCCTGCGATCCCCAAGACGCCTGCCTGCTGTTGAAGTTTGATTATACATACCCGATGCATAACTAGGTATTTCCTTGGAAATGGTTTAAATTTTACTTACAAAATGAACAATTATTTTCTAATCCGTAACTGGTTATATTTTTGTTGTTTAAATACTTTCTGTTTATCTGTTTCAGACGTCCAACCGAAAAAGAAAGACAACAGAATCCCGTGGAGGAAAACAGAAGAGAACGAAGAGATGAGGAGATTGAGAAGACAGCGATCACGGCAGCAGATAGAATCCCCTCAACCTCTGGTCTCTATTACTGAAGAAGAAAAACGGAAACTACCAAATATACAGATCACTCCTGAAAAGGATACCAATGGCGAACGGGTCGGAAGACTCCAGAGGATTGAGAGACCAGGAAGTGCAGAAAAAATAGACAGAAACGTAAAACCAGAGATAATAGAACGGTCTGATAGAGTGGAAATAGATTCTGACAATATCGAAACCCCACCAGCCCAAAGAAAAATGTTCAACCCACCCCCCGAGAGAGAACCTTGCAGAAAATTCCAACCATCATTTCCGGTCAGACAAAACCTTAGCGACAAAGCATCGGCAGAAATGAAAGACTTGTGTCAGGAAATACTAGGAGATGGTCAATTCGATAGATTCTCAGCCGCTAGACGAACGAGGAGATATAAGAGAAATACAGACTCCAGTTCACCAGATGAGGAGAAAAAGCCTGATATAACTCCAGAACTTGTGGCTGAAACTCAAGTCATAAGGCCATCTAAACTGGATGTACAAACTTCGTACCCTGTTGATGTCCCAGCAGAACCGGCAAAACCAGTAACAGCTATCAAAGACGATAAGGAGAATAGACTCAAACGCTGGCAAGATAGACTTAAAAACCAAAGCACTGATAAAATACCAACCAAAGAGCCTAAGCCTTTCTTGAGGATGAGGCGGCAGACATCTATCAACCAGGAAGATGTTCAAAAAGCTATCAGAGAGCTGAAGTCTCCCACTGAGAACCCTACTGGAGTCTGGTCGAGGAGCGCTTATAGAAATAGATCAATGGGACCTCCTCAAAAGACAGAAAAAGCGCCAGAAAGGACGACATCACCTAGAATCCCGAAGGTCAAAAGCGAGCATGAGTTGAACGATGAAGGCTTCGAAGAGACACAAAGTCTGAATTCAGAAAGCGCTTCGCAAGGAGCCTCGTCAGGTTGTAACGTAGAGTGTGACTCTCCGATTCCGAAGTCCAAATCGCCAGTAGTTCCAAAGAAAATTTCTACCAAAGAGACGCGTACTCCTCCACGGACCCCCTTAGACCCGAAACGAATCACAACTCCAAAACGGGCCAGTTCTTTGAGGGTGGAGCGGTCTACTTCTAGGGCATCTCTCAGAAGTTCCAGAAGCTCTTTAAACAGTTCCGCTTCAGTGGCAACTGTGAAAAAAGCTCCGGCTCCCCAAAAACCTGCTCCTAAGCCAGTTCCAAAGCCAGTGGTCAGAATGCCCGCATCCAGGTCTTCGTCTAGTGGAAGTTCAGTAGGCACTTCTAGGCCACCTTTAAAAACTCCTGCGAAGACCTCGGGCTTTATGAGACCCACACAAGCGTCAAAAGGAAGAGGGGGTGTCACGACGACGCAGCAAGTTTTGAGAGCCAGTGTTAAATAAATATGGATTTCAAAGTATTGATTTGAAATGGCGTTTCCCCATTTTACGTAATTTTTTTTTACTGAAGATTTTCGTTGTCATAATATCTTTTCACGGTGCTATTACAATGACAGTGTTCTCGACTTTATATGCAAAGAAATATTTATGAAAAAATATTTTACCAGTGAGCAATATTAAATACACATGGACGAAGCGAAGAAATAAAAAAACTTAAAAAATAATCTTTGAAAGTAGTACATTTTTAGTTAAAAAAAACACTATTTTGTTCCATGTGGATTTATTAAACCTGCCTTAATTATGTCCCAATTTTAGTAAGTAGGTATTAATGAATCGTAAAATATTAACAATTTTTAATTATTGGAAATTTCAGATATTATAGGTGCTAGAATCTCAACGAACATCTGAAGCTTTCAATGACTGATTTAGTTATATTGTTAGATCTGTTTTAATTCATAAAAAATATAATTATTTTAAGTAATTGTAGGTAATCAAGCCCGTACGTTTTTATACGATTATTTTGTATGATATTTTAATTTAATTTTTGATTGAATTAATGTGCCACGACCTAGTACGGGTATTTTATTTAAATAACAAATATATTTTACAATATAAATTGTAGGGCCCAATAGATAGGACTCAAAATTCAGATGTAACTATATATGAAAATACTTTATTGAGAATATCAATATATTATAGTGGTATACACTTCTAATATATCCTCATTTCTTATCTGTTTAGTGGAAAAACCTATTTTTATTAATTTATTACCATATTGTTATGTATTTTTGTTTCCATCAGCGATATAGTTACAACCCTGATTTTCTTACGATACCTACTCGATAGGAATAGGTACAAAAGAAAACAATAAAAGGGTCATGTCATTAAATTGACAAACATTGATATACTTAACAACAAGAATCATTTATATAACAACAGTATAACATATACGTAAGAACATGCCTATATACCTAAATATATATTTTTTTCTTATGTTTTTATTGACCTTCTTTTTGTGATTCTGAATTTTGAGCTCTGTCTAAAAACCCAGTAATTTTGAAGTCATTACTATTTATATAAAACCATTTATGGTACTAATTAAATATAAAATATTTATTGATATTTTACATATTATATACTGTAATTGTTTTTATACAAAGACCTTACCTGAATGATCTGATTTTATACGTACACAAAATATTGATTTGAAAAAGTCACAAAATAAATATATTTCTTTATAAGTAAATATTTTATTGCAAATAAATAATTTGTAAGATTTAACACCGATATCTTATTGTACGTTTTATTAACTAAAATAAATAAATAAAATGTATACACGCATGTGGAGGATGATTGTTTTATTATTTTCTTATTCACATATTTTGGTAACTTAATACACCGGCTAGCACTCACTGTGTTTAGTCGTCATATATTATGACCGGTATAGTTTTGTGCTACCCGGTATATATACCGGTCGGATAATACGACTAAACACCGTGACGGCTGGCCGGTATATTTAGATAATAATTAATATAGTTTTATGTCAATGTTATTTTGTAGCCAAGGTTGGGATGATCTGTTTGCTATCCCATACAGACACTACTTCTATAGTACAAGGACAGCTCCCGAAACATGCATTATCAAAGGCAATGGAATCATGTTTTAGGCGACAGTTTTTGTAGGATGGTAGCTAGCGTGGCGCTAATTCGCAAATATATCTACCACCATGCAGTGTCAGGAATGTAAATCTCCTACTCGCACTTTGACAGCTGTCACACGTAACAAAACACACGTAATAAATTAAAAAAAATACTTAACTATAATTCTTTCGAAACTAACTCACTCAAAATATAATAGTGGCAATACCTTAGATCTAAACTTTCTTGAAACAATGGCGATTAGTTGAGTGATTTGTACCGACCGAACTTTTGCCACTAAAAAGTTCCACTATATACCTAGTTCAGTCACCGGACTAGCAACCGCAATCTTCCAACACAGTGCTACTCGGAAGTTTATACCTACAACGTTACGTAGCATTTTATAACACGTCAACAAGACTATAGACGTGTCAATTGGAGTTTGTGGCGAGAGCATGGCTGGCTAAAATGATACCATCCATAGATAGAAGCGAAAAATAATTTGTGGGCCGGTATCATGTGTACAACAAAATGAAAATGTATGCTTGGGTGCAACAGTCTGCGATGCAACCGACAACCAAATTTAGTTAATGTGCAACACAGGAAAAAATGTTTTCCTTGTAAGCCACTGTTGCTGGCTTTGAGCACAACAATCTTGCTTGTAGGAATAGGTATACGTGTACCTATTTCTGGAGTAGGACTCAATGATACTGCACACGTATCACGAATATCACGATACATAGTATAACTTGTTAGTGCATTCACCTTACATTTTTTAACACAAGTATGAAACTTGATACATTCGATCCTTGAGTCAAAAATCAAAATAAGCCAATTAAGATCTGTAGCCCTCCGGTACCCCCCCATCTGGCGGTGGAGGGTGGTAATTAAAGAGCCGCTCCGCCCGGCTTCATTCTAAAAATTATCATTCTCCAGGTTTAGCTAATAAGTCATGTGAGGTATCGTATTCGTATAAATCGATAATGTAGAATTCATTTCTAATATAATAAACAGCCATTTAATTAGCAGTTTCTTAAAAATTTAACAATATTTAAAAATGACAGTTACATTTTTTAATTTCAGGTTACCGTAAATATTAAACTGGTGATTTTTTATTCATATAAAAAATACGATAAGAAAGCCGCTTATATGCAAATTTGAAAATATATAATATTTATGTACCTTTACTAATAATAACTAGTTTAAAAAAATCTTAACTGTCGCCCGGTGACATTTTATTTTTAGCGGCAACATCCCAAATAAGCTAGTTTTTTCTAACTATATATTTAACTACTTCGTATAATCAGTATATATACCAGCTAGCCTTTTTTTTACAATCCCTCACCTAACTGGTTGTCTGGAAAAGACCGCTTAAACTGATAAGACCGCCAATATTGTACATCTCATGTCCTATAAGTTGTAGTAAATATTTGTTTTGTATGCAACAAAGAATCTCTATCTATACATATAATATATATATAAAATATTTTTTGTATCGTATTTATTATAAAATATATAATGACAAAGTAACCGACCACAAAACATCGAAACTGCTCAATAAGTACTCATTATTGATGATCACTATGTGTTGAACTTTAAGTTGAAAAATATCATAAATAATTTTATTTGACTGTCCAAATTATGAATACATTTTTAAAATATTGTTACCTATACTTATTATGTTATGTTGTTTTAAAATCTGTATAAACAAAGTGCAAATTAACATTGCAGACAGTTCAACAATGACATAATTGGTTGCACTCATCATGCATTGACATCGAGTTTTGCATCCTTTTTTACATTTAGTTAGTTTCAAACAAATACAGGCTACAACAGGGTTGTCAGACCAGTGTGGTATCCAATGGACTTCTTCCTCCCTCCAGCCACAGGTAAAGGTAGCCACTGGGCATCATTTGTTGAGGAACCAATGTCTGACCCCAAACATGAATCCATTGGTATACTGCACGTAATATGTGTTGGTACAGGGCTTATGTTGGGGGTATATTTTCTAGCTGCCAATCTTTATTTGTAAATAAAAATTGCTGGAATTCATTGACATGTTATGCAAGGACTTGATCTGAAAGAACAGATAAGGAATAATAACAAATACTTTTAAAAGTATCCTAAAAAATATTAAATAATAACCGGAAGAATACCCGACTAGGCTGCGTGATGTTTGTGACGTCACGTAGATAACAGGAAAATTAGGCGGAATTGTCACTAGATATATAATTTTATGCTTTTTTAAGTGTTTTATTTAAATAGGTATTATTTAATATTTTTTGGATACTTTTAAAAGTATTTGTTATTATTAAATATGGATTTTCGCAAAGTAACGCCTGAATCTATCCATTAACAGATAAGTACTTATAGTATTAATTGTAAATAACACTTGGACTTCTAGATAATACTTTTGTATGGTCAGTTTTACTCTGTCCTGTCATGCCGAATAAGACAGTTAACAGATGTAGCTACTGCACGGCTAGTTTATTTCGCATACTTCCACAGTATTATGTCGTATGGTGTATTGCTGTGGGGAGCTGCTGCTGAGATAGAGACAATCTTTATCTTACAAAAGCGTGCAATTCGAGCCATATATGAAATGGATCCTAGGGAATCTCTAAGGGATCTTTTTAAAGAAATTGATATATTAACTTTACCGAGTCTGTATATATTTGAAAATATTATGTATGTTCGGAAAAATTTGAGTAAATTTAAATTAAACAGTGACAACCATCATTACAACACTAGGAACAAATATAAATTAACGGTACCATGTTTTAGATTAGCAAAGACAAATAAAAGGTCCTTTTTAGGTAATTGTGTGCGGTTTTATAATAAAATTCCCGAACATATTACAATGCTCTTAGAAGGAAAATTCAAATTGCACGTGAAAAATATTTTGATGAAGAAATCCTACTACACAGTTTGTGATTACTTAAACGACAAAAATGCTTGGAAAATTCCACCTCTGCCAAGCCATCACATGTCTCCTACGTAATTTAAACAAATATTGTAATAATTGTATTATATTGTTTATAACACATTGTAAAAAGACGTTTAAAAGAATGGCCCCGAGTTTCTTGCCCGTTCTTCTCGCAGTGGCTCTATAAACTTTTTTTGCTGAACGTGGCAGTACAATGTAGAATATTTCAATATTAAAATTTGTAATTGACCTTCATAAGAGCGTCGTAGACGCCTAAATTGAATAAATGATTTTGAATTTGAATTTGAATTTGAATGCGACTCACGACACCCAAAGGTAGAAATGGGGCGGGTGACATTCTAACCCGGTACGACACGAGCAATCTCTATGTGTAAAAGGGATAAAAATGTTCTCAGAATATTCTAACTTCCGCAATTGACATGAGTTTAACATATGGGTAGTGGCAGGTCCATCAAGAACTTTGGCAGAAACTTTCGGGAAGCTTCACTGGTTTGATACGTTCTCGTTAGGGATGTATGAAAAAAGTAATGAAAGTACAGAACGTCTACAATCCCAGGTTGTTTACTCTTTCTAGACAGTGTTTCATAACCTTTTCAACCCTGTTACCCTGACCTGGAAATAACTGGCTTTGAAACATTAAAAATATAAGAAATTAAAATCAATGGATATACAGATACTTCTGTACAGTAACAGGTAGTATTGTTTTTATCATTAAAAATTCTAAGCTGTTTACCAACTCAAATAAACTCCTATGCAATTTGTGCCTTAAGGGCCAAGTCTTTCAGTGCAAAATACAAAATCACGCTCTGTGCGATGCCACAGAATAGGTATTAGTGCTCAATGTCTAAGCGTCTTCGTCATGGAGATTCTTTTTTTTTTTTTTTTTTCAAATCAAATCATTTATTTATTATTATTCTTTCTCCGCCATCATCTAACAAAAGATGAGGGGAATAAGAAGTTGCTCTACTTTTACATTTATTTATCATACTGATATTTGTTATTGTATAATGACGGCAACAAATTCCCAATAAAGAAAAAAAATTTGCTAAAAAAATAAATAGGCGTGGATGCTTTTATTTTATATTTATATATAACAAATGTTAGTGTTCTAGACAAAAAAAATCATACTCAGTGTGATGAAGTTATCCTCTTTTATACTACACCTGCTCGGAAAGTACCTTGATACTTTATCAAATTTACGGTAGAAAGTACGTCATTGCATATCGAACAAATATGCGGGGAGAAAACGCATCTGAGCGGGAGGGAAAAGTGTATGAAAATATATTTCTTACGTGGTTTTTCTTTTTTAATTTTGGGTAAGACTATGCGCTGGTAACCTAAATATCAAAAGCCAAAAAGTTTTTACAGTGAGTTTTTATCTCCAAGTTCGCAAAATGACACTGGCCACTAGCTGTGTGTTGGATGGTGTCAAACAATTTGAAAAAAGAACATGTGAAAATTGCAGACGCCATTGGTGCCATTTTCAATTTGTGTGTTGTTTGAGAATTCAGTTTTCGTAGAAAAGTAAAATAAAAGGTAGGTGTAGTATAAAGCACTATGTATCACTCGAGAAAAACTGCGATTCCCGATCTCGGGTGTTTTAAAGCCCTCGCCTACGGCTCGGGCTTCAAACGACACCCTCGACGGTAATCGGTCACTTTCTCCTCTCGGTGAACAATGTACTATTACCACATTAACACCTTATTTCATAATTAACACATACATATTTAATACACTGATTCTTAATTCAAACTCAAAACAATCGCAACAACTCACACTTACCTAGTTTGATACATTCCTACCTGAGCTCTCATTGCGAGCAGTGCTCATTACTTACCTGTTTTTAATATAATATATTAACCTACTTCTCTACTTAAATTATAAAAGTAAGTTAAGCTTATATGTAAAAATGTTTATTTGTCTGTAAAAACAATATAGGTATTAAGGTTAACTTCACTGTAACATCGTGTCCTGATTTTCACTGTTGCTGGTAAACTTTGTTCTGGATCTGTACAATTCCTTTTTTTTTTTTTTTTTCACCCGGGAAAATCCTTTATGGATACCACCCGCCCCGGGGGGAGCGGAGTGGTTATGTGGGAGTCCTCGCCTGAAGGGCCTTACTACCCCCTCGGGGGGGTAGTAAGTGAGGTTACCCACTAAAAACCCGGGATGAGCAGTCTGCCGCCTAGTAGGGCGAAATGGGGTAGCGTTAGCAGTCACCATCTCGCCCCAGCGGCCGGCCCGTCACCGATGACGGGCCCCGGCCAATGGAGGGATGACCCGGCTTATTGGGGCCATCCCCCAGACGTGTGGGATCGTGCAAGCCAGTGGAGAATCCCCCGACTCTCCACCGATGATCCGCACAGCACTAGGAAAGAGCGAGAAGGCGCCCGAACCGCCTTCTCCTCCCCCCAGTTCGTCTACGCCGGAGCGGGTCCGCGAGGACGTCGTCCTCCCTCGCCCGCTCCGCAGCCTCTTTCTGCGCCATCACCGCTTCGCCGTACCATCTGTGACAACGAGCAGCCCTCGGGGAACCCCAGGCATTTAGCCCTTCCTAAATCCGTGGGAAACTGACACCGTTGCAACTTTTCTAGATAATTTTTTTTTATGAAATAGGAGGGCAAACGATCAGGTGGTTCACCTGGTGGTAAATGATCAATGTCACCCACGAACGTCTAAAATACCAGAAGTTGCGAAGATGCGTTCCCAAGGAATTCTCAAATTTTAGAAGCGAATAAATTATATCTATAAATTGACCATTTGTTTTAATTTATGAAATAACAAAGGCCAGTCGTTCAATAAACTTATACGAGTACATATACATTTATTTGGTACGAGTATGTGTAAATTAAAAGTGTCTATACTAAATATTTGGTGGTTGGAATAGATTATAATATGTGTTTGCAGAAAAATGACTTCTTAGAGTACTCATGTTGACTCTGACCCGTATTTCATACAATGTCCTCTAGATCCATTGGCTGGATAATAATATGAAAAAAAACTGAGAGTAGAACAAACTGCTGCAGCCATGAAAAGGTACTCCATTTCATGGCTGCAGCAGTTTGTTCTGCTCGACTGAGTTAGGCGTAGAACCGGCACTGAACTCTGGATCAAGCAATGGTCCGACGCGGCGACGATTCGAGAGGAGTGTTTATAAGCATTGAGTAGATGTACGGGTACCGGGCTGCCCGTAGTGTGCCGGGCTAGAATGTCACCAGCCCCATCTTTCCGTCCCACATGATCGATTTTGCAGAAACCAAGCCATTACATATGATGGGTGTTGAAATCGCCAAATACTCTTTATTGGGGATCTGCTCAAGCGTGAAATCTGTAGCCATCTGTATGTGCTACATAAATTGATATAATATTATGTCATTATCGTTATTATGGGACCTACAAAGAAACGCGTAGATCTGCGGATAGTCGCAGTCTACGCGCAGTCAGATGTTAGACGCCGAGCACCGATATCCTCTAATGTGAACATAACACCCCAGGCAAGGAGAGGAGGGGGAGGGGCATTCAAGTGTAACTCATAAGGATATAGTGTGGCACTACCGCTAGCATTTTTTTCCTAGAGTTAGTGTCACGCTGTTTTTATTCTTGCACCGGATCGTTTGCGATGGATGATGTTGACGAGGGCATTATTTTTAGTTTTTTAAGTTTCTTTTCAATTGCTTGCATTACGTATAGGGGGTCTTTGATTGGCATTGAGCGCTCAAGGCGGGAATCAATGAATTCAGGAAGCATACAATTTATATAAAATTTGGTTAATTGGCCAACCATTCTTCATCACTCCTACGTTTGACTTCAATTTATATTTTCTTGTACGCGCATATTTTTTGCGTTTACGGTCCATATTCTAATCAAATATCTATTAACAAAATAAATATACAGAAAATTACAATCCCCTAATTTTTTTTTTTGTTAAGTAGAGCAGTTTTTGATGTGTATCAGTGCACGAACAAGGTTAGAGCGAGAGCAATGTAAGAGCGAGAGGTACGCGCAAAATTTTTCGTGGCCCAGACGTCTGAACTCTGAGACGGCTCGGCCGTCACTGAGGTTTTTACAACGGGATTCTAGTATATAAACTCATTTTTCTTAGTATTCTTTATGAAATTATTTTAACTTCAGTTATTTACTTGAAATGCTTATTTATATATTTGTCCATTAATTAAACAACAGCCATTGTAAAAAAGTAATTACTACTTAAATGCGCTCCGATATTAATAAGAAGAAACCAGTTTAATAAGCACTAAAATAAAATAAATTTGACGAAATTCCGAACTAATGTTTAAGATAACGATAGATATTTAGAAAAAAATACCCACCGCATTTTAGAGACAAAGATGAGGTCCTATTTCTGTGCTGAGCAGTTTTCCTGTTTTCTTTTATGTTGCTACGAAAAAAGTACCCAAATCTAACCCAAAATGTGTCTGGGCACGACAGAGCCGTGTTTATCGTTTGATTTGTAAACCACAATCCCTCTTTTTGAACCTTAAAAATATATGTAGCGATAGCTTATATGAAGCATATTTATGTGGTACAAGTATTTTATTATGTTCCTGAAATAAAATTGGGTTTAAAAATACAACAAAATTGGGCAAATTCGATACCCCGTGTCGACTTTGCAAGACTGCAGCCTTAACATACTTATAATATAACACGATTGAAGTCGACTAGCTCTCACAGAATGTGGAGGCATTAAGTGGCAATACATATTATTTTACTAATATAAATATGGTTTTAATAAGGTTTTTTTGAAATACGTTACACTTATTGAATCTATTCAATTCTTTCATTTCAGTTAGGACCTGTTTCAAAATGTTCGAGTAAGTTCCGGTTTTACAACCCAGTACATATTTATTCAACAAAACACTATCTTTGCGTTTCACAGTCATCGATATAGCATATCCATCGGTTAAAGCTTGAAACGCGCTGCATGTTAACTGTCATTTCTATCATTCAGTTATTTTATGTGTTACATAGTAACCCGAAACTTTATTAGTAAATTCTGAAACGGGTCCTTAAGCTATTATTTATTATTACCTCAGTAATCCAACGAAATTTTGTAGTATAGTTTTAATTCTATTCTAAGATTAATGATATCCAATACAATTTTAATATAATGTAAGCACAACCATTGGTCACAGAAATAGATAAATTATTATGATCCATCCTGCACGTAACATATTATCTAATCCTCTGGATGTAACATAATATATCGTCCAGGTTTTACAAACAGGTATGTTACTTTCTTTTCCGTCATAGCAGTCGGTATAATATGAAAGTAGTTCCTACTTATGTAATAGAAAGACAAAGAAAGTCTCATAGGTAACGCATAAACAGCAATAATTCGTTATGCCACTACGCCACTGACGCCCGTAATGTTGGTACAAAAAGCATCGTAGGTATATATATATATATATATATAAGCCTTTACGATAACTTTAGCCATAGAACTCTAGGAAACGTGTCGGTTTAATCCTTTTAATGGATGTTTAGGTAAAGCTTGGTGCGAATAAAACTTTTAAAAATAAAGGTTAGGAAATCCTTACCATCAAGGACTTCCAGTTGCGATAACACTTTTTAATAACTTAATAACACAAATTTATAATGCCCTTAAACCAATTTTCATTCGGAAATCAAGAAAATGTGAACTGACTAACAACAACTGACAGGTTGAAACAGGCATAGTTCTGCAAGCGCTCCGCTGCTAGTATTACGCGTCTTTCACCTCGTAGCATATTTTAACATGGCGGCGCACGATCTTTAAATTTTATTTTCACTTTTTATTGTACGTAAATGTACATAAAGGTTATATTTTTTCAAATCTGTATAAAACTGTCTTTGTTACTGTATTTTTTATTTGTATAAAAAATCACCAGTTTAATATGTACGGTAACATAAAATAAAAAAGGTACTTGTCATTTTTAAATATTGTTAAATTGTTAAGAAACTGCTTATTAAATGGCTGTTTATTATATGAGAATTGAATTGTACATTATCGATTTATACGAAAACGATACCAAACTTGACATATTAGCTAAACCTGCAATTACAATTTTTTGAAGCCGGGCGGAGCGGCGTTCTAATATACGATGATAATTAGAGTCCGATTCAAATACTTACGCCTATTTAGGGTAAATTGATTTATTTAACACATTTATTTGAATCGTTTAGAAATACCTACTCTATTAAGATGTTTGATATTAGATTCAATTATAAAACATAAACTCTTTTATCTTCATTGCCTTATCTTACTGTAAACAGTGAAATATTGTACCTAAAGCATGTCATTCATTGATGATAACTTAATACGTAAAAGTGCCATTGTCCGTCGAGATAGACATATGGGAGCTTGTTGTAATGAATTAATATAATTTTTCACTTAAGTATAAATAAAAAATCATGGCTGTACTGAATCTTCCGTGGGTAATATGTAAGTATTTAAAAATATTTTATGGGTTCGCTTTTAAGAGGAAGTGCTCTTTGAAAATGACAGATTGAGGGCGTAGGATGAATAGATTTAATTTTGCATGCGAGTAAGTAATACAGAACTGCGCAATATAAGTATATAGAGCATGAGTTATTTGCTTAAAATATATATATATATATATATATTATTAGATGCAAGACGTAATTTGATAGATAGTGTATTTATATATCAAATTATAAATAATTACATTAACTTAGCTGTCCTTGTGGAAAATATTCATTTTAAAGTACCACGGGCATCCTCCTCACGTTCTAAAGATACTCTCCATATCCCTTCTATGCGAAAAATACCTTCTTCAGACGGTCATTTATATGTTACAAAAAATTCCTACTTGCCTATATAACGGCATAGATACCTATATTTCACGATACTTTGCTAAATTTCAAATCAATAATGGTAGACTTATTATGAACTTGTATGTAAGTATCAATTGTTTTAATCGAAAGGTACATTTCTTACAATTTGATTGTATACCTATTCTAATGTTTTCCGGGTCCGTCATTAATATATTTACTATACTAATATTTCTAACAAGAATTAGTAAAATAAAAAATAAGGATATGAAATAAAATTTGGTTTGATGATTTATATAGACACAAAACTTGAGAACAAAACTTGAGTGTTCGTCATTTCTTTTAGAATATTAAATATTTTTTTCATAACTGTTAGGCGTACGCAAAACATGTTTAAACTTTGCCTTTTTGTCTTATAGGACCTAACTTAGCAGCTCAGTGCTGGCTATTACGAAAATCAATCAAACCTCCATTGAAATAAAGCTCATATCAGCACACGCTGCAACCTGACAGTTACGATAATCGTTCCGTTCGAAATGTAGGAATATTTGTGAAAATAATACGTTTATATGTAGGTACGCTGTTCTTCGATTCCATAATCATAAGTGCTTATTAAAGATATTAAGTTTATTTATTGATTGATTTTGTGGTTTAAAATCGTTAATGTTTATGTTTTGGAGGAGATATAAGACTTCATTTCACAAATAAATTTTTAACTTGAGAAGTTTTGGAGTTACAGCTAAAGAATATATTGGAAATGTAGTCAAGGATATGTTTTTTATGGTATTATGACGGAACAACCACGAGGCCCACCTGATGTTAAGCAGTAGCTCAGCCTATAACATATACACGTTCGTCACTTGTGAAGAACTGCACTGCGCCCGTCACCTTGAGACAGACGTAGTTTTTTGGCTGTCAATGACTGCTACCGGGACACATTTTTAGGTGCTTGGGAAGAGATTTTCTACTTGACCTGTCGAGCATTCACCCTTTCACTAAGCTCAACCCCGCGGTGTGGATCAACCTGGGACCTGCATCGCGTCGGTCATAGCTTATGCCGCTGCTCGTTGCATTGCTTCAAATAACAGGCAATGTAAAATAAACACCATTAAATCCGTAAAAGTTATTTAATTTATGTGCAATGAAATGAAATATAAAAGTGGAAGAAAATTTGTATAAATTTCCTGTGTGATGAATTAAATACTTTATATATCTGCAACACAATACTATTATATATAACAAATATTCTAAAAATTAATAAAAACAAATAGTTAAGAAAAAATTAAATTAATATATGTGTACAAAAACACTTAAAAATACATCTAGTAAATATAACAAAGTAACGCCTGATGATCTATTCAATCCTCTAAATATAAGACGAGACATAGCAGATGTATTACTTCTAGCTAAAATAGCCCAATCTAAAGTAGACTCTCCGTATCTCCTCTCTAAGGTTGGTGTGCGAGTACCTGCGCGGTCAATGAGACAACCAATTTACCTGCACACTATGGATCATGCCACTAACTAGAGGCAAAACTCATTTTTTATTAGGTCAGCCAGATACTTTAACCATCTGGATGGATGTTCAAACCTAGATTTATTTAACTCTTCTCCACAAACATTCAACAAACATATCTCCTGTAACTGGTTTGTTGCAATCTCTTGCTAACCCTATGATATCTTCTATAAATCTCAAAATTTCGTATGTAAACAAATTCCTTCATTTTGTCCTCGATTTTAAGCTTCACTCTTTTTCTGGATTTCACTTTACATTTAATTTTTGTTTAGTTTTCTCTTCCAACATTATTGATTAAGCAAACAAGTTTGTATTTTAGTTGCAATATGCGGAAACATGTAAATGGTGTTTAGATGTTTATTTCTTAAGTCATTATATCACTGTTTGTTTTCCAAAGAAAATAAAATAAATATCTTGGTATTGTGTCGCACATTATATCCTTAATTAAAATAGATAATTTAGTATCTATATAAATAAGCGTACATAATATTGCGCGGTTTTGATTTTGATACCTAAAATATGTTATAAAAAAGTATAACATTTTGAGTCTGTTTAAAATATGTTTTAATATTCCGTCTATTTGTAACAAAATTTTATGCGAACAGAATATATTATACTAGCTTTCCGGGCGCGTTTCCGCCCGCGCGTATGTCGGTTATCGCGCAAAAACATTAACCTCTTTTTGCGCAGTTGGATAAAAACTATCCTATGTTTTTTCCCGGGTCTCAAACTATTTCCATTCCAAATTTCATTCAAATCGGTCCATTATTTTTGGCGTGAAAGCGTAACAGACAGACAGACAGACAGAGTTACTTTCGCATTTATAATATTAGTACTGATTTTATTACTCTATAGATTGCATTATGCTTCCAAAGCGAATGTTACCAAAATATTCACTGAAAATAGGCCAGAGTTAACTTTTCTATAAATATTTTTGCAGGAAAATATCATTGTTGTTTCTTCCGAATCTGTTGTTCTTTGAAGCTTATTTATTATTAACTTATTTATTCGCGATACAGGCGAATGTGAGAATGATTAGGTTGCCTTGCGCCTTAACCAGTTTAACGCAAAATTAATATGTCCTATTTGTAGATCAATCATCTGCTCACTAATGACGGTTTCATAAATTTAACTGAAGCATTATAATTCGACTCATATCAATCATAACCTGCTATGGTTAGAACAGCACCCCCTTATAAATAATAGAAACAATAGATGAAGGAGGTACTTTTAACTAAAGTTGGAATTCTGTCGTCAAGATCATATCGTCCCTTACCAACAGAAAAAAACAGTGGTCGAATCAAAAGTTAACAGTAGATGGTAGTAACTGCACGTTGTCTAATATTTTATTTTATTTCCAGTGTTACTGTATGCTGTGACTGTCCACAAAACTGTGCGTTGTAACCCTTGCACGGTAAAGGACGATGACTCTTTGGAATCGAATGATTGTAAAAATCTTAACAAAACAGTTGAAGTGTCATGTAAAAATTACGTAATGTTTACTGCACGGAATTCCTGTGAAATTCACGACTACGGAATTATTCGAACGGTACATAACTTTCGCAACTACATAGTAAGTGTTGAGGAACCTCGTGCTGAAGATTTGTTACTTGTCGATGTAGACAAATTTATAGGACTTATAATAAAAAATGGAAAACTCATTACCATACCTGAACAGATACGACGCATGGACTTATTGGAATCAATTATTATTACTGGCACAAAAATTACTACTTTAAATATGAGAACATTCTTCTGGATGCGTTTTCTACAAAGAATCGACTTATCAAATAATGAGATAAGTGTCATTATAGCAGATACTGGCCTTAAAAATAACGTTGTAGACATTAATATGAGTTTCAATAAAATTCAAGTTTTGCCGGATAAATTTCTAGAACAATATAGTAATTTACGCCATTTAAATATGTCTCATAATATGGTCACAAACATTACTACATTAACGTTTGCAGGTTTAAATCACTTGGAATCATTAGACTTATCGTACAACAGAATACAAAATATTCAGGATAATACATTTACAAGCATGCGTCTGAAACAGTTAAGATTGCAATATAATAACCTGACAGGACTAATTGACACAGGAATATTCAATGGCCTCGGTGTTATTGATCTGAATTTAAGTTGTAACAACATTTCTTCTATAGATAGTTATGCTTTTGCGAGCATGACAAGCTTAAAGTCTCTTAATCTAAGTCACAATTCAATAGTAAACATAGATCGCTTAGCATTTTCCTCTGTGAGTAAGCTAGAAGTTTTAGATTTATCTCAAAATCAACTAACCCTGCTCGATTTCGAAAGCTCTGATGTTTTAGGGACTAGTCGACAAATCTACGATTTAAATTTGTCTTCAAACCGTAATTTAAGAGTAAACGGCAGCCCAGCTTACCCAATAATAAAGCTTTCGTTACAAAATGTAAAAACAGAATTTACCTTTAAAAATTATGCACCTTTAATTTCTGAATTGGAATTACAGTCATGTGGCATTACGGATATGAATGAATTGTATATTTTCAATGTTCAAAATCTTACTTACTTGAATGTTAGTATGAACGAAATCACTGTCGTAGATAAAGACTCATTTAAAAACTCGTCAAAGCTACTAAGACTAGATTTAAGCTTAAATAAGATCAGGTATATTCAACCTGGTTCATTCTATCATTTGAAAAAG
The DNA here is from genome assembly GCA_963854805.1 of Plagodis dolabraria. Taxonomy (NCBI): domain Eukaryota; kingdom Metazoa; phylum Arthropoda; class Insecta; order Lepidoptera; family Geometridae; genus Plagodis; species Plagodis dolabraria. The sequence continues at coordinate 1,653,818 of OY978460.1, read as the reverse complement.
CTCACGCTTTTGAACTTGCATGGAAATCTTTTATCTTCAATTCAATTTGGAGTTTTTCAAAAACAACAAGTGATTGAAGATTTAAACTTATCTAATAATAAGCTTCATACATATTTTGATATTCTATTATTACCCCAAATAGTAAAATTATCTTTGGACAATAACGACATAAATAACCTTGATGTATTTGGACTATTGCAAACTAGTATATCGGAGTTAATTTTAGGAGACAAGATTATGTGTAAAACGTTTGCGACATTGCAATCCAGCTATTTGACAAAGTTGAAGAGTCTCTTACCGGCGGCATCGATGAACTATTACACTGAAAATTTTGATGGAATACCATGTACAAGTGTCCCATTCGATGAATCAAGCAGCGTTACTAATGTCACTGCTAATTAAAAACTTATATGACCAAATATGAGTTTACTGTAAAAATGTGATGTAATGGGTGCTACTGCTAATAATTCATAAATAATACTAATATGTTGTTTTATCTTCCTGGATACCAAGCTAACAAAAAATTAATGTGCACTCATTTCAATATACAGAACCATGTATTGAAAATAAATTATGTAAGACCCTAATTATACTTTAAATTGTAATACTTTACCTAACATATAATTATAATACTTTATATAAAGGTCCTTAGTGTCTTAGCAGCTTGCGTTGCCACTGGCTCTTGGCGGCCAGTACTAAAACGAAAGAAACCAACGTTGGTTGATATATGCTCGGTGCAACATGGTGGTTACTACCATCGCTCTTGCCAAAATGCGAAAAATTATAGTATCTCATGCACGCCAGTGTACAATTTCAAAATTGTTGGTTGACACGGTTTTGAATAAAATTGTTAATACTTATCGATTATTTTCGAAAATTAATGTAACGAACCTTTATTCACACATATTTTTTATTCATGGAGGAGTATGTTTTTGTGTCTGAAAATGATGATACACAAATTAGTGAAGTCAAAGGGTTTCAATAAATAGCGTTACATCTTCCAGGTGTTTAGTAAAATGAGGTCAACAAGGATCAATGTTAGGACCTTGTTTATTTCTGGCGTACTTATAATAACAATTTGGCTTAAATTGTCAAAGATCTCTAGTATATTATTTTATTCACAGATCTAGCTTTTAACAGTTAATATTATGAAATAATTTAATAATATTTTAAGTACTTATATAATATTATGTAGGTGACTAGTTCACCGTCAATAATTTGCTATTAAATCTGAAAAACTTCGGAATATTTTTCGTTTTCTTTACTTTATTGTTAATTAAGTGAAACCCAAAATTAATCTTGGCCAAGTAAATTTTAATATACAAAGCAATTTCTTCCTGAGAATTAGAAAATGTTTACCTTTTCAGTGAGTTTTTCATAATATAGTTGTCATCATCTAGGCAGATCACGTGGGTTACATGATCTGTCCGGATGATTTAGTTCTGCTTGTATACCGTTCGAAAGATAAAGGAGTTGACGGATGTAGCGATAGTTCGGCTAAATTATTTTGTGTGCATGATTATACAACATTGTGGTGTATTGTTGCGGGGAAGAGACTGAATCATATTATACTTTCATAAAATTGAGCAGTTGGCACGTCTATTAGAAATCAATATAATTGTATTGTAATTTTCAATTTTTTGAGGACAGGGTTTTCACCTCTGTTACGCATTAAATCCAAGTCTTCAAGACTCTATACTATCTATACAGAACGATTACTATCTAGACATTCACATTTGGGGATTCTAAACATAAAAGGAAATTTGTTTAAATTCAATTGAGCTGTCCCAGTCGGTTTTATTTTTAGAAAAGTAATTGTATTTGGTTGGCTTTGCCACTAAACTTAACCGTTCCATATCATCAAATAAAATCATAATTTGGATCATGCCACACACTCTCTAGCTCTCTTAGTATTTCCGGCTTTGATGCAATGATTCTACCCACGTCGATCTTCAGCTTCGTTATTTGACTTTGTCCTAAAGTTGAAGTTTTTGGAAACACTTTGGAGCCTTGCTTACGTTCGATTATGACCTTTTTACCGTTTGTATTAAAGTTACGTAATATTCGGTCTATTGAGCTTACTGAATATTGTAGTCTCATATGAATACGGTCTCTCTAGTTTGCACTTTACGGTCTTGGTCAATGTTTCTTAGGGTTATATTGGCGGAGGTCTTAAATAACTGAGACCCCACCGCTTGGTGAGTTTCCATCATTCCATTATATAAGGTGGATATTAATTCATCAACAATACTGCGGGGGATAGTGTAGAATCGATAACGGAATCTGTTCCACTCATGTTTAATTTTCACACACACAAAAATTCTGTACTACTGCTTAAGCTGTGGCACGTTGGCTTTGGGAATAATAGCAAGGACAACCGCGGTCACACACACGCACGATTGCTACGCGAAGTAAATGAACTGTTATATTAGGCACAATAGACAGCTGTTTTGTCGCAAGCCGACAAAGACCGCCTAGGCAGAATAGCCTAGTCGGTCTTTGTCGGCTTGCGACATGGGCCGGTAAAGCCTTCGCGTTCATCAGAATAGGTACGTGAAATCAGAGAGTTGAAATACATAGAGTAGTTATATCCGAACACCACTGCTCTAAAAGCTTACTAGAATTTACCTATATACATACCTACGCACATGTATATGCAGTTTGTAATGACAAGGAAAGAACGTTCAAATATTATGCGTCTATCTGTTGTTAGAAAGAGATAAATAAGCAATTCGTGTAACCACAGAACTGCCACGAGACGTTCCGATCACCGTTACACTGCGATCTCTTTCACTCTCTCACACTAAACGATACACATATCTCGCTCATCCATTTCATTGAGATTAGTTCCTAAGATAAAACAAAATGACGATATTTTCTATTTCATCTATAAAACCAATAATTACGCGTGAAATTAAACAGTTTTCTTATCTCTCACAGTGCTTGTATAATTGGTGCAGAGTCTAAAGACACAAGGAAGGCATATTGTCCACAGATTATTCCTAAAAAACACGATTAGCGGCGATGTATTCACTGGACGCTCGGAAGTGCAAGACTGGTAGTGACTCAGGCAATTACCCTGAATTCGTCTAGTAAATATGGAGGGCATACAACTCATCTACAGGTAAAAAAATCTTAGCGTGAAACAGCTTCATCTATCACTAAAGCAAAACAGCTATTTTGCCCTAGTGATAGCGTCTAATTGACATCGGGTAGCGTTCGAAGTGTGAGAATGGAGTAAACCGCGGTACTCGCTATCATACTAAAAGGCAACGCGCCGCGCTTAGATAATAGTTATATGTACTGATTTTTTGTATGTCAAAATTAAACATGAGTGGAACACATTCCGTTATCGATTCTACACCATCCCCCGCAGTATTGTTGATGAATTAATATCCACCTTATATATCTTGACCACTGTTTCGCAATCAGCTAGGCACTGAAAGCAGCTGTGTAGAGCTTTTTTAAAGGTTTTAGATTTGGGCAACACTACGAGTAAGTATTGTATGTGTATAAGGATTTGAAGACCAATTATCGGCAAGATCTTAGTTAATAACTTTATCTTGTGACTGTTATGTCAAAGATGATAGGTATGGCATGTAACATAATTAGATAAGTACCGTTTTGTATGTAAGAGAAACACAGAGCGTGGAGTTTATCTGACGCGACCTCTCAAGCATAATATTGTTATACAATGTGCCTATAACGGTACGATAATCGCTACTGGTTTTTACCGTTATAACATAACAGAGACAATAAATAGATTCAGGCGTTACTTTGCAGAAATTCATATTTAATAATAACAAATATTGTAATAAAATATTAAATTAATATTTTAGTAAAACTCTTAAAAAATTAAAAATATATCTAGTTGACTCCCAAGCTCTCTGACAAGCTGGATGCAGATGTCCATAGGCGGCGGTTTCCGTTTTCCATCAGACGGGCCGCCTGCTTGTTTGTCACCCATAGTATAAAAAAAGACTCTACGAGCGCACGATCGAAATGAATCGATCATATTTTTTAAGTTTTTTTCCAGCGGTATGCCTTTATTATATTTTATATTATATTATATTATATTTTAGAGATATGTATGGCTTCAGATATCTCCTCATACATAGCCTTCTACTTCATCGTCTGAGGGTGTCGAACTCAGTGTCAGGCTTCGCCTGTTACAATGTAATTGTACATCGACCGCGCCATATCTCACCAACAGATGAGACAATGATCAAAAGCTATCTAACTTGTTTTAGGAATAAAAACTTCAGAAGAGTCGTAAGCGCCTAAATTGAAAAATAATTTTATTTTGACTTTGACTTTGAGTAGTCTTATATAGTAACATCGACGAAGAGAATAAATAAACGTGACTGGCGAGCGTGGCGTTCTTTGCATACAAATTTTTATCTCTATATTGACTTGCCCCTATAAGGTTATGTAGTCAATATGTTATCATAACTCTGAGATATCTATGTGACTGTTTGATGATTCACATATTCTTTAAAATTCAATAAAATCTCTTTGATTGATTATTATTTATACACTCATTGCGTAAAACTATATAAAGACAAAATTTTAGTTTTAGTCTTATCATGGTCAATGTGTAGTTAACGTTATTATCATAGTTAAGTGTTTTTTATTGACCAAACAAAGCGAATATCTTGTAAAAGGTTGGAGGTCCTTGTCTTTGTATGTCGTATGCGTTTGTAGATTATGTTTGACGATAAATTACAAAACTCTTACTCGTATATGACTACTTTCTATCTGAAATTTATGTAAATAGGTAGTACCATAGAAGCAGGTATCTACTCTGTGAAACGTTAACTAAGATAAACTAGCGAAAAGCTGAGCATTGTGAAGGATCGCGTTTATTTTATAAACTTTTTGACCTGGTGCCCTCTTATATTAAGTAGATTAACTACGATGTACTTTAGTATTGAGTTAAGTTCTGGTGCAGCGATGTTAACTCTATGGTTTTCTAAAAGATGGCGTAAGTAGTACAATAACATTATATCCAATGAATACAAAATTGTATTTTTAATGGTTATAAAATTATTATTTTTTTGTCAGATTTTGAAGCGCTCGTAGAGATGTTTGCTTAGCCATTCTGAACGCATTAGCAAAGTAAATAGTTCCGTGCTTCGGAGGGCACGTTAAGCCGCCGGTCCCGGTTGTTGTCTTAGGATGGCAGTCATTATAGCATGGTGGTAGGGCATTTTGCGAATGCCTGTCTGGCTAGCTACCACCCTCAAGTAGAAAAACCTGTCACCAAGCACCTAACGGTGTGTTCCGGCAGCCGTCCTTGAGAGTCAGTATTCTAGGTTAGCCTGAACAACATCTTCGACCACATCATCACTTAACATCAGGTAAGATAGTGGTCAAAGGCTAACCTATCAGGCATAAAAAAAAGATAAAACATCTAGATCTGAAGTTAAATTACTATGTTAAAGCACAAATCTATAGGCGTGTTAGTTTTTCAGTAAAAAGGGCCACAAAATGTTCAAGTTGTGGGATGGTGATAGGGCAAGCGAAGCGAGCCCTCATAACTTAGTTTATGTATTAGCTAAATCATTCAAAACAATGACGTAAATTTCTAGTAATTCTAAATTGTTAAAAATATTATACCTATTCGTATCTTAAAATGTATTAGGTACAGAGTTTTGATAATAGTTGTACTGTACACTTCAAAACTATTTATTACTCGAATTTAATTTTTACTTGTGTTTCTTTTTCATAAAATTTAAACTTTTTTGATTTTTTTTACCGTTTGGCTAGCGTATGGTTAAATGACCGACGTGGTCGAGGATGGTAAAGAAGCTATTGAAGAACTATTAGGGGCTTAAGTTATTCATTTTAGAAATTATAAACAACACCAATCATATCATATAATCATAATCATAATCATATAATCGCTTCGTCTTTTGGGTTTTTCGTCATTTGTCGAAGAACAAATTCAAAAGTTTAGAAATGCTTCTAGCAGATTATCCAAAATTAACGCCCATATGGCTTTTACAATTATAAGATTTTGCCTTTTCGTTCCTAAATTTACATACTATTTAAGATGTTGTCAGCTGTGGCAACACAGTGAGCTTTTGTTAAGCTTAGACAACTTAGTAAAAGATACGTTAGTGTCGGTTTTGAATGTTGAGATGGATGATAGGGCTTGGGTGCAAGCTTCCCTCCCTGTGAGGTTGGGGGGCATAGGGATACGCAAAATTTCTAGTGTGGCATTACCAGCTTTTTTGTCTTCTGTACACAGTACACAGAAATTAGTAGAAAAAATTCTTGCACGATCTTTAGGCTCTTTCGATGTAGCATATCTGGCTGAGGCCAAAAACACATGGAGACTGGCTTGTCCAAATACTGAATTCCCAAAAATGTTGTCATCTCAGAAACAGTGGGATCGGCCCCTATGCGAGCTAACACGGAAAGATCTTTTAAATACGTGTTCTAGCATCGCAGATCGTGCTCGTATTCTCGCTGTTTCTGTGTGGGAATCCGGTCTTTGGTTACAGGGCATTCCTTCTTACAAAACTGGTAGCCTTATAGATCCATCCGCTTTTCGTCTAGCTATTAGCTTACGCTTGGGTGCAAGGTGTTGTGTTGCACATCACTGCCAGTGTGGTACTGCAGTTGATCAACTCGGTCACCATGGCCTCTCCTGCTCTCGAAGTGCTGGTCGAATTTCCCGCCACGCCAGCCTTAACGATATCGCCGGGCTTTTACCAGCGCCAATGTTCCAGCTATTCTCGAACCGAATGGTCTGATGCGTGACGATGGTAAAAGACCTGACGGCATGACTCTGGTTCCGTGGAAGTTAGGACGGCCCTTAGTGTGGGACGCTACGTGCGTGGACACTTTAGCGCCGTCACATCTTTCTGAAACCAACGTGAGGGCTGGCGCTGCGGCTACTTCGGCGGAGCAACTCAAGCGGCGCAAATATGCTAACCTCGGTATGGGTTACATATTTAAGCCGTTTGGTGTGGAGACGTTGGGTCCGTGGGGACCGGGAGCTCATCGTATTTTCCAAAACCTATCTGAGCACTTGGTCGATGCGACGCGTGATCAAAATGCTGGCACATATTTGGCTCAACGAATAAGCATTGCAATTCAACGGGGCAATGCTGCCAGCATGCTGGGCACGCTGCCAACTGGGAGTGGGCTGGAGCATTTGGACTGCCTATGAGTCTGCTATGACTTATAGGTGTCTAAATGCTTTTATTGTAGTAGCTGTAGTGTTGTATATAGTTCATAGTATTTTGTTTAATAAAGGCATACCGCCGGTAAAAAAAAACACCCAATACAATTGGACATATTCTATACGGCAGTAAAGTTATCATAGTAGAAGCTAATTTTCTGAATGTTAGTATTGATAATCATTTAAACTGGAAATATAAGTATATAAATAAGAACATAAATATATAAATAAAAACATAAATAAGTATATAAATAATAACGTACACAATAAACTATCTCGATACTGTTACGTTTAACGATACTTAGCAACCTTTCATCTAAAAAAAATTTAAACAATAATTCAACCGACTTCTACTCCCAAAAGTGTGAAATAACTTGTTGAAGTCAGTACCATGATAATTCAAAAGTACCTATTATCACAATATTGTGCGCATGGTACCGACTTCGACAATTTATTTCACACTTTTAGGAGTAGAAGCCGGTTCCATTTTTGTTTAATTTTTTTTAGATTATAGGTTGCTAAATATCTATCGTTAAACGTAACAGTATTGTGGTAGTTTATTTTTTAAGGTTTTGAAGTCGGTTCCATTTTTTGTTTAACTTTTTTTCAAGTCGACGGTAGGGCGCGAAAAACATCTCAACAGTGGCAAAAATCATCATCTCCACCCTCAAATCTAAATGTAAGGATCGAACAATAATAATACCTACTTAGAATATGTAACTACGTAACTATATGTAACTGTAACAATTGTTATTAAAAACAGAATTAGTTTTAATGTTTATTTCCTTTCGGTAGATGACATAAATTAAATATATCCTTAACTGACTAGAAATAATTCTGTAATGTTTTAAATAATCCCTGCATCGGCTAATTCAGTAACTAAATCCGTCATTTTTTTTCTACAAGCTGTGTTTGTCGTCCACACGGGCGCTGGTGGAATAGGCACATGGTCAGAAGTCGTCTCAGTATCATCCTGTAAAAAATAATTCACAAAGCTACTTTAATAAAGCTAGCAACATTTCATCTAAAAAAAATAGCTTTTATGGTTATGTTTATCCTCAAATAAGTTATAGTTATATTCTGGGAATATTCAGTCGAAATTCAATCATCGTTTATTTAACACAAGATATGTTTAAGAATTATTTTTAGACAAGAAAATACGCACAGTTTACGTGAGGCTTTTAAAAAAAGAACATTCTCACAATTACCTGTATTTATATGTATGAAATCTGTATGTTTGTTAAGCTTAATGAAAATAATTTCTTTGAGACGCTCCGATTTATTAAGATCCAAACATACTCGTAATATACCTACTCGTATGTATTAAGCGACAAATTAATAATAGCATGTTTCGCAGCAGCCCATATGTAATGACTGTTTAAGTGTATAATAAAATACCTACTGAAATAAAAATATGAGCAAACAACACACTTAAGTATAAATTAAAAGCGTGGCTTATATCAAAGTTTATTATGGTATTAAAGAATATTTCTCCCGGTGCAACTTACTATTTGGAGATAAGGAATTACGACAAATTCCCATTGAATCACGCCAAAGCAAAGTCTGTATTTTGGTAACAGTTGGTGTTACAAAATGGAAATATACCTAGTTACAATATTACAGTGTGAATCAAACTCATTTATTTCCTTTTGACTTTTGGGTACGAATGTAACAAATCTGACGTTACCCCAGCTTGGTAAAGGTTGGGAGCTTCGTCGTTATCGCAAGTCAATATTGGGAACATATCCAGGGAGACTCCGAGGCCGAAGGGAGAACAGCGCTTGAACTCCTCTTGGATCCTGTCGAATCAAAGTAATATATTTGGTTATGAGAAGGTAAATACATACAAAGTAATATATTGAGGCTATAGGTATTAGAAGGTAGATATATAATCATTAGTACAATCCATAAAACACTGACATATGTGCACGAAATATGCACGGCAAAAAACCACTAGTTTCACTAAACTTCAATTGATTTTATACAAATTTATTAAAAATATACATTATTAATATATTGGAGAACCTTGAAATTTTAATAAATATCTACCGTTTGTTCGCATGTTATAATAACAATTTTACGCACTGGTTTCACGCGCATGGTGATTTAACCACTGGGTTATTGAAGTTGGCTCGACTGAGCCGAATTCTGTACCCTACTTTTTTAGGGTTCCGTACCCAAAGGGTAAAAACGGGACACTATTACTGAGACTTCGCTGTCCGTCCATCCGTCCGTCCGTCCGTCTGTCTGTCACCAGGCTGTATCTCAAGAACGGTGATAGCTAGACAGTTGAAATTTTCACAGATGATGTATTTCTGTTGCAGCTATAATAACAAATACAAACAGTTGGCCAAGTGCGATTAGGACTCGCGGACGTTAAAACAAAAAAAGGATAAAATATGAAGTCTAATGTTGTTTAGCTAATGGCCCAACTCTTCGTGCGCGAGTCCGACTCGCACTTGGCCGATTTTTTACTTCAACCGTCACAGGTCACGACGATCAAACAGACAACTAACCTCATCTGATCGGAAGAAGTGCTTTCAACACACATCCAAAAAGGAAGGAGGAAAAATATCAGTTGATTAAGTGCCTCTCTTATTCGATTTTATTTTTAGTTTTCGATACGCAATTATGTACTATTTTTTTTTTGTTGGGTAGAGAATATCCCCAAATTCAATTTTTTCTTCTATTCGAGTAACTCGACCGATTTTGATGACATTAAAGATGGACCCTTTAATGTCATCAAAATCGGTCGAGTAATTTTTAAGCTATAATCAAATGTATTTGTATAACTGGCTGATTTAATGGTAATCGGTCTCGGGTTATAAGAGGGCCTCCCCTCGCCCTAAATCCGGCGGAGCTGAAAGACCGACAGCGGTAGACAGGCAGCATCTATGTCCTACCAAAAAAAAATGTTAATCGCAACTCTTGTCGCAGGTAAACATTATTTTAGGCAAGTAAATGATCTTGTATGCAGTATGCATTGCATATGAGTGAAATAATATATATTTACAATACAATTAAATCCGACTGGCAACACTGAAAAGTATGAAATAAATTGTGGAAGTTGGATAATGTGAGATTTTTGTTATTTTATTTTTAAAAAACTTATAACTTCAACACTCGTATTGATGCCGCTATTCTTTTAAATTTATAAATGTATTTTCAAGCTCTTTCGCGTAGTAATAACCAAGGCACCCGGCGTATAAAACCGAATTCGAAAAAAAAGAAAAGGTACGATTCCAGCTCGAGGTATAAAAATTGTGTGCTGTAGGTATATTTTTTTGCCCCCCTGGATTTGTATAAACTAATTGTCAATAAATGATTTGAATCTGAAGTAAGTATGGTGAGATGGCTCGGACAGATAGAAAAGGTGGACCATAGAAGTTTGGGAAAGCAATAGAAGACAATTGTGAGTAGAACAATTTGAAGAAAGCCTCTGCTCACGTATTTTGACCAGAAATAAAATATTCTGTAGAATGGCCAGGTCTTACTCGTAAGTGTATCTTAAAGATGTAATGATAGTGAAATAAACAATATATTGCATGGCAAAATCGTTGCAAGTGAAAATCCGTGGTCCAGTCCGTCCACTCCTCCCGGAATCAAGTCGATGTCGTTAATCTCCCAGCTGACAAGTGATGATGTGGTCGAAGATGACAAACAGGCTCAACCTGAATTTTAAATGATCTCTCAAGGACAGCCGATAAAACATACCGTTAGGTGCTTAGCGGCAGATTTTCTCCTTGAAGGCGGTAGATATCTAAGGATTCATACAAAGCCCTACCACCTTAAAGCAACATTACGTTTCCTACCGCCACGCAGGTGTGGTCTATACTTTTGAGAAGTCACCCATATATAACATCTTAAGGAGCTTACATTTCATATAACTGGTCTTTGCTCAAGCTATCCTGGAAGCCAGCCTCCTCGTCGCTGGTCTGCGCTAGCCTCGTATGGAGCTCATCCACGTAGTACTGCAGCAAGGAGTCCTGATGCTGCTCCCGCTGGCTGCGATCCAAGCACAGGTACATCAGGTAGACAAGGTCCAGTGCTGGTGAAGCGTAGCGGGCTAACTGGAAGTCTACTATAAACATCTAAAACAAAAGTGATCATTAGACTCCACTAATATAAGTAAACTGAACACTTCGTTTTTTTTTTACTTCGAGAATGACGACACGCGGTGATCCCACAACTGTATGAAGCTTTTCCCGAGGCAATTTTAAGTTAAAGTTCTGAAGCAGTGATAGCTCAGTGGCTTTGGCTATGGACTGCCGCGCAGCAGGTCCATGGTTCGAATCCCGCCGCGGGCTTGAGCTTCACCGCATGGTGGAAGGGCATTTTTGCGAATGCCCGCCTGGCTAGCGACCACCCTCAAGTTGAAAATCTGTCGCCAAGCACCTAACGGTGTGTTCCGGCAGCTGTCCTTGAGAGCCAGTCATTCTAGGTTAAGCCTGTTAACACCTTCGACCACATCATCACTTACCATCACGTGAGATTGTGGTCAAAGGCTTACCTATCAGCAATAAAAAAAAAAAAGTATAGATTTATTACATAATACAAGGCTCGCCATCCGAGGTGATTGCACTACCTTTCTTGTCCTTTCATCAAGTAGATAGGTCGGGTTAGTCGGGTATAATCAAGTAAACATTGTTTAAATAAATACAGAAGGCGGTAGTATCCGTTTACAGTTCTTCTTCGCCAAGAATCTTACATACATACGAGTACATGCCCTGTTAGAGTTGCAATAACTTAACTATTGAACTACACCGTGATACGAAGATTACGTACCTCTCAAATTAAATATTAACGGAGAGCAATTTTCGAAGGACTTACTTCAGCTATATCACCATCATCATACCGGAACTGGAAGTTATTGGTCCAGCAATCACCGTGACAAATTACTGCCATTGGTTCCCGTGGCTTCACTACATCTATCATGAACTGAAAGAATTTTTCCTCCGAACAGAAACTTCGAAACTTATCCAGGTAGAAGTCCTTGGTCTCGCAACCTTTAAGGCTCTCTTCAACCATAGCAATGGCATTGTGAATGGCTTCTTGGTAGTAGCTGCGGTAGAACTCTGTGTTCTCCTCTAAAAAAAGAACTGAAAAGAATAACGGTCATCCCTTTTGTATTCCCCTTTGTCCTAGTTAAACACATTATTCAGTAATAAGTTAAAATAAAGAACATAAAAACTAACTAAAAGAGGACATTTAGCTTACGTAAAATGATGATGGACCAATGTTACAAGACGAGGATAAGTTTTTGAACATAGCGACAAAAGCTTAGTATAAAAGTTCTGAAGACGAAGCAAAGTTGCCATCTTCCCACCCTGAAACTCTATACAGAGTTTGTACTTAAGATATAGAATTGATTTCATGCTGGTATCAGGTCATATAAGTCACAGTTTCTTTGCGCTTCGTCGATTCATTGTCCTTTTAAAACCATCTTTATGTAACTTTAATTTAATGTTTATAGATGTTGTGAGAATTCCTACATTTTCCTGATCATCATCGGATCTCATCCAAATTCTACCCACAACAAAAGTTAAAAGCTTAAATAAGTAGCACCAGTAACTGAAAAGTTATTGTGTCATAGATTGGCGTTTATGAGAATGTCAAGAGAAGGGAAGAGAAACATATAGGTAGAGAGGTAACTAAAATGTGCGAAGGCTAGCGCCGCAGCTAGTTCATTGGAGCGACCTCGGGAGTGGTTACATATTTGCGCCATTTGGTGTGAAGAAATTGTAACCAACTCGAACAGAGCTTGGCATTTTCTCCAAACTTATCAGAGCGCTTGTTCGATTCTAACGGGTGATCAAAATACTGGGCACGCTGCCAACTGATAATGGGCTAGAGCAATTGGACTGCCTGTGGGACTGCAACGGCCTTTAGGTTGATCAAATTTTATACTTTTGATGTAGTACGGCTACTATATCAAAAGTATTTGATCAACCTAAAGGCCGTTGCGTAATATACACCTTTTAGATTTTTTAAACCGGCGGTATGCTTTATTGAAAAATAATTCAAACTATTTACTACACTAGTGTAAAAATATATTATAAAGCATACCGCAGTTTTCAAAAATCTAAAAGGTGTATATTATGAATGTGAAAGGACGGATGATATGTAGAGTAGATGTATATGAGAGGTATGAGTACTGCGGTAACAAGTAGGTACCTAATAGAACAGTGGAAAAATAATTATTACCTATGTTTTGGTGACCAAACCTAGCGAATAGGAACAGCTTAGAAATTATATTATACACGCTGATGAAAGAGAGCAGGTTCAAATACTCACCTTCTTTTATCCCATCATCCTCATTCACAAGCTCAAAGAATCTCTCAGGATCATGACTTTTCATTGCCATTGACAGCGCATGGAAATGCGAGAGGTGTTTCAGGACGAAATAGCACTCAGCCACTGTCAATCCCTGTCTCCTATTTGGCATCACAAACCCACACTCTTTTAAGTCTTGTAGAATTACGCAGTCATTCCTGGCCAGATAACATTTCGGGATTGCTTTAAATGGGTTTACTTTCCACAGAGACTGGAATGCGCACATTTCTGGCCAAATCTTCGTGTAAAACACCACTTCGTTGCAAAATAGTACATCACATTTGAATGCGTCGCGTCTGATGATGCTTTCTGGCAGCTTTTTGTATATAATAGAGCCTTGCCAGACCTCACTGGTTTCTGAAGAGCCGTCAGCACTGACATGCTTTTTAGTGCCTTTTAGAGTAATCCGATAAACCATGGAGGTGTAGTTGTCACCTCGGTTTGAACCTGGTGCACCCTGAAATCAAAAATGTCTCTTCTAAAATACAACTTTAAATGTGTAATGAAAGTATCGGCTGGTTTATTAAGCTTACGAAGAAGAATAAATAATTGCTAATGAGAACGACAGAGATTTAGTTGTCAACTCCCGGGGAATGTTCAGTATCTTTCTGTAAGATGTCGTTAAAGGCGACGATGGTCATAATAAATATAATACTTAATAGCTTCGCCAGAACCTGACTACCACGACACTGAAGCCAATACTTTCTTCAATATGTGTAGTTAGAGATAGCATATAATACCGATCCCACAAAAATAGGAAAAGGTTGGGTAGATGATTAACACAAGAGGCTACTACTTATAAAATAAATATAAGTGGGTAATAGTCGAATCTCTAGATCTTAAAGGACGTTGTGACCACCTGCGCATTTGAATTCATACCTCAAACTCCTCAATGACGACGTCAGGGTATTCATCTGCTAACAGATCTCGGAAGAACTCCAGCGAGATATCAGTCATGATGCGAACCTGCTGGCTCCCAGAGGCAAACTGGTTAAATATTGGAGATTGTCATATCGCATCTACAGCGCTGCAGGCCCCGGTGACCATGGTTTCGGCATGATGTCGTCCAGTTCCAAGCTTTATGAACTTTTTTCTAAGGTTTAAACGTTTGTAAAAAAAGAGGGAACCTAATGCGATTCATGAGCAGCATATCACTTTAATGTAGTCGTAGTAATGTGATGTTGCTGCACATTTGGCACTGGCTGATTCAGTCTTTTTGTAAGCGCTTTTAAAATCAGAAACTCTCTACGATAACGCCATTCGAGGAAAATCTTGCTAATCTAGGTCTGAGAAATTTAAAATTGTAGTGTAATATTTCCGTGATAAAATAAAAATAATTTGATATATTTTCTCTGAAACAACTTTTCAGCTATAATACAGACCTTGCTCTAGTATCTGTCCCTTATTCAAGACGCCGATTCAGTAAGTTCTAAAAACTTTAAATCAATCGTTGAAAATAAAATACTTTTTTAAGTTTTTGAAAGACCTTTTTTTTCATTATAATGCTAGTCGCCTTAACCACCAATTTGTGAAGTTGGTAGTAACGAAGGTAAGTGATGGTGTGGTCAAAGATTTACCCATGTGGGTGAAATAATGAATGTAAAATGGCTCTCAATAACCTGGAGCCGTTCCATATCGCTATATTGGTTTGTGGCGACAGATTTTCTATTTAGAGGTGGTTGCTAACTAGGTGAATATTCACAAAATGTTATACTTTAAAGCTCGCTTAGACCCCTAACCCTACGCAAGGCAGTCGAAACTGTTGATGAACTACCACCGCTTCAAGAAAGAATAAACAATTCGTCTGTCTCACTTTAAGCAGAATACGTTATCCAGCACACAGTATGGTCACCGTGAAGTTTAATTGATTGAAATTCAAATAACTGGACAAGGGTGTGTCGTCCAACTCAACGTAAGGTTCCATATACACCTCACAAATACTGCAGACCTTGCATCTTATCTTCACTAGTAGGTAAGCATATTTTAATATTGCTTTTTTTTTGTCGGAACAAGCTCGAAAACCTCTGCCTTTTAATGGATGCATTTCATCACAAGTGACGAAAGCGAGCACTTTGCCTATAAGTTCCATACCGCAACACAGAAATGCGAAATAAGTATATAGTTTAGTTCGGGAATCCCACTTGGTTTGATTTTATCATTTGTGTTTTATCAGTGGGTAAACCTACTGATAAAGTGTAATGGTAAATAAATTTCAATAATAACTTTATTTTTGAGATTTGTAATCCTAGACAGTTATAACATATTAAAATAAAATATACGTACAAAATAAGCGTTAAAAAATAAAGTAAATGATTTATAGACAAGGCTGGTGGTACAAGAAACACATCTAAACGAATAAAGAGGAAAGATTTGATTGTTTGTTTGCATTGATAGCATAGGCTCTAAAACATATGCAATAGGCTCTAAAACTACTGAACCGATTTGCATAATTCTTTTTTGTTAGATACTAAGCCTTTGACCTTCAATATATCCATTTCACCAACTTTTACCCTATCAATACAAAAATCTATTAGTTTATAACACATACCTATAAACCTATAGGATACTGAAGTGAATACTGATATGAAGAACTTTGTGGCATCTTTTATTTGTGACGAAAAAATTCAGTGTGGTAGGCACTAAACTAAATATGCTTGGGAAAAAACTAACGTACGTTTGGAGAGGCTTTGCACGTGGCTATCCAGCTTTCTTCATGGGTACAGCATTAATGTTGTCGTCGATGGTTGCTGCTCAACTACGAAGCCTATCAACGCTGGTGGGCTTCAAGAACCTGTCGAGAATCTATTTAGTCTGTTGAGAATATTCGTTGCTATGCAGATGACAGCACTGGTGACGCCAGATATATCGTCCGTGCAAATATCCCGCGGAGCGAGCCACCTGACCATCTCCAGATTCTTGACGTCGACATAGCGATTTAGTGAATGACGTGCAGTTTCAGTGTCGTCTGGACTGCAGGCCGAACTTGCCTCTAATAAGCTTGGTTTGCTAAAACGGTCCATTCAGTTTTTCACCCCACGGCAACGGGTTGCGCTTTACAAAGCGCAAGTCAGTCCCCATATGAAATACTGCTCTCATCTATGGGCTTGGGCACCCACTTACCAGGCCGACGACGCCTTCGAGTCCATCCGATAGGGAACTTCCCGCTGAGGTCTTTCCTCAGCGTTACGATATAGGGTTGTTCAAAAAGGACGTCATAAGTTTCTTTAGAGGTCAGCAGCGCTTTGGTAACCCCTCTGGTGTTACAAACGTGCATAGGCGACTGACAAGTTACAATATGGCAGGCAACCAATAAAAAAGTGCGTACGATGATAGTATGATATTTAATATAAGAGTTCCTCATCCAACTACGGAACCCCAAGAAGAGGGGGTACTAGATTGAATAATGATAGTAAATGTTTGTCGGCGGTGAGTAATGGGGGAACCCTCTCTCCCGCCACATGATTAATCTAGAACTTCCTATTCGATAGCTTTAGCTTACATTTGATCTCTCGTCCTCGATACCATGTCATTAATTTGTCGCGCTTCCAATGTAGCTATTTAATAATGAATCTTAATCGCGCACATGCTCCTGAACATGCTTCGTGTACCTACTTAGAAGTGAAATTCGTCGATGAATGGGTAACGTCGTGTTTCTGACGTCACGTCTGTGTATCGTAGCATGAAATTTAGGCGAACTTATGGCTTGATATTTTATTTTATTACATAGACTACATTCATAAGCACCGCCAAATTATATGAAAGACTGAGTTCGGTCACTTTGTCTGACGTTTGTGGAATATGAGAAAGCTTTCTAATTATATTAAGCCTGGTAGTACAGCAGTCTCTTCAGCGATGTCAAATCTACTATTTCGAAGCGTTAAAGTGTTCGTATAGAAACGCAACAATGTTAATTCGATTACAGGACCGAGCATGAAACCAATCCAACATGAGCGAGGCGTGAGACAGAGTGACTTCATCTATTCAAAACTGTTTACGAAAACGAATTGGTTCGCATTGGATTTCAAGCTCTTGAACTGGAAAGATGACAGCAACAATATCTATGACAAACACCTATAAGACACCTTTGCTTTGCCGATGACATATTCATTATTAAAGAGTCGCTTGAAGAGCTTAGTACAATGCTCGGCAAACTCAGTAGAGATTTCCAACACGTGGGTCTTAAAATGAACATCGACAAGACAAAGATTATGACAAATATCCATGTTGCACTCGTACGAAGTTGTCAACTATTATATGTACCTAGGACAGACAGTTCAATTAGGCCTAACAAAAAGGTCGCCCGAACAATCCAACTTGAATGGGCAGCTATCGGACAATTACGTGACATCTCAAAGAACATCCCACAAAGCCTTAAGTAAGACCACAGTCTTCAACCAAGTATTGCCAGTGATGACATACGGCACTGATATGTGGCCTTTAACAGAGTCAGAGTCTCACAATGTACTATCGAAAGGGTTATGCTTGAAGTTTTTTGCGACAAAATTCAAAACGATAAAATTGTTGAACATCCAAAGTCAAGTCACCGAGATGCTCTAAAAATTATCTAGTTGAAGCAACGGGCTCGCCACATCGCTCGACGTTCGAATGGGAAAGAAGATTCCCAAGTAATTACCACACTAAATCGGTAGACGAAGAATAACCCCCTTTTTAGGCGGGATGATGGATGCAAGCGTCTAATTGCCGATCGTTGTGGCCTTTAATGAGGGAGGCATTTGATCAATAGCGTTTAATAGTGCAACGTAATTTATAAATTTCCAAGTATGCCAATATCATGGACCACATACAATAATCGATTTATATAAACATTCTTATCTGCAAATATCCAAGAATGCACACACTGCTGAGGGATATGTTACTGTACCAATACATATTTTTCATATAACTTATGAAGTATCTATACAAAACTGTCAGTAGCACATTTTTACACGACTGCCTAAAAAAGGAGAGTTTTAGGGTTCATGTATGTATGTATGTTGGTGAGTTTCTTTATTCCACCATAACTTCGTAACGGCTTAACCGATTTTGATGTTTGTGATATCATTAGAAGCGTTGAGTTATTCCGGGTAACATAGGCTAGTGAATGTTCAAAAAATTTTAAAGAGGGGGCCATAGTTCATGAAATTAAAAGAAAAAAAAAATATCGTGAAAATTTTACAAATTTTACTATCACCGTCTAGAGCTTGCTTAGTAAATAACAAAAATATATAACAGTAGTATTCAATATACATTGGTTCACTAATATCAAAAGTAATAAATATTGTCTTATCCGTTTCTACACTAGCTTCTTGTGACACAATTAATACAAATAAATAAATCACCGGCATGCGGCAGGAGAGAGACCATGCGTTTTTTGACCGGAGAACGCCTTCAGAGAGAAAGGCATTTCATACACAACTACAAGAAATGATTATTTTGGCAGTGTTAACATTTTACTGTTTAGTGACTTGATGCAGTTTTCACTAGTAGCTAAATCTGTCAGCGGGGCATACTGAATCAGAATCATTTATTGCATATTACTGCTTTAAACGACCGCCACATTTAAGTGCTGAAGTGGATTAATGGGCGTTATATAGCTTCTGCAAACTGCCACAGAATATGAGGCAAGCAGACGACACCACATTTGTCGATATTTTGAATAGTTTACGGGTAGTCAACTCACCATGCAGCATCTTGAATCCTGGATCATCGTAGAGTACCACTTACTGGACCAGATGGCGAGTGTGTGCGAAAATTTCTCACGACAAGACAGGTGGATGACTACAATCAAACGATGACCACCAAACTCGCCAAAATTTGCGGATGTGTGACGTGGTAGCATCAGATACATCTGTAGAAGCCAAAACCTACGGACAGCGGCCAAAACCCGAATTTATACTTTCTGACCCCAATAAATGAGGAGATATAGTTCCATTCTTAAAAGTCATATAGTATTGGTTCTAGAGTAATGTTGCGGGAAAATATTAAATTTGGACACGGCTTGGTAAATGGCGCTATGGGGGTCATCCAAAAATTCGTATGGCCAGCGCTACGTCGTAATCGGAAGAGTTTATTGAAGCGCTCGTAGCCAAGTTTGCTTAGCCATTCTGAATCGATCAGAAAAGTTAAGCAACGTCCGCCGCGGTCATGACTTGGATGGGTGACCGCTGGTGACATTACTACTGAGCGCTTCCGTGCTTCGGAGGGCACGTTAAGCCGTCGGTCCCGGTTGTTGTCTTAGGATAGCAGTCGTTACAGCATGGTGGTAGGGCACTTTGCAAATGCCCGCCCGGCTAGCTACCAACCTCAAGTTGAAAATCTGTCGCCAAGCACCTAACGGTGTGTTCCGGCAGCTGTCCTTGAGAGCCAGTAACTCTAGGTTAGTCTGAACAACATCCTCGACCACATCATCACTTACCATCAGGTGAGATAGTGGTCAAAGGCTAACCTATATGCCCAGAAGCAAAGTTTATGTAATTAAGGGGCAGAATTCTAAAAACAGATGTTAGATTTTGTCCCCACTTCTCCTCGCGTGTTTACTTCGCGGTGTACATGGCGCCACGTCCGCAAGTCAACGGTAATATTTTATTTGATTAAAAATTTAGAGCGCCCTCTAGTAGAACTAGTAGAAACTATCTTGTCACACACGAATGTGATGTGTGCTGAAGTGCCATCTAGTACGCATACATGATACCAACCATTAGTTGATTGTATGCTGTAAATATCATAGTGTGACACAGCACAGTTAATAAATTTACCATACCTACAGTAGTACAAGTTTAGTCTTGATTATTACCAACTTGCTTGATTTTTGCAGTTTTGTGTATGTTCATTTTTAATGAACATGAACTATGTATCTACTTTGATGCAAGGCGTAAGCTGTTACAGAAAAGATGGTTTATTTATTACAAAAACAAGTATATCGTGTAAAATTTACACAGAAAATCATAAAAAAGCTTTTTTACCCCAGATCAAAACACAAATAGCGGGTTATACTATTGGGTATTTTTAACTGACTTCAAAAAAAGGAGGAGGTTCTTAAATCGTCTGTTTTTCTTATATGTTTGTTGCCTCAGAACATTTGACTGGGTGAATCGATTTAAAAAAATCTTTTATTGTTTGAAAGCTGATACTTGTTGTTTGGTTCCATTTAAATTTCATCAAAATCGGTCAAGCCGTTTTTGACATACACTCCAATAACTGAAAAATATTTACTTATCTTGA
Organism: Plagodis dolabraria; assembly: GCA_963854805.1. NCBI lineage: Eukaryota > Metazoa > Arthropoda > Insecta > Lepidoptera > Geometridae > Plagodis > Plagodis dolabraria. Next base: position 1,633,072 of record OY978460.1, on the reverse strand, counting down.
TGATAAAGTCGTTGACAATGAATGAAAATCGATACCATAAGTAGCAAGGGTCATAAAAAGAAGACTTCATCACCTAAAAGTGTGAATTAACTTGTCGAAGTCCAACACTAGTACCACGTGCACAATATTGTGATAATAGGTACTTTTGAAAAAGATAAAAGATAAAGATAAAGATAAAGATTCTTTATTTGCGTAAAACATGGTATACAGTTGTTATCATAAAAAATTTAAAGTGCTCATGTTTTGCTAGTATTGTCATAGCATGCAAATTAGTACTATTTAAACTAAGTATATTATTAAATTATTTCAGGAAGTCTCTTACATTGTAAATTTTTGTATCCTGCAACCATGCATAAGTTTTTTTTTTAAATTGTGTTATATTAAGATCTTTAAATTCATTTGGTAATTTATTGAATATTTTAACACACATAGCTAAGCAGTTTTAAGAATATTTAGCTGATTTTGGTACTACATTATAAACTAGTCTGTACGGGTTGCGTTGTGCTCTATTATTTACATCAAATGCATTTAAAAATAAATACTTATGCTGCATTACAAATATACAAGTTTCATATATATAAAGGGCAGGTAGCGGTAACAAGCCAAGAATCCCAAACAGTGTTTTACAAGATTCGTCTGGTGGAATTCCACATATTGCTCTAACGCACTTTTTCTGTGCAATGAATGCTCTATTAGTGTCGGTACTATTTCCCCACATTACGACTCCATATCGCAGTATCGATTCTACGTAGGCACGGTAAGATGTAATGGCTGTCTTTCTATTTGTTACGTTTTTTATTCGACTGACCGCATATACAAATCTATTGACCTTGTTACTCAGATTTTCTAGGTGCCCTTTCCAATTTAAATCTTGATCAATTGTTACACCTAGAAATTTTGTATGGGTTACTTCATTTATATTTTTTATATTCAACTTAAAATTGTATTGTGTATGTTTGGATTTATGAAATTGGATATAATTTGATTTATTTAAATTAATTTTTAGGTTATTAGATTCTAGCCATGAAATCATTTTGTCAATAGTGTTATTAATGTCATTTTCATGATTATAAATTGCATCATTAGATTTTTTTGTAGTCACAATAATTGATATATCATCTGCAAATAAAATACTTTTATGTGAAGTAATGTCAGCAATGTCATTAACATATAATAGAAATAAAATTGGGCCTAATATACTGCCTTGTGGGACGCCACATACATTTTTTTTAAGTACGGACAAATAAGATTGCATTTCAAAGTCATCTATTCTATTGATAATTACTTGCTGCCATCGATCCGTCAAGTAAGATTCAATCCATTTTTTCGCTACTCCTCTGATTCCGTTTGTTTCTAGTTTATCTAACAATATTTTATGTGACACATAATCAAATGCCTTCGATAAATCAAAAAACAGGCCAGTCGTTAAATTTTTGTTATTTAAATTTGTCATTATAGTGTTTATTAAGTTATATATGGCTAAGGAGGTAGACTTTTTCTTTTGGAAACCGAACTGGGTTTTTATAATTATATTTAACTTGTTACAGAAGTCCAACAGTTTCTTATACATGCATTTTTCCAAAATTTTTGATACTATAGGTATAAGTGTTATTGGACGATAATTATTAATATCATCTTTTCTTCCTTTTCTTTTATACACCGGTCGAACAATTGATATTTTTAACGCTTTAGGAAAACTGCCTGTAGAAAACGATAAGTTGATTAGGTGTGTTAGTATCGGAGTTAATTCGTTAACGCAGGCCTTAATTATGCCTGTGCTAATGCCATCGTAACCCTCCGAGCTGGTATTATTTAGGCCAGTAATTTCATTTTTAACCTCATTTTCCGACATAGGTTTAATAAACATTGTATTTGCAATAAAGTTACGATTGACATATCTGGAACTAACTGTTACTTTATTTGGTATTTGAGTATTTGCAGTATCTATGAAATGGTTGTTGAAGGCATTCGATATCTCAATAGGATCTGACAATTCATTTTTACTATATTTTATTGATCTTATATTGTCTTCATGCTTTATATTACTTATTTGGTTATTTATCACTGTCCATGTAGCTCTACATTTATTTTTACTCTTATTTATAAATTTTGTATTACAGTATTTTTTCGAGTTGTGGATACATTTTTTTAGAATTTTAGAATAGTATAAGTATTTTGTTTTGCAAACTAAAGTTTTATGTTTGTAATATTTGTGTCTGAGTGTTCTTTTTTCCTTACAGCTGATTCTGAGCCCTTTGCTTATCCATCTCTGCTTATTTTGATTACTAGTGTTTATTTTAACTCTTATTTTTGGAAAACATAGATTGTAATATAGGCATAATGATTCATGAAATCTTGTGAAAGCTACGTTAAAATCTGGTTCCTCATATATATCAAACCAAGATAGACTGTTTAAGCATTCTCGAAATTTCCTTAAATTTTCCGATGAGTAGTCTTTTTTATCCAAAAAATAGGTATTTACTGTTTGACTTCTTTGCTGGACGGGGAAACTCAGTAACTGTGCAGTGTCATGATCTGATAGATATAGTGGTAGTACAGTTGCGTGTGCATCTTTAATATTACAAAATTACAAATCTACGAGAGAAAAAATTATAGTCATGTGCGGGATTCGAACCCGCGTCCATCCACCCCTTTAGCCGGGGTATGCTCTAACCAATTGAGCTGACATGACACAATGACTCATAACTGTAATTCTTGCTCTCATTCTTCAACCATCGTAATGGGATGGAGCGACACCTATAGTTCAACTTGCGTTGTACTACAAACAAGACCAATTTTGCAATTGGTTTTAAACTTGTAAATGATGACGCAACCTTATAATTTTAATATTGTTAAGTTTGCAATAACGCCTGCTAAGCGAATTACATTACAAAATTACAAATCTACGAGAGAAAAAATTATAGTCATGTGCGGGATTCGAACCCGCGTCCATCCACCCCTTTAGCCGGGGTATGCTCTAACCAATTGAGCTGACATGACACAATGACTCATAACTGTAATTCTTGCTCTCATTCTTCAACCATCGTAATGGGATGGAGCGACACCTATGTTTTGATGAAAAATTTGAATATTTATAACCTTTTTGTCATAGTTAGTCGAAAAAAAATTCAGTTTATCTAAACGCCTGAAATAATATGGTATTGTCCCTTTTTTATGGGAGTTATTTTCCCGGTTTGTGTCAGTGTCATCTATAGAAACCCCCCTTGTTTTCTGTAGATTAGATTGAGCAAAGTAATATGGGATAGTGCCCCTTGAATACTTCGTAGAGGTTTGTTTAAGCTTTGGAACACTTGTCTTGTCATCGCGCCATATCAGTTTCTTTAGTTGCTTAAAATCTAAATATTTACTTGCGTAGTCAATTGAGTCAATCTGGTGGTTAATTAATTTACACATGTTAGATAGATTATTAGTATGTCCAAAGTATTCACATCTTAGAAATTTACAGTTTTTATACTCGTCACATATTTTCATTATACAATTATTCAGGTCTACTAAATTTAAATATAAGTTACGTGATACATTCATAACAATAATACTAATCTCCCTAAATTTACTGAATATATTTCTGAGCTGTAGTGATAGTATATTTAAATCATAGTCATTTTCGCCTAAACATAATACTAATTTATCAATAATACTAATTTATGAACTATCCTGGTACCGACTTGAACAAGTTATTTCACACTTTTGGGTGTTGGAGTCGGTTCCAAGTATTCTATAGTTATCAAGTAGCGTAGTTTATTCTTGGTTCCGCTAACAATCAAGGGTACCTGCTCGTGTTATTACTACAAGTCGTCGTGTCACTACTATTAAGATTTCACTAACAAAAATCACATGGAGAATGTAGTAGGTAGGTACAGTTATTGTTTCAATTTGTTAATAATAATAAATACATCTCGTGGATGCTATTGTGTAGATGGGTGGAACAACAAAACTTCTAACAAAATAATACCATTATTGAGATCACCCAAGGAGAAAGATAAGTATTTTGTTTGAAAATTTTATTACTATTTGTATTACTATTCGTACGTAATACCACAATATTACATATCGATTATAAAACCGTGGTATTACTGTTATTACCTGTATTTGTCAAAGATTACGAAAGATACGTATATGTTTGTAAACGACACCCGTGCCGTCAATTGATGTATGTACTTGTATAGATAGATTATGATTCGAAGATGCACCGGAGTGCGACATAAAATCAGACATTCTATGAGAGTAGGGCTGCCATCCGACCGGGTTTCCCCGGATTTGCCCTAGTTTAGAGGGCGTCCGGGGGGCGTCCGGTAGGGGTTTTTAAACAGTGTCGGGGTAAAATCCGGACATTTGTGTCAGGGGAATCCGGATTGATTGAAGTATAAGCAATTGATTGAAACAAATCTGAGTTTAAAATTCATTCGTAAGCTGCATACAAGTTAACTCCGGCGCTGCAAAATCTACAACAACAGACCGTACCCCGCGCCGCGCTGGTCCCACCATAAAAAAACTGCCACCGACACCGATCATTCACTCACTGTGTTGGCGCATTTGGTGCTAAGTCTTGAATATTTCTAGGGTTTTTGGCGCTTTCTTCTCATTACCGTAAGCTAAAAACGTCTAGTGAAATCTGGCGGAAAACATTACACACATTACAAACAAGATTACCTTGTTATTAGTTGGCTTGGCAACTCAAGTTACATTGTGAGTTTATTCGCTAGTCTCGCGACAATGGACGAAGGAGAGAAACTCACTTAAAAAAAATATTTTTAACAAAAAATGGAACCGACTTCAACATCCAAAAGTGTGAAATAACTTGTTGAAGTCGGTACCATGATGCTTCAAAAATACCTATTATCACAATATTGTGCGCATGGTACCGACTTCGACAAGTTATTTCACACTTTTGGGTGTTGAAGTCGGTTCCATGTTTTGTTAAAATTTTTTTTTTCAATCTATTTAGTGTAACTCCAAAACGGCTTGACTGATCTTGATGAAATTTAAAATGGGACCAAACGACAAGCATCAGCTTTCAAACAAAAAAAGAATTTTCAAAATCAGTTCACCCAGTCAAGAGATCTGAGGTAACAAACATTAAAAAAACAGACGAATTGAGAACCTCCTCCTTTTTGGAAGTCGGTTAAAAAGCACATCTTTGGTCGAAATAAAGTACAAATATAAGGACCTGAGTTGCTTTGACTTTCCAAATTCCTGTTGGAAAGGTAAGATCACTTTGACTAAAATTTGAACATCTGAAAAATACCGAAAAAAATAAAAATATTTTTATGTTTGCAATAACGCATGCTTTGATGGATTACATTCCAATATTACAGTAATATTATCCAATATTACAATAGTTTTTGTGTTTATGAATTTTCTTTGGTCTGATGCTAGGCGTGTAAAATCGAGACTGAAAAAGCTTTTAGCCGATCGAACGACAGATAACAAAAAAATCACATGGAGAAGGTTGCCGCGCACATACTGCATGGGGTTTTGTAATACAGAGTTAATGGTTCTATATAAGTGATATAAGGGTGGGAAAATGATTGGCGATAAAAAATGCACATGAAATATTATGTAACACGTCGTTGCTTATTATACCCATTTATTGAATTTTTGTACTTATATTTATTATTAAAAACTTGTCTGATATTTCACATTACGTACCTTAAAAATAAAAAAGAGAGACTGCCTTTTTCTATAGTAGTGCACAGAAGGACGGTGTTTACTCAACATAGCTTAGTAGTAAATTGATAATGTTGTTCTACTGTTACTATTACGCTGTGGCCTGAACAAGTAAGTACCTAGGTATAATTTCAACATGTTCATGTTTTTATTACCTTTCCATTGTAAAAGACATACTTTTCCGAGATCTACGAAAAAACGTGGTCAGGTAGCTAGATTAGGTAGTACCTATTTAATGTTCACATTAGATATACTAAACTCTCTAATTATATGAAAACATGGAAACTCGAGATACCTAATAAATTTGCAAGCATTGTAATTGTAAATTGAATACGCGTCAGAAAACTTAATTATACGTAAATATAATACGTATCAAATAAATAGTAATACAAATAAAAAAAGTCACCAAAAAGAATCTAAGTATGTGAGATTCGATCCACTGTACTCGAACTTCCGATGTGACTTCAGTAGTTACACACTATATAGTCATTGAGTAAAGTGTCGAAAATTACACACATATCGTTTATGCCTTACTGTCGGACACATTATATTATTAATGTTTCACGTACATACGTAAAATTATTATTGTAAGAATTATGTCGTAAAATTAAAATTTGACCAAAAAGAATCTCTTTGCGCTAGATTCGATCCACGAGCCTCTTGATTGCAAAGCGATGTTACTGACAATGCGCTATTTAAACGACGATTGAATATTCGAAAATTATGTACATAAGCTTTGTGCCTTATTGTCAGAAACTGTATAAATTAATCATGATGCATCTAAAATAATTACGATACATTCATTAGGAAAAATTCTGAATGCTGATTATAATAATTATTTTAGGTAGCTAAAGTTGTACAGTACGTCTTGTAAAATGTTTGAAGTGTTTTTAGATTGCGTTAGGGTTCACAATCACATGATAATTTCATATATAAGAGAAATATACATACATGGAGAAAGGAAGCCATAGCTTGCCTTATTATGGCCATCATGCGTTTTTGACGATTTTTATACATCTTTTTTGCACTCTCAAAGCGTTTATTTCTAATTTTACCCATTTTTTATTTTAATTGAGATTGCCGAGAAAAGTGACGCAGGTCCGACGCACGACGCGGCTGACCGCGATATGAGCGAGGATGATAGCAATATACGTAGATCCGTGGAGTAAATAGTGCGACATGATGTTAACGCTTCTCGGAATGAAAGGGCGTATGTGACATTTTGTAAACAGCCTCAGTACGCATTAACTGTGCTTTTTTTGGATAAAAATAATCTATGAAATTTATTGTACTTAAAAAATCTATATTTTAGAAAAAAAAACAAATTTTAATACACTAAAATCTGGCGGAAAAAGTAGGAATTCTCTATTTTCAGAGGTGTTTTTGACATTTTTTTCTATCGAGCCAATTATTAGGAAACATGTTTTGAAATCGATGAAAGTATTACTTATATCCTTGAGTATCGTGTATTTAAATTGCAGTACCATCCGGTACCTGGTTTATGAGATTTTCCATATTTTGTTGGCACTATTTCGTAATTTCCGAGCCTTAACCTGGGACAGACTGTCCAGTTAGGTAGGTCCAACTTCGAAAAAGAGGACGCCCGAAGAACCCAACTCGGATGGGCAGCGTTCGGGAAGTTACGCGACATTTTCTCGTCAAAGATACCGCAAAGCCTGAAGACCAAAGTCGTCAACCAGTGTGACAGTGATGACATATGGCACCGAGACGTGGTCCTTAACTGTGGCCCTAATGGACAAGCTCAGAGTCACTGAACGAGCCATGGAGAGAGCTATGCTCGGAGTTTCTTTGCGCGATAAAATCTGGAATGTGGATATTCGCCTAAGAACCAAAGTCACCGACATAGCTTTCAGAATTTGCAAGTTGAAGTGGCAATGGTTCTAGATTCTGGCCACATTGCTCGACGAACTGATAACCGATGGGGAAGAAAGGTTCTCGAATGGGTACCATGGTACACTGGAAGACGTAGAATTGGTAGGCCCCCCACTAGGTGGACTGACGATATCATAAAAGTCGCGGGTAGCCAATGGTTACAAGCGGCTAATAGCCATTCTTTGTGGCGTTCTATGGGGCTTTGAGGCTTTTGTTCAACAGTGGACCTTCCGGCTGATGATGATGATGAAAGTTTATGTCGCTCTTAGTCACGTCAGACAGCTAGAAGAATTGGTGTTTTGGATCCACGAAAGCTTATCAACGAGCCCCATGACAAAAAGTCTCTGCAAGAACTGAAAGACCTCAAAGTTGTCATTAACAATTAATTAATCATAAAAAAATATATTTCACGTTATCTTTTGCGTGATATTAAATTCCAAAAAAAAAATAAGTTATCTCTCATGGCATAATGTGCGTTTGTAAAGATATTGTTTTATCACTAAAAGGAACGAAATAAAAATAAATAATTTAAAAATTAAAAAACACGCCTGCCGTACCAAAAAGTGAACTAAAAAATTAAAAACAAGTTACATGATTTTAATGTTGAATAGCCACAATGTAGTTACTAAATAGATTATATTTACTGTGCAATTAAAACACCATTGAACCCAAAAATGGAAAACAGATAACCAATCTTTTCATTGCAGTCGGGGGACAGTTCCTTGGAATAGTTCTTTACAGGTACGACTTCGATGAAAAGAATGGTTATCTGTTTTCCATTTTTGGGTTTCCATGCTCTTCCAATTGAGCTATTGTAGTAAGTGATTAATAGCTGAAATTTATCTTTTCGTTCTTATCGTTAAGCCTAATGACACAACCCGATAATTCTAACCACTCCACCAGGATTTTAGCCCAAGTTACCCAAGCATCATATCAGAACTTAAAATATTAATACCAGTATTTTATTACCAAGCAACGGCTAAAAGTGCTTGAAATTTTAATCGGATGCCATCCATATAATTTTTAAATTCTAGATCCCTAATGACCTGACCTCGTCAACAATAAGGCAAATTTACTAAACATTTACAACATATCCTCGCTACTGCTACTCCGCCATTTTCGAAATGTTGGCAATTTAGCATGAAATATCTAATGTTTACAAAATCACAACAAAAATCAAAATTCGAACCACCTGGCTAGCGACCACACTCAAGTAGAAAATCTGTCGCCAAGCACCTAACGGTGTGTTCCGGCAGCTGTCCTTGACAGCCAGTAATCTAGGTTAAGCCTGTTAACACCTTCGACCACATCATCACTTACCATCAGGTGAGATTGTGGTCTAAGGCTTACCTAAGTCTGCTACATATTGCTGCTGCTATTTGCCATCCTTCAATCATGTCCTTTGCATGAGGATGGAGGTAAATGATTCCATGCAGTTGGGTTCGATTGCCGACTATCGTTCTCAAAATGACGATTTCAATCAGAAACTGTCACTAACAATATTACATAATACCGATACTGATAATTGAACTGTTGCCGATTATAGCGGGCGAGGGAAACAATTTATCCTCTACGCATCACTGAAAAGAGTTAAAAAAGATATATATGAAACCAACTTTTAACGATACACAAAATTTCGAGTTGGCGTCGCTTGCCATCACGGAATAAACTGTAGTACTGAACGGCGACCCTTTGAGAAAGTTATAGTGCCAATTACGGAGGCATGAATGCAAAAAGACTTTTTTCGACTGACTATTTTCGACGCGTTGGGTGTATATCGAAACAGGAGTTCCTTATGTACCCATCAGTATGTACCACTAGTTGTATGAGCCATAAATATTCTTCATATAAATAAGGCATAAGAGATCATCATTCCGAAAGACAGCTGTAAAACTAAAAAGCGATCCATGAAACTATTGATTCCAGTCTATTAGTTTCTTAACAGAAAAAATAAACCTTATCGAGATCTTCATTTGGGATCAGGTGTCAAACTATTAAGTCCAAACTTTTAGTTTCTTTACAGAAAACATACTTTATCAAGGCCTTCATTTTGAATAACAGCTGCCACGTTAAATGTTGACAGATGTCAAATTTAATGACAGTAAGATTCATAATTTTTCTGTTTGAATTTTGCCAGCGGTCATCTGAATTGAAGAGTGACAAATAACTTAATTATTGTGTTTATTCCCAGTGAATTCCATGTGTTAATTATTGTAGGAAGTTTACAAAAATAATTATTATTACTACCTATTAATATTATAATTATTTCATATAACTTACAAAAATCGTAGTTGTATTTCGAAATTACAGGCACATGAGACTTGATAACTTTGTCTACACAAATGATCTTAACATGGAGATTTTTTTCGGCTCATCTCTTCCCATCATCGTTAGCGTTTTCGGTAAGCGCAAAATAACAAATGTCTTAAGGCCGATTTCGTCTTGTGATATTCAGAGTTAAGACCGAATGATCGCGTCATCTCGACTCCGTCAAGTTCGACTCGATGACAATAGAAAGAGACATCAACAGATAAAGAAGGATATATGAAGGTATAGGAGTTGAGATAGGAATACCAAACATGTTGCAATAGTAAATTTTGTCCACCCCCTTGTCTTACGCAGTGAGGTCACCCTAATTATAAGTTGTCATTTACTGATCAAAATTCTATTCTGGTCAAAGTTTTGTTTTTACTTTTTCAAAATATGAGTGATAGCCTACTTATATTAGTTGAACTTAGAAAGAGAATATTTTGAGTACGACCTATAACATGGCCTTAAGTTTAAAGTCACATTCGCTTTAACAATTATAATGCTCTGGAATAATATGAAATTAGGAGCCAGAGATATTGGCAATTTAACAAATATAGTCATAGAATAAATGTAGGTACAATACTATTGAATCGCAACCTCTTTTCATCGCTATGACGCGTTCGAGCTCGGCTGGAGTAGCCGATTTGGTGGCTCAGACCGTCTCATTCTCCGTTAAGCATATACTCGTGCCGGACTTGACGTGAATATAGAACTATATGGAATTTGAGTATAAACTCAAATTATAACATAAAAATCTTTTGAGTTGAAACTCAAACTCGTCTGTGAATGTGAGCCTTAGCTTAGAGGGCTGACAGACAAAATGTAATAAAAAATACAAACTCACTCGAAGCCATAATATTTCATACCTTTGTATACATAGTTATTTTATTGTATTTGTTATCATACAGTAGTAGTGCAACGAGTAATGATTTTTGCCTCTGAAGTATAAAATGTCCTTTAGCACTACTAGTATTTTCATGTTAGTTTCGAGAAATCAGAATCTCCGATGACACTACTGGCATTGCTATGCGGTAGTCTCACAAGGGGCAAACGCTTCGAGGGCTCGAGGGTATTTCCTAACATTCCCATAAAAAAAGTTATTGCGCGACACATATTATATAATTAAACAGCATTTCGTATTTCTACGTTTCAAATACTTTGCAGTGATGATAAATATACGCAATTTAACCGTTTAAAGTTGTTTAAATACTAACAATTAACGTATTTATTGGCTTATAAAAACTTGTGAAGAATATTGGTCCGGTAACGAAAAGTTTACTTGATAAGCCATAAAATTAAAAGGAACAATAGACCGTTAGCTGCAGACGCCAACACACTTGAGCATAGAATATAAAAAGCATGAGTTTAGTTCAGCATCACATGCTGCTTTGAAAATATTGTGCGTAGTCATGAACTATGGACAGTAGAGACTTCAAACTTGGGATCTCCTTATCTCAGTGTTTCATCAGAAGGACGGTAGATGGTGTTTTTGGAACGACAAGGGTACTCTTATCACATGCCTGTTTCATTGAAGAAAAGAGCTTCAATAAAAACAAAATGTGTAACAACAACACTAATTTAATTACCTTTCACATATTTCACAATTATTACATAACTTCTGCACTAGGTTTCATGTCCCAAGCCCCAACTTCAGTCAACAAATCCTTCTTGCTCTCAAAGTACTCCTTATACCATGAGATGTGGTCTTTCTTCTCCTGTACTGTATAGAAGGCATTCTTGGAGAGGCCAACGCAGACCAGCTCCATGAAATGCCTGATCGGGCCTTTCTTCGGACACCAGCCCTCTAGGTGAGCATCCAGGAATATATGCTCGGAGAAATGGACCTTCTTTTCTTCTTCCAAACCTACAAACAAAGTCTCATTAATACTCATACATAAAAGTTTTTTTTTATCTTAGCATAGCTGTAAACAAATCCTAATACTAAAAAATCCATTAGCAGGCACCTAAATGACCTTAAGATGAGCCCAATTATTCGATAATGCCAATATAATTTCCCACCATTCACCCGCGCACCAATCTGCCGGGTTTGTCAGGCTAGCTGGCCTGCTGAATCTAGCTAGATTGGCCGGTAACATGATACAATCTGGCCCCTCAACGCCGCCGCTTCCGCGTCCGTCAGATAGGTACGCGAATCGGCTGTTTTGTCCTAGTGATAGTTTCACTTCGCGTAGCGTTCGTACGTGTGTGAAATTGTGAATGGAGTATGTCACGGATATCGTCGCTATCGTGCTCAAAAGCAACGTGCCAATGCTTAGTACTGACCGGAAACATTTCAATGAAATCATGTTAAATAAAATAACAATGCATCTCCAGCAAGGAGGGTAAGTCTTAGTATCAGTTTTTTATTCAATATAAGTTTGCATTCGACCACAATGTCACTGTCAACTATGTAATTCAAACAAATATTGTAATAATTGTATTATATTGTATATAACACATTGTTCAAAGACATTTAAAAGAATGGCCCCGAGTTTCTTTTTTTTTACTGAACGTGGCAGTACAATGTAGAATATTTCAATATTAAAATTTGTAATTGACCTTCATAAGAGCGTCGTAGACGCCTAAATTGAGTAAATGATTTTGAATTTTAATTTGACTGTTAAGTTAGAATGCGGTTGACTATGGTTTAAGCTCACCTATAAAAATATTAATATAAGTAGGTGTTCATTGACAAGATAGTTTTAAACTCAAACATTATCAGTACCTTGTTCATTATCTATAGGGAACTTCCAGACTTTCCCCTGCTCTGTCCAATGGATCATCTTTTCAAAGTAATTGGCCGGGGGCTGTGCAGTAGCCAGGTTCAGTTCTCGGTGCTTCAGGGACTCCCACATGTCGAGCTTGGTCCCGTAGTTGGGCTCTGCTGTTTTGAAGATACCGAGAGGTTCTCCGCTGAATATGTTGATTGACATGGGTTGGCTGCGAGACTGCATCGGGCTGGAATGTGCACAGTATTGTCATCAGAATGTTGTATATCAGCTCTAGTAATTAAGGAGCAAACATTATATTTCATTGTAGTTAATTTTTTTATTCTTATTTAAGCATTTATGTTGGAGCTGGATATAAATAGTAACAGTTTGCTGTGAGCTTTTGCGGCTGTCGCCATCTTAGAAATAGTAAAGTAAGGCAATTCCACTTAGAACAGTGAACAATTGGATAATCTCATACTTAACCGGCAAGATTAAGGTATCTTTCACTCAAGAGTTGAAAGTATTCTTGTTGACTTTGACAGTGATATAGCTTGACATTTCTGTGTTAACAATATTTCTAAAGTATAAAACCAAGTAGTTAACCCACAAAAATATTACCTTCTCTGTCTAACATCGGCTTGTCCATCTTGTTGCTTCCTCTGAACATATCTTGTGCTCTGATCCCTGTTAGACTTCTCCACAAGGCGCTTCACCTGCTGCCCTCGAGTTTCCCTGGGTGCACGCTCATCAGAGTCCTTGGTACGGTCCACCTTCATACCCACTAGTAGATCACTGCAAATAAGGTTTATAAATACTTTTATCTATTTATTTCTAACACTCCCAGGCCACATTGCTTGTTGAACTGATAACTGATGGGGAAGAAAGGTTCTCGAGTGGTTACCACATTACACCGGAAGATGTAGTTGGTAGGCACCCTGACAACATCCTGTAAATCGAGGGTAGCCAATGGCCAAGCAGCTAATAGCCATTCTTTGTGGTGTTCAATGGAGGAGGCCTTTGTTCAGCAGTAGACACCTTTGACTAATGATGATGATTTATTTCTCCAACTGAATGCTCTATTTTCATTACATTATCTTATTTTTATATCAGTCTATGTGATCATCAAGTAACCATAGTAAGTTGATTAAAGTAAGAGTAATGACTGATAATTCATAAGCAAGAGATAAAAATTGATACAGTATATACATAATTTTTTCTTACATCTGATTACACTGATAGAGTATTTAAAATGTATGAATACTGGGCATCTGGACTTTTTATGGGAAGAAACACCGGACGATTTCACCAAATTATCACACTGTTTTGTATAAATAATCGGTGGTCTCTCTGTACCTGAGGCTAGTAGATGTCTGGTTGATTTTTCCCAGTACTCGAGAAAGTAGCTCAGCCTCTGTTTGTTTGACATCTCCTCCAATAGCTTTGGCAACATCAACAGCTGCTTTCGTTATGTTTTCCTCTGAAATAACAAACTAGACATGTATTTTATTTAGAAATAATTCAAAGCTTTTATCTGCATTGGTGATTAAGTGCAGGTATTTTCCTTTCAAACATAGCTATAATAAACTACCTATATCATCACTTTGATGATTGGTATATAAATATCTTAGGTGTTTACACATTTGCTACCACTTCATGGATATACTGATATTTAACTACAGAGTGGTTTATTTAATATTATTAGTTAATAATAAATATTAAATAATTAACATCCAATAACCAAACAGTCACTAGCAATACGCATTGACAACAAAGACAGCCAAGTATTGAACAAGAGAGGACCCATCACAGCAACATTTACATGAAGCTTTGAATATTCTTATTGTGAACATTTGACTCTAAAACTAGCGGTCTGCCCCGGCATTGCACGGTCGCAATGCTGATACTAAATATTCTGTAATATCTTTGAAAATATTCATTTAAATAACAAGTAAGTTGATCTATGTTAAATGCAGAATGTATTTTTGGTACTTATTTGGATAAGGATTTATACTGTATTGCTTAAAATCGCTTTCGTAACTAAGACATTATTTTTCAAAAAAGGTAAAAGATACAAAATGGTTAAAGTGGGTTTTTGATCTAAGAGATAGACATACTACTCTGTGTAAAAAGTATCGGGAATATGTCAATAAAAAGACCCGTATAACAGAGGTTGTTCTAATTTTTTTACTGCATGTTGGTAGCACTGTACTGATTTAGCGCGCAAAGTTTGAGCAGGATCTGTCATTTAATTTGTTTTCAACTACACTTTTTGTGGGTCAGTTTTTAGTTCTCGGCGATTTTTATAATGGAAAATATTGTTGAACAAAGAGTGTGCCTTAAATTTTGTGTTTCGAATGATATTTCATGTGGTGAATCACTAAAAATGTTGCGAAATACCTACGGCGAATCGTGTATATCGAAAACAAGGGCTTATGAATGGTATAAGGCTTTTAAAGAAGGCCGAGAAGTAGTACAATGTAGTATATTTCAACATTAAAATTTGTAATTGACCTTTATAAGAGCGTCGTAGACGCCTAAATTGAATAAATGATTTTGACTTTGACTTTTGACTTTGAGTAGTAGTAGACTTGCCTCGTTCTGGTAGACCTTCAATCGCTACGACTAAAGAAAACATCGATAGAATCAAGAAGCTAGTGCTCGAAAATCGACGTATGAGTCTGAGAGAGTTGGCTAATGAGGTGAACATATCTTTTAAGTCCGTCAACAACATTCTCATTGACATTTTAGGCATGAAACGCGTCGCCGCTCGACTAGTTCCAAAAGAGCTCAATTTTGTTCAAAAAGCGCAGCGAAAGCATGTCGCTGAAGACATGGTTTCCCGAGCTTCTACGGATCCGACCTTTATGAAACGTATAATAACTGGCGACGAGTCATGGGTTTATGAGTACGACATGCAAACAAGCCAACAGTCTTCAGAATGGCGTCTCGAAAACGAGCCGAAACCCAAAAAACCGCGGCAAAGTCGCTCCAAAATCAAGGCGATGCTGACAGTTTTTTTTGACTACCTTGGTGTGGTTCACTCCGAATTAACTCACGAAGGGAGAAACAGTGAATAAAGAATATTATTTAGGCGTCATGAAGCGTTTGCGTGAGAGTATCCGCCGAAAACGTCCAGATTTGTGGCAACACAACTCATGGATGCTGCACCATGATAATGCACCATCACACACAGCCATTATAGTGAAAAATTCAACAAAAGTTCTCGACCAAGCACCGTATTCACCTGATATGGCTCCGTCTGACTTTTTTTTATTTCCCAAGTTAAAATTACCACTTCGAGGAAAACGTTTTGAGTCGTTAGAAGCCATAAAAGAAAATTCGCTGAATGAGCGCCATGAGGACCATACCGCAAATAGCCTATGAAAAATGTATGGAAGACTGGGTGAAGCGTTGGAGATGTTGTATTGCAAGCGATGGGGCCTACTTTGAAGGCGATAAAATAAATTTAGATGAATAATTTGTATTTTTTGTTTTATTGACAAATTCCTGATATTTAGTATACAGAAGGTATACCATTTTCATAATTTGTGGAGCCTTTTTCAATGTATACAATACTGTAGTACATTATTTTGATCTATCTTGTAGGGTTCAGCATTCGCAATGTAAGTGCAAAAAATGTGTTAATTTACAACATCACATTAAAGCTCTAATATTATCAGTGTTTGAATCTGGGGCCAGTACTGTATCTGATTTTCACTGCGGACTTACCCACACTAGATGAAATAACCACCATCGCCACATATGCAGACTACACAGCTATTCTGTCTGTAAATAAAAACCCAGAAATAGCATCAAAAAACCTTCAAAGGCACCTCAACCTGATCGAAGAATGGTTTGATAAGTGGCGGATCAAAGCCAATAAAGACAAATTGGTTCAAGTAACGTACACGCTGCGACGGCAAACATGTCCACCTGTCTTACTATACAATGAACCGGTCCCTCAGGAGGAAGATGCTAAGTACCTAGGAATGCACCTAGATCGCCGACTAACATGGCAAAAACATATCTGGACAAAACGCAAACAACTAGACACCAAAATCTGTAACCTGTACTGGCTGATCGGTCGTAAATCCCAACTCACATATAACAGCAAAATGGCCATATACAAAACCATTATCAAGCCCATTGGGACGTATGGTATTCAGTTATGGGGATCAGCCAGTAACAGCAACATCGAAATATTGGAAAGGTTCCAGAATAAAACAGTGTGAAACATGCTCAATATACCTCCATACATCAGTAATAAATTCATGCAAATGGACATAAAACTGAAAACAGTAAAGCAGGAAGTGGAATCTTATAGCAAAAGCTATCAGGCTAGACTGAACAGACATAAAAATGTACTGGCAGCTCAACTGCAAGGACCGGGGAGCCTAAAATTTTGTCGTTTAAAACGTCATAGTATTCAAGGCCTTTCAGAAACAGACTAAGAGATGACTCACTGGACAAATCTCTCCACTAATGACATGAATTCAGAAATCCTCAGTCAGCCTATTGGACTATTGTCTTTCAAAGACAGATTGCCAAGTAGCAGTATAGAAAAAAAAAAATTATTATACATATGAACTTTTCTCTTGGCTCTATTAAAAAAAAACCCATCAAAATATGTTGCATATTTTTAGAGATCTAAGCATACATAGGAACAGACAGACAGTGGGAAGTGACTGGTTTATACTATGTAGTGATTGGTCAATCAAATATTGCCTCATCGAGTTTTGTAACAATGCAAATAGATTCAATGCAATGCTCTATTAACTATAATTGAAAATATTATTATATTTTTTATTTGCTCTGATATACATTGAAAGAAAATATACAACATTTTTCAACTCTGTTCCAAGCTCAATGTTTTATTCTAACATGAAATAGTTTTTGGCAAGCTATGGTAAATTACCAATTTTTTCCATAGTGACAGAAATTTCTTCTTTCTGTTTTCGACGTTTGGGTATCATAGGTGCGGTTGCAAACTTTTCCCGGTATTCACTTTCGCTGATCTTCGGCGCAGTCATCATACTTTTCAATAGTTCTTGGATTTTTTCAGTGGCGTTATCTGAGGCTTTCTTATTTTTGACTGCCTCTTTGGTCTGAATTTCGATAACTTTTCCATCGTCTGTAGGTTTGTCCGACAAGTATCTTACTACACCAAGATCCCGCTTGAACCTTATTCTGGAATTTTATGAATGATTGAATTAATTCAAGATAGATAAAGTTATCTATCTTGAATTAATTTAATCAAATAAGTGTTTCAATTAATTGTAAATACACACCTGGTCAACATTTTTGCCCCTGGTTTTTCAGTAAATAAATATACGAATTACGATCACAAATCTCACAACCACAACTTTTGAGGTTATAGACAGTAGACCACAGATTACAGACCCAGAAGTAGACACAGATTAACGATGTGCGAATTGCGAATTGTGCGATGCGATTATTACTAAATCTAATCTTAGTCGATTGTTCTGTTTAGTCTATAAAAGTCGATAACAATGGATATTAGTCATTTTTATCTATGTGCGCCGGGCGACAACAACAAGGTGTTCGTACTTCGTATATATTTTTTACTACAAATGCGTTTGTAGCGCAGCCCACTTTCTATAACTATTTTATATTATTATACTCGTACCTCAGACGAATAAAAAGTCAAGACAGAATGTTGTGAAAAGAGCAGTGAGGCCGGTAAAACTACGCCTCAGCCCTCACTGTGTAAAAACACTTATAGACAGTAGACACAGATTAACGATGTGCGAATAGCGAATTGTGCGATGCGATTATTACTAAATCTAATCTTAGTCGATTGTTCTGTTTAGTCTATAAAAGTCGATAACAATGGATACTAGTCATTTTTATCTATGTGCGGCGGGCGACAACAACACGGTGTTTGTACTTCGTATATTTTTTTTACTACTAATGCGTTTGTAGCGCAGCCCACTTTCTATAACTATTTTATATTATTCTACTCGTACCTCAGACGAATAAAAGTCAAGACAGAATGTTGTGAAAAGAGCAGTAAGGCCGGTAAAACTACGCTTCAGCCCTCACCGTGTAAAAACACAATTACACACACACACACACACGTACAATGAAACTACGCCTTGACTCTTCAGTCGTACTATCGCGGCGTGTGGAAGCACCACGTAAAATACTTCGATAAATTTGCTAGTCTAAATCCCGAATTGTGTTGTGAAATGGTGTATAAAACAAGCTTCAAAACATAAAAAGCCGGATGGAATCACATTTCACACGTAACTAGTGAACCAATATATTAAATAAATCAAAATATAAACAGAGTTTATTGCTCGACACTAGAGGTGTGACTAATATATTCGTATTAGGTATATGTGATAGGTTCAAGACAGAAGTTTAATATTAGGTAATATGACTTTTGACGTAATAGGTTAATCAAATAATAGTGAGTGACGTGACGGCGACTGAGTGACGCTATTCTTCCGTACAGTTGCCAGTGACTTACCATCTCACTCTCACTAGTCGCGAGAGAACGCGACACCGACATTCCAATTTGCAATACATCCTCGCAGCTCGGTCCTTGCGCGCGGAGGCGTTCGGTAAGTTATTGCATGTGTTGTTATACATGTCGCTTTTTGTATAGGAGCTTCATGGATAATCAGAATGGGACCGTGCAATGGATATCGATAGATTAATACAATTTTGCAATGTTATGGGTTATTTTAAGTAAACCTATTATTTGAAGGCAGCCTATTGCATACTATTTTTAAAATATATTAAAAGTAAAATATACAAAAAATACAAAAAAAAAACATAAAAATCTACATTACATACACACATCTACATTTATAATGTAAATACACCAACTAATTCGTTGACAGTCTAAGCCTGTTAAGGTATGAAGGCAAAGTAAATCACTGTACATTTATATCAATAGCGTTAGCGATTTTTCAACTATTACACAATATTTTAACCAGTAACGGTTAAACTGCGTCTTTTATGAACGTATAATATGACAAGTTCTCACTATTATTTAACTATTACCCAGTTAGATATCATAATAGGTTAGATATCATAATATTGGCTGTGTTATATTCGATAATAGGAATATGAATATACGATCCTAATATAACACCTCTACTCGACACACAGCAAGTGTTGCCGTTGTAAAGGTTATCAGGTTTACCCTAGTATTGGGTAATACTACACAACGTTAATATGTTAGTAGTTTTTTATAATACTTAGTTTGTCAATGTGTTTTAACATATTTCAAGAAAAAGAAGAATGTACTCAATTAGACTGTATTTTTTTAGATATGTGTATGTTGCGACGCAATTTCTTTATAAATATCGGTTCAGTAGTTGATGCAAATTAAATTGCATCATTGCCCATTTTCAAACAACTTCAAAAAGAACCAGGTTCACAATTCAGTTGGTCAATTTTAATTCAATTAATTTAATTAGATTAAATGTTTATTACCTCGTAAGTCTGTCATTTATGAACTGATTTATTTATGTTTTTGTTGTAAAGCTAATACCTTTAGTTAAGACTCATAAAAACTTCATTGCTATTGGATTGTCAGTTTCAACGTTTTTTTTTTATGCTTGTTAGGTCATCCTTTGGCCACTATCTCACCTGATGTTAGTTGATGATGTGGTCGAACATTTTGTTCACGTTTACCTAGCATTATTCTCAAGGATAGCTGCGGGAATACTCCGTTAGGTGCTTGGCGACAGTTTTTGTACATGAGGGTGGTAGCTAGCCAGGCAGGCATTTGCAAAATGTCCTACCATCATGCACATTGAAGTCGGTTATGATTTTTTGTTTAAAAAAAGCATATTTTTGTTGAAGTCTTCTGTTTTTAACGCGTACAGCGTTGTTGTGTATAGGGTTAAATCATAACAAATATTATTAAGCAAATTTCCGTCGTTTCTCAGCTGTTCACGCTTAACTGGGAAGTGTGTATAGTTAATATTTTTCATATTTCCGAATCGAGATCAAAAAATGAAATAAAAATGAATCGAAATAATTCGGAGAAGTAGGAAGGAACTATCATGGCAAGCAACTTCAGGAGCGTGGTTTGTACAACATATTTTAAAATCAATGATTTAAACTACGCAAAAAAAAGAGCTACATCGTGTTAATGAAACCAAATATTCATGTAAACAACATTATATTTCGCATTAATTTGTAATAAAACAATAATATACGAAAAACACTATTTATCAATTTAGCTTCATAAGACCAAAATAACAGGTTAAAGTCAATATTTCATCAATACTTCTATTAACATATTGTATATTCTGTAAATCTTAAACATGTAATTCATATAATAAAAGTACTTACACTAGCTATGGTCACCCCACAAACGAAAGACTTCACAGTGTAGTCGGCACGACGTTCAAATAACGAATGAAGCTCGGGCCAAAGAAACTTCTGCTTATAAAGCTTTACTTCCAAGATGGCGGAGACCGTACGACATTCGTTTCACAACTTTTTAATATATATAAAACTTTAAATAATATGGATATGACTGATAGCTAAGAAGGCAAGATGATAAATAAAATAATAATAAATTATTAATTAATGCTCGGTGATATAACTAGTTAAAAATATTAAAGAGCCACGTTTAGTCAAGTGTTTGCCGAATGTACGAGCGAACACGTACAAAACATAAACAAACTTAATATTATTGAGTTAAATAGCTAACTGATTCGGCCATCCATATTATTTTGTGTGACCTTACACAATACAAATATATTACAATTATTAAATGTTTCTTTCACAATTGTTCTGTAACTTATTTACTATCAAAATCTAAATGTCAAAATATTAACAACATTATTGTATTGTTGAAGCCCTTGTAAATCTCACAATATCTTAAACATTCTGTTAGAAGGTCACTCCAACAACCGTCAAATATATCAGTCTCTGGATTTGCGTCAAGAAGTGCATTGAGTGCAGCAAGGGAGTGCGGTATTGGTGAGACTCTACAAGGAACCGTTCTGCATTGCGGGACTGAGAACAGTTTGTGGCCTCTGCCGCGCATGTAGTTGTAGTATGTTTATGTAGGTAGTCATAATAATTGTGAGTAGAATAAGTTGCTGTAGGTAGACCTGAAATCGCTGAAATACCTCGGCGTCGTCCTTGACAGTAAATGGAGATTCTATGCGCATATGCGGCAGCTGTCCCCCAAACTCCTGGGGACAGCTGGCGCATTGAGTCGTCTCCTCCCGAATACTAGTGGAGGAGGGGGGAGCTGCCGCTGCCTCTATACAGCGGTGGTAAGCTCCATGGCCATGTACGGCGCCCCGATATGGGCAGGCTCCCTCCGCCGAGAGAGTACCTCTGCCCTGCTTGCGGCGCAGAGAGTGATGGCAGTGAGAGTGTGTCGAGGGTACCGCACACTCTCCTGTGAAGTTGCGTGCGTCCTCGCTGGACTGCTCGCGTGGGACCTTGAGGCTGAAGTCCTAGCCTCGGTATACCAGCGCAGAACACAGGCTCGGGAGTGGGACGAACGACTAGTGCCGCGAGAGGTTGCGCAGTGGCGCGATGTTGCCATTGCTTCGGCTATCACCACGTGGGGCGAGAGGCTCCTCGCAGGATCCTCGCAGAGGGGGGGCGGCACTCGACGACGGCTTCTCGAAAAGATGTGGGTTCCGACCTCTCCTTGCCGGCCATCATCGTAAAGATGGTCGGTGAGGTCGTGGGAAGCGGTGGCCTCGTTCTACGAGACGGTTGTTTCTCAGAGGGAGGTGGAGGAGAGGGAAAGAGAGCGAAATCCTCTCTCTGCTCCGCTCCGCAGAGCGTGGACACGGAGGCGAGCCGATCGTGCTCGCACTCCATCTCCGCTCAGAGGACCTGGGGTGTTGGCGGTGGGGACGGCCGGCACTGCCCATCAGGGTTAGGTCCTCATAAGGTGTGAATGCCCTCGTGTTCCGGGGCATCCCACGAAGCGGCAATGAGGGGGGGGGGGTACTCCCAGAGGCTGAGCTCGTTCAATCGGGCAGCGACGTCGATGGGGGCTGCGGATGAGAGCGCGAGTGACCCCGCAACACCTGTCACTAGTCGATGATGACGGAACACCATGAGGTTCTTAGTCGGTAGTGGGGTCCCTATTGACCCTGAGCTCGACATAACCCCCTACACCCCGGCAGGTGTGTATGCGTAAATTCTCATGACAATAAAAAAAAAAAGGTAGACCTGAAATAAATCAGTGTTCAACCAACTAACGTGTGTTACACTACATGGTGGCAGCGGCGGTTTTGATTTTATTGTTTTTATGGTTAAAAGTTCTCCGAATTGAAATTTTTTGTTTATATAAGTGTAATAACAGTTGCCTGTCGTAAAACAAATATAAATAATGGAACACGCGCGTCCTCCAACGGAGATAATTATGAAAACATTATTAGCCTCTATTGTGTTTTTATCAATACCAAAATGTAAAATAATCTTAGGTTTGAAACCGAATGCTACGTAGAATGATGAGTGTTGAGGAATAGTTTAAGTTTACGGCAAAGTGAATTAGATGGCGTGTTAATCAAAAATTCAAGTTTACTTTAAAACCAACTAGATGGTGTTAGGGTCGCGACGGTATTTCGTTAACACACGCAAGCGGTGTTCGCACGCCTGCACATATAGTAATTCGGTAACTGAAAATAAATTGTCTCTTATGTACCAAAGGTATTGGAGTATTATTTTAATATAAGTAATCCCATAACCCTTCCTGGTTAGATCAAGAGGTACCACCATTAACAATGAGTACAAAGGCATAGCAGGATTCTGAAACAGAGGATACCCGCTGCAAATAGTATTGTTCAAATCCGCTATACAGCACCAACGCGCTAGAGACTATAAACTATATTCGAATAGCGCGCTTTATTATACGCTATCGTTATAACGAAACAAGGCGCTCGCGCTAGATGCATATGCTAGGTGTCGTCACAATAGCGTCAGGCGCAACAGTATAACGCGGATATGCGCAAAGCGTGTTAACGCGACCGAAAGCGCGCGATGACTGAAGCTTGGCGCTATGCCGCTATCCGCTATACTGTTATAGTGACAGTATAGCGGATAGCGGCATAGCGCCAAGCTTCAGTCATCGCGCGGTTTCGGTCGCGTTAACACGCTTTGCGCATATCCGCGTTATAGGCCTACCCAGCCACGTTAGTGGACGCTTGATGCTAAACGTTATATTAATAGCGCGAAGAGAATAATATACAAAGCGCGCTGTATGCGCTACAAGGCAATAACACGCTTTGCTATGGCGCTAGATGCTATATTATCCACCACTAGCTGCAAAGCCACTTGCAACTTTGGTTGCACGCGGCACTCACTACTTCTTACCAGACAAACTTTTTTGTGTATTAGCATTTGCCGGCCGTACGTTAAGCGCAGCGTAATGTCTCTTGAGACTCAAGTATTTACCTTGGAAGGATACATTTTTTTGTACAAGATAGCTAAATAAACTATTAATACGAAAAATTAACATTTATGATGTATTCATAATGATACCTAATCGTTCGGAGGTGTACTACGAAACTACTTAATTCTATTGATTTTAAGAAAAATACTACTGTTTTATTATTGAATTATATAGAAAAGACACATGTCAAGCATATCACAAAATATAATTTAAATATTCATGAGAAAACCATAAAAAAACATGTTTATTAATACCGGTAGCCCACCGGTTTCGCAAAACGTAAACAAACAACTGAACTTTTTTTATTTCATAGATACATTTTACTGCAAATGGTTCTCAAAACGAAGAGTAGCTATATTCTATTGTCTATTATGGCTACGTTCCATCTCGCAAAAAAGGACCCAATTTACGAAAATCGATAAAAATACGCTGACGATATCCGTGAAACCACAGTTGCGCGTGGCAATTACTGTTTTCGTTTCATGCAACCGTGGTTGCACGTGGCTAACACTCGTATATATGCGACCCTATGGCGACGCAATCAATAAGGAAGACGGGTGAAAAAAAACATATATCTACGATAATGGAAATTATTTATATACAATAAAAATGTTTTTAAATACGTAAAATCATTAAGATTAATTACCATGTTAATTTTATTTTAGCTACATTACGATCTGTGGCACATTATATTTATTTAAGTTAGTTCAAGTAATCTCAGTACGTACATTTTTGTATTCTTATGAGATTAATAAATATTCTGAAACCGTAAGATCGCTTGACTTCCAAAGAGTTATACTCCAGGCAACCAAGCAGAAAGTTTGTGGGGTAAAGGATAATACCCATATGCGCACTTGTATAGTATCTGAGGAAGGCCTTTTGAACCTCTCCAGCATTAACAGCATTAAGGTGTAATCGTCTTCATGTGGATGTTACACAGCCTGCCTCCAGCTTACTCCGAACAAGTGCTCCAATTATTAACTTGATCACGCTAATGTTGCTGAAGTCTCGAGAGTTCCGAAGCACAAAACCGAGTCTCCGAAGATTCCTTAGCCACCGTCGCAATACAAAAAAAAAATAGCCAGGAAGAAAAGCGAAGAAAGTACTCAAAGATGGTACGCTTAAAAAAAATTAAGCGTGCTTAACCAACACTGATAGATGTCAAAAACGTCATTATTAAGTTTCTGATTTATATCTAAAAAAATCTGATTCCTAGGGCACAAAATATTTATACACATATCTTGAAAACTACTTCATAAAAACGAGTCCCTCATTCAAATATAGGTTATATGGTATAACTATTTTCGTACCAACATGCAAAACTGAAGGTGAAATTAATTAAATTTTGGCCTTATTAATCAGTCGAAGAATGAAATTTCGAAGAATCATGAACAGTTTCACTACGAGTGTAAGGTTCTGAACGTAGCCCACTGCACTATTCCCTCATGTCAATAAAATATTAGGTTAGGTCATGGATTAGATGAATGTCCATGGGTTAGGTACATGATACAATAATATACTACGCCGGGGGTGCGTTCCTCCTAGCCGTCCGCCAAGACATATTTTGTAAACGCAGATACACGCCGTTGCAGCACTCTAATCGAACTTAATTTGATCCTAACAAGATTTGATCATACCCGTTCCGGGCGACCTGTCAGAGCAAATTTTGCTCTGTCTGGCCAAATTTTTACTACCTTCTGAATCAGCCAAATCTTTGCTAGCTGTGAAATGTGACATATTCTACAATAAATAACAGATTTTGTACAAGCTAAGCCAAGGATTAGTGACCTATTGTGTTAACATAGCTTAATTACGTATTATGCCCCATTTAATAAAAATGTAGACTGTATATTATCACCTAAAAATATCGCTGTCAATTCCATACTTTGAAAGGAGCTTTATAGGTCGTTCCAGGTGCCATGGAGCAAATATAGCTCGACCAATATTTGCTGGAACGCGCCCCGGAACGTAACCCAAGTATTACACTCCGTGACCGGATGTGGCATAACCGGGACACAAATATACTGTCGTCACTTCTATCAACGGCTCTCAAACTTTATACCTAATTTGAGGAAATTGGGAGGGCAGTAAAATAACAGTTAATAGATTTCACCTTTTATTACACAGATTAATTAATGTTGAATGAATTATGGTTACTTATCAAGTTCGTACAGAGTGTTTGACGTGGAATAGTTTTCATATACTGGGTACCGTCGATGCTACTAGGCCTAAATTTTTAATAGACAAGTAATTTTTTATTATGCTAAAAAATTGCAGTTATCTGTATTTTGGTGTATAGTTTCGTTTCAAAGAAAGCTCAAAAATATAATATCGGAAGTAAAAACCAATTAGTTATGTAAGTTATATAACCAAACAAATTTTATATTACAAACCATATTTAGTAGTTGTTTGAGGTCCACGATACCGAAGCCATTCTTCGGCTACAGACTATTTTGCAGGAAATTAAAAACTTCAAATCACTGCTTTTTCTACTTTGACTCCTACAGTTACGAATAGAAAAAAAAAAGTTTTTTTTATTATACTCGTAGCTTGAGGAAATTACCACTACATGACCCGACCACAAAGTTTGCGAATCACTGCGCAAATGCGCATGACCGAGAGCAAAATAGATACAAATCATATACGTGCGACAGGTATGGCGATAGTTGTCAAAATGGTGGAACCATAGGTAGACAACTTTTTTCAAACCATTTATTTTGACGAACATTGATTCATGTGTTACTTTCAATCAAGAGTTTGTAATAATTTATTGATATTTTACAACATAACATTCACAAGAAAAAGAACAATAATGTTGTATTTTGCAATAATCGTGTCATAATAAATTGTAACGTAGCTCGCGTTGCTTTCGGAGTAGAAGACCTTGTTTTCTTGGATCATGCATGGTTAGGTACTAGTCTCAGAGAAATGAACAAGAAAGAGGGAGTCTAATGAAAATTAAAAATTAAGCATCAAATTCGGCCAATTTTATGTAAGACACAACTCACTCACACAAACGTATCCACATTCGGACAATTTTGTCCTCTTTCACGATAGACCATCACACGCTATGCACGTCACACATAACAGAATAAATAAAATAAAAACCATCTTGAGTATTAAAACACACGTAAGTATAAGTAAGTATTGAATATAATGTACTTTCTTTAATATTAAACAACGCAATTTAGGTTATAATTTCGAATAAAAATGTAAACAAAAGTGTTGCCAGACATACATTTTAGATTGTTTCCAAAAGTGTGCAGTTTTCAAAAGTTGGTGTACGTATCACTACTTACTAAGGTTATATACTTTAAATAAACAACCTTATGTTTATTAGTGAAATCTTAGAGGCTATTGTAACTTTTGATTTTCTTTAGACTCCCTCTTTCTTACTTATTGCTCTGAGTTAAGGATGTTCAAACAAAAAAAGTATCGATACTTTTTTCGATATAATATATCGTAGTGTAGTATCGGTAATTTGCGATATATCGGAGAAACATATCGATATTTTCGATATATCGTAGAAAATGTTTTTCTTGTTTAATTAATTTAGCTAGTCTATAATATTAAATATTTGACAGGTTGATATAAGTAAAAACAGCTAGGGTAAAGAAACAAATCAACTTAATTTTTTAATTCGCAATATTTTTTTCTCTACACGTTGGATTAAAAATATAGGCTTGCATAAAAAAATCTTGGTTTTAGATTTTAAATACGTTGCCAACCATAAATCAGTATCTTATTATTTATTTATTTATATTGATACACAAAACAGAATACAATCACTAAAAGAAGACATATGATATAGGTTAACATTTACGAGCCGGAGTATATTTCTAAATATGTGTACACATTATGATCAGCATAATTAGCAGTATGCACTTATATTATACTGTTAAAAGTTAATAGAAAATGATAAAATTAAAGTGGTGTTAGCAACGTTTACGATCAATTTGCCATAAAAAACAAGTTTGCTACCATCCCTTTTGAAAATGTAAAGGTTTTGGTCAAACATGTCAAGTAAGCTATGGTGTTGTATCGGTCGAATAATATCGATTGATGTATCGATATACATATCGGAAGCGATATATCATGTTCATATATCGATATTTTTATAATATCGATATATATCTGATTTTTATAATATCGATATATATCGTGCAATATTATAATAATATTGCACAATATCAATAATATTATGTTATTGCGACTTTCGAACAGATTTTGCTGTATATTTATATCTTCTAAAATTTTTCTCCCATAAATCCTACAATTTAGTTATTTTTGCTTTCATATGGCAACACTTCTATTGCACACATGTATAAAAGTGTGGCTTCAGTTTGATGTTTTACGAGCCTCCGTCTTTTCTTATATTTTGTCAACGCGCCCCTGGGGCGCGTTCCAGTAAATGTTGGTCGAGCAATATTTGCTCTAAGGCACCTGGAACGACCTTTAAAGCTCCTTTCAAAATATGGAATTGACAGCGATGGTTTTAAGTGATAAAATACAGTCTACATTTTTAATAAATGGGGCATAATACGTAATTAAGCAATGTTAACACAGTATGCCACTAATCCTTGGCTTAGCTTGTACAAAATCTATTATTTATTGTAGAATCTGTCACATTTGACAGCTGGCCAAGATTTGGCCGATTCAAAAGGTAGTAAAAATTTGGCCAGGCAGATCAAAATTTGCTCTGACAGGTCGCCCAGAACGGGTATGATCAAATCTTGACAGGATCAAATTAAGTTCGATTAGAGTGCTGGAACGGCGTATATCTGCGTTTAGACCATAATTTGTCTTGGCCGACGGGTAGGATGAACGCACCCCACTACTAGTTCAGTGATTGTCATTTGTCAATGTCAAGTGTCAACTTAAAGCCAATCTATTCAAAGTTTCAAAGCAAAGCGGGGTAAATTTTCCGTTTTTCATTCACTGGCTACTAGCTATTAGTCACTTTTCGTTATATTTGTTTTGTAGAAGTTTATGTACTTTTATTACAATTATTTTATTTAGTATTCTCAAGATAAAGTTTGATTTTCAGTGGCTCTGCGCTAAATTGACACAAAAATGCCCTCCGACCAGATTCAGTATTCTGAAAGGTATACTGATGACGTCTATGAATATAGGTATGTAAATTAAAGAAAATCATTATCTAGTCTCAAATAAACTGCCTGGTTATGTGTCCCTATCAATGCTACAAATTATCGAGCGGTCATGGACAAAGAGACTTCACTTTACTTCACTCAGTTGTTTAGCGTCCAATAGGCACACCTTTTTCTCCACAATTCCAGCCATTTGGCTCAAATATAATTACGTAATTGAAAATAATCAGAACAGATTGTGACAGTATCATATCTCTCAATAATTGGGACATGTTCTTGAATTGATAATAAATATTACACCTTATCAAACATCTGGTTTGACTGCTGTGCTTTTGCACTGTTGTTACTGTTGTCTCCAGCTGGTATACAATGTAAGCTGATATATGCTTATTTATATTTAATTTTGTTGGATTTAAACTACAATTTATGTAAGTGTTGTAAAACACAATAAAATGAGCTTAAATATAACCTCTGGAAACAAAGTTATATTAGGTAGGTACTTTAAAAGTGGGTGTTAGAGTGTAAACAACTAATGATGAGTCAATATAATGATTGACAATGATTTAGCTTCCAGCTTTGGCTCTAAAACCTGAATTTTCAATATTTAAATATGTATAAAAATGAGCATTAATTTTTAAAATATTTCTTATTTTAGAAACATGATACAATAATGCATGATAACACTGATTTTACCTGTGCAGTAAATATGTTCCTATAACATTTTCAGACATGTCATCCTGCCTGCAGACATAGCCCGGCTTGTGCCCAAGTCCCACCTCATGACAGAGACAGAGTGGAGAAACCTTGGTGTTCAGCAGAGTCCTGGCTGGCTGCACTTCATGGTACACAATCCGGAGCCCCATGTACTGCTTTTCAGAAGACCACGCACTGATATACCTGCCGTAAATGCACTGGATAACAATACTAATGCTGGGGTTAAAGTATAACTATGTAGTCAGTTAATATGACCCTGTAAGGTTATATACCCTACACACCAACATATTATTATAATTTTATAAATACTAACATACAGTAATAGTTACTATAAATGTACATTCATAAAACATGATAGTTAAGAAACTCCACACATGTGATATTAATAAAATTTCAATTATAGTTCACTTATTAAATAAACAGCTAAAAGATCCTGATATATTTAAAAATTCACAAATTACTATGTATTGCAAATATATTTTAATAAAATACTAATTTATATGTTTAAAGTTTGCATTTAATATTAGATAGGTCTGAAATATAATTTTTGTGTAAAAATGAAGCCTTATAGGATAAAATTGTTCCTAATTAAAATAAATATTTAGCAAATGATAGTATTGTACTGTGTACAGTAGCCCTTTATTATGTGGGATCTAGAACATTTTTGGCAAAACAGACATTCAGACACCAATCTCTAATCTATTTGGGATGTTCAGCATAGTTTTATATTTTTTTATAATATTAAATATTTTTTTAACTTTCATGTCCATATTTGACGAAGATACTAGATTGGTATCCAATAATGCAACGTTATGTTTATCTTCTTAATACTGAAAAAATATTACTCAACTAATTTTGTACTGATATGGGCTGTAGCCCGAACTTTGGATACTTTTAATTTTATTTTTATGTATGAAGTTTCCTATGGTAAAGTTTGTGGACAGAATTTATGTACACATGCACTTATAGGTACTAATATTTATGACTGCATCTGTATTTGTTTTATGGTTGTTTGAGTAGCGTTGCTTAAGGAATTACATAAGTGCCTAAGCTTTTCAATGTATAAAAGGCTGAAACTGTGCAAATCAATACTGGATAAGATTTGAAAATCATCAAAGCTACCTCTATGATAATCAAGTTGAATCTTTGCTTAGCTTAATTTTAGAATGCTGCATAATACAGCTGACCATTGTACTAATGTTATGTCAATAGTGTTATTTAATATGTGCCTTTTTCACAACTCACTTTATAAGTGTATAATATTGACTGCTAGTTAATCTATTGTAATAGGTAAATTGATTTTGATGAAATTTGGTCATTACTAATATATTTCTTTCATTGACAGTACAATTGAAAGTAAGAACTGGCCTTAATAGCCAATTATTATTAAAAGTAGTCTCTGACAAGCCTTTTTTTATATGGTGAAAGTTTACAAACTTTTTATTACAAACATTATAGTTTAGGTGAATTTCACCAATCTAATAGTTATAACCCTAATACAGATAACTTTAATATCCATATCTATGAAATATGATAGATATTTAATGTCCAGATTTATCCAATGAAGTTGCAGAATTTTTAATTATTTATGTTATAGACATATAATATAGGCAGCTGTAGCGATATTTCATCCAAAATTTAACCTGGCATTATAAATCAAATTCGAATTTTATCATAGTCAGTAATGGTCAAGGTTTAAAAAAACTGGTGAATTTGGCGGTATATCATAGAAATATTGTATATATACATACAATATTTCTATGCATGCAAAGACTGTCAGATGTCTTGGTCATGTGATGAGTGAAGGCCTATCATATTTTACAAGACTATAGAATATTGTCTATGGTATAAAGTTATCTTGTCTATGTCTTGTTTATATACTGTGAATAGAAATAAGGAAATGAATGATTAATGAAATTCACCCTTAAATCATTAAATAAGATATCTAAACTGCAAAATTATAACCTAGGAGTAAAAGCCTTTTTAACTGACTTTAAAAAAGCAGAGGGTTCTCAATTTGGTTGCATGTTTTTTTTTTAATAAGTAACCTCATAAGTTTATGAACCAATTTTTAAGTTGAAAGGATACTGTCAGATTGTTCCCATAGAAATTTCATCAAAATCGGTTCAGTGGTTTGGTTGTTTAAATACTTTTCAATTCTGGAAGTCTGTTTTGTTAGTTAAAAAAATTGTTACAAAAATCATTGACATAATAGTGCAGTAGATGTTTTGGGTACTACAATGACAAAGATGTTAATTTTCCATGGTTCAGTTTTAAATAATAATACCAATTTGTGATACCTACTTCTACGGGTACCTAAAAGATATACATAAAGAAGCCAGTGAGACTCAGCAGCGACAAAGTATAGTAATTGGATAGTTTAACTAAATTGCGGACACAAGTTGGCCTAACCCAAAATCTCATGCTGTAGCTCGATTAAACATTGGCATCGGTGTGTATTGTCTCTAATTTTGTTTTATCTGAGATTTGAAACCTGAGGAGGTGAATGTTTTAGTTTTGACTATGAGATATTTTTAATTATAGATTAGCTTATTAAGTTTTAAGAAGTTTAATATGTTAATAAATATGTGTGTATATGGTACTTTGCACAGTTTACTTATCTATGTCTTATATGTTAAGTGTCCTCATTAAATTCCTTCCATTCTGCTACTAGCATTAATTTATTTATTTATAACTACTAAGTTAGCTTTTGACCACTATCTCACCTGATGAGTGATGACATGGTCGAAGATGTTCAGGCTAACATAATATTACTGGCTCTCAAGGATAGTTGCCGGAACACACCGATAGGTGTTTAATATAGCGAATTTTCAGATTCCTAGGTTTTTATTTTATTTAATTTTTTTTTTATTTGGTTTATTTTCTAAGTCTACAGCTCTTAATTAACAAAGTTCTAAATTTGTATCTGTGACCTACAGCCAAAAAAGACTTACTTTTTATAGGTTTCTTAATATAACAAGACAGTCTCTTAACAGTGTACATAAAAATTAAGACACTGGCTTATGTAAATATACAAAAAAAATATGTGTGAGGTTGTATGTGTGTGTGTGTGGGAGATTGTGTGTATGAAGAGTAAGTGTGCATGATTGATTTTTATTATATAAAGTTGGTAGGTATATGTTACTTATAGTAATGTGTAAATATGTTTATTTACCCTAGGTATATGGCATATTTATTACGCTTAGTATTTCTTGCTTAAAAATGTTTTTACTGTGTAAAAATATGTCTACAGAATTGAATCGTTTATTGTCTATAGTCCTCTGTTGTCTTTTAACAGGAGCATTAGAGGCATAGTTTGTATAGGACCGAGGAACTGCAAATAAGTTTGTGTGTCTTGTTCTCAACATTGGACAACAGAGGCATAATAGTTTAGGTAACAATTCAAGCGAGTCAATTTGACCATTACATAATCTGCCATGCAGAAATGACATATCTGTTAGAATTCTCCGATTTATGAGCGTTGGCAGACGGTGATAAGCGCATGAATCTTCATAATCTTCAAATTTACGATAACATCGGTAGTTTAAATGTTTGGTGAATTTATGTTGAATATTTTCAAGTTTTTCATTATAGGTGATATAGTGCGGGTTCCAAACTATACTGCAGTACTCCAAGACACTTCTAACATAAGCAAAATATAGAATTTTTATGCAATCTATGTCAGAAAACGGACGGCTGACACGCAAGACAAATCCTAGATTTTTGAAGGCTTTATTTGTTATTGTATCAATGTGTTCGGAGAAAGTCAGTTTTGCATCTACTGTGACACTTACATCTTTACAAATACAAATACAAATACAAATTGTTTATTGCTCCAATAAAAAACAACAGAATAAAACATATTTAAATACTAAAGTCCTAAGATAATACACAGTATATTGAATACCTTCCATTAGCAGCCGTACTAGGTGAACCTGTGTTACGTCTGCTAAGTGTATTCCCACAAAAATGCAAATAGGTACATTTGTTACCGCAATAATTATACATTTATGTACACTCAATCTTTTTGTATAACACTAAAATACACAATAAAATCAAACACACCGTGTGCCCACCTACAATCTCATTGTTCAATAGATTAACATCTAATAAAACGTAAACCTATCTAAATAACTTATTGCATATTTATAGGTGACAACAAGTACCCTAATTTACCAAGTAAGTAGCATTTAGTAATTTATTCACTTAGCTACCATATTTTGCATAACTTAAATGAAATAAACTAATAGTACCTACAAAGAAAACGTAGTACAAGGTGTGATACTCTTACGAGTCTATCAACCAACATATTAACAACTATTACTCGTAAATAATGTGTTACTCACTATTGTTAACACAAAATGAAGGCAGTTTAAAAAATCGCTTTAGAGCCAATACAAAACTATGTTACCCGCAACACTATACGAATACAAGTTATAATACAGAGATGTGAAGTGTTACGCTAACAGGACAAAGTTATCGATATCGAGTGGGTAAAATATTTTAACAAAATAGATATATAAGACTTTAGGTAGGTATGCTAAATTGAGTATATGGTTATATAATTTCTATTGAAGTGTTAATACTGTTACGGAAATACAATATTACAATTTCAAATGCGCCATATATTTGATTAACTAATTGTGGTTCTTAACTTAGTATTTACTTATGAACAAATGTAGATGCCAAAAAAAAACTGCCTATTTATTAAACAACAAAAATAACATAAGAAAATAAATAGCCAATCCAAGGAACAATTTATCGATAAACCGTGAGTACAAAATTACCACAACAATATGCAATTGCAATAGGCTGCACACGGAACAAAATAGCTATGAGTAGTGTTATGCTTACATTAATTTGGAATTTTTTTTTTTGTTTTTTTTTTTTTATTTTTTTTATTTTTTTTTTTATTATTGTTACTTGTAACATTTTTGATTGTTGAAATATTACTGTAGTGTACGAGTACAATGTTTTGGTCAAAACTATTGTAATAACAGCAAGTAAAATATATCTTAAATTAAACTAAAATAAGAGATGTTAGTGTTATTTTACAAATTTGTTTCTACGCTTGTGTATACAGTGTTGTGTAAGAGAGTTTGCGTGTGGGAGGGTGTGTGTGTGTGTGTGTGTGTGTGTGTGTGTGTGTGTGTGTGTGTGTGTGTGTGTGTGTGCTTTGTGGAGGTTGTGAAGAGATGCACAATTTATTATTTAAATGTTGAGAAATAGAAAGGATTCGGTCTCTCCGTAGTCTAGCCCAGTAAGAAATGTACTGAGTACAATTTTACATTTGAAAAGAGTAAGTGGATAAATCTTCAACTGTCTATTGATTTCTTTATAAATAAAAGGGCCAAGGTAGCAAAATTGTCTTTGAGCAAACATAGACGAAAATAGCGACGATGGTACCATATTGTTAACTCGTCTTTTATTTCGGTAATTTTCGAGGTCAAACAAGGTATTGGAATGAATTTTTAAAACGGTTTTCAGTATGTATAATTGTCGGACTGTTAATATTTTTGTTTCAGCATATAGTTCTTTGGTTGGAAACCTAAATGGCTTAGAGAATATAACTTTTAAAACGGCTCTCTGGGACCTTTCCAGAGAAATGAGATATGACTTGAAAGTACCACCCCAGGCAGTTATGCAGTAAGCTAAAAGGGAATGACAGAGGGCGTAGTATATAGATGTCAGGAGTTTCCTGTCAGGTAAATGCCTTAGCCGTTTAAAAACTCTAATAAGTTTACGTATCCTTCCCGAAAGAAGTTTAACATGTTCTTGCCAACTCAACAACTCATCTACAACAATTCCTAAGTATTTTACATATTTTTCTCTATTGAGGGCTAAGCAATTACATGATTGGGCAATGGTATTGGTACAAGAGTGGGCTTTGATTTGAACCAAATTTAGCTGTGGTTGATCAGTTATGGTTTTAGTAAATGTCAGATATTTACTTTTATTGACGTTCAACGTGAGCAAATTGTCTCTAAGCCATGACATTACTTCTTTAAGACCTATCTCAGCTAATTCTTTCACTTGTATCCACGATGGTGCCGCAAAGACTAGTGCGGTATCATCAGCAAATACTACGGTTTTGCCACCTTTGAGGTTAATATTACACAGATCATTAACAAAAATCAGAAAAAGCGTAGGGCCGACTATGCTGCCCTGCGGAACGCCATAAGAAACAGTAGCTTCGTCACTAATAAAGTCCCCAACCTCAACTCTCTGAGTCCTATTAGTCAAATAGTTGGTAAAAAGTCTGAGAGCAACATCTCTAACGCCTATAGCTTCCATTTTGTTCAGCAATAGAGGGATAGATACGGTATCAAAAGCTTTAGCTAAGTCTAAGAAGATGCCAATACATTTATTTCTATTGTCAACTTGACGAGCTATAAAATTTGTAAGTTCTGACACCGCATGTTCCGTGGATTTGCCTGCAGTAAAGCCAAATTGGTTGTCCGATATAATCTTAAATTTGTTCAGATATGAAGTTAGACGTTTACTCAGCAGACGTTCCAAGATTTTAGATAGTGGTGAGAGGATTGATATTGGACGATAATTATTGATGTTGTCTCTATCTCCACCCTTGTGAATAGGTTTTATAAGAGCCGTTTTGAATAAGGTCGGGAACTCGCCAAATGAAAAACTCAAATTACATATGTGAACTAAGTGCGACAGAATAATGTTTTTGCAGAGTTTTAATACTTTAGTTGGGATGCCATCATAGCCTATAGCACTACTAGATTTTAGGTTCATAATAGTAATTTCTACTCTGCGGCATCCGTGGGAAAAAGTGCCAATGAGTGAACGGCAGGGTTAGCTGAATAAAACCTTTTGGGAGCGGGATCTTTGACTGACTTAACCTTATTTATTTTTGTATTATTGATCCTGTATTCGTAATAATTTATTTTGTTTTTTCTGGTAAATATTATATATTGACATTTATTTATATTTACTCCAATGCGATTTAAAATGTAATACTGCCCCATTCTATTGAGATCATCTTGTAGTTTTATGCAGTCATTTTTATTTTTAATTTGCACGTATATTTTGGTGTCATGGGCATACATTAAAAATGTTGCGTATTTGAAACAGGTGCCTAGGTCATATAAATAACAAGCATATAAAAGAGGGCCTAATATAAGCCTAATATAAGCCCTGGGGCACTCCAGACGAAATTTTTATAAAGTCTGAACAGTAACCACCAACAACAACAGCCTGAGATCGGTTTTTCAGGTAAGACTCTACCCATCGTAACAAGTTGCCACGAATTCCGAGGTGATGAAGATTATGTAACATTATTACGTGGTCCACGCTGTCGAATGCCTTCTCAAAGTCTGTATATATAACATCTACCTGTGATCCACCATCCATACCTCTGGCTACTTCATCAACAAAGACACACAAGTTTGTTGAAGTCGAACGTCTTCTCATAAATCCATGTTGTTCGGTAGGTATTAATGGAGCTAGGAATGGATATATTCGCCTGTGAACAACTCTCTCAAGAAGCTTACTTAATACATTCAAGATAGATATCGGTCGATAGTTTTCAATTGATGTTTTTAGGCCTTTTTTATGAATTGGCACTATGTGTGCCTGTTTCCAAATATTAGGGAAATATCCAACATGAAGACATCTATTAAAAATTAAAGCTATGGGTAAGGCCAGAGATTCTCCACATTTACTTAGGAATATAGAAGGAATTTTGTCATTCCCAGCTCCTTTTGCGACATCTACATTCTGAAAGAGTTTGAGAATCTCTTGTTGATTTACTTGTATAGACTGTATTATATTCAATGGATGAGTGTCGTCACGTGCAGTAAATTGATAATGGTTCGCGGACGTACTAAAATTTTTGTTAAAAAATTCGTTAAACGCGTTACATATATCTTCTTGACCACTTAGAACTGCATTATTGTAATTCATTTGCTGTGGGTAATTAGAATTATTTTGACGTTTATGTTTAACATATGTCCAAAAAATTTTGGATTTGTCTTAATTTTACCTTGTGACAGGTTGATAAACCGCTGATAACACTCTGATTGTAATCTTTTTTGCTTTTCCCTCAGTTCAGAGAATTCAATATAATCAATTTGATTTTGGTACCGCTTCCAATTATAATGCACATTGAGTTTTTCTCTTATAACCTTTATTAGGGCTCTACTATACCAAACAGGATAGGTACCTATGTGTTCCAGAGGAGCGGAGTTGGGGTGCATACTTTAATATTAAATCATTTAAGATTGAGTAAAGTTTAGTGATTATTTTCTCTATGTCACTATCAGTATTAATAAAAGACCAATCCTGGCTATCGAGTGTTTCATTTATTGAAGCATAATCTGCTCGTCTAAACTGAAATTTTATAACGCGATTGCGGTTTTAAGGGCGGTATTAGAATATCAGTGGCCTTGATAGACAATGAAGTATGAAAACTGTCCTCCTTGACTAAAGGCGATGTTGATATATGTACTTCAATAGGAAAATTTGCAAAAATCAAATCTAACGTATTATTATGGCTATTTAAAAATGTATTATACTGTGAAAATCCTAGAAATGATGTATGATTGATAAGTTCTAAGGCAGAGGTTTGCATTTCAACGGCACCCTTTTTTATAATTATTGGTTTACCAGATTTCCATTCGATACCTCAGACCGAATAAAAAGTCAAGACAGAATGTTGTGTAAAGAGCAGTGAGGCCGGTAAAACTACGCCTCGCCGTGTACAAACACGATTACACACACATATGTACAACGAAACTACGCCTTGACTCGTCAGTCGAACTATTGCGGCGTGGTGGCATTGGTGTTGCCGTTATTAAGCCTATAAGGTTTACCCTATTATTGGGTGATAATACACAACGTATTGCTATTAGTTTTTTTTAATAGTTGATCAATGTGTTTTAACCGACTTTAATAAAGAGATGGTTTTCAACTGTACGACGCAATATCATTAACAAAATCGGTTCAGTGGTTTAATTGCAAATTTAAAACATGGATTTCATTAATTCAGTCCATTTTCAACCGACTTCAAAAAGGACCAGGTTTTCTATTCAGTTGTTCAATTTATTTTATTTGATTAAATCTTTGTTACGTCATAACTCCGTCATTATAATTGGAGATACCTTTAATTATAATTGCTGATTGGTTTTTCGGTTTTGGAAGTGAAGTAGATGATGGTTTTTTCGTTATAAAATAAACATATTTCCATAGTTTTTTTTTGTTTTTAACGTTGTTGTGTATAGAGTTGAATTATAACCTTATTATTATTGATATTACAAAGGCAAATTTAAGTTCCCTCTTAACTTTTCACGCTCTACTGGTCACTTACCAGTGTTACTGTTTAATTATTTTTTCATTTTCCGAATTGAGTCCAAAAATTAAACAAAATTGGATCGAAATCATTCGGAAAAGTAAGAAGGAACTATCATGGGAATATTTTAAAATCGGCGACTTATATTTATTTATACCTATTACTACCGCCAAGCAGTAATGTTCACATTCCTATTTTCCGGTAAAATTACAGGCACATGAGACTTAACATCTTTATGTCTCAAGGTGATGGGCGCAGTGCAGTTTGCCACTTGTGACGAACTGTATCGGCAGAGGTTACAGCTTAACACCAGGTGGGCTTTGTGCTTTTTTCCCCGATTGCATAAAAATCCCGTCACTAATTAGTTACAAGAAATAAGTGCATGTAAATTAAATACCCAGTAATGTTATTTCTGAAACACTTTTTCCATTCCCTGCCCCTACTTAACGACACTACTTTTGCCAACACGTTACATCGGAACCCTATTGTTGTATTAATACTAATTACGTTATTAAATTGGTAACGT
Source organism: Plagodis dolabraria (assembly GCA_963854805.1). Taxonomy (NCBI): domain Eukaryota; kingdom Metazoa; phylum Arthropoda; class Insecta; order Lepidoptera; family Geometridae; genus Plagodis; species Plagodis dolabraria. The sequence goes on along the minus strand of OY978460.1, from coordinate 1,593,399 downwards.
TATTTTCATAAGGTAATTTGATTATCATGGCAACACCGACACACGCACACATGTTTGGAAAACCGGCCTCACCTCTCTGTTCACAACATTCTGTCTTGACTTTTTATTTGGTCTGAGTTCGATACATGGTTGATTAAAATCTCCTGCTATTAAAATATTATCACCCTGGTGCTTATCGCAAAATGCAATAAGGATATCTAAAAATGCCTTAAGTCGAGTAGGTGCCAATTTGTTTGGTGGTATATATATAATTGCAATATGTAAATCTCCTAAAGAATGTATTGCATAAGATGGTACAGTGACCCACATACATTCTAGGTTGTCGCGCTTCCATTCAGGTCTAATTCGAGCTTGCAAATGAGGTTTACACAAAGCCATGATACCTCCTCCTAACCCACCTCTATCATAACGAAATAAGTTAAATGAACTGTTACATATTTCCGCATCTAATATTCCGTCACATAACCAAGTTTCAGTTACAATAACAACGTCATATTTGTTATTATGTAATAAGCTGTTGTATAAATTATTAATTTTAGTTCTAAGGCCTCTGACGTTCTGGTAGAAGAGTTTAAGTTCTTTGATTTTGTCATCCATCATAAACAACCAAGAAGAGATAACTAAACAAGTATATAACAATACCTAGTAATTAAACAACTTTAAAACGTGAGTCACCCCGTGACCACGATCACTGCAAAGTGTTTGAAACGTCGGGATAAAATAATGAAAAATATACGCGATTTAAACCGTTTAAAGTTGTTTAATTACTATTAAAATATGAAGTCTATATAAGTTGTTATTTGGATTTTTTTCACACATTGGGTTATATAACTGTTTTTTTTATAGCCTATGTTGATCAGGGATAGTGTGGGATTCTAATTGTGAAAGAATTTTTCAATTTTGTCCAGTAGTTTCAGAGCCTAATAATTACAAACAAACAATCAAATCTTTCCTCTTTAGTTTAGATTGCGACGAAACAAACATGCTCGAGATCCACATAGCGATGAGCGATAATGTTACAATATAAGTGACCACAATAAAATTAACAGTAAAGAGTACCTAAGTATGTATATTCATAGTAAGTGTTCAGTCGTAGAATCAATGCCATATCATAAAGGGTTTCTAGTACCACTGGCAGTACCTACCAGGTTATGTATCATTTCAACTACCAGTTGAACTACCCAGTAGTATTAAAATAAATAAAAAAAATAAAATAAAATAATAATTAAATATGGTAATAAATTTTTTGTTTGTCATCACGGGACCGTTGAGATTAATTTCTCTGAGACTAGACCCGAGACTCACCCTGCCAATTGAGCTCACGTGGTCAGTCGTAGCGTACAAATTTTGGTGTTCACAATCCGGAGCACCGCATAGTTTCGAGAATTTTGCAGAGCCCATGTGGCCGTCTAATTCCTTCTCAGCAATTGACTGCTCATTGTAGAAAGTTATATAATGCACATATAAATTGTAAGTATTGTAATTAACAGTTTGAGGTTTTACTATGCAGAAATCCATTAGTAAAAATCATAGAGATATAAAATACTATTTAGAGTGGCAGCCATGCCAGTTTTCTTAGAAAACGAGCGTAGCCAGTTTAACACATGTAAATGATACTTGACATTACATCTTTATTGTTCACTACAAACAATCCGATTCCCTGATTAGTCCCATTTTTACCCAATTGAAACGTTTAATAAACCAATTTATAACAGTTGAAATTATACCTTATCTAAAGAGTGGTAAGATTTAATTTCTTGTGAACATTGTCAAGCTATCCCTTTCAGTGTGTACACAACCCAAAAAAGCCCTGACGTATGAATAAAAATGCAAGGCAGTTTAGATCGGACAAATGTATTCAGATCATATTGAGCATACAACATTTTACCTTAACAGCAACTCAGTGTTACAACCGTTAGCGTGTGTTAGGAATGTACAGTGCCATCTAGTTTAAAAACACGAACTAAACACAACACATGATAATTATATAATACGATGCTAGATGGCGCGGAACAAAATACATACTTAAACGTAATTTAATTGAGACGATTAAACATTCCGCCCGCCATGGACCACATGTCCATATCCAGGGGGAAACACAACTTAAGCTTACAGAATAACATATAAAAACATATAATGTAGAATGTACTAACATCATCCGATGATCTATAAACTAATCAGACTAACCAAAAAAAATTATACAAAGTTATTGTTTGGTGACCTTGAATAAATGAATTAATTCTACAAAATACGTATTGTTACGGTAAAGTAAAAAATATACGAATTAAACTGTAACAGGTAACGTACAGAGTTTGGACACTGGTCGTTTAATAGTGACACCCTTGCAACGTAAACTAGCGACACGCGTAATATTGTCTGAGCCACAATGTTTTTCGGTTATAATACCATACAGCCATCGACCAGGTGGGAGGTTGTCCTCTTTTACAAGGACAATATCTCCAATCTTAGGCTCCGGTGTGCAATATTTCCATTTATAACGCTGCAAAAACTGAACAAGGTATTCACGAGACCATCGTCTCCAAAAGTCTTGCACCATACGTTGCGTTAATTGCCAGCGCCTAAGACTGGAGACATTAGAACCTTCAAAATTATGATCCGGAACAAGAAGCAGCGGTTCTCCAATGAGAAAATGTCCCGGGGTCAACGGGGTAGGGTCATCAGATCCATCACTCATACGCGATATTGGTCTCGAATTGAGACATGCCTCAATTTGAGCGAACAACGTTGTAATCTCTTCGAAGGTCAGTGTCGAATGGATTACTTTTTTGAGGTGATTTTTCGTGGAGCGGATGCCTGCCTCCCATAATCCTCCGAAATTTGGACTATAGGGAGGTATCCTATGCCAAGTCGTTCCATTTGTTGCAAGCCAGTCAGCAATCTCAATAGCGACACTTGACTTTTCTGCCATTAGTAAATTCTTCAGTTCGCGTTCGGCGCCAACAAAGGTGGTCCCATTATCGCTCCAGAGATCGGCACAATGGCCACGTCTGGAGACAAAACGCCTGAAGGCTGCGAGAAAAGTTGCAGAAGTGAGATCACTGACTACTTCCAGATGGATGGCTCGCGTGGCCATGCAAACGTACAAGCAAATGTATCCTTTTGTGGATCGATGACCGCGACCCTTAGTAGTCCTTACCGCTATGGGACCAGCGTAATCCAAACCGCTTTGGAAAAACGGTCTACTTGGCGTTACTCTAGATGGAGGCAATTGACCCATTAGTGGATGTGCCGTCTGAGTAGAGTAACGTACGCAAGTCACACATTTATGGATGTAAGATTTTACCAGGTTTCTGAGATTTACAATCCAGTATCTTGCCTGAATATAGTTGATCATAAGGAGCGGGCCTCCATGCAGAGTTTTTTCATGAGCATCACCTATGATCAACTTCGCTAAGTGAGACTGGCGTGGTATCAAAATAGGATGCTTGCGGCCTTCAGATAGGCTAGCCCTCTGCAACCTTCCACCAACACGCCAAACGCCTTCACTGTCTTTGAAGGGGTTAAGAGCAGAAAATTTACCTTTCTTATCCTTAAGATCAGTGGTCAAATAAAGGTTCTGAGTTCGTTTGATACATGCTTGCAATACATATTGCAGTTCTTTAGCAGTTAACCATGGCTGCATAGGCAGATCAGATGGTAAATAGAACCGCCTGCACCAAGACAATACACGAACTAATCTTCTTAAACTGGAGAACCTTTCAAGGAATGGATCGCCGTCATCAGTTATGGTGGTGGTAGCATGACATTTCACAATGGATTTTTCTTCCAGAGATGTCTCTCTTAAATCTCCCTTGCTATAGACAATGTCTTTAAGATGCAGCCACGCTGGGCCACGATTCCATAAGTCATTCTCTAACAACTCCGAAGGCATTATTCCTCTTGAGGCACAGTCAGCGGGATTGTCCTTCGAAGCGACGTGAGACCACTGACTTGCATCCGTAATTGTGAGTATCTCGGAGGTTCTGTTCGCAATGAAGGTTTTCCAGCGACTAGGGTGACTACCAAGCCAAGCCAGAACTATTGTTGAGTCTGTCCACGCATGCAGATGCTGTTTAGGAACGCTCAAAACCTCTGCGACTTCATTAAGAAGTTTAGCTAATAAGACAGCACCGCACAATTCTAGGCGTGGTATAGACACCTGCTTAATTGGGGCTACCCTAGTCTTGGAAGTCACCAAGTTCACATGCACGTTTCCATCATGATCTGTGACGCGCGAATAAACCACAGCAGCGTAGGCTACGCTGGAGGCATCTGAAAATCCCTGGAGTTCTAGACACCTATCGTCTTTGCTCGACTTGATCCATCGTGGTATGCGGATTTTCTGCAGTTTCTCTAAATCACTGCGAAATTCAAGCCAGTCTGTGTTGTGTGTTCAAAGACGATGGAAGTGGGTCATCCCATTCAATACCGGATAGCCACAACCTTTGTATAAAAACCTTAGCCATTGTGATAGCAGGGGCCAGCCACCCTAAAGGATCATAAAGTCGAGCAATATCCGATATTACTCGACGTTTGGTGCATGAACCTTCAATCGGAGGAAGTGAAACCGTGCATTGAAAAGTGTCGGCTTCCTTATTCCATGTCAGGCCTAAAATTTTCATAACTTCATCCGTTTTGAGTTCTAAATCAGTGTCTGACCGACATTCGTTTTGGATATGTTCCATCAGCTCAAGATTATTGCTTGACCACTTCTGCATGGGAAAACCTCCACGACCAAGAAGAGTAGTCATTTGCTCATGGATTTCGACGCCTTCACTTACAGAATGACATCCCGTCATGAGGTCATCCATGTAGAAGTCTGTCAGCACGCGATTTTGAGCCAATGGCATATCGTCACCATCATCCCTGGCTAACTGTTGCAGAGAACGCACAGCTAAGTATGGTGCTGATGATGTTCCAAACGTGACTCTCAGTAGGCGTAGATGCTTTAGATCAGCATTTGAATCATCGCGCCAGAAAATTCGCTGGAAGTCAACATCTTCTTCCGCAACCTTCACTTGCCTGAACATTTTGACGATATCTGCAACAATTGATATCGGGTAGCAACGCCAACGCATCACTAAATGTCTCAACTCCGGTTGAAGACTAGGGCCAGTCATCAAATCATCATTTAATGAGACGCCGTTGGATCCAGAACAAGACCCATCAAAAACCACGCGTACCTTGCTGGTAGTTTTATCTTGTCTCACAACAGCGTGGTGAGGCAGGTAAAAAGCATCCGATGTATCGGGGTTGCTGACCTCCTCCATATGACCCAAGCTAATATATTCATTTAAGACCTTTAAATATTCACTTTTAAGTTCGGGAGTTTTGCTCAATCTTTTCTCTAGCATGAGAAATCGTTTGCGAGCTCTGTTCTTGGAACCTCCATACTTACATGTTGGGTCGTTTGTCTTAAATGGGAGTCGGACCACATAACGCCCTGACTCGTCTCTAGTGGTGGTTCGAGCAAACAACTCTTCGCATTTTTGATCCTCTAGGGTCAAATGCTTCTGCTTCTGGGAAGATGGTTCCGACTCCATCTCCCAGAACTTCTTAAGCAGTTCATTTTCAAACTGCTGATCGATATGCGCTAGGTGCATATTCACAATGCTGTGGCACTGTTCGCTATGGTTGGTATTGCCAGCAGAGTGCACAGTTCCAGATAAGATCCAGCCTAGTCTAGTGTTCTGCGCAATCACTGACCCAAGCGAACCTTTGATCAAACCATCTAACAAGATCTGGCTGTACACCTCCGCCCCCAGTAGCAGATCTATCCTACTTGGTGTCCCAAATGATGGATCTGCTAATTCCATAGTTGAAAGTGCTGGTAAACCCTGCAAGTCATGCAGCGTTGTATTAGGTAAAAAGCACGTTAGCTTATTCAATACGTGTGCCTTTACCGTGATAGTGAAGTTTGGATCAAGACGGGACTGGATTGTCAACAAAACAGTGTGCTTCGACGCAATAGTCGAGCTTCGGTCGCCGCCTAGCCCGGTAACTAAACCAGTCTCAAGTTTCTTTTTAAGACCTAATAGCTGCACCGCAGCTTCTGTGAGAAAAGTCGCCTGAGATCCCTGATCAAGAAGAGACCTTAAAACAACAGTCGTTTTCTTGTTGGATTCCGCTTTTACCAAGGCGGTAGCCAACAAGACTTGACTGGGCGAATTTACAAAACAGGTGGTGATCTTCGATAAATCTGATCTTTCGCCTGGAACCTGTGAACTTGGAGATCCTGATGTTGATGCCGTAACTGTAGCAACAACGCTCTTATTCACAGGCTGATCAGCCTTGATATTGTCAGTAGATTTTTGGCCTTTGGGATGTAATAAGGTGTGGTGTTTCTTTTTACACAAACGACACCTGGTCGACATAGTACATTGAAAAACTGTATGGTCAGTATTTAAACAGTTAAAGCATAAGTTACGCGTCTGAGCAAAATTACGTCTGGTGTCGGTGGTTTCCTTTGCAAATTTCTTACAGTTACATGTTTTGTGATTCTCTGAACAAAAAGAACAGGATACAAAAGTAGTAGCGACGTAGGCACAGCTGCTCTTATCAAATTTTTGAACTTTAGGATCTAAGTATTCTAGTGCCCGGAACCTATTCTCTAAAAATTCCTCAAATAAAGCTAATGTAGGCAAGTCTAAAACGGTCTCAGTTACCTTTTGTTCCCAAAGCTTACGGGACTCAGAGTCAAGTTTTTGGCTAATTAAGAAAACTATTATTACGTCCCATGAACTAGTATTGACCCCTAAATTCTTCAAAGCGCTTAGACATTCTTTGGTAGTATCTAATAATTGTTTTAAAGCACTAGAAGATTCAGACGTCAATGTCTTTTGTGATGTTAATTTTTTCAGAATGCAATTAGCCAAATACTTTTTGTTATTGTACCTGCTTTCTAACTGAGTCCAGCAGATCTGGTAATTACTAGACGAAACCGGTATATGTCGCAAAAATTGCTCAGCATTTCCTGTTAAGGAACTTTTCAAATAATGCATCTTCTGTACATTATCAATGCTGTCATTTTTGTGGATTAAGGAAGTGAATAAATCGCGGAAACTAACCCATTCGGAATAATTTCCAGAAAATTTTGGAATTTCAATTTTCGGCAATCGAACATTAAATTGTTCAGTTCCCTGTCTCACAGCTGGATTAGAAGCTACAGGATCTGGTCTTAGTTCCACAATAACATCCTTCAACATAGATTTATATTCCATATACGACTCTTCAGTCACATCATACAAATCTTTTGACATATAAGAGGATTTATGCAATTCCTCACTCTGAACTTCAACTATAATTTTACGATGATTATTTTGAAACTCTTTCCAATGCTGTTCTAATGTTTCTATTCGTGTAGTGACATATGATAAGGTTATTCTTTCCTTTGAGGATTTTTTGTAATTTACTTTAGACTTATTTATTTGTGCTGCAATATTTTCTTGGAGCCTAAAATAACTGGCTGCCATAGTGTAAATATTAAAATAACTCACCAATTAAACGTTTTAAAATCACTAATGATACAATATTTTATGATAGAAATAATAGTGACAAGACAACAAGTTGAAAATATTCTAAGTCTAGCAATCATAAAATATATCGCAATTTTTCTAAGTCGATGAAAATATTTAAAATTCGCGCTAAGTGTTTAGAACCTTGTCGCAGTCAATTCCATCTACATTTGGACATGGATTCCCTGTATGTACACTTTTTACGAAATTATCCTAAGTCATGCAAACACAGAAAAATATTACAAGTCGAAGAAAAAGTCAATTAATTTATACTAAGTGTCTAGAACTTTGTCAAACTAAATCTTCATGCACTATTTCTTCTAAGTTAAAATCTTCAAGAGAATAAGGTTCAAATTATTATTTTACTCACAAAATGTTACCACCAATAAACTCACGCTTGACCATACACTTCACTAGTATTGACGTCACAACTATGACGCTTCCTTCACGTCACTCCATTGACGTCACTGGGCAGCAACTGCAGCTAGGGCGCCCTCTCGCGCATGGGATGGACGTTCCGACTTCTGGCGATACTCCGCTTGCACCTAACTTCGGGGCGCGGTGTGTGACTCACACACACACACACACACACACAAATATATTGCAGTGAAGTGACTATGTTCTCCTTCACTGGGAGCTTCCACCAGGTAGCACTCAGAGCTAGAGGGACATTCCACTCCTTCGCAGCGATGCACTCCCTACACAGCAGTTATGCTGCTGGTTAGGAACTACACTACTGCCACCAATTAATTATGGCAGCACCAAATAGCGATCCACTATTGTGTTCCGTGCTGTAACGGTCAATGCCACAGTCAACCAAGTGTCACCGTTTGTCACCGGCAAGACGAAGGACCATGTACACAACCCAAAAAAGCCCTGACGTATGAATAAAAATGCAAGGCAGTTTAGATCGGACAAATGTATTCAGATCATATTGAGCATACAACATTTTACCTTAACAGCAACTCAGTGTTACAACCGTTAGCGTGTGTTAGGAATGTACAGTGCCATCTAGTTTAAAAACACGAACTAAACACAACACATGATAATTATATAATACGATGCTAGATGGCGCGGAACAAAATACATACTTAAACGTAATTTAATTGAGACGATTAAACACAGTGAGAGAGACAGATATATGGTAATTCCCCTAATATCTGGTGAAATTTGCCAGTCGACAATATCTGTACAGTAATTGTGCAGTCTCTCAGTCAAGTAAAATTCAATTTTAAAATCGTTCCTTGGTAAAATCTGAGCATAGACAATTGAAAAATAGTTCACAAGTTACTGCACGCAAAATGATTACGAGAAAATAATTATTAGGATAGCTAGTAAAATTTTACCTTTTTTTATTTATTTATTCGGAACAAAAAGTGGTATCCCATTGTCAAAGTAGCCAGTGATGCAGTACATTTTTATCGATAAACTTTTCCATAGGCTTAAAACGATTTAACGATTTAATTTTTAGGTAATGCGTTGATGTACTGTGCCTTTGAGCTATACAAAGTTTTTATGCGGTTTTATATAATCATTTGAATATGTAGTAATGACAGGCAAGTAAGCGTCTTGAATGAACCCTATAGCTTTCTAGTATGTCTATACCAAAAGCTTTAAAGACCGCTGAAAACAGAAGCACGTGGAAGAGCATAGTACATCGAGCAATTAACACTGCTTCAGACTAGACACGACCTTCAGCAGTGAAGATGCTGAATAAGAAAAAGACGATAAAAATTAAATAAAGCTATTACTGCAAAGAACAGCTTAATTTCGATATAATATGTTATAGGCTCGTTTATTTGTAGTAAAATTATAACAAACACATGAAATTCGCGTAGAGGGTGGTATTAGAGATAGGGATTCAGGAAAATCAGGGAGACCGACACAATAGTAACTACCAGCTAATTAAATTGGTAATAATTTTATTTCCATTGAAACGAATTGTACTTATTGCATAATCGGCGATTGCTATTTCTAGATATTATTACTTAGCAAAAACTGAAAACAGTATATTTGTGTATTTCTCTATTACACATTTTAACAAATGAATTGAATGGCAGCCAATGAGATATTCTCCTTATTGATGATAACGATAATCTCCAAAATAGACTAAGTCATAACCTAAAAGTTCGCGTGTTCGGTTCCGTTCACGTCTACGTTGCTGCAACACACCCGCGATGCTGCAACGTAGCCTGCTGTACATATGAACTAATCCAAACGGAAAAAAATATCATGTGATGTTGTCAAAGTAGCTTTGGTTTGTCATGGTGAAAGAACACTGCTTGAAATTCCTATCAATGCCATTGAAGTTGAGTGTGTAGAACCTCCTCTTAGCCTTCACAGACACTGTCTCTCCGATAAATTCCTTTTTAAATTAGCTTAAAACTCAAACTGTACTTGAAAAAAACTAGATTGTTTACTAACATTATATAACTCATGCAATAAAGCCTCATCTGACAACCTCCTTTGTCTCCTCCGCAGCTATTTACAATTCACCCTTCTTACTTATTCCCTCCTTCAGAATCCTGTTATGCCTTTGTACTCATCATCCTACGAATCATTCGTTTTCAAACCTAACATTATTTTGGATTTTGATATTGATAAAAACACAATAGAAGCTAATAAGGTTTTAATAAATAAATTCTTCACAGAATACAAGGTCTGGACTGCCATGCAGATGCTTCTAAAAATCTAGATAGTCCAATTGGTGTTGTAGTTTGGATCCCATCTACGAGAATAATTTTCAATTATAAATGTCCTTCTACCACTTCCGTCTTTTCAGGAGAAGCCATCGCAATTCTGGAAGCCATTCTTTTTGTAATATCACACAATCTGAACAAAACTATCATATTTTCAGAAACCAACAGCTGCCTCCAATCTATTCTTGCTAACCCATTTCAGTCCAAATCTAGGTTCCCGATTGTTTTAAAAATAGGAAATGCCCTTTTCGAATGTAGCTCTCACGGCAAAAATGTGATCCTTGCCTGGATTCCTGGTCACGCCGGTACAGTGCGCAACGAATCTCAAGATCAAGATATCTGTTCGACTTTAAAACCATCTTTAAAAAACCTTGAAACCAGAAATGGCAAATTTCTAGAATATTAAAAGCTAAATTCTATGGTAACATTCAACCTGAGATGCCCAATAAACTCTGGTTCTCAATATTCCAAAATGCTGATAAAGTGGCCACCTCTACAATATGCCGTCCGAGTCGAAACTATTCCTGTAACCCAGTCTTCCTGGCCAAACTTATAACTCCCTCTGTGAATGTGGTTTGGACGAAGGAAATGTGAAACACATATTCTTCTGTTGTCCCAAAATAAACTCTTCTCTCTACAATATTATCCCTAGAGATATCCCTCGTCCTTTCTCCCTCAAACATATCCTCTCCTTAGTATTTATCCATATTCAAATAAAGTTGTAAATTAACTGTTCATATATTATATAACTTAACCAAAAGTTGTTCCCAGGTGTTCTATATTTCCCCTATATATAATGAATTTGTGTGTGTGTATGTTTGTGTGTGTATATACATTTGTGTTCATCCAGTAGTTAGATGAACTAACATCTAATGTTTCAGCACCAATTTTGACTTGGGCAGTTCTCACCGGACATGACTCATTAAAACTAAACAATCTCCTTTGTTTGATAGTCCATCTAACTACGTGACGTTGTTGAAATTGTGGTGGTGCCCACAGAAGCCACAAAACAAGAGTTGAAGTCGAAATCACAACCTTGAAAGATTGCGTGTTCTTGAAAATATTTGAATAATTTGTTAATTTAATTGATGTTTATCTTCTGACCTACACGTGTATTTTTACGTCCAGGTAAAAGTTTTATATGCACTAATAGCAGTGGGACAGATGGTGCTTGCTTTCGTAGGTCTAACAGGAAAGCTCCAAATTAGATATTGGAATGAGGTGACATTTAGTGACTAACAATTTATCGATAAATTTGTCGATAAAAAAATCATGAATCACTTATATGTCAGATTGCACCGACTTTGTTCATCAGCGAAATATAAAACATTTAGGAATAATTTATTAAGTTTTCCGGTGATAGGATATTCCTACTTTCTTTACTTTTGTGACATTGCTATTAAATCTGCAACTTATAATAGCACAACGCGGCATTTTCATATAAATTGACGGAGATGCATGCGGCGCGTTAACCGTGGGTCGACTGTCAGTAGCATTATAGTCCGTTGACGTAAATACTCCTGTTTAGGAGTATGGTGAGCAATTGTCACTGGATAAATTCATTAATTTAATAAGGTGTTCTAAAATATTAATATAATAGATATTTTCTTAAAATATTTGTTATGTTTTCTTTTCGCAATCGGACTTTGAGAGCCTCAAACTAGTATCTAGTAAGTGATCCTGACTGTTTTTTTAACAAACGAGTACTGAAAATTTTAATGTGTTGCTATTGGCCCACGTAATCAACATAAAGTCCGTTCCACACGAACTCTGTAGTTACATAGGGTAGTCGAAGACAACTTTATGTACCTACGTACATAAAGTTGTCTTCGACTACCCTGCGCGTCGAAAAATATTGCTTGTAACGAATCAATTTCAAAGTTGCAAACTAAGTAGGTTGCAACTAGGGCATGGATACCGGTATTCGGTATTACCGAAAAACCGGTAATACCGGCCTATTTAGAGTACTTTCAAATACCGGTATTGGAATGAAAAATACCGGTATTTCGGTATTATGACAAAAAAGAAGTTTATATGCATTAAAACTAATCAAATGCTTAAAAACCAATGCAGCGGCTTTAGATTATATGAATAACATCAACAACTTATTAAATATTATGGTTGTAAATTAATGCGCAGATTACGTTTTCTTTTCATGCTTTTACAAATTTATTAATAAACCGACTTCAATAACCATAAGTTCATAATCTAATTAAGTAACGTTGATTTCTATTTAATAAAAAATGACATTTTAAGATTGGAACCAGTCAATGAGTCCGTAGAATTGTGAGTACATAAATGGTATTACATATATGGTGGTAGTACTGTTTATATAGTTTAACAAAACTGACATATCATCCGCCGACCACCGCACGCTTCTCAGACCCGCGCGGTGCATCTTATTATCTCACGCATATTCTCAATTGCATTGTGCGCTCTCACTTGATTCGTCGGTTCTCTATTCACAATTCTCTTATTACTACGCACATGCACGTGATATATACGGTAATCAGTGTTTCCGAGTATATTACAGTGATAAGAACTGTGTATGAACTGATATCTCACACTGCGATCCCCAAGACGCCTACCAAGCGTGGACATTATGGCAAACTCCATTTTAATGAAGGAGGCTGTATACAGCAGTGGACAATCCAGCCGATACAGTAAGAACGGTGTGAGTAGTTTCGGTTTTCGAGACAATATTACGAAAAAACTATCATTTAGGAGATAATCGGTAAGTTAGAAACTCTAAATTCTTTCAAATTTAATAAGCCTCATAAGCGTATCTACCCTACTCAGATCGATCATTCGGTAATATCAGCAGATAGCGCCAAAACTGGTTGTGGCGATAGCGTCGAGGTGCCGGTTCAGCTTCAATTTAATAAGAATTAAATAAATCGATTGACAGATCTCTAAAAGAGAAAAGTACATAAAAGGATATTTTACACTAATCACAAGGGATAGACAACGAATCTAATGACTCTGATCCGAAAGATGATGAAATCTGATGCGATACATTATTGAATTACACACACGGATATGACACAGTACAAAAATGGCGGCAATAGAGGACTTTATTCGGATGAACTTTATAAGATCTTACCTCCAATTAGTATTGAATCCGGAATAGCGTTTTCAGTGACGATTTTTATCCAAACTAATATTATATCTGATTGTTTATTGTTACAATATATAATAAATATTTGATTGTTTCTTGGAATAATAAAAAAACATAAGAAAAAGTACCAAAAATTCTTTATAAAAATTAAGTTGATTAAAAAAATTACTGTTTCACGATGATGATGATTACCTACTTATAGTAAAATATGTATATTAATTCAGTCTGAACAATATTACATGGAAAATAATTTTTTTCTGCGTTTTTAACATTTATAGTGAAATACCGAAAAAATACCGAAATACCGGTATTCCGGTATTGAAAAATATTGATACCGATATAATACCGGTATTGCCAATAAGTATAATACCGCCATGCCCTAGTTGCAACTTTTAAATAAGGGTAAGCAAAACAAAGATCGTTTTGAAATGTTCATGTACAAAACATGTTAGAGCAATTTATTATTGACGTATCTGCAGGAAGTTCATCAGAAGGATGACGATAATTTTTAAGATGACAAGAATTGTAGTAGAATTATTTGATTTTTATGTTCTAGTGAATAATATATATACTATTTATATTTTTTTAGATCCTAAGCGCGAACAGAAAATTTTGTTACGAATATACTAAGTATGCAACTTTAAATCATAAAATAATAACGTAATTTATTCTACAATAAATTTTAGAAGTACATATTCAATATGAACGGGCCTTAACAATTTTAAAACAAGAATAAAGGCATTGACCAATGACGGCAATGACCCATCTCACTCAGTCAATATCGGAAATGTGCGAGAGACATAGTACCAACTCGTTTGTTAAAAAAAATAGACTATACAACGGAATTAATATCGCAGATTGGTAACATAGTTATTGAGATTGTTTAAGAATTTGGATTAGGTATTAAGTACTAAGTTTTTTTTTATTATAAGCGCCTATATATTATTGTCTTGTTCATACTATTCTACAAATCCCTAACTTGTTACTCTATTGACATATGAACATGATATTATTGTATGCTTTTAGTGATGACTTTAATATATCCTACAGGTAGGGGATGTAACTCAGTGGTAGAGTGTCTGCTTCGCATGCTGAAAGTCCTGGGTTCAAATCCCAGCATCTCCACGAAAGAAACAGTTTTTGCATTAGTATGTTTTTTTGGTTAATATTAATGATCATCTTGTCATCATTATTAAGCAATTACTTACTTACTTATTCGGCTAAAACTCGCGTAATATTGACTATAAAATTTTCCGACCAGTTTCGAACGTAGGTATACCTACCTACCTAACTAAATGAAGTTTTTCTGGGACTCAAGGTTGTAGTGGTGAGCACACATTTTACTCTGATTACCTATGTTTACAGATTTGATTTTGTGATATTAATTTGTAAGCTCTCTGTATATAAGGTGACTATTAATTCATCAACAATACTGTGGGGAATGGTGTAGAATCGATAACTGAATGTGATCCACTCATAATTAATTTTCACATAAACAAAATTAATACTAACTATTGCCTAAGCTGTGGCGCGTTGACTTTGAGAATGATAGCGACGACAACACTTGCGGCCGCCGTGGACAAGACTCACACATACACACGCGTTCTAGGTATTCTAACGCATAGGTATACCTACCGAGTTCATTGCCCTCGCAATGCGTAGGTATACCTACCGAGTTCATTGCCCTCGCAATGCGTTAGAATACCTAGAACGTGTGTGTATGTGTGAGTCTAGTCCACGGCGCGGGCGGCCGCGAGTGTTGTCGTCGCTATCATTCTCAGTCAACGCGCCACAGCTTAGGCAATAGTTAGTATTAATTTTGTTTATGTGAAAATTAATTATGCGTGGATCACATTCAGTTATCGATTCTACACCATCCCCCGCAGTATTGTTGATGAATTAATAGTCAACTTATATACGTACCTATATTTGATTATAGCGGGACTGAGGCTTGATCGTCTCTGAGGCCGGCAATAAGAATGTGCCCCAAATATATATTTTTTAAATTTTTATTTTTATTTATAATTATTTATTTATAATTTATCCCAAATATATATTTATTTATTTATCTGTGTTGTATTTTAATTTTACACTAAACAATGAACCAGTTATTAGAATCCATCACCAAACCACACAAATCGCACAATAATTGATCGCGGTTGTATTAAAATACTTTTTAAAAGCGATCGACCTATTATTTACGTTGATAATGTAATTTACATTGGTGTGGTGCAAACTTAAACCACGGTAATGTTTAGATAACATTACCGTGCTTAAACGCAACTTTGTTCAATGATTTCATTCCTTAACGAAACCTTTCTTTCACTACCTTCATCCCTTCTCGAATTTCCTTGGCTAACCTGGTATTATTATATGTTCTATGCCTGGGGGGCAGTTGTAAAACGTTGTTGACGTCTAACCTGCACGCGATCGAGTCGAGAGCTCCGTAAACTTTCCTCGAAATACTGTCTTAACGGTTTCTAACTAAACATAAAAAACATCTTTAATCGCATATACAAGAAGTTTTCAAATAATGTTGTTTTTACTGGCCAGTTTTTTTAAAAACCAAACTTATCTTAAGAAAGAAGCATTTGCATAAATATAAACATCTCGTAATCTGTTTTATTAATTCCGAACAGGCATTCTTATAAAAAAAATGTGGTGCCGTTCGAAAAGCGTTTCCAGTTAACACAGATGACTTGGATATAATGAAATCTTTACAAAATTACAAATTTCCAAAACAAGAGGAAAAATTATACCCAAGTGTGGGAATTGCTCCTCTCGTGAATTTGTCATTTTGTAATGTAATCCGCCAATTTTTGCAATAACGCATTGCAAAAATATAAATATATTAAAATCTCAAATCTTCTCTTTCAAGGAGGCCCATTTGCTTCCAGAGGGTTTGATATATGTTTGCCACCCGGGCCTTCTTACTGGACAGAGCTAGATCACAACCTTATACCTACGCGTGGCGTAAGGATTGGCAGCTTGACGCCTGACGTACTTAGTATCCATAATCCATATATTTAAGTCCAGGCAGTCAAAAATAATTCCCACGCTAGCTCCGCCCATGCGGCGCAACGATCCCCGCTGCACCGAACGACGCGATGTGCAGCGGCGCACGCGTCTCGCTTATAAAAATATTTGTGTACTTGAAATTAGATTCGCGAACACAGATACCATTGAGACGATTTCAACTTTTTTTATAATCTTATTCACGTGACGCATTTCGATACATAAAGTAACTTTGTATATACTGAAATTGATGTCACGTTTGTATTTTTATCAACATTACTAATATTTCTTAGTAAGAAATTGATTATTTGATTTACTTTCCAAAATTATTCTTACGGTCGGCAGTAGCTTATAAAACTAAAGCCAAAAGTTTTACTTTTTACAATATGATCATGTCTGCTCGACTTTATTGGTATATATTATTATGTATGAATGTATTGGTATATATATTATTCATATTTAACTGACTTCCCAAAAGAAAGAGGGTTCTTGACTTGTCTATTTTTTATTTTATGTTTGACCACACATAACTTTTTTACTGAACCTTACAATCTTGAAAATTATTTATTTGCTAGTACAGTTTAACTCTTAATTGGTTTCATTTTAATTTCATCAACATCGGTCGAACGGTTTGCCAGTTACAGTCAAACTTACTAAAAAGTAATTTGCCAAAATGCCTTGACGATCGCAGTGCTTCTAGCAACGAATGTAAGTGGCAACTATGAATATAGATGAAAGTTATTGTTAAATAGTGATAAAATCTATAAATAATATGTGAATAATAATCTCTCTAGTAAAGTCTGTAGTCATCAGTATATCAAATAACCTGTCTAAGTCAGTTACATGAGCACAAAATTGAGATCATATTGCACCGATATCAACCAGTTAGTTACCAGACTTTTTAATTAAAAAAATTGTTTTTAAGTCTTTTTTTTTCTTTGCTATGTTGTTGTGTCGCAGTCTCTGTGTTTATAGAGAAAACATATTGCACCAAACCAAAATAAAGTGAGACAAGGGTCGGAATATGATGATGGTACATATCAGCCCAAACGGCACGATATATATTGATAAATGGGGGGTGTTTTTAAATTCTCCGTAGTAACGAAAGTGATTTCTACTGATTAAACTTACTACAAAAATTTCATTACCCCTTGGCGTGGACGATAATTTATGAATGAATCAACATTGTTCTCAGTATCTTGGAATGCGATTAATCACATTACACATCATTAGAATAAAGTAAAATACCATCAAATTCAATGAGCATAACATTATATTATATTCGGTGAATATGGGTACAATTGACCTGAAATAAATGGATTTGATTTGATTAAATGTTAGTTGTGGCCAATATATTTTACCATGACTCGTCATACAAATATGAATTATAGTTTTTCATAACTGTGCTACGGTACACGTTCCCATAATAATATAAAGTAGGTTGTTTTTTTATTGCTATCATATAATTTTTAACTATTAATTACTAATGTTGAAAATATGTTCGTATACATCCTATTACGTTTTATTTTTCAGTTACACTGGTGAACAGAAAGGTGTTATTTTACTACCACTCTGCTTTTAGATACCAACTATGGTAAAAATTAGATAGACCAACCAGATATAGATCTAGCCACTTCTAAACAGCAGGATAAGATTTTTTACCAAACTTGCAGAAGAGTCTATATACGCAATTGTAATGGCCTTAAACTTAGGGTTTTTTAAAAATAACACAACTGCAGAAACATTGTAGACAACATGTTATACAAGCTTCTTTTAATGCAACATGGCAGATAAGTGAGAGAGTGAGTGGCACTGGAACAGGTGACTAAATTAGACATTTAAATAAAAACAGTGGATTCTTAGATTGTTAGTAAGTGGTTATAGACAAATTAAGTTAAGATGTATATAAATTAACAAAAAATCATTTATGAAATAAAAAATATATTATTTTCAATTTATACAGTATTAATGATTATACAGAATTAATGATATGCAAAAGTGTACGTGAGAAATAACGAGTATCGGAACGGAAAGTCAAGTTTTTTTTCAAGTTTGCAGTCCCCCCGATCGTCACCCTGTGACCACGATCACTGCAAAGTGTTTGAAACGTCAGGACAAAAATAATGATAAATATACGCGATTTAAACCGTTAAATGTTGTTTAATTACTATGTGTAACAATCGCGAAAACTTAAGACAACATTAAGTCAAGTCTTCTTTTTATGGCGGGAGGAAGTACTGAAGCATTTGCACTTTGATGTTGCAAGTCACCCTCGACAGCCTCCTCTTGATTTTATCTTTTTCTAGAAGTATCCGCATATTCTTGATCCCGGATCAGTCTTTTCTTAGGGTGGTGGGGATCGACCAGCTCGGGCAGAAGGGAGTTCATATAGAATGTGACTAGTTTTGTCTCCATTTTTTTCGTCCAAAATTCTTCATCTTTTTGTAGAATTTCTATTTTTAATTTGTTGTCTCCATACTACACGGCAAATTAGCATTTAGTTATATTACAAATGTTTTTTTTTTTATGCCTGATAGGTTACCCTTTGACCACTATCTCACCTGTTGGTAAGTGATGATGTGGTCGAAGATGTTGTTCAGGCTAACCTAGAATTACTGGCTCTCAAGGACAGCTGCCGGAACACACCGTTAGGTGCTTGGCGACAGATTTTCTACTTGAGGGTGGTAGCTAGCCAGGCGGGCATTCGCAAAGTGCCCTACCACCATGCAAAATGTGCATTTAGCCTTCAGTTTGATAATATCAATCAGATTTTTGATTGATATATATACCTGCAAAATACATTTTACAGACAATCAGTTACCTGAAGCCTTCAGAAAAGCAACTGTACATTTCTGTTTGTCCGACAATCAATTTCGCACAATTTGTAATATAATTTGTAAGGATAAATGTCGGGAGAGCAGTCGAATGACATCTGTGAAAAATCCAAAATGGCGATTTCAACACGGCCACCATACAAATTGCTCCGCCCCTGCTGAAGCTCGGCCTTCAGAAAGGGGGTGTTGGGAATATGAATAAATGAATTTAAATACATAAATTCAGATAATTTGCACGTCAGATTTTTTGCACGTCAAGAGTACAACATAGCTCTTTACCATCTATCTAATACCCTAATAACCGAAAAGGGGGTGAAGGCAAGTATAATACGTATCAACGATGGCATTCGCAAAGGAGTATTGCTTCAGATAGGAGGCCGGCCATTAAATTTAAGCCTTACTCCGCACAATTATGTCAATGCGTTGTCTTTTGTGTAGGTACTCAGAAAAAATATATTGTTTATACCGATCCTACAGAGGTGTGACAAGTGCAGGGCGATAATAATGTAAAGTTTTTTTTTCAGTGTAAAAAAGAAAATTACATTGTATTTATACATTTATACGTTATTTTATTTAATTTTACCTGCTGCTCTGCTATGGATAGGTCAAAATAATTTTTAGCCTAATATAGGTAGTATATAAAATATTTCCTTTACGAAATTTCCTGTGAATAAAATTTGCAAATTTAGCAATACTAAATTATTATGTTCAAAGAATTACTCACTTATTTTCGTGTAGTGGAAGAACAGTCTAAACTTATAATATGAGATGGCGACTCCGACAGTTCTCCCTGTTCCGAGTGATCTCGGACTTCGACTGATTTATTATTTTTTTTCCTGAGAAAGAAGGTGCATTTTTGAGCACAGTCTTTTTTATTGTACGAGTATATACACAATCTATTTATTCCACTCTATTATTTTTGTATAAATCGATACTTATATGTACATGTCTAAGTGATAAAATGTATATTTAAAAGTACCTATGCAGGTGACTTTGTAGATAATCTCTTAAATATATACCTACTTGCCTGATTCTGAATATTCTTTCATTGATATAAATCTACATCTAGTCTTGAGGGACATAAAGAATATTCGATGTTTTATTGCGATATACCTACCCACCAAACCAAATGCTTTGATTTGCTACGCTTGTGTTATTATTATTTAGCAACACTCAACTCCATTTACGGTTGAACGGCAGCTGTACTTTAGAGCCAGATAATTTTAGTTTACACCTGTTTGGCACCTTCAACCACATCACTTACCATCAGGTGAGACCATAATTATACATATACCAGATATTATTATAGTACCCTACTAATCATACTTAGATTAGTACGACATATAGTTATTTTACAGCTCCATTACAGTACTATAGGAAATCTAGTTGGTATAGAATCTCTTAGTTCGGTCGAGATAGTATGTTTCATGAATAGAATAAACACAAACGAATATAAAATTTGCATAGGTGCAATAGGTAAAAAAAAACTGAAATATTATACGCTTTTGCCTCTCTCATAATTCTTGCAAAGTCTTTGTATCGACTCTTCTGCTTCCTTTTTTTATTTTTTAGTTATCTTTATTTCCCATATTGATTGATATACCTACCAAGATACGTATTTATACTGCTCAGGTGATAGCGCGCGAGCGACAGGTCCACGTCCAACGGCGTACAGCGCGGCACTGAAGGACAGCTCTTACGCATTGATTTTATTTCGTAAGCGTAAGCTAATAAGGTTGAATATCGAATCTTCCGATTGACCGTAATCCTGCACAGAACTAAAGGTCGTAAGTCAAAAACACAATTTAATTTATTATGAGAATACTAATAACTCTAGGTAAATTTTACTTTTACAGTGGATAATAAACTACATTTCCTTTCTATGTGTATTTATTATTGATATGTAACTGACGTAGTTTCCAAGAAAAATCCAATAATTTAAAGAAAAGGCTTCATTTAAAAAAATTAAAACTATCGAGTAAATTTCTTTCAAATGTGTTTCTGTCTTAACAACGGATAGAAAAAGGTTTGAAAATCAAATATTTAAGTTAACGTGTCGATTACATATTTAAGTTGGTTAAAAAAACTAGTCGAATGAGAGTATTTTTTCCGCAGCCTCGTCTTAAAAAAGCGATATAATAGGCTCCACCATCCAAATGTACTGAAGCCAAGCGCTTCCTCATTTCCTTCAAGCGTTCCTTGTGCACAAATTCGTACGTTTCTACCGCATAATAACCCAAAGGAAATATTTGTACCTACAGAAGGCTCGCGCAAATGGGTACCCAAATTCATATTTATATGTATGATTTTAAAATGGAGTATAATCATATGATAAAAAGAAAATTTTACGTACCTAATTCTTATCCAACGTTTTGTCAAATATAAAATATGTCTGTTTATCATTGCTATGATCTGTTACATGAGTTAGGATACGAGAGAAAAGTCAGCAAATATTTATTTAAAATTTTAGATTATGTGAGTAAGCATGTTCTGATTTCTGTAAGTATATTATTTATGAAAGGGATACAATAAAAAGTTATGGATGGGGCGAGATGTCCCTTTCACAAATGTCCTTTACTTATTTATCAGTATTCCACTGTGGTTTAATTTAGCCATATTGATATTTAAAATTCGTCTCGACGCGGTACCCATAATTTAAAAAGCTGAGAATTCTTATTTATTCTTTACAAACTGTGAGGTACGTTCCAATATAGATTTATATAAGCTAATCACATCTGCACAAATTGCCCGTAATACCCAAGGCATCTAAATACCTATACATACGGTTTTATATACACTTCTTTTTTGAAAATCAATAAAAATGCTCCTCATAAGGAAAACGTGAATAAGTCAGATAGCTCCGTCAGAGTTTCGATCATATTGGCGGGGTATTTTTCAAGGAGAGCTAGCAGATGATGCTTTTTTCAGTGTTTTCGCCGTTATATTATAGATGTCAGATCCACCAATGGCACCAATTCACCAAGACATGTGATTTGAACACTACCTCATATTATTGAAACGATTTTAAGATGACTGATAAGTCACAGTCATAACACTGTTAAATAAAACTGCAAATAATACACCTACGCGAAAAGTTACTCTTATACGCTCATCACAGAAGAGTTCAGGCATATATGAAGATTGGTTTAGGCTTACGTGTTCCCCATATGAATTACTTGTCGTTCTTATCAGATGGTTTATAAAGCAATGATGGCTCAGTGGCATTGCCTGTAGACTGCCATGTAGGAGATCCGTAATTTGAATCCCACCGAACTTTTCTACACGAATGGCAAACGTAAAACATACGGAATATGGTTTTAAATACCAATTTATACCGAAAAAAATAAGCTTTAAATTTGTAGCAAACTTCTATATTGGGCCAAGTTACAAACATAAGCTATTAGAGATAAATTAGTGTTTATGAAATTAGTAGGTACCTAATTTATATATGCGAATTAGGATATCCTATTAATAAAATTAAACGAATATATACTATGCAGAATGTTTATTTGGATTTTAACTTCTAAAACATTTTAAACACAGTAAAATATACAAATATAAATGATCAAATAGTACATATTTTATATAATATAGTTGCCAATGTTAAAAATATATTTGAATTTCGAAACATAAGAAATTATTACTAGGTATGCAATAAACAAAAAAATAAAATTATTAACAATATATTAGTTTCAATTTTTTATTGTTTTGTTAAAATAAAGTAAATTGTGCTTTTTCTTAACGTCTAATATTAGCCGAATTATATTAAAAGAAAATTTTAAGTAACATTCAAATTTCTACCATAATTATAAAATGCTGCCAGTTGGCATCAGTTTAAAACTACCGTAAAAACGATACAAAGAAAAAAGAATAACCAAGAGGTTAAGTCAGAAGTCCTTAAATGTAAAGTTAATAACAGGTTCCACTTAACATTCGTATAAAAGTCGTCTCTCCATAAATCTTATCTAAAAAGGTAGGCAGCATCTTACTGTTAGACACAAATCGTCAAAATACTAGAATGAGACATAAAAATCGTCCCATTCTATAACTAACTTACAAACGTGTCGCGCCCGGTAATAGTGAAAAAGTTCCGATACATTTTATAGTCACTAACGACCAAACCCAATATAAATACGCACATCTATCAGTGATTCAAGACTAAAACTGCCTTTAGGTCAAAACAAGTCAACAGCGTCAAAATTTATGAAAGTCAGGTAGCGTTACCTAAATCTTTGGCAGTGATAGGCGAGCTCACAGACAGATAAGTCTTTAAAGGTTTGGCCCTAAGAAGAATCTCGGAAAGGAAATACTAATTTGCGTAGAAGCTTCGATTATTCATGATCTAACGATACTTTTCGATAACATGATAATAAATTGTACATTAGTACGTAAATAACATGCTTTGATTATCCATTTTTCTTCTACATATCTACAAACTACGCGAAACGATTTTAACGAATCCATATTTTATTCTACGGCCATGGATATGGCATACAATGTTCGTTTGGATATGTCTATCTAATAACAATACATTTTCCACTAAAACGTAGGCCTTTTCCGGTATTGCATCTTCAAATTGCATTTTATCAACACATAGTTTTAAAGCTAACATTGTGATATTAAAGCTTTCAGCTTTTGGTTCTGTGTGACCATATTCATGTAAGCAAATATTGACGTGTTTAATATTTAAAATGTTGCCAACTACACCTTAAAACAATAAAATTGGTAGTTGTATATCTGTAACAAAATAATATGGTCACGTCAATGTTGCTATATAAAATAATGCGATCGAATTTATAACGATCGACGACTGCCACCGACTTATCATCGAATTTTCGTGATATTTTATACACGTGCCAGTTAATTTTATACACAGCAAAATGATATGGAAGTATACAAGAAGTGATATGATATTATGAAGATTGTACTAAAAGATATGTACTTAAACGATTACAAAAGTTTATATATCGAATTTGGTACGATTTAAATATACATAAATGCTTGATAAAATGTCTTTTTCGTTGGAACGTTTCGTTCTGGCAACACTGTCGGGACCTTAGGGGAGATATAAAAAATAGTGGAAATTCTAGGTGTTGCTACTACTACGAAAAAGTGGATAGTAGAAAATAAAGTCGACTCAATCACGATACGTACTGCAACAATGGCATGCCCTTATTTGTACAATAAGCGTTGCATACGACTATCGCTCGTCTCAGGCAGCTATTATGAACTAAATTCGCTTGATTCTTGTTAGTTCCGATAGCTGTTTTATCCATTCTTTAGAATCTTCCCCCGAACCCGAACGGTGAAGCCCAACCCATATGTTAGAGGATGGGGATGGAATGTTAAAGCTTTTCTAATTAAATAAAGGCAGATTGTGTACAGTAGGTAAGTGCTAGTGTTAATGATGAGTCGAAAATTAGTGGGTTATTTACAATTCTGTTTTAAAAAGAAACAAATTCTACATACTTGTGAATTGACTTTAGCTATCGATAAATTGAAATCGATATCAATTCTTAACTTCAAAAGAAGCCAAAACGGCAGGTGTCTAGAAATTGCTTCTTTATCAAAACAAGTACAATACCTCTTCCATAAATGGAAGGTCCCAAAGCAATACCATTGCAGCATATAATCTTTGGTTAGAATAACAGTGTTGCCAAATCGAAATATTGTGTTGCTATTTTCTGTGGTGGCAACACAGTGATTAAAGCACCATGCACGCGTTGAGAACCGGAATCTATTCGTTGTTCGCCGGCTTTCCGTTGGTGTATTGAGGTGGTGATGTTTGGTTCTGATTGGGCTGATCTTCTGTCATCACCGATACCAACTCTTCCACCGCGCGTCCTAGGTCATCTGGAACGAAGAAATATATCGTTAAAACTGCCATTCAAAATTGCTGCGTGGCAATAGTTGCCTCAGATTTCTGCGCTTACATTATTTCACAAGATTGATTCGTGACACATAAAGAAAGCAAAGTCATATGAAAACTATTCAGTCTTATGTATATAAAGAAAACCATTAATCAAGAACCCCCGTGTAAAATGTGTCAAATCAAATATAAATTCATCACATTGTTTGAGGAAGGGTGAATAATTAAGAAGAATAACAAAAATACAACCCTATTTTTAGTTGAGGCGGACATATAAGTTTTGAATCCCAGTATCATATAAGTTGTTACACGTGAAAAAGGACCTTATTTTACAGCATTATTATTATTGATAATTTTTACCTCAAGGTATGCGTCCTGTTAGGTTTGCATGAACAGAAAAAATAAAACATTAATAACGACTCGAAAAACGTATAACAACGATCATGCAAAACTCATGCAAACTGGACGAACGAAACCACGCTACGAAACTTGAACAACTCCATCTATATACAACTTGATCTACCTACCTCCTAAAATCGTGATCAATACTATATAGGCAGGTAAAGATAGTAATATAAAATAAGACACCAGCAATATAGTTAAAAGAAACAAGCAGTGCCTAAAACGCCACACAAAACTGACATCAGTGTTCTAAAAACAAAACTGTAAATAAAGCTGTAAACAAAACTGAGTCCTAGTGTGTCTTTAGAAAGCTGTTTGTCACACGGCTGACCTGCGCAGTGCATGAGGGAGTGGACGCTGTGGGGCGGCGGCGGCGGCCGCTCCGTCTCACGCTCCGCCCCCGGGCCCCAACGACCGCCACCATCTTATTCGTAAAGTCTTCGTTAATATCTATTCCAGTTCTTGCAATATCTATATATATGTTTTGATAGCAACTAGAGCCATAGTAATGATTAGCTTTCATCACAAGGTATGGGACAGACGTTCGATACAACTCTGTTTGCAAACCTAAGAAAGTAGGATAGCTAGCTTGACATTATCAGAGATGAAATTAAATGGCATGAATGTATCTTGTGTACCTTGTATTTTTAGTTTCAATATTACTGACTTAAAATATCGAGGTGTCAAAGAGGCTGTAAACCATGTGGAACTACATTGTTTTCAAATTATTTTGTTATAGTGTAAGATAAAACAAAGGTAATATGGTTTTAATGATATAAAACTGCTCATATCTTTTTTTGACAGTTATGAATTATTTGGGCTTGAGGAAGAAACCTTGTGGAACACCTATATTTACTAAAGTGTTTAGTAAAAAATCATGTTTGATGGAAACAGAAATCTAAGATTATCGAAGTAGTAATTTAAATATTTTCTCAATTGTATATTTTTACTATGAAAGATCCCATAACCATGTCATGTTTTAATTGTATTGAATTTGTTTCCAAAGTCCATAAACTACCCAAGGTTTAGACAAGGAAATAGTAGTTCTACAGGAACAACTGTATATATTTGTATTCAGGGTTTTCCAACTAGTATTGTTTAGATCTGGTTGCGTACTCCCTATGAGAGCATGTCCTCTTTAAAATCCCGCATACGATGGAATGACACTGTAGCCAAAATGTTTATATCTATATATTTTTTGAATTAAAAAGAAGTAGAAAACAACTTCAATTTTGTATTGAACTACAAAGGCTGACTTATTTTGCCAGTGTAAAAGAAGCACTTTATAGGGATAAATCCGCAGAGCTGAGGAATAATAATAATAGTAGAGTAGTGGTGTAAGAAGTAAAGGTAAGTACGTACTGGTCTGCGCGTCGTGGTAGAGGCCGTTGTGCATCTTGGCCGGCGAGTCGGTGGCGAGCTGCGAGGCCGTCACCGAGCGCGTCTGCAGCGTGCCCGTGCGCCCCGCGGGCGGGGGGGAGCCCGCGCCCGGCTGGGTTATAACGATACAGAGGTCACAATTATAGATAGATAGATAGATAGATAAACTCTTTATTGAACACCTTAAACTAAACTAAAATTAAAAATATTTGACTTAAAAAAAAAATAGTGAACAATTGGCGGCCTTATCGCTCGTGTTGAGTGTGGTTATAAATCAATTAGTATAAACAATTGCATGAAAAATTTAGTTTTATGATAAATATTAACTTCCTCGTTGTTCCGTTTGGGATTCTCAAGGTTCT
The DNA here is from genome assembly GCA_963854805.1 of Plagodis dolabraria. Classification (NCBI taxonomy): domain Eukaryota; kingdom Metazoa; phylum Arthropoda; class Insecta; order Lepidoptera; family Geometridae; genus Plagodis; species Plagodis dolabraria. Next base: position 1,566,206 of record OY978460.1, on the reverse strand, counting down.
CGGTTCGAAACCAGGGCCTTTGCGTTTTCAAAATGGAACTATGTTATTTGTGCATTTTGCAATATTAAAATTTAAATATTAAATTTAGCAAAATTACGATTGGAAGATTACTGCGTTTTTTTAAATTTTGCAATTTCCACACAAATTCAAATATTATATTTTGAATATAAAATTAGTCATCTTAGCCAATGGTAAGATCATGAACTGAAATTGGCTCGTCGTCTTCGATTCTCTTTCCTTTTGCATAGTTATGATTGAGTTTTCAATAAATCCCAAACTAGGAACAAAAGAGTGATACTCCAGTCTCAAAAATAAGTTAACATCACTGTAGCCAGCAGGTGTAGTGTAGTGTACCTCATCGAGCAGCCTCCGCAGCCGCTGCAGCTGCGCCTCCAGCTGCCGGTTGTGCTCCTCCAGGATGTGCATGCGCGCCTCCAGCCGCCCCTTGTGCTGCCGCAGCAGGCGCGCCTCCGCCATCATCTCCTGCAAACAACGCCCATTACTTGTTACTCTCCCATTCCGCTCTCATAACTATACATGTCGAGCTCATATTGTCTAGAGATTGTAGGCGCATACACCCAAGCTTATTATACTCCAGTCAATAATTCACTTATAGAAACAACAACACTTGAATTCATCAGTAATCGTCTCTACAGAGACATGTGGCATAGCCAGCATTCAAAACATTCGATACGGTGCAGTCTAGTGAAAAAAATACTAAATATAAAAATACCTGACCGGTGACTTTATTCATTATATAAAACTTTATTTTATTTCAATAAGATATATCGTAAAAATAACAAATGTCAAAGAATTTTTTCCATCCGAGATATGCAAAGCAGATGAGCTGTGTGCGATTAAAAAATTCACCAATAAAATAGCTGCTCCTAGCGAGGCTGCAAAAATTAAATTTCTTCCTTCTCGCATATTTCTCTCATCTGTTTTTAACAAGTATTTATTTTCACTTCATTTTATAAAACGTGTGTTAATAATATACCTGATCAACCGGAGCATTCCGGTTATCGTTGACCCCGCCATGCTGCTGGTCTTCGGGAGTAGACCCGGGAGTCTGCTTCGCCTTCAAACGCTCGTACTCCGCCTGCAGACTAGCATTCTCTTCTTCCAACTCTCTGGAATAACAAGGACAAAATATTTGTTAAATGTTTTTAAGTTCAAGTATATCAGTACAAAATATACTAATGATTTGCCCTTCCTTAAAAGTTTATATTCAGTGTCAATTTATACGTCCAAATCTGTTCATGGATGTCAGTTATAATATGAAAGTCATATACATGAATCCTAAAAATACAACCTATTTAATTTTTCCATTCGGGTTTATGTAAAAACGACAAGACCCCAAAAAGTTTAACAGTATATAAAATACATGCACCAATATTGTCCCTTGTGTGAACTATGCTGTTTATTATTTATGTTAACAGCTTATTCTTCACTTGACAGCATCGTTGATAAACTTAAGAAGAAACGAAAAATAAATACAGTTGATTAAGTATTTATTCTTACGAATAATCTTCACAATTCGGTTGTCTACGTGCATTAAGACTGCACGTGATTGATAGCTATTAAAACAACGCATGATCTATACATCATTCTGTCTCTGAAGTAAGTATGTGGTCACTCTGACTCTACGGCCGTTATCTGTTTATCAATAATGATTAGTACGTGGTATAGCACTTGTTATGTAACCAAACAGTGTCAGTAATAACTAGTTAGTCACCTGATCATAGCTTCGAGTTCATGTCGCTGCTCGCGGTGTATAACGGACACGACGTGCACCGGGGAGCGCGGCGCCTCCTCCCCCCCGGGCCCCCCGCCCCCTCCGTTCAGCGACTGGCAGTACGCCGCGATCAGCTGGTGCTCCTCGTCACTGTGGGGTAATGATCATTAACTAAAGGTGATAATCACAATATTTTAGATTGAAAGCGACAGAGCCGTAAACATGCCGCTCGCCCACTCCATTTAGCACTCTTGCAGAGGCACTCCGAGCTACTATGTATCTGCCACAAGATTATGGAGAAGCGTTTTGAGAGTCAATTAGTTTTATATCAGGCCTGTTTAGAACCTTCGACCACCTTTTGGTGAGATTGTGATCGAATGTTAGCTTATCAGCATTAAACAATAGACTTATAATTTCACTAAGAACTTCACAGAATGATATAATTATAATAAAATTTACTAAAAATATGGTCCAGATTTGTCGAATTATATTGTTGCTAAACTTGATAATCATAAGAAAATCATGGGAATATTCATCGACTTTGCAAAGGCTTTCGATATTGTTTGTACTACACTATAAAAAAGCTAGAGCTTCTTGGAGTACAAAGTAATGCATAGAGCTGGGCAGGTTATTTGAAATCGAGAAATTAAAGAACCAAGGTATGAAAAGTAATGAGCCGTTGATAACTTTTGGAATGTCACATGGGAGCATGTTTTGGTCCATGATCGGTACTGTGTGTCGTGAAACCGTCTAGGTCTAGGAACCGAGCTTGTTTAGTTTTATATTTAATGTTCTCAATATACCTGTCGGGCGTGTCCCCCGGCGCAGCGGCGAGCTCCACCTGCGCGAGGCGCGACGCGTACAGCTCCAGCCGCGAGTGCATGTCCTCCCCGGAGAGCGCGCCCCCGCCCCCCGCGCCCCCGGGGCCGCCCCCGTGCTGCGGGGACGGCGCAGGGGACTCCAGGGCGTCGCCTATACAATACAATAAACTGTTAATATCTGTTTTACAAGCAATATTTATTTGTTATGCAAGGCTACAAAGTTGTTATTTGGAGCGAAGGATTCTAAAATTGAACCTTGAGGGATTCACGAAGGAACGAGACCCCAAATAACTTTGCAGCCGAGCAAAATGTTTTTTCCTTCATATATATATCACTACAGTGAAGTAAATGGTATAGATGCAAGAAACAAAACTTAGATGATTTAGTAAATTAGTTTTTATAGAAATTAATAGTTAAATAATATTATCGCATTTAAACGGTTAATAGTTGTAATTATTAGAACTATTTGTTTGATTTTCAAAAAACTTGTGAGGTGAAAAACGTTTTTCGTCTCTACTTAGTACACAAACGGCGGTTTTGGTGTTCTAAAACTCGCATTAAAAACGAATTTGGAATTTTGAAACATCATTATAACTTTTGTCGTCGCATTGCTAGTACATACAAACATTGCGATATATCGATATTCGGAGTTGTAACTGTCAATTTCGTATAAACAAAAGCAACCTGAGCTGAGAATCTACAGACTTTCCGCTAACCCAAGAACTTTGGGCTTGGATATGTGTGTAAAATGAAATTAAAACTTATTTTGTTTATACTGAAAAGTTCCTGGTTACAATGTTTTCAAATAAAATATTGAGCTGCTGGTTATATATGGCTAAAAGCTTAAAATATGTAGGTACTATACAATCACATGAATATATCGAACCTTCTAGAACAGTCTGCACTGGGAGATAGCCGACTCTGGGATGCTTCTTGAAGTATCGCGCGGACTTGAACTTGTTGCGGAGAGCGCGCGTGAAGTCGCGAACGTCTTCCCCTGACGTCGTCTGTAACAGAGAGACAAATTATTCTGTTCAATTCTTTTGTACTTTTACTCAGAAAAACAATTTCATGAAGTGCAAAAGAATTTTGCACTTATGAAAAATAAATAGTTTGCAAGAATACGTAGTTTTAAATTCTTGCAAGAATACGTAGGTGTGATCAAATTCAAATTGTATTTTTTTCATGGTCCTTCCAGTGGCTCTATCCATAGCTAGATTAGATCTAATGATGTTTCGTATAGAAGTGCTACACGGCGATATGTATCTGAGAATTTGTTAATAATGTTAATTTGTTAATCCTTTTAGTAATGTAATACAATAGAGATGCTCACCGCTGTGCAGTATTCCTGCATGGGATGCGTCAGCTTGTGGTTCTTGGCCTTGCGGCCGCTGAAGAAGCACTTCTGGCACATGTCGAAGTTGAAGCATTTCAGGCAACGGTATCTGGAAGTTCACAATATATTTCAGAATAGGAAAAATACTTGTGTCAGTCTTTTTTCAGTTTATGACCATCATTTTACCTAATGGTAAGTGCATTCGCAAAAAGCCGGATCAGATACACGCTGAGTGACCTAACATATAGGCTATTGGAACATGCTCGACTGATCCGAATCTTACGCTCCAATTTTATTACTTTGTAACCGCCATAGGGGCCGTGCGGCCATCAACCCGACTAGACTAGACTTCATCTGAATATTTCGTATTAAAAAAACACACACGTTTGGATTTGCAGCTCTAGTCAGTTGTCATCTCTATTTAATGAGTGATTTTGAGCATTTTGCGACGTAGGATTACTTGTATGGCGATTGACAGTCTTCTCGGCACTTTGTCTATCTCTGACTTCAATAAGAAAATAAGTAATAAAATATTTTTTAGGGTTTATTTAAAACAGTTTTAGGGTTCCCTATGCAGTTTCTAGAAACAGTGGAGATATACCATGCCGTATAATTACCTGAACCCTATAATAGGGTACTCCTTGCAGATGTTGCACTTGGCCTGATGCTTGGCGGTCTCTGCGGCGGCGAGGCGGTGCAGCACCGGCAGCCACACCATGGACTGCGGCTCCTTCTGCAGCCACGCCAGGAAGTGGAACGCTTCTATGTACTGCAGCTGTCCGTCCGCGTCGCGTTCCAGAGTCGCCTCCTTCCCTTCCTCTTTCTCTTTGTCTTTTTCTAAAATCGCAAGGAGGTATTCTTGTATACAGGTTTTTTAGAGATCGGATCAGAATGGTTTAAGAACTATGTATGTATATAACAAAAAAATGAGTTATGACTCATTATCATGTTAGTGCAGTCAGTCAGAGCATACCCTATAGGATGCGGGTTCGAATCCCGCACATGACTTAAATTTTTTCTCTCGTAAATTTGTAATTTTGTAATCGGATCAGAAGTTCTACAAACATTTTTGATAAATTTTTCATAATTAACAATATCAAAGTAGAGTTATAACTCTGCTGTGTGAGAGAAACTTTTTGCAATAAACAATGCAACTTTCGGTGTCTGCAAGCTTTATTTTGTTTGTATACAATGTTGTCGATCATCTCTCTTGTTGCTGTCTTGGTGGCAACTTCAACCTGCTCAACAAGTTGCAAGCAACTGCTTGGCGAAAATCTACTCCTGCTTGGTAAGCCCTTGGGCTTAGAAGCTCAGTGAGCCTAGAAGCTCGATGTTTGAACCACCGATTACCAGCAATTCTCCTATTAGTGGTCCTGCTCGAAGCAACTCTCACTGATCGTTTGATAGTCTTAACAATGACATCGCCACTTCGCCTAGTCCTCACGAATGACAGGCCTAGTATTCTTAATAATAACTCCTCAAGTTAATTTTGTTATAGTACGCTGTAATGGACTTACCACTAGCTTTCCTGTCGAGGGTGCCTCCCTTGTTTCCTTCCTTGGTGGCGGCTGAAGCTTGTTCGAAGCAGCTCCTCACTGAAGGCTCGATGTTCGACCCTCCAAACGCTGCCACTTCGCCTAGTTGTCTTGGAACCTGGAATATATTACATGAATTTATTAACACATTTAAGTTGTAGGATTTCTATCTAGACTTCGATATCGTTGATATGGTATGCCGGATTTGTCGCAAAGTCCGGAAACTATGGTACCTCGACGCACTTACTGAATCTTTACACGGAATGAACTAGCCAGCTATAATTTAAATAGTAGTTGTACAAGCCCAAGAACATACAAGATAATTTTTATGAATGATGTAGATTTTGGCAAAAGAAATGGTTGTCGAAGTCCAGCTTACGTCACTTGTGCCACACCGATTGGTTGAACTATTTTGTGGGCACTCAACCGCCGATAATTTGATATGCATTGGACGCAGTTTTATTGCCACCGAAGACGAAGTTTTACTGTATATATGTACGCGGGTCAAACTTAGTATCCCGCGACGCGTAGTTATCTTCCAAGTCTTTTGTGCCTGCTCAGTAAAATACATTTCTAGTTTCTATTGACGTTATCTTAAGTCCAATAATAACCAACCTGTATGCAGTCGTGGAGTAATAACCCGAGTTTTCTTTGGTCTGCTCGACATGACGGGTCTGCGATCAGTCTGAATAGATACCTGAGAAACAAATAAAACGGAGTCCTTTAATACGTGGCCGAATTGAAATTTGGCATACTTTTACTAACTATATGTCCGAATACAATTGTTATTATCATAATGTTTTTTGGTTTAGCTGAAATCTCCGCAACAAAATATGAGCAGCTGATTATCTCAATTTGCAAGACCATTGCAGTACCACCCAGATCATTGATATTCAGGTAACACTTGTTAACGGCAATGACTAATAAATTATAATGAAATTAGCTATAAAAAAAAATACAGACGAATTGAGAACCTACTCCTTTTTTGAAGTCGGTTAAAAAGGGTCCTTTAGGTTTTTCAGAAATACCATTAAATATACATAGAATATTCTTGAGGATATAACATGTACCTACTATGTCCAATCTGAAAACGTGATACTAAATATTTTTTTTCTCGACAGAAAAATGACATGAATGTTTTTTTTCTTTATGTAGTATTAAATTTTTTGTTTATGTATATATTAACTCTTTTCAACAATTGCGTAGTTCTTTTTCTCACATGCGATACTAGGTCTCTCCGTGAAGATAGTGAATACTTCAGTTTGACATTCAACAAAATACATGATGAAATTTAGCGCTATCTAGTAATTTCTTACCTATATTTCTCTTCCAAATGTCCTTTACAAAGCAGCACCAGGCCGACCTTGAAACTCAACACCCTGATCTGGCCGGTCCTCTGGCTATCATACACGTTGAGCAACCAGTTGATCGACAAGTCGAGGCACAGGGGCACGTTCACCAGACTTGGGTTTTCTGCTGCTATCACCTGAAACACGGAATCGATAATTGAATGTGATTGACTCATATAAAATAATTTCTATTATCGAAACCGTGGCGCGTTGACTTTGAGAATGACGTTGATGAAGCTATTACATTGACTGATGCAGAGATCCGTATTGTACCCCACCCACACACGTACGTACGTACGCTACGCGAAGTCAATCACCGAGCTACCACTAAGTACTACACAACTCAGCTGTTTCGTGTACCTAATTTGTATGGTTTTAAGTTATTTATGGGTTATAATTTATAATCATAATAATTTTATTGGTAATACAATTTACAGGTCAAGAAGTGCTTTCATATCTTACATATATAAGCACATTACATAATAATTACATCATAAATTAATTATTTAATAGAAATAAAAGTTAGTCAAATTATAATGTCAGAGTACAGTTTGTACCAAATGGAAATATTAAATTATTCATTGAAATAAACATTTATAATCCTAAAAATTCGTCAAAGCTAACGTCTGTTCAATAAGCCAGCGTTTTAGGCGAGACTTAAAGCAGGCCATACTTGGTGCAGTGGTTACTTCTCCTGGGAGCTTGTTGTATATTTGATATCTGTGGATATCGGACATCCTGTGGGATTTTAGCTATAGCGCGTACTGCGCGCTTCTGTAATTTCATAATAGATAATTTCGTGAAGAATAAATAAAATGGTAGGTATGTATAAGAATAGCACTGAGAGCGGGTTAAGCAGGGCCCGCTCAACGTGGGATGGCAGGGAGAAAAAGGAGGCTAGAAGTTAAGCACGCACCTCGTAAAGGGAAGTGAGTACAGTGATCATGTCGGGGATGTCGATGAGCCTGTCGTTCTGTGCGCGCAGTCCGTGAGAGTCGAACGCTTCCAGTGCAGCCGGCAACTGGAGCATATGCACTGTAACAGGAAAATAAATACAATTAGGTCTTAATGCCTCGGTAACGGTCCATAATTGGGAACATAGTAATTCAAACGATAATATGCTCTACATCGGTCAAAAGCACATTTTTTTCCTTTGTTTTTAAAAGTACTTAATTTTGACCCAATTTTTCAATAATTCTTAATCCGACTTCATGCTGTTCAGTTCTTCTGTAAAACTCTATACCTACCCTTATTATATGAACTGGACGATCGAATGGACAAACGATCAAATATAGTACCTATCAGTGTTTTTTCTTCACATTTTGTTTACAATATGTGAAGAATACTTACTGCAAAGTGCTTTCTGTACAGTCCTAAGTTTGAGTGCAGTTCGATACGCCGAGAAGCGCACCTCGTTGAGGTCGGCTAGCGAGTTCATCAGGTCGATCATTTTCGGGTGGTCCCAGTGGGTCGTCTCCAGCTCATGGCTGAAAATTAAACATTTACTGTGAAAATTACAAGATGCCGGTACTCTAAAGATGACCGAAAGGTAGCTATGGGTTGCATCTCCACTTAGAGTATCTTGTTTAATCTAATATGTTATCGTGGTTGTTGTAGAATGGACTGCAGGAGAACCAAATTAATTTACCATACTTTATTATTAGTTTTGAGATGCTCTAAGTATCGCCAACGTAGTATAAAATTATCCGTGTAGGTAAATTATACTGTAGATTTATGAAAGTCACCCTTAGAGTATGGCTAGCAATATATGTTAGCGAGGTATTGTATAATATATTTGATGGACTGTTCCATTGAGCAAAGAGTACCTGGGCATATGAAATGTGTTTGTCTGGTGCAGAATGTGCTATTACATGTACCTATATCTATATGCATATCCCAACAGTACCTAGCGAAATCTAATGTCTATCAGGGGTCGTGGGTTTGATCTATTCGCGGACTTGAGCTTCAAATTGGCAAGTCGACCCGACGTTCTGTTATTATATCTTATAAGTAGATATATCTTCTGTAGGACCTTCGATCACGTCATCAATCACCAACAATATTTTGGTGATTGATGACGATTGATTAATAATTTTAACTTTATTTAAGCCGATATTGATGGAATGACAGGTTTTATCCACCATGATACATAATACACAACGGCCTGATGTTACTCGGACAGTGAAGAAAAGAATGGTGTATACATTTTCAGTGATTTTTTTTTCTACCGCAGGAAAATAAGACTCCGTTTTGTGCTAAACCTGCTAGAGAGCTAACACCCTTAACAAGAACATCTGTTACAATATATTTCTGTAGTTGTCGTTCTGATCAGAGTTAATTCTCACTTAACAACAGCTTAGACATTGGTCGATACCTAGTCTATATTTACAAATAAAAAGTATACTCGAGATCACGGTGGAAGCAAACCTTTCGATAAACATATATTTAGATATACATTTATGCGTGGTTAGACGTGTTCGTATAGCTAGGGTACTTGTAAGAATACTAACTTGATATAGTAAGGAACATTGGCCGGTGTGACGGCCCGCTCCCAGGGCGCGTCCACGGAGCCGGCGAGGAAGCCCTGCGCTGCGCCCGCGCCGCCGTCGCGCGCCACTCCGGCCAGCTGCCGCGCGCGCTCCTCGCCGCCCGCGCATAGGGCTCCCACCCTGGGGGTCAAACAAAAAATCATATTATATGGACTGCTGCATTGGCTATTAACTGCTGCGCAGCAGGTCCATGGTTCGAATCCCGCCGCGGGCTTGAGCTTCATCGCATGGTGGATGATCATTTTGCGAAAGCCCGCCTGGCTAGCGACCACCCTCAAGGAGAAAGTCTGTCGCCAAGCACCTAACGGTGAGTTCCGGCAGCAGTACTTAAGAGACAGTAACATTACAGGCATGTGCCTGTAATGTCACTGTCTCTTGTGAGAGTTAACAACTATGTCTCAAGGTGACGGGCGCAGTGCAATTCGGGACTTGTGACGAAATGCATCTGTTATAGGCAGAGGTTAGTCGCTTAACATCAGGTGAGCTTCGAGCTTGTTCCGTCACAATAACATAAATAAAGCTCATTTGGCCAGCTGGTGATGAGGATCCCCTTTCATAAGTCGCTCCTCTTCATTCACGGTTGTCTGGAAGAGATCGCATTGGGCGATAAGGCCGCCAATCGTTCACTATTTTTATGTCAAATATTTTTAATATTAGTTTAGTTTAAGGTGTTCGATAAAGAGTTTATCTATCTATCTAAGATGACGCAGTAACTTTTTCGGCACAGCGTCAGCAGACTCCGTATGGTATAGATACCATTTAGAGGTGAAGTTACTAGTATAGTATTCTAGATTCTAAGTAGTAGATTTGCAGCGACAGATTGGTTCAATTCTGCTTCATCAAGGTCAATATCAAAACAATCTGTAGAGAATGCTGAATCAATTGAATGCATTAGATATCAAGATGAAAATTAATTGTGCAATGCCTAGGCGAGTTCAGGAATGCAGAATCTGTCGTCAAGCAAAGGGGTATTTTCTTGCAGAATTAATTGATGTGATGAACAAGTGACCCGACTGATTGAAGGCGATACATCTGATGCCCTTTACAGATACAGTGTTATTGTACTGCGTGACATTGAACGCGGTCGTCAATACAAGACAACTTTTCGTCGTGTTCACTCAGTAGTGTAACTTGGTGACAGTTACTGTACGCTGTAGGTGTTCTTCATAGCTATACACAGTACTTAGTGTCTGTACACTATTAACTGTGCTTGGAGAGGGCAGAGTATCAGTTGGCTTGTGTAGAAACTGGCAGGCAGATACACAAAAAACCCTAAGCGGCACGACCGTGCAGGATATATCGCCCCACATTAAAATAAAAAGAAAGCAGAGTATCAGACCCAGTGCGTGTCGTACCCAACACGACTTCCTGTTCAACAGCACATGGTAAAAACTAGTGTTCCTGCAACTTTCCTTGAGAACTGATTCCATTCTTAATCTAGCCTGCAACCGTCTTCAACCAGTTTATCTGTTACCAAAGTGTAAGAAAAGGTAATACTGAAAAGCGCTCGTCACTCCGAGAACTTCGTCTTGATCTGTCCTTCGCCCGGTCAGCTCACTTGCTACAGTGCTGTTCGAACCTTAACACAGTACTATTTGCACACTTGTGCAAGAAGGTAGCAAATCTGATACTCTGGTGGTACCCACTATACCCACTGCGACGGTTCTTGTTATAAAGGCTTGCCACCTGGTGACCTGGCAAAAAAAAAGTACTAGAAAGGCAGTTTCCGTTGTAGGTATACCTTACAACCACATCATCACTTCTTAATTATATAGTTTAAAAAACACATACCTGGTATTCAAATCATCAAGTCTAGCTAGCAGATGATCAGGAAGCTGAATCTTGTCCCTGGTCAGCGCCTGGGCTTGGCTGTGCAGTTCATCAGCCAGCCTCCTGAGCGGCGGCAGCTGCGCCCGCGCCCTGGAGACAGCGTCGAGCTGCGCCCTCGCGTCGCGCGCGTCGCCCGGCCCTCGCCACGAGGAGCGAGCCGCCTCCGCGGCCTGCACGCGCCCCGCGAGCTCGTCCAGGGAGCTGGTGAACGTGCGCACGCGCTGCGAAACAAGATAACGGTATTGTTAGTTTCTTATATAGGCACATTTTTATTAATATATAGTCAAGGACGAAGGATTCTGTTTGATGTATATTATTGAACAATATGCGTCATTCATGACGTATAATGAAACATTTCGCAGAGGTTTTATTTTTGTTTCTTATATCTTATGCGGTATTTAACATATCAAAAATATTCATGTCTATATCCCCGACACATCGGGGAGGTGTCTAAACAGCCACGTTTGGTAGGGTATGTTACTCAATCCGTGTAATAGGAGGTGAGCCCATCGACATCTATTGGACAGTTTTCCAGACTTTTCATGAGTATTTTTTTCAGAAGAATTAAATAATTGTCCATCCCCTCAACCATTTGTTTGGAGTTTAATGTAATGGAAACTGACGACGCGGTCGATGGAGGAACATGATTGCCTAGAGATACCTATTCCCTCTGTATATTATTATGTAAGATAGATTTTCTGTTTGCGTCATAACCATGAATGGTCACGGTTATAATGCTGTTATTCCATCACTACCTGGCAGCGTAGCGATGAAAGAGATGTACTTAGAGATTATGAAATCGCGATCAGTTTTGGTTCAGAACGAGTGATATTTTTTTATTATATATTATTATACATATGCTTTTATGTAAATAATTAAGATATAAGCGTAATTTTGAGTCAACTTTTCAATTTTATTCTATAGAGAAAGTTTTACAGAAACGTGTTCAGGATTTAACTTTAAGGCCTTTGAAAATATAATCAAGATTAACATAATTATAATTATGTTACTGCAATAAACTAAATATAATTTTCTAAAAACCTCTTCACTTGAAGAGAACCTAAAGCTTTAAATTTAGCACTTGTCAACGATATCTTTCAAGATCAAAACAATCCCAGTTGTGCGCCTGATGCTCAATGATGCTCATTCAGCGTATACTTTACTTTAGTCGCCTTCTACAATACATGTACTTATAACTAAACCATAAAGTAGCGGATAACATGTTTAGAAAAGAATCCTGCTAAGGTAATGCTCGCTCGGTACCAGTCCTGACAATGATCTTGTACGGCGTCGACAACTACCTTTAACCTTGCTAAAGCTCTCGGGTTACCTACGGGCGAGCATGCACTTGCTTACGTCATTGTATCTAATACGAGTACTGGTGAAGAAGACAAGATGTTTTTTGAATACCGCAATAACTTCCAAGTCTTCTAAAATTATTAAACTCGTCTATGAATATCATTAATCATCAATTTATTTAACTAAATTAAATTAATATAACTTTCATATTATTATCATATTGTCATAAATGAATAAAAAACAATTATATCCTTGTTTTCAGTGTGCTGACATTAAAATATCATCATATTAAAATTTAACAGAAAAGTGAAAAGCACGGGTTGGTGCGAAAAAAACACATTTCGATTCACGTGACGCCTAATTAAGCGCCTTTTCGAGAAAATGTGTTGAAATAATAAATGTTGTGGCGACCCCCTAAAACACGTATTTTAATTCTAACTCTGTTCTGCTGCGAGAACTAATTTCCTACCCACACCTATAACACATATATGCTTTCTTTGGCCTTCCGCTACATCTCTCCTTCGTATAACCCTCCTTCCCCATCAACATTATTATTGTTAGGTATATGTTTTTGTTTCCTGTCACTTATCTCTCGTCGTCGTCTACTCATCGTCACTTTCAAGCTTCTTCTATTATACCACAGCGTAAAAGTTACATAGACTGTGATTATACTATGCCTCATCTAGTCCATTGTATAGTTTCACTACATATCTATCACACGGACTCTTTTTTCATTCGCCTCTTTCGTCACCTTATTATTAGACTGTTCTTATTATCGGCACATGTGGTCTTAAAGACCTAACCAATGACAGGAGGAAATTTCATCAACACTAAAAATTATAAAAAAAGATAGTAGCTACCAATGATTTTCTAGGCAAATTTATTAAACATGAATTTAATTAAAGTTAATACTAAAGAAATTATGCCGATAGTATGAGTGTCAACCTTCGATAAAATATACCCTAGATTCTGCGCGAACGCTCCAAAGTTAACCAAACAAAACTGTGCTTATAATGATCTGAAGCACAGTTTTGTCGTCAGTGACGCGCTGATCGTCGAGTGAAACAATGCCGAAGTGCTCTGTGAATAGTTGCAAAAATAATACACTTACAAAGCGAAAAATACATGGGATTTCGTATTTTCGGTAAGTTTTATACATATTTATAGTATTTTAAGTGATAAACATTCATAATTATTTAATTATCACCTCCAAATAAATACATCAACAAATTAAATTCCTTTACTCCTGTTACGCAGTTGTCTCTTTCGCACGCATAATAACATCCCATGCAAGACAAGAATAAGTGAGCGCTAATTCAGAACAAGTCTATTGGAGTCGCCATAATAATCTTTTATTTTCTCAGACTATACACAGGCATTTATTTTACATTTTCCATGTTCAAAAAAGGAGGTTATCAATTTGACATGTATGTATGAAATATTATTAGAACTGCAACATATTCACATATAATATGGATTAGTGCTTACAAACATAATATATATAATATTTTTATGTGTGTGTGTGCATATGTATGTATGTTTTATGTACTAATACGTGTTACAGTGACTTGGCTTACTGATTGGAAAAACACCACAAAACCTTTTTCAAGTTCTAGTGTTCCTGTTTTTAATTGATGTTGTATGTTAATAATTTAATATCGAAATGTCCGAGCCACCTGCACAATCCTGAATGCACGAGGTTTAGCGTGCACTCTTATTATTACAGATGATTTTCAGAATGTAAAATATGAATATAGTATGTAAAGGTATTTTATAAATATTAAATATTGTATTACATATATAATGTATAACATTAACATTGTATTAACATTCATAATTACTCAAACACGTTTACTTTATACATTTTGCTGTAACACGCAGGTATCTGAACTGCAATTCAAGTCTGATAAATTATATTGTTATATTATTTGTTTTTAATTGCTGTTTGCTCTGTGTGGAATAAATAAATAAATATTAATGAAAATTAAAGCTGAATAATTAATATTCTGACTTCATTATACCAGATCCCTTTTCTATCTCCCAACATCCGCAAATAATCTACTACACACCTTTTCAACCCGGGCAAAACCAGGGTATATAAGCTAGTTGACTAATGCGGATAGTTAAAATTCCAATTATAAATGTCACCAAAAAACTAATTACTAAATAATATTTTTAGTACGAGATTAGGAGTACGTGACTCCATTGTATTTTATGTTCTATCACAGCAAAGGGTAATAAAATTTTACGAGCTCCCTTCAATGGCGCAGAGTAAAAGTGCTATAAGTTTATTACGAAGTAATTGAAAATTAAACCTTATGCAACTGAAACAAGGTTGAATATTGTTAAATAACTTAAATAGATTTACTACGTTTTTGTGTAATTTTAAGGTTTTTATGTGTATCTCAATAGACAGAAAGGTATAGGATAACTCGAGCCGTTTATATGCGTTCTGTCAATACGAAAAGTTGCATCTAGGGTATATTTTATCGAAGGTGTCAACTTCAAAAAACGCCAAACATGTAGGCAAAGTAAATTTACGACATCTTAAAAAGTATTTTTCAAGACATTTCTGTCGTATCGTAGCCATAAGAGACAACTCAAGGGAACAAAAATTACTAAAATCCTTTTATGCAAAGAATAGACATAGACAGTTTTATCCGTGTAGTAATCATGACTTTGAGCTTATATAGCTTAGTTAGTAGTTACTAGGTCGTTGCGTTGTGGTTGCACATTACTGCAATGTATAGGGAACTGTTAGTTCAACTGTGGTACAGCTGCTTTATACTTAGGTATATTACACTTTATATAAATACGCTAGGGGCAATCTTGTGGTTACAAACATGATGCTACAGGTTTTAGATTGATTACATCCACCCGGTAGTTAAAGCGATCTCATCTTACATACTACCTTAAGCCCTTTAGTTGCTTTAAATTAGACTTTAATGCCGTTGTTCCACAAGACATAAAAAAACGTTATAGCCTGGGCCACATTTTTTACCAACTTCAAAAGTTCTGTTGGGAAGATTATACCTTCTAATTGGTTCCATTAAAATTTCATCAACTTTAGTCAACTAGTTTTGTAGTTACTAACACTCATTAAAAAAAGTTTTTGTGTGTACAACTATTATACTTCGAAGACCTAATAATTGCAATAATCGAGGGGGAATCTTTACTGTGGGCGAATAACACAACCGATCGTGTAAGCTTCAAAGGAAAAAGTGAAAAATGTCATATACTTATGGTAGAAATATTCAATATATATTGTATGTAGAATCCAAATTTCGCACGTTCAAAATTTGATATAGAAATGTACCTATTTAAAAAAAAATTTTGGCTTATAACTATAAAATTTTATGAATAAAGTGAACAGACTGCGCCAAAACCAGAGTAATTTTTTTATCCGAAATCAAAAACATCCCTCGCTTACCAGAAATATGTTGACGGCAGCTTATCGGTATCCATCTAAGCCGAAATCGGATTCAGCGATTTTTCCGCGATTTTTTTACCGGGACTATATTATATTCTCCCCTGTTTTGTAAAGCCTTTGGCATAATAAGCGTGGGATGTGCGCTATCATTCCGTCCGCCCGCGCCACGCTGTCCCGGCTTGCCAACGACGACGGCGGCACGGCCCTATGGCCCTACGGCCATACCGGCCTAATTGTAATATTAGAAATTAGACCAGAGAGCCTAGTACTGAAATGACAGGAACATGACATTCAACACCTAATTAATGTCTTTGGTGGAGAACTTCTTAAGTTCGTGTGCTATACAGAAAAAAAATGTACTATGTAAAAATATGTACTCAAAAAATTTTTCTTATTGTCTTGTATTTAAAGAGGGCGGTGCACTTCGACTTTGTATTCAAAAACTAGGGGATAGCGCACACATTTGTTGCATTGTGCTATTTATCACTAGAGGTACGACAGACTTAAAGTTCTATATCGAACACAGCTTAAAACACAGAACAACACAAGGACATAGGTAAAAAGCTTTGGCTTTAGGTTGGCCGAACGCTGACGCCAACTTTTATACAGCTTCATCGAGCGATAGCGGTCGGCCTGGGGTAAGCGATAATGGAGCATTGATATCCAGCAGCACGAGCTAAAAACGATAATGCTGATGCGGAACGGAACACAAATTAGCGCGTCTTTGTATCCTCAAAGGAACTTTGAACCCGTATTTTCCCAAATATTAGTAGCCTTACATAATAGTATTCTGCCCAGCCTGGGAATTAAATCCAGTATATCGAGATTCCTAATTGAGGCTATACCTACACCACCGGAGCAACGTTTAACATATTATATTTCTATATAAGTACTCGTATTACAATTTGCCCAGGTACTGCCGCTGACAGACGCAACGAGGGCGTTCCGTGTTTATTACACCGAGCGTTTTAGTGTGCAGAAGGCCTAACAAGGTATATGTCTGCGTATCAGCTGCTTAGGCGTATTTACGAAGTGAGGCAATACGCAGGGGAGTTCACAATGATGTAAAGGTATTTCCGAGTCCATATCTCGAGATGTCTTTGAAGGGGATTTTGTTATGGGCTGGTTAGTATAAGATATTCTATAAAGTAGAGATGTATCTACCATTTTTTTAGAATACTTTTATAGAAGTCAAACAAAAAAGTCTCAGAATTCATCATTATCTAGATTTAGACGATGAAACACATGCACTAGGGCAAATTTTTAGTTATTTTTATCTACGTTTTATATTGGTCATATGAAGCCACTAGAAAAGTAACTATTTTAATTGAATTTCCAATTAAATGTACAATTTTGGCCTAACATCCTATACAATATATGATTAGGTTTGTCTTATTCAGTAACGAGTTATAGATCCGTAACATACGAACGGGTGGACAGACAGACAGGGACTAAAATTGCCCTTCGGATACGAATTATATTTATTTTTCAATTTTATATATTTATTTATTCCTCAACCCCTAACCAAGATGTATATTACAAAAACAAAACACAAACAAGCAATAATTAATGGATGCAGGCTTTGTACAAATACTTAATGATAACAAATATTAAGAAATATTTTAAGAAAACATATAATTAATAAGTATTTTAGAAAAACACTTAGGTATAAAATATATCATTATATCCAGTGTTTAATTCTTTCGATCGTGTGCACGATTAATCAAGACCTAATGGTGCTTTGTGTACAAGCGAAAACTGTCGAAAATTATTCCGAATAGGCTACCTGGAGTTTATAACGTTAAGAATAGTCACTACATATATTTTTGTATTTTGAATGTAGCTTTGAAATATTATTTTATTTCACTTAAAATGTATTTTTTTATTATTTGTTATTTATACTATAGTATAACATACGGTATAAAATATATATGACTGAACATACATTATATAGTTTTTGAATAAAGAAATGTCAGTAGAAGTCCATGGCCTGTATTCGTACCAGGACTAGAAGGAAATAGTCTCACCTTCTATAACACTGGATCTAAACACATAACTACCGACATTTTGGTACTTAGGCTCCTAAGAGTAACTATTAGTTCTAGTATCGCTATTTGGCCTGTAAATATTATGTGGTATACAAACACAATCTTATTATAATAGAAATCGACTTATTAAAATTATAATAGTGAATAATTCACCCACCTAACGCAGCTAATTAGATAATAGAATTAATTTCGGTCACGAGTCACGGCCGCCTTATTTGGTTTCTGTAGCTATTAGGGCACCGTGTTCCGTGAAATAAACGGAGCAGATAAAAGGAAAACTGTTCCTTATTCACGATATTATCACGGTTGGCTTGGTGGGTACTCAGCTTATACACTGACTTTGCTGTGAAATGACTGGATCTTAGTAGAATATTGCTTCGTTGGTGTGGTATAACAGCCTTCTAATCTCTAGGTTCTCGGTTTGATTTCCGGGTCAGAGAGTATAGAGGTTTTCTGAACAATTATTTATTATGGTACTGCAGCATAGCAAGCACGAGGTCCACCTGGTGTTAAGCGGTTACCTCTGCTTCTAAAAGATGCATTTCGTCGCAAGTGACTAACTGCACTGCGCCCATAGCCCTGAGACATAAAGTTGTTAGGTCTCTTGTTGCTGTCATTTCACCGGCAACCTTCCAACTGGAGCATTGTGAATATTGCTGCTTGGCGGTAGAAGTAGGTATACTTCCCTGGACGAAATCGTTCACAAAGAGTTCTACTGGTATTAAAACATGGTCGAAGATGGTAAACAGGCTTATCTAGAATTAGAACTGGCGTTTAAGAACGTCACCCACCGGAACACACCATAAGATGCTTGGCAACAGATTTTCAACTGCCAGGAGATCATACGCAAATTTTCCTACCAACAGCAAATAATAATAATTTAAACTTAAGACTAAACAAAAAGATGTTTTGCCTGATGAACCTAAGAAGGTGCCTTATGTGTATAGTCATAGGAGAAAATGTTTCAAAAGGCGCATTACTGAGCGAACGCAGTGAAGAATCATCCAGAGTTTTTTAGTATAACTGGTTGACACTGCAACAGTCATGGGCAATAGTGGACGCTTACTATCAGACTGCTAAACCGTTTTAAAGCTTACTCTCTCTTAGACCTCTGTTTCTCGTATGAAGTCGATGGCATCATTGCCCCAACAATAGCAGGCTTAAATATTTAATAACATTACTTAATGAATCTCCGACCCCTATACTGTTTAAAGCAATTATATAATCAGACTGCCTGTTTGTCCGTCTTAATTACATCGTGTCTGATGTCGGACAACTGCCTGTTTCGGTTAAGTTAATAAATAGCTCACTAATATCTGTGTTTATGTCTGTTATATAAAATTATAGAGTTCTTCATTCATTTTATATTGTTTGTTATGTTCAATTTATTTGCAATGAATTTTATTTGTAAAGTGATGGGCCTGTAGTAATGGGTTTGGACTGCCGTGCAGCAGGTTGACAGTTCAAATCTCGCCGCGAGTTTGAGCTTTACCGTATGCGTATGGTGGTAGAGTATTTTGCTGTTCGTCTGAGTAGCTACCACGCTCAAGAATATTTTTTTTACGAAACCTAATAGTGCATTCAGACTGCTATCCAAGGCCCAGTTCTGATTCTAAGTCTAGCCCTCATGTACAAACGATAACCCATCAGTTTAAAAATACTAAAACATATCAGCAGGCCTGTATACCCCAAAAGTAAGTTAAAACCTAAACGCTCACCTCGACAGACATGTACCTGACCCTTGTAATAGGAGGTAATCCTTGCATTCTACCAGGTACACCTCCAGACTCCGGATAACAATACTAACCTAAGTATGTTGTGCTACTACAAGTAGCAGTAGGACTCTTTGTGCGAGTTCTCCGGAGAAGTAGTGCCTCCATACCTATTTCTACTGCCAAGCAGTAGGTAAGGTTCACATTACTGTGGTCCGGTTTGAGGGGTATGGGTGCCGGTGAAATTACAGGCACATGAGATTTAACAACTTATAACTATGTCAAGTCGTGCAACAGGTGTGCGAATTCGCACGCACGATCTTTAGAGGACAGCTGAGGAACCAGCCCACTCGCATGTTCTGTCACAATACTATAAAAAAACATCTGAATCCTAGCCTGACAGCAATATAAAAAAGTGCAAAACATTAATTACTAACATATGATATAATGTGTTGCAAATGTATTTTCTATTTGATTTTATTTTTGTTTTATGCATAGAAAATAAAAGACGTCATAAAAACTAACTGCAAAAATAAAATCAACCATCAAAAATTCCCGCCATCTACCCTAAACGCCAAACGCACAATGCGAGATTTTGTCCGGGATAAGCCCGGATAACACAATAACTGGGATAACCGGGTTTTTAGAGAGTCCAGTCCGGTTATCGGGTATGGCACACCCGGGCCTTGTTCGAGATGGCCCGGGACGATAACTACCCGCATTTAGTGCTACGAAGATAGAGAAATACAATGTGTAACTTACAAAGGTAATTTTAGTAAAATATGCATTTGTAATAATTAAGTTTTTAGTAGCTTTATCTGTGGTATTTATTACTTATCTTAATATTCCAAAATCATACTCAAGTTATTACGATATAAGCACTCGCCTTTACGTAGAAGGTACATATTTTATTCTAGCCTTTATGTACGTTTTCAGCATAATGTTCCTCAAATTTGATTTAGTGATATTTTTGAACGCACTTTCTTTTGAGTTCAGGTTTTCAAATCGTCACATCCTTGTCTACATTCTTGACACATTATTATATATTATTTTTATTTTAATTATATATAGAATAGAGTGTATGGTCATACACTCTTTTTCACGTGGGGTGCCGGGTTAGAATGTCACCCCTCCATCTCTTCCTGTGGGTGTTTTAAGAGGCCACTGAGGGTAAAATAACGGAAGGTTCCTCAGAAGTAATCTCTTCTGAGGAACTGCTATCTTACACTGCGAACCCCTAAATGTTTGCCATGCGTGAGTTTTATGGTTTGCATAATCCCTGTTATTAGGGGGGCTTACGCTCTTTTCAGGCAGTCGCTAGTCGTGTAAAAATGGCGTTCCTGAGAAAAGTATTATTTCCTAAATTTTCTTGTATTGCAGACGGAGCGATTGCCGGACCGTCACGTTACGGCGTACGTTTATATTATGAACCTTATGAGGGCAGAGATTGGTGTCCTTTTCGTACTGGTGTGGTACTGACTAATACTGGCCTGCGATTAGCTTGAGGACTATAAAGTGCTCGTGAGAGGGCTATTGAGGTTTATAAAATTTGCTATAAATTATAAAACCAAATTCTTTTACACATTTAAGGAATTAGGTATCCGTGAGGACGATATCGTCCATTTTATGAATGAAATTCTATTGTTCCCATTATTTACGGATGCGCGTTGATTGAATATACAGTTATATAGCATACTCAATTATTATGAATTAAACCTAGTTTTTTTACTATCCTTAGCATCTTCACTCGGAATTAGGATATTAACCCTCCTTTAAGTTTTGCCACAGATAAATAATAGTATCAAACTAATATATTAATACTTTTGCGTAGATTTTAATCGCATTATTGTTTCAACTGACTATTAATTGCGTCCACGACTAAGTTTCTTGTTTATTAAATTGAAATAGGACACATTCACCTAACAGTTCTTATATCTATATGTACAATGTACATACACACAATGTGTATTTAAATAACGGGTTTAATTTAAATTACAGTTATAATATCAGATCACAACCAAAGTAATCTCAAATATTTATTATAGGTGTCGGTAACCTTTAATTAGACAAGGTCGCACAGTGGTAAAATAAATCTAAAACGGGCTGCATGAATGTAAGGCACTTAGTTAATTCAATAATTTGTAGATTTTACAAATAACGGTACTATCCTTTGGAAATGTTAGTGCAGTAATTAATTATACAATTCAATTAAAGTTTAAAGATATTATGTTCGCATCTTTTATTATCTTAGAGATTTCCAACTTTTATACAAATTTAGACGTTGTGAGTAACAATAAGTACTGTTACTGGCAACGTCAAAATAAGAGAAACATATTTCGATAATATTTTACAATTGTATATATAATGTCATTGAGTCATTAAGTAATGCCAAAATAATATTTCAGATTTCATTATTATTAGGTACATTTATTTGTATTTTCATATCTATGTGATAATAAAATGCATAAATTTTATTTTAATTTTTTTATAGCTTATTGGGTATTCTTTGAGCACTATCTCACCTGCTGGTAAGTGATGATGTGGTCGATGATGATGTTGTTCAAGCTAACCTCGAATTACCTACTGGCTCTAAAGGACAGCTGCCGAAACACGCCGTTAGGTGCTTGGAGACAGAATTTCTACTTGAGGGTGGTAGCTAGCCAGGCGGGCATTTGCAAAATACCCTACCACCACGCAAACTCTACCTACCTACCACACTTAGTGATCCCGTATATCGATACTGAGGGTTTACTAAACCTTTATATTCGCTGGAGACATTCTAGTTATTTTTAAATTCTATTATAATGTCGATTCCAGCTTCTTTTTGAAAAATGAGTAACTTATTTTTACTTTTTCTATTAGATTCTTTAGCCAACCAGAGTTTGTTTTATTTTCAATGTTGGCCGCGGGATGACTAAGTGCTCCTGATTTAGAACATGCAAATATTTAAATACGGAAGGATTGAACAAGATCGTACAGTACATAGACCACACCCAAAATAGAAGTTTGTTTTGTTTCTATAAAGTCAGTAACAGTAGAAAAATAAATAATAATTTTGTTAGTTCGCGGTAATAAAATTTTAACTGTCTTGCGATTAATATTTCAGAAAGTTAGTTCCTGTTGATGTTTTACAAAATAATACCTTTTCTTTTATGGTATTGTGACGGAACACGCACGAGCCTCACCTGATAGTAAGCAGGTATAACTACCTGACGGTTAATGACGGCTTGAGGGTCGGTAGCTACCCATGCGAGCATTCGTGAAATGCCCCTCCAACATGCAGTGAAGCACACAGCTGACAGGGGGGACCTTGCCGTGATGTTAGATTCATCGAGCAAAGATGAAGGTGCAGGAGAACCGAACAACAGTAGCCCCGATGCTCTTCTCCGCAAAGAATTAGTTATTTATCGTAACAAAAAAAAAAACCACCTATTTTTAAGTTTAATTAAAAGATTTTCAGTTATTTTATATATGCACTTAAAATTTAAATAATTATACTCTTAAAATCCCATAATCCAAATCCGCATCTCTGCATCCGCTGATGTCTAAATTTTTGCATCCGTAACAAACCTGGCCTGCAGGTACAAATTGTTTTTTTTTTTACGCGAGCTTCATATCATAGATACGGCATAATTCCCCAGTTCTGAAACTTCATAAAGGTAAGTAACTAGGTAATCTAACTTTTTGCTATACATATTGCAAATTTAATAAATAAACACAAACTATGGCGAAACTACAAGTTCCTATTTAGACTAACTAAAGAACCCATGAAATGAAAATACCCATAGAGTTACTAATCTGAACATAGCCAAATAATTTTCCTTTGTCCTCAGGTCCGTTTGATCCAAATAGCTCTAACTATAATCGCTATTAACCAACAGTTAATTGTGCACGCTAGCTGCAGCTGCGGACAAGAGGTGGCGCCACGCAAATCAAGCGCAAATTATTTCGCAAGTCGGCGCCACGCGCCGCCACTGTCGCAGTTACATAACATCTTGTAAACGCATAATATCTATTGTAAACGGCTCGATGTGTTGTCAAGTTGTCAACTGTCAAGTTTATATTCGATATTGTAATACTGACATTTATGGGGCACTTTCAGGGCGTGTAGATAGATTACTATTGAGATTAATGTTATCCTTTTGATATTAGTAAATTTTACTTTACTTATTAGGCTCTCAGATTTTATACAATAAGTTTTGCAGCACATCAAAGATCCTTTTCTTCTGTAAAATTTGCGAATTTGGTAATTATTGCACCATAACATTGTTCAATAAACGAACGTACTTGACAATATAAAAGCATGGTACCTACCAGTAAAACTACAGGTACGGTCGCGTGAGTTAAGATTTAGTTATACAGTTGATAGTACAGATTGCCAACATTGGGTCTAATTCTAGGTTTGGCCTGTTAACACTACTTCGAACACAACTGGTGGTTATTGTATAATTTAAGTTACAGTTTTTAAGAGTAACTTTAGTACATATTTTTTTCAAAAATTATGACTGTGCTATATCACTGAAAATTACAAAACGTATAAGTTTTAATACAGGCGACTGTATGTATGTAGTTTAAGTACCTAAGCTTATTATCTAACAAAATGAGGAGATGAGATCAATTTTAACATATTCCTTTAAAAACGATGCCCATTAGAAATTATTATTATTATTATTTAAAAATAAAGACCAAGACGGTATGTAGGTCTTCGACCACACCATCACTTACTATCAGGCGAGGTTGGTAAAAGATCAACAGCATAAATAAATAACACCATGGTTAAAAGAACACGTAAGTAGCTTATAGCAAATAAACTGCTTGATATTTTTAAAGTTTTTCGACACCAAGCTCACAATGTTTTACTAATATACATAGTATATGTGCATAACATTACCGTGTCAACACACTTCATGTAACAAAGAGAGTTAAGATCGTAATTTCATCAATGAAAACGCCAGTATAGTTTGTACAAACAGTTACAATGTAGGTTTATTTACTCCACTTAACCGATGGTCATCAACCCCACAGCGATGACTAGTGTACACTAAACTTATGAATCGATTCCCCACATGCAGTGTGGAGCCGGCCTTGAACTTTGTGTTTACATTTTGCTTTTTGAAAGATAAAAGCGTTTAGTTCTCGCCTTCCTGTTTACAAATGCTTAGATTTTTTGTTGTATGGTGGTTTAACTCTCTATGAATGAATTCCTACGAGGTTTTTTCACAGAATCGAAGCAGAAAAGTTAATCAACATACTACCTATAAGACTAATGATAGGATTTATTTTAAACGGATCATTGCTAATTTAGGTAAATCGTATAGTTTCTTTTTTTTAGCAAATTTATCAATGGCAGATTATAAATATATGGCTTTCGTCTAGTATCAATGTATAATATAAACAAACAAACCCTTCGATGGTCCTATTTGAATTGAATACAAGTTGAAGATTACTTTTATTAGAGCAAAAAGGCTTTGACCGTTAGTGTTCAAGGCAACGTCCCTAATTAGCATACGTTTCTAGCTACGACTCCTACAAGATAGTAAAATAACGGTGGTTCTATAAAAACTAGTTTATTAGAAGCTGGGCGATATATCCTGCCATATAAAACCTTTGAGCTAAAAACTTGTATTAGATAGGTTACATTCTTATTTTTAGTAAAAACTACAGATATTACTTGAGAACCATGTTAAAACGTACCTAATAGATCGAATTCTAGATTTATCTTGGACAAATCATATAGCTTCTAATTTAAAACTTGTTGGGTAACTGATTTCAATAATGGTTATGTTTCCTATATAACTACTGAGTCTTCTGACCTTATTGCCCGGGATAAGTTTTAACACAGCCTGAATATCTATGAGTTAAAATGCTCTAACAATAAAAAGAGATATAAAATAAAGAAATGAACCTTTAGGACACACTGTCACAAAGTTAACAAAAGGGCTAAAGTGTCACATGATTTCGGGCCAAATTTTACCAACGACGTAAATAACCCAATAAATGCTCTATCTTCTTTCAAAACAATCCAGAAACGGGGCGAAAACACCACTGCAATAAAATATTGTAACTGGCCATCGGAACAATTCTGAAACCGCAAACGTCTATAAACCTAGCAGAGCGGAGGGTATTGTAACCTGTTTAAATGGAGTCTGAGCATAGAATAAAATGTACTAAGTCTGAGCTGGTGATATCCGATATTACCAGATAAATACTACACGTTTGTGTGCCTGATTGATTCTGGTGCAGCTAGCTTGTTACATGTATTGAGAATGAGGTAGTAATAAATAAAAAAGCTCTTATTTCTTCCCTACACAATATGACTAAAATTACAAAGCGCTAATCCATCCATTTTTGACTAATACCTACTATTATACATTTACAACTTGTAACTTAAAGCTTAGGTACATTTTTTACTTAACTATTTTAACTGTCGGTTAAATTAATGTAAGGACCGCCTGTTGCGGTAAAAGTCTCCTCCAAACTTTTCCATTTTACAAGATTAGATATTTTTAATTAGTTCCTGAACTTCATGTGTTAACCACGGTTTAATTGATGTGTTATTTAAAAAAATCTGAGGGCGTAGCACGGAGATGTATGCATTTCGCATGTGAGTGAGTGAAACAAAACTACGCTATATTTTATAGCGTGATCGAATTTTAAAAACAAAATTCATATAAAAATTACCTGAAATGAGTCAAACGGAAAAACTTTTCATGTATTGTAATCACGTGGTTGATATAGAATAATTAGAAATAAAATCTGTGTAGATATTATTTACTATATAGATACAAAAACATGATAAGCAAAGTTTTTGAGATGTGTTAATGATTTTTTTCTATCACGAGAAATGTGTAGAAAACTATTTTCGCCTGATTGCATAGTATTTGTCATATTCTCTTAAATATTATATAGTTTTTTCATAGCTGGAAGCCGCACACTCTTTCTAAATATCACGTTCAATTTTCCCTTTGATGACTCATTTGGCCTCAACAGAGATACCGTAGTCCAACTAATATTGGCTTATCAACAAGAACAGTTAAGTCAAAATACTCACTGAATGGGAATCCTAAAATAATTTTATTTGATCAACTTAAGTACTCAGTTTATTTTCATTGTAGAATTAATAAATCAAAAATTTTATAATAGTAGGTAAAACAAACTTTTACCGTTTTTCAAATGGAATACAATAATTGGCAATCCCAACAACTTTGAAAGCTCATACGTCCACAAGTACAGCAAAGAGCGTAGGAAACGGTTCAAACGGCTTCGAAGCCGTCACTAACCGGATATTGCCGGATAAAACAACACGTTTGTGTGCCTGATTGGTTTTAGTGCTACATTTCCGTGGAGACGTCTGCAGGTTTCGATTGAGCATTGCTAGGTTTTTTTTACTATTCTTCCACGATGAAGATGTTAAATATAAGCATAGTTATAATAAAATATAAAATTAATACTGCTTTAGATTCAGTTTCAAGGTATATTTGCTTATAATCCAGTTTAATTATCGTGTACCTACAGTTAATTAAAAATGTTTGTTCATATATTTTTCTTATAGGCGTGCAAAAACAATGCAGGTAAGTAGGTACCAATGTCAGCAATGTTGATAAATTGATGTCAAACATTACTATACCCTCACAAATGTACACAATTTCATATATGTATACGTTAAAGATTAAATAAAACAATTTGCTTTCTCAAATAATCGCACAATTCTTTCATTCATATTTTCTGGGAGATATGCAAAATTAAATAGCAATAAATTTTTAATGATACCATGTAAAAGCACATACATTGAAATTTTAGACAGTAAAAGTTTGTTTGGCTATTAAAGTTCTACTAAAGGTTATTAAGGCCCATTGCAAAAATTTTGAAAACTGTCACAGATCAATGGATTGGGGTCTGAACCTGAGATCCGTAAAATCCAAAATATACAAATTGAAATACAAACAACAAATTAGATAATGTCTAATACACAATACGAAAACATAAATGGAGATGGGCCAGTCACACTTTTCGTGACAGCATAAAGTACACACTTTGTTTAGATGCACTTTTAATGTACATATATTAATATTATTATAGGCCCCAATATGCTACCTTGGGATACACCATAGGTCCCTATTTTTTTGATCATAGAATTGTTGCAAAGTATTTATAGATTACTTTCAAAAATGTTTATGAAATACTTTAGCGTTTTAAAAAGCACCACCAAAAGCATTCCCAAGAAAAGTTGCTGTCAGCCAGGAAGCTGGACACAAAACTGAAATAAACATAAAAAAAAACTTTTGGCGTCCTTTGTGCCGTGGAAAAAATATATTATACCAACACCACAACCATGGGGTAGGGTAAACATATGCTACTGCAAAATTCCATAGATGACTAAGGCATAAACCTAATCTTAAATCTCTAATTGTTTTGAGATCATGATGTTTAGTTGTGATACTAGGTATTTACTCAATATAAGAAATAGAGCAACTTAATCAAAGTACGAAACTATTCCTGGTAGGTCTCAATAAAATACACATAAAACACTACTAAAAACCCTACACTAAAAACATCAAAAGCTTTCTTACTCATTCTGACCATATGGCGTTTAAACGGATCACTATGAAAAACAATTAATACATGAAAACAGTCTTTATAAACTACAGCATAAGGTTTAAATTCGCGCAAATAATTTCGAAGCTTGCAATTTTATACGGTTTTAAGTCCCATATAAAAAAGGTTTAACTGTCAATTGACGGCTGGCAAATCTGTGTCGTATGGTATATATAAATTAGATCGAAAACACTTCGTAGAAATTTGGATATAGGTTGTGTAAGGTTCCATTTCTAAAGGCTGACTAAGAGGTGTTTTTTTACGATAAGCCATATTGTTTTCTTTCTCGGCCATTGTTCTATTGCGAAAAGTTGTAAATAAGATTTATTTTCCTAATTGAAAGCGGCAGTGAACTATTTAATTTATTTATTTTTATTTCGATCTAGTTTCCGGATTGTGGACCAATCGTTGAGCTGTTACACAACCCTTGAAAGTTTGACAATTGTAAGTCATTGGCAAGTTGAAAGTTTAGGGGATTAATTGAGAGAATTTTGCTTGTCTTATCTGTTCACAAAAAAAAACTAAGACTATTTTTCCTGTACTTTTTCACCTGGGGCTCTACTTAGATTCTACACCCGGGAAACGTACTGTATATTATTTACAATAGACGCCAGTATAGCCTATAGTCTAGACGATTTCCCTAATAGATCAGAATGCAATTCAGCATGTAACTGCGAGTCAATGCACCGCGCCGCCGCCGCCGCCACCCACGTGCACAGTCGCGATTAGCGACCGGTCGCGATCGCCACGCTCAGATTGCTGGGCGATAGCACGTGCTATTAAGTACAATAGTCAGGACTGTAGCATTATGCAAATGAAACCTTGGCTTATACTCATCAATCGCTATCATTCGTCATAACACCACGCCTGAAATATATTCGTACCTACTTATATTTTTGTTACGAGTAGGGAACACAGTTTCGCAAGCGTAACAGATTAATAGAAATATAACAAACTGGCCAACTGCGAGTCGGCTTTTAGAGTTCCCATATTCAACAGCTAGTGCACTAAAAAAATTGTTGATTTTAATGAATACATACTTTAAAACTATGTCATAAATCGGTGATTTCAGTATTTGTTGATTAAATAGAAGATGTGATACATAATATTATACAGAAAGGTGAGATTTGTGTCTAGTTTCGTTTTTCAGGCAGACCCCGTAACAAAAGTGGTCTTAAATTTACAATTTTCACAGCCCCTCAATTCTACTCTACTCAAAAAGCTCTATGCGAAGACTATTATTAAAATAATATTTTTCGGCCTTCTCGTTTATTGGATCCCATATATTAAATTATAAATAAGTAATTCGATTTAATAGTCAATCAAGAAGAATAGAAGGCGCCATTAGGTCATCGTTCTAGACAAAACATCTAAATTTCAGGTTCGCATAAATCATTCCATTTATGAACAAGAGATGCTTGACATATAGACGGACAGACAACCAGGCAGTGGAATCTAATTAATAGGGCTCTATTTTAACCTTTGGGTACGGATGGAGCCTTAAAAATAATATGTACAATACAATACAAATTACCTTGGGTTAGCTAGTCTTCACGTGTATATTTGTACGAAAAAGCACAAGTCAATATATTATATTTAATAGGTATGCACTGTTTTCTACATACAACAGACTTTAAGTGCCCCGCTGGCGGGCCCTGTTGCACCAGTATCAACCAGTCCTCGATTAAAGACTGGTTAACGGGTCTAGTAATCGTAGGTACGCAATGCACGTAATATTGATAAAGCGTAACATCGTGCATAATGCTTGATTTAACTAAATTAGTAGTTGTTTGGACTTAAGTTGGAAAAAAGCTGATTTCTTTAAACCGTGTGGTCTGTTCTTTTGTTATTGATTGCTTTTTACCACTATTGCGTGTCAAAGTTAAAGTCAAAATCATTTATTATACAATTTGGGCGTCGACGACGCTCTTACGAAGATCAATGCTTGATGGTAATCGATGGTGTGGCGAAAGATGTTGAATGTATAAAGTTATGTTTTGAAGCTCCCAGAACACACTGTAAAATAAATAGTCGGTAACAGGCTCTACTAGAGAGAGTAAATACTCGTAAGATGAAATCCTAACTAAAACGCTTGGAAGATAGAGCTGGATATATTTTTATTTACAACCAAAGAAAAAAATTTTTATAATAGCTAATGACATGGTACATATCTGAGACAACTGTCAAAATGAGCTTACTTAAAGTTACATCTGTCAAAGTAACACTTGATGTCATATTTTCCAATTTTATTATATAGGTATTTGTATCGCAAATTTTCGAAGGTAACCCCTAAGACTGTCTGAAATATTACATTATAAAATAATATTATAAATGCGAACGTGTATACGTTTGTTACGCCTTCACACTGAAACGGCTGAACCGATTTAGATGAAATTTGGAGTATAGACTGTAGGTCTTAGTTTACAAACATGATACTTCTAATCATCATCATTATAATTACTTTCCGTCATTGTTTACGCTCAGAAGCGCAGCTCGTTAAATAATAAATTCATCAGTTTCATAATCTCTATAAAACTTCTTTGGACAATGTACAGAATATTCTCCGAGTACCTTATTATATGATTCAGTAGAACAATCTCCGAACAAGCAACTTTTTTTTATTTGCAGCCGAAAATATTAATGTTCCCTTTAAGTCAAGTACAAGTACATTTGGCCTCATTAAAAATAAATCGTATACACAAAGAGAGATTCCTAACAATAATACCATGACTATTTTGACAGCAATTTTCACACCTGTCAATTAAAAAGCGCGCTTGGAACAAAATAGCGTTGCTGCGCTGCACAATTTGTCAGTGTCACAGGCTCGTGCGCAGGAAACTTCAAATTTGAATTTCGAACAAATTATGGTAAATGGAAAGGTAGGGTTGACATTTCATGTGTTTAATAGGTAGATGATTTATGTAGTTTGCTTATTAACATACTGATAAGGTTTTTACCTTGGATAGAATGATGTTTAAAAATGTTCCTTTAAAAACTGCATTAGTTTTCATTTTTAAACTGAACATTTAATTTTTCTATGTATATGTGTGTGTGAGAATGTCGTAAAAGAAGAAAAGGCGGTTCACGTACGATTATCAGAAGTATATTGTAATGATTTCTTTCTTTCTTTCAAGCAAATAAAAACTATCTATACTTTTGCCGTTTTACAGCAATCAAACAAACTATAGCAATATTTGTTAATTGTCTATAAACTTAAATGTACATAGGAATGTACTTAATTATATTTTTTACTTATAAAGTCCAAAGGGTGGGTCCCGTGGGGTGCCAGGCTAAAATTACACCTCCTCATATCTTCCTGAGTAGAAATAGAGAGGCGACGAAAGAAAAACTACCAGAAGATGGGTAACAGTGCCTTCTGAAGAGCTGCCAACCTAAACTACAATCCCCAAGACGCCTGCCCAGCGCGTGGATTATAGCAAACCCATCCTTAATAGTGGAGTCTATATTCAGCAGTGGAGGATCCCTGGGATGATACAGATAAAAAAAATTAATGTAACACTAAAATTTTGCTATGAGCTTAGCTACAGTACCAACCCTATGTAGAACAATGTCTGTGTGTCTGTCACGTCTGTATGAGGTATGTGCGAGCATGAGTCACCCGATTGTTTAGACAAAGCCGTCTGCGTGGAGATAGTTAAATGACATTCTTTGTCGCCATTACGTAATCACAAATACCTGGAGTGATTTAACAATTTTGAATGTTGAACTAGTTTTTTTTATTAAAGAGAGCAAGGATATATTTGCAATATAAAACATGTATGTGTGTTTATAAGAGTGTCATTTTTTGTATTGATAATTTCTAATAATATTATCTGAAAACAATTATATTTCACATGTATAAAAACCCTTGCATGCTTTTAGCGGATATAGAAGAACAGAGGAACCTCTTGTTTATGAAATGTTGTTTACTAATCTCACAAGAGGATAAATGATTTATGTGTTTGTTTCGACTAACCATAGAACCTGGAATATTTTTGTTTGCAATTACACATGCTCCACGGATTACATTACAAAATTACAATGATAAAAAATATATAGTCATGTGCGCGATCGGTTCCGGTTAAGGGATCTTGATGGAATGAGTATTGTCGATAGATGGCAATAAGCTGGCCTTTCGATGGAACTAAAACATAACAGGCATAATTATTGTGGATGCTTTGAAATCTCTTCCTTATCCCTTGGAGACTTATTAAACGTGATCATTTTTCTTGTTATTGTTATGTCATTGTTTTTGATAAAGTTAAATAATTAGGTAAGTATGGCATTTTGTAGGTACATAGAACAGAACATAATACTATATGGGCACTTCTTACAAAAGAGATAAATAAAATTAAAAAAATACCTAATTACCTCAACTTTTTCATATTCGAAAGCAAATCTATCGTAAATAATGAAATATGCGCCAAACTTTGTGTCGACTTGGTAAAACTGGTAAAAATATAATAGGTATAGTAAAACAAACAAATAATAAACTCAGCCAAGTATGGTTCGAACTCACGTTGGTATCGAGAATTAGATGAAAAATCCCTCCGAGTGTGGGTCCGACTCACACTTCACCTTTTTTTCGGTGTCTATCTCAAGAACTAATGGACGGTCATTCAAATGCTGTGTAAGAGATTGAACAGGAAATATTTCTAAATATAATTACAAGCACTATTGAAGGAACAGGCATTTTTCGGCAAAATTGTGCTCCAATAATTAAATGGATACCTATGTATTTCACAATTCAGTCAGTCAGTCTTCTGTATGGGTGTTCGAACTTCCAAGGCGACAGCAAAACAACAAAATTGAAGCAGGCAAGAAGCGTACACAAAAAAATGGTTGCGTTTTTATTGTAGACTGGCCTACACGATCCCACTTAAAGTACAAAAAACAGTTAAAGATAGTAAGCCCATCAGTAGCATTTCAAAAGAGAGGAAAAAACGACCAAGAAGTCGCATACTGTTGCACTCAATGCTTCGGCGCACCAAACAGTCATTTTGGGTTTCAGGAAAGGTAGAGCTCGTGACCCATCCCGCAAATAGTTCAGACCTAGCACACCTGATGATGATTATGAGAAGATTGAAATTTACTGGGCCAGAAGAGACCGTGATAGCTTGAAAAATATGCTCTCTGACCAATGAACCTCATGATTTTTTATGCTTTCGAGACTCACTTGATGTTAAGCATTAGCTGCGACATCTCAAACGAGGATAGTCGACCGGTACAAGTATGGTGGCCGGCATACTCTCCCCCACACGCAGTTGGGCACTCATAGAGATTACACGCGCTTTACGCTCGAAAATTGTCAATTCAAAAATACACAATTGATAATACGCAATATTCATTTTCAGTACACCCCACTATGTACATTTGTGTTTCCCTCACAATAAAATTTCTGCGACAAAGTAAATTCATACAAAGACATTGATTAATCGCGATGTGTACAGAACCCGATCGAAATACCTAAATTGCCTACATCACCAGTCACGACACTGGACAGGTTTGGAAAACCGCAAATAATCACCGGTCATTCACCTCATATTTTTGCATTCATTTTAGTTATTCGTGTTCACTTGTTACTGTTACCCAAGTGCAGTTCAACATCTTCCTGCCCGTGTCCCATTCATTATGGGGTCGATATAATATGACATATATAATACGACAAGAACGTATAATATCTACAAATAAATGTGTTTAACAGAAAACTGCAGTTCAACCCTAGACCATGCTTAAGCTATAAAAGTAACGATTTCGGCTGTGTCTTAGCATATTAGTGACCTTCCTATTATAAACAATCTTTTTTTGATAAGTAAAAGCAGTGAAAATCTTATTAACGCGAGAGACTTCACGTCTGACAAAAATATAAAGAAGTTTAATAAACAATAATCAAAATTGAAACTTTATTATTTCGAAACTGGACACTGTCATAAACCTTTTCTAAGGAAATAAAGGGTTTTCTCAGTCTTGGCGCGATCCCTAGACTGAAAAAACCATTATTAGAAGTTGACAGATAATTATTATGTAGAAGATGGCAGTTGCTTCAAGAAGAATTAAGAAGAGAATTCCGCAGAACACATAGTCCGCGACATCAAAGTTTAAAAATCACTGTAACCCAATAAGTTTCTGAACATATTTAAGATGTCAGAACAAATGTAATAAAGGAATGTCAATTTATCATGATTTTAATTGAACATGACAATTTATAAAATGTAAATTAGTCATAATTTCTGTCAGATTATCATATATTTATCTATTATTAATATTTTTATTTAAGTTATCTATATATTTGTTTAAATTATTATTATGAACAGCTCCAAGTGGGGTGACTGTTGATGTATTTATTATTATAAAAGTCATATGAGCATGATTGAATAATCATAACGTTTACTTGATCTCTTACCGATTCCTCCTCTTCCATTGCGCTGATGAGCTCATAGTAGAGCATCTCAGCCTCCTCGGAGACCTGCACCTTCTCCATCTCACAAGGGTTGTAGGTGATCTCGCACGAGATGTCACTTTGCAGGTGCATTTTCATTGTAAGTATATCACTGCACTTGCATCACTAGATTACAAAAATGTACACAATTTTGTCCTTAACACATTTGTATTTGGTCTAGGCAAATTTTTAAATATTTTAAATTTTTTACACTGTTTGAGTTTCTTTTTACCCAATAGTTTGCCTAAATATTGAAAACATATCACTTATAAATTATGATTTAAATTTGGTTTGGTACGTCTCGTTACTTAAATAACTTCTCATATCATAAAAACGTGGGTTTTTCACTTTTACTATTCACGAAGTAATTGATTTTAATTTATTTGAATATACTCTTATTGATAGCACTAGGCGAACTAGGCGATAACTAAGTCTTCTTGAATTTTAAATAATATTATTTAGCATATGTAATGTATGTGGCTTGTAACTGTTATTTCATAATAGATATATTACTATTACACAATTTATCATTGTCATCATAATGAAGATAGCAAAGATCACGTAGATACCTGGAAATTCTTTTGTAGTCTATAGATTTCTTGAATAAAAGTGTAGGCAAATCGGTTGATCAGAGAAGGGTCAGAATATTTTCTTAGATAGAATTTTTTACTAAACGCTTTGATTCATCAAAGCAATCGACACTTCATAATTTTTGGATTCTGAAACCTTTCCATTTTAGGATATCAGGCCTCGTTTGGTTAAAAAGGCATCTGTTAAATGTTTTATCTTAAGAGAAAACTTAGTGATAAATTTCTTATAAGGATACCAGTAGTTTTAAGGTGAAAGACAAACTTCCAGTAGATATGTGTGAATGGATTTCAATGAATTATGAAAAATTAATTTCAATAAAAACTTCACCAGACAGTTCGTGCACTTTTCAGCACTTAATGTTAGTTCATTTGCTTAATGAATATTAACGACGATTCCGCCACATCCACAAATTACGTCATTCGGCGAGTTTTTCGTTTTGTGTCTCGTCAGTTGCTAGTCCTTTGAACCCGTCAAAACGAACACACCAAGTGGAGGAGTAATGGTTCCGCAAATACCCAGCGATTCGTCATGCTTTGCGCAGACAGCCAGCTATCTAAATGGGAATGGGGTAACTGACAGGACTCAAGATTTAAGCTCCTCTTTGGTATCTACCTATGAGTTAATTTTGTTTTAGATATTTTTTTCCTGGGTTTGCAAATATACTACAAAAATAGAAGAATATAGAGTAAAGTAAGCGGTCACCGTCTTTAGCTATAGACATTTGCAAGACTCGGGGTAATTACTGGTCATGCGTTGCCTTCTCACGCCTTTTCCCAAAATATTTTTCGTTTTCTTAAGCCTTGGCAAAGTTTTGAAACTTTACCTAATACAAATTTAAAGAATCTTAAATTCTCCTAAATCACAATAATTAATTGATAAGATTGATTCCGGGATGCATATTTTTATTACCATAGCATTTTGTTGCAACATTTTACACAGATGTTATACTTTGCAGACAGCAATTTTAAATGTGCATTTATTTTCATTGCAGATTGGGTGGCTCCATAAAACAGATCCCACAGATTGGTTGATTTCAAATATACTCAAACTTTGTAGGGGAATAAGTGGACAGGTAAAACCGAGAAGGCTCGAACTTTAACGCGAAGAATAACTATCCTTTGGGTTATTTCTTATGTTTCACGCCAGAATATTGAAATTCAAAGTATTATTTGCTGACCTTGTTTTTCTTGCTCTCTTGCAATATGAACGACAAAGCATCTTCAATTTTAGAAATAAAATTCAAAATAAAAGCTCCGATTCTACACGGTGCGGGGTGCGCACTTTATCCTAAACTAACATTTGCTTCCGAATAGAAAAAAAACTGCATCGAAATCGGTTGTGCCGTTTGTGGGAGCTACGAACCGAGACATAATACACACAGAGCCAAAGCCTTCTCAATTTACTTATTAGACAACTATTCTGCTATTTGGGAAGATTATAAATGAAAGCTTTCATACTGAACTGAGATAATTCCATAGATACTTGATGATAAGTGCCTACGCCATGAATCACTATTGCTTTCAGACAGGATATAAACACGCAAATAATATGTAAAGTGGGAGTATATTGGAAGCTATTGTTAAGCGAATAAAGAGGATTTGTTATTGTACCTAAGAAGTGTGCTTTAATGTAAATCCATTTATAGTAGTGTCGGTAAATCGATCACTTATTTATATCTAAGTAACAGTATATACTCAGATTAATAGTAAAGAATTTTATGTTATGATAGATATTTATGGTTATTTATATTAATGGGCTTATTCTTTTAAAGAAAGTATATGTACGCGTCCAAAATATTGTCCCAAGAGGATTGGTCATGTCAGTAATTTTTCTATGCAAAGATTGTAAGAAATAATGTGACTCAATAAGCAGTAAGGTATAGATACCTTTCTTCTCTGATGATTGAAGTTCTGCAAGTGTTCAACAAAGATTGAAAGACTATTATTTAGCTGTAGTTATAACATATAGGCAAGCATTTTTGGGGCGAAATGGGGATATGGTTTACATTTTGGTTACGGTATCTCAGAAAGAGATTTGACGGATCACTAAATGCATGGTTTTACGTGAAGTGAGTCGCAAAAAGGCAAATTTTGAACGTGTTTGTAGAAACAGTGTCCGCCTTCCAGTTATGAATAAAATACATTTTATGCTCCATCCCAATACGATGGTTAAAAAGAACGATAGGAAAAATTTGAGTTATAGACTCATGGTCATGTTAGCTCCAATGGATTAGAGCATATCCCGGCTAAAGAATCCCGCACATGACTTAAATTTTTCCTCTTGTAAATATGTAATTTTGTAACATTTTATAATATTCTTAAAAGAATACTAAGCCTAATCAAAAATACGATTCAATTTATTTCTCTCGATTGAAAAAAATATTGAAAACAGCTCTACAAATTTGCTTAACTGTGTTTTATGTCTATGTAGTAAATCTTGTCAATTTAAATTTTATTTCTAATTATTATGTAGCCACCATAAAGAACTTGAAAGGATTTTACCGTTTTTACAAAGCTTACTTTAATAAGATTTTTTAAATTAAGAAAATCGCTCCCACTATTTAAATGTTGCGAAGTTTTGTTCCCTTACTCCCATGCAAAAGGAGGTCTATGCCGTCAGTTTAACATTTTTCAAAGACCACCGTTCATAATTTACCTATTATAAAGTAAAAGAACGAGCCTATTAAAATGCTTGGAAACTATGAAACCTAAGATTTTATAGGTTTTCTAACGACACCAGTCGGTTTACATCAATGGCCAACCTCGCCGCCAGTAGGTAATTGTTATCAAGGGCTAACGGCGGCTAACGAACGAGCTGCCATAAATACGACATTCGTCGTGGACTCCGCAGGATGAGAACTCAAATTAAGTAACATACCATGAACTGTTTCGTTTTAGTAGTTTTTGCTCGCAAATATGTTAAGATCAATGACAGTTTTCATATGAACCTGAATTTTATTGGTGAGAATAAAATTATCATCTGTATCGGCAGGCATACCCTTATATCAATTATGAGGGCTTGGAATAAGTAGTCCTTCTTTCACGACAATCAATCAATCAATTATTTATTTACTGAAAATGTGTACAATGAATAACATCTTATATATGACAAAGTAAACTAAAATTTTCTACCGGTAATAGGCATGCAAAATCAGAACTTTCATAGCGAGTAATTTTTTTTTTTTACAAAACAAAACACGTACATATTGTCATCTCAGTCAGATTTAATACTTACTAACCTGAATATATCATAGAAAAACGGAGACAAAAAATATCTTCTACCAAGACGTTTAAGTTTTTCGTTCAAAAATCTTAAACTACATTAGCATACCACAAACGCCCAATGTGTTTTATATCTGATAGGCTAGCCATAAGCTTGACCATTATACCTTGTTGGTTGCCAATGTTAGCAGTCTAGAACTGGCTCGTAACTATCTATCTCCACATCAGCTAGAACACAACACACCTCATGCAGGAAACCAGTAACACCGTTACAATACCTTATCAAAGATAGATTATCAAAACAACGCCGCGCAATATACCTAAATCTAACATAAAGTACCTTAAAATAGACTTTCTCAGTGCTACCACAGCATTTCAGTAAGCCTCATTCGCGAGTTTATTTATTAATACGAAATACACTGTTACTGCAAAAGGAAGTTTGCTAAAGCTTTCCAAACAAAACCAGCAATGGGCTATGAATATATCCAATATCTCAATCGGAGTTAGCGTCAAGTACCTAGGCGTCCTAGGTTTAGAGTTAGTGGTTACTATTTCTAGATGTTGCACTTGGCAATCTAGTGCTTATACCCCATCTGTTACCAGTAGGTCTATTATTAGTGCTAGCGGAAATGTAGAGTAGGTACTTGAGAAATGTATTGTTCTGTTTAGTTTGGAGTCTTTATTTGCAATT
Source organism: Plagodis dolabraria (assembly GCA_963854805.1). Taxonomy (NCBI): domain Eukaryota; kingdom Metazoa; phylum Arthropoda; class Insecta; order Lepidoptera; family Geometridae; genus Plagodis; species Plagodis dolabraria. The sequence goes on along the minus strand of OY978460.1, from coordinate 1,527,025 downwards.
ACTTTATATAGGGTCCCGGGAAATTATTACATACCTTTTGAAGCCGTTTTATGATATAGAAGCCGAAAATTACTAATGTTTTTTTCGTACAGGGTACGTATTCTTTTAATATAGCCAATGGTTAAAGTGGTTAATAGCCTTTCATTGTGGCGTTCTATGGAGGAGGCTTTTGGTTCAACAGTGGAAGTCTTCCGGCTATGATGATGACCCTAATATATCTTTAGGGGTGTCGACTCATCTTTCAGAGAGACCGTAGCTGCTTCTTTTTTTTTTAAGTAAAGAATTGTGTACTTAACAAAGTGTACACTTTAAAACCATTTACGTTTACGTATTTTGACCATTACAACCATTAGGTATTTTTAAAACCATCATTTGAAGCGCTCGTAGCGTTGTTTGCTGAGCTGTTCTTAAACAACCAGTTAAGTTAAATAACTTCCGTTGCGGTCATGAGTTGGATGGGTGACCGCTGGTGACATAACTACTGCGCGCTTCCTTGCTTCGGAGGGTTAAGCTGTGGGTCCCGGTTGTTGTCTTAGAAAGGGAGTCGTTATAGCATGGTAGTTGAGCATTTAGCGAACCTGGCTAGCTACCACCCTCAAGTAGAAAATCATAATATCTTACCACCAGGCCACACGAACAAAGTGGAGCCGGAACACTGCGTGTGATCTGTAGGTGCACTGTACCGTAAGTTGAAAATTCTGACGGAATTATCACAGTTGTTTTCATTGTATTGATTTTATCTTTGGCCCTAAGCTACCATGCAGCTAAGCACGTTCACCTTCCTATTTCCTTTTAAAGTGTGCACGAAGTACAAGCCCAGCGGTTTTATCGTCATTGAAGTTACCTAAGTAATTATTTCCCCGTAAGAGGCGCGGGTATCACGCAACAATGCAGTGTAACCGTATAGGTTGGTATGCCTGTGGCCTCCGTTAATCCGCAATCCTGGCAACACTTGACTGCGGATACTCAACAGCACGATTTTGCTAATATTATAACCTATGTTTTGTACCTTTTAGTGTCCACTCTCCATTTGATTTTGAAAAGAAAATCGCATATAAAGTAAGTACCTACAAATAAAGTTGGTTCATGAAACCTTACTGCTCACTCGCGAGCCACACAATTCATCATATACATATATGGTTTGTATTTCGCAATAAAAAATATATTTAAAAAATCAACCGTCTTTACTCAAAAGTGTGAAATCACTTGTTGAATTCAGTACCATGATAGTTCCAAAGTACCAATTATCACAATATTGTGCGCATCGTACCGACTTCGATAAGTTATTTCACACTTTTGAGTGTTGAAGTCGGTTCTATTATAATATAATTCTTTTTTTCACTCTTTATAATGGCCCTTGCTACTTCCGTACCGATTGTCATTTATTGTCAACGACTATATCATCAAGATAGGAAAACATTTTTCAGTTATTGAAGTGTAACTCAAAAAAGGCTTGACAGATTTTGATCAAAGCAATTTAAAATCATATAGACTTAAAAAGAAAATCACCTGCATTTATACTTTCTAAGAAATGTAAGGTGGGCGAAGTTAGGAAAAATTTCCCAACTTTGCCCACATTTTGAATAGACAGAAACATGTCTATATAACTATAAATTTGTTGATGTCATCGCATTGGTTGAAAAATCTCCCACGAATGATAAATTTTAATGTACTTTTACGACATTTAAATAGTTTACTTGACGGTATTTTCAAAAAATGGTCTTAAATCGGGCGAAGATATGTTGTAAACTGATAAAAATATATGGTCTGGTAGATGTTTTAGCAATTTACATTTATACTGAAATTTCTCAGAACTTCTGGCACTCTTTATCCAGTGTCTTGTTATAATTATAAATAAAACAGGTGTGTACATGTATGTATGTCTGCACATTCTTGAGATCTAAATCAGTCCCACGAAGTATGCAAAGAGACACCTTAGGGTATGTTAGCGAGCTGGGCCGGCGGTCGTATTCACTCTGCCTTATATTTAGATACATTATGACAGCTAAAAGAAAGCATTTTTTGAAGCAATGATTGCCAAGCGGCTATAACTTATAGCTTTGTACTACGGTGCCGTAGGACCATGGTTCGATTCCCACCGCCGGCTTGAGCTTTAACGCATGGTGGAATGGCATTTTGCGAATACCCGCTTGGCTAGCTACCAAGTAGATCTGTCACCAAGCACTTAACATTGTGTTACGGCAGTCGTCTTTGAGAGCCAAAATTACAGGCACATTATGAGACTTAACAACTGTATTTCACAGAGTGACGGGCGCATTGCAATTCGTCACTTGTGATGAAATGCATCTGTTATAGGCAGAGGTTACCGCTTAATAACAGGAAGGCCTCGAGCTTGTTCCATCACAATAACATAGAAAAAAAATATGGCAACGTTTCTGTATTAGGTAAAATAATGTTACTATTTTTGCCCGCAATATATTTTCTTGGCTGAAATTGAGCGATAGGTAGGAAGAATTTTTCTTCCGATTGGCCTTTTTCCTGAAGGAGCAATGGACGATACAAAGCGAAAAGTTGGTCTGTTCAGCCACTAGTAAAGAATCCGATAAATATTTTCAATTAAAATTATTTTTAAATGTATGAGTAAAAGCTTAAAGGGTGATAATTATTTTTGAAATGATTTTTTAATTTAAATTGGTGATAATTATGTTTTTTTATTAAGTGTGTACCAAGTGTGTGCAATTAAACAGTGCTAATTAAGAGGGAACAATAAAGAAAATTCATAAATTTGACGTTTTGGAGAAGACAGGGGTATACAACCTGGTTTCTTCGCCAAACTGATCCGAATTAATTATTTCTTGGCATCAAAATTTTAAGAAAATGTATATCAACCTATCATTTTATTTTACTTACTAAAATTTTTGAATTTGTCTGGTTGTCCTCTGATCAAAAATGGGTACTTTTTTCCGAGTCCTATTTTCTTTAGTAATAATTCGTTGCTAAAAATTAAAATGACAGATGTATGCCGAGAGCTGGCCTAGATTTCATACACAAAAATACTTTAGAGTATTTTTGTTAACTAAATTGCTCTAGAGGCATTACACAGGAATAAAATAGGAGAATAAATATGTATGACGTCGCACTCCGCATGCAGTCCCTCATAAGTAAATAAAATAAACCATTATATTGTCTGGGAACTGTCATTCATGATAGTGTGTTTATTATCACAAATTATTTAGCCAACTATAATAAAAACATTCATTTTAATCTAATGGTGACCTAAAAATCAGAGTACACTGCAAGCTAATCCACAGACATCCTTTTCAGTCCGACATACACCATTTCTCAACGCGTTCCGTTCGACTCAGAAAAAATAGGCCACATTTCCGCGTACTGGCCAGAAAGTGAATTTCTCTCGCAAACCAGTGAAAACAAATCGTTTGACATCCGACACTATGACACGGGTGTGTTCAGAATAAAGATGGCGGACGTACTACTGCTTTGTATGCACGTTAGCTTGGAAGGATGCAAGGAAGCGCGCGAAATCTTAGAAGTGGAGCGAGGGGACGGAGCTCAAGAATGTTAGAATGCAGTTGATTTAAATGTTTGGAAGCCTTTGCTCTTCTACAGCTGTTTATAAAATACAACGTTGCAATTTCTATTTGTAAGATTTTATTTATCTCGCATTAAGTTAGAATTTAAGGGATTGCTTTCCATAACAATAGGCGGACTGCAAAGCAATTAGTATAAATACTGTAATAATAATGTACGAGAGTCTAAAAACATGAACCTAGTTAGCAACAAATAATATCAATCATAGGCCTCGCCTGTTTCCCAGAAGAGAGCAAGATTCAAAATTACAAAATTCCTTATGGTAATATAATTTTCACTATGATATTGACAATAAGATAAGATACTTTTATTTGAAAATTGATTATAGTTACAAAAATGTCTTAAGGTTATATACATTAATAATGTAATATAAAGGTATCGGTAGCAATAAGAAATACGAGTACATTGTCAGTTAAAAATTCGCTTACGCTGTAATAGCATATTTTTACTTATTTCTTGTATTGATTTTGCAAGTTGAATATCACCATCTCTCTTCTTAACTGGGTGGCACTCAGGCATTTGATCCAAGATAATGAAGAATCCAGAATATAAAATGAACTTAATCAGAGTTAAACATAGATATATAAAATACTATTAAATTATCGTTTGCTAATTAAAATTATATATTTTTAATGTCAATTTAGCCTCCTTGTCATTCACGTTTAATGCAACATAACAGCGATATATTTCCATTTCCATTTATTATATGATCTTTATTATACGATAAGTGAATAATTAAAGCTCTTTCCATCAGGGTCCAGAGTAGATCCTGATAGGCAGAGAGGGACAAATTGTGGTGGTCAGCGCAAATCAAGTGCAATTCAAGGCTTATCTTATTCAGACACAATTAAATATCTATTTCCAAAGTTAATCTTGAGCTGTCAGCCAGAGTTAATGTTCAATAGGAATATAGTTTAAGATGAAACGCTGCTCACACCAAAAAACCCCTTCTAAGTAAGATCATTAAATAAATAGCGCAGTAAAAAGTTAAGTACGGGCCATTCATTGTTACTGCTATTTCGAACCCCCTTCCATACACGCATGAATGGTGCTCCTATAGGACGTTGTGTTGTTATGTGAATGCTGGAACGTGGATGGACTAGTTCCACAGCAAAGAGGGGCATTCCCTATTAAAAAAAGGGGCCAGCAATAGAACTTTACGGTCCCCTGCAATGTACGATCTCTTAGTAGCAGAATGTTTATGATATATAATTTCTTTATATTATTGCCTTATGACGAAACAGGGCTTAGTTAAATTTGTAGGTAAGAATTCTAATTCATGCTATACCTATATACCATTAAATATTTTATTGGACGTTATGATATTCGGAAGTATATGTTATGCATCAATATATAAATTTCAACATCCTGTTCGTTTACACTCGATGCCTATAGTGACTAGTGTAACATCTGCAGAGTGCCAAAGATATGAGTGACAAGTATTAAATAAAAATTTGCGAAGCTTTCGCTATCCTCTGGCATCAATCCTGAGCTGCAGAGAGGAAACTCTCTGTAGTCGCAAATTGCGGGAGGGAAAATATTATATCTATCAATTCGATTACTCATATAGCCCCTAGAAATAATCCTTATTACTATCCTTGCTGTGGAGTATCGATATATCTACTAACAATGCCATGTATGTACGGTGGCTACGGAGTATCGAGACCGGAAGTGCAATATAAACTCTAAAGTGAGTCAGGCATGGCTAACGTTTTCGTCACTTATGGGCTTAATTGTTTATTTCGTATCTTTCTCTGTATTTACGTATCATTACGAGAAGATTAGGTAAGTTTTGAGTTTGATTACGTTTTTATGAGTTCTTTGTTGTTGTTATGTCGCAACAGTTTGTTCTTGACAAGTGCAGTATTTAATATGTAATTAATATTGCTTGGCATTTCTTAGGTTTGCAATTGACCGCTATCTTATCTGTCGGTAAGTGGGTATTTTACATGCTTACTTAGAAGATTGGCTTAACAGTTTGACAACAAGGCTTCATTTTTGCCATAGAGATTACTTATTGAATCAGGAAGCACAGAATAATAATAGAAGAAGCCAATTTATTAGGTACCAGTTTCGGTGGTTCGCCAGACAGGTACTCAAAAGACTCAGGCTCGATTTAAGAGTAGAGTGCACGGGACGCCTTCCATCCATAGTTTCGTCATATTCAAGTGTTCAAACTCGGTGAAATTTTTTGTAAGCATATTGTTGAGCCTAATATTTATGCTTCTGGTTTGCCAGTTTTATGATTTATTATTTATTTTATCCCTAACACTTAGTATTTAAAATTAATGTTTGTATGGAAAATGGCACGAGCACTCAAGCTTTAACTACGGAACAAAAAATGGTTATGTGCATTCAATTTCGGGTGGACGTAGTGGCTATCTGCGTAAAAAACAGCGATACTTTTTCAATCTCAAGGGGATGGTGGATCACAGCGAGATTTGAGTGCGGGATTGCAGACATACAATCATTCTACACATTGATAGAAATTTATGAAGAAAAGGATAATTTAATAAAAAAGCCCACACACACTTACAATCTTAAAAATAATCTAAGGAGGAACGAGATGCTTTGTAAATCAAGGGTAAGGCTGTCGAAAGTAAAACAACAAGGCATTGAGAACAAAGTATGTATGTTTAACAAGTTACCTTTGGCTATAGCCAATCTACACTCCATGATTTTAAAAGGAAAATGAAACATTTTTTTGAGTCTACTCCACTGTATTCGCTTAAAGAATTTTTAAATTTAGAAGTAACCGAATCTTCATTCTTGAATTTAATTAATTAATAACTAACTAAATGAATTTAAAAATTAAATTATTGACTTATATTAAAATATTATTTTATAACTAAATCCATTATAATTATTTTGAAATTTAAGATGACTGTATCACCATTTTATTATATATATATATATTAATTTTTGTTATATAATATGAAAAAAAAAGTATGCTGACTTGCCTAGTGTAACATATGTAGTTATAAGGCCAATAAATTAATTTGAATTTGATAAAAGACACATTTACCACGTGTTGTTTCCTATAAATCGTGAGCGTTTAGGTAATAGTATCGTAGGTAGTTTAGGTAAGTACGCCACCAGAAAATACTTAGTTAAATAAAGCAAAGATCGTTGCGAAAATAGCCAATCAGCATCATAGAAAAAAAATATTACACAGCAAAATCATCGATGGCAAAGTTCAATGGTCACTGAACTAATAAAAAAACAGTAAACTCTTTATCAATATACATAAACAATATCGAACTTGCCCATAAATCAATAAAATTCATAGTAAATAACGATAAAATTGCATAGTTATCAGCTGAGCCAGCCAAAATACTACTAGACAAGTTAAAGAGCTGAATAACCACTTATATTCCAGTTTAAAAGCAAAGCACCAACATAACTTGCGCTGGCACAAAAGTGCAAACTTTGAATAAATCTAAGCCGAGACGTCTGAACATCCTGCCCGGGATTTATAACACTTGTCGTGGCACTGAGATGTTACTGCTGCAGACAGATTCACACATGGAGCATTTAGATTTGGATAATATACGATTATTTCATTACCATGCGAAACGGCGGTTTTAGTGGCCAGCTCGGTTGGCAATCGAGATCACGATGTAGTCCTTATGAAATAGTAATTAAACAACTTTAAACGGTTTAAATCGCGTATATTTATCATTATTTTTGTCCCGACGACGACGACGTTTCAAACACTTTGCAGTGATCGTGGTCACGGGGTGACTGTAATATTTGTTGAATAAACTTAAAAACTAATGGACCGATTTGGAGGAAATTTGGCATGGAAATAGTTTGAGACCCGAGAAAGGAAAAAGGATAGTTTTTATCCAACTGAAAGAGGTTAATGTTTTTGCGCGATAACCGAAAAATGCGCGGGCGGAGCCGGCTGGAAAGATAGTTTGTAATAATCGCGAAAACCTAGTCCTTATGAAATTTAAAATAACGTAGTTTTTTTTTTGTAACAACATGATGTCTGTGCGTATAGGTTGTGGAGAGTATCGATACACCTAGAGTTCATGGTAATGCTACAAACTATAACCTACTTGTCAGTTTGATTATAGGTAGTAAATGAATTGCTATAAACACGTATGAGAAGATCCATAATATGGGCGCACTTATATTTCAGAATTTCAGAACATAAAGCTCTAGTATTATTAGTAATACTAGAGCTATTGCTCTAAATTTATAAAACCAATTACTTTATTGTAAGCAGGATTTACTTATGCTTGAATAAAAATTTTATTGCAAAATCAAGCCGAGAACTGTGTTTAATCTTAACGAGATATTTCACCAATTTTAAATTTTGCAATATATTTATTTCTTTATCAGAGAAGTGGCTTAAAATGTCACTTTGGAGTCTCGAAGTTCTCGGTTCCATTTTCAGATTGGATCTTTCTAACAGTAAAATTTTCAGGAGTAATACAACACATTCTACAACAGTACCCGGTAAATGGCAATATTATTGTTATGCCTATATCATGAGACTAAAAATAATATCTGGTGAATCGTGGGTGTTAGGCACAACTACCACCCTCGTCCACCCGGTTTTGTTAATTTGTCACTTGAATGAAGGAAATTTAAACGATGAACATGTTAGAGAATAAATAGTTGACATGAAAAAAGGCAATTTGTAACTGAAATTGAGTAATATTTGTTATATAATTCAAAATAATTATATTATAAACATATAAGACTAGGTAACAATATTGTAACTATATAGGTACGCATTGTAGTAAGTGCGTTTATTAATATGTAAATAGGAATTTTGCGTGGTAATATGCTTTAACTTGAATCTGGTGATTGAATGAATGAGATCTGGAACAGTAAGTATAAACTATACTGTATTTATATCCTTTTACCAGTGTCTTAGCAAATAAATTAAATTGTATTAAAATAAACCCGTAGGTAAAGTCATGCAAAATGCTTAATTTAGACAGACCAATAGGATGACTTTGTGTCATAGTCAACCACAAGTCATACATATTTGGTCTAAGCATATCGGTAGGATAACTCAGTTATAGTCATTACTGTTGGGTCATAACTCGTTAGTTATGGCTGACTCTACACTACTAACTAATACTTTGTTATTCTATGGCCTAATCTATGGCAATCAATCAAGTACAAGGACCAACTTGTGTAAAGTAGGTCCCTGTTTGATTGCCATTGGTAGAACAGCGAAAGCAACATTTTGGAATCTTGTGCTTCTAGGTTCCATCTACGGTGGACAGTCATTGTTTTTCTGAGAAAGAAAGTTTTAAAATAGGTACTTATTTCTATTAGTCTTGAGTCTAAAATTGCCGGCAAATGGAAGCAAGCTTGCCCTCTATCCTCTATCTATCACATGGGGCCAATATCTCAATGGCGTAATAAGGTGTGTCGGCGTCGGATGATATTTTAAGCCTTTTTGATTATCTGATTATATTGTGAGCTCATGATTTTAATTAGGGTATTTTTTTTTTATTGCTGATAGGTAAGCCTTTTACCACAATGTCACCTGATGGTAAGTGATGATGTGGTCGAAGGTGTTAACAAGCTTAACCTAGAATGACTGGTTCTAAAGGACAGCTGCCGGAACACACCGTTAGGTGCTTGGCGACAGATTTTCTACTTGAGGGTGGTCTCTAGCCAGGCGGGCATTCCCAAAAATGCCCTTTCCACCATGCGGTGAAGCTTAAGCCCGCGGCGGAATTCGAACCATGAACCTGCTGCGCGGCAGTCCATAGCCAAAGCTATCACTGCTTCGATACTATTTTGATAGTTAGACTAGGTATCTTAAGTAAAGGTGGCACTATTCTGGTACCTACTCGTAATAAAAACAACAAGATTCATATGAAAATATGGAATAGAATAGAAATTATATCCAAAATAAAAAAAATATACAAATCAGTATTGTTTAAGTAAATGTTAGATTTGCATTCCAAGTCAATCAAACCACTCACTGATAAATTAAGATCTCGTATTTACTATTTTATATAGATAAACCTAAATTTGCTTTGTATAAAAATTAAATTAGTCAATTATTATTTACTATTTTATAAATTATCCAGAAGGATTTAATATCGTATGTTATGTTATGTTATGATACACGGCAATGTTTGTTTAATAGCTCCGACACAAATAACTAACATCAAAGTAAGGCAGCTCAAATCGAAGCTCACATTACAAGTACTCGTATCAACGACATACGAAGCCCATTATAAGATAACAGTTACAACGTAATACGATAAGCCTATTAGAAATCGGACCGACAAACATACACAAACATATTAATCCTTAAATCACTGTAAACACACCCTTAATAAAATATCAAACAAAACAATCACGTGTAACGGAACGCATATCACTAAAAAAAATATAAATAAAAATATTGTCCGAATTGTACTCGCGTAATATTGCACTCACACATGTGATTTTAAAATAGTTTTTTTTAAGATGGCGGCTCGGGCGCGTTCGCCCGGCTGGCGGACGCCATGGCACTGGCGCGGGCGCACACTCATCCTATTTACATATTTATTGTAATGCCAAGTCCTGCGCGTGATCTTGGCAGAAAGCCGGGCGTGCGAGTTGCATACGCTCAGGATGCCTGCGAACGGGTTTAGGAACGAAAGTAACTGGGCTCAAGGGCGCACGTTTTTTATTTATGGATATGCGAGTTTGTGCTGTAATGAATCCAGAATCTTGTGAGTTGTTTTAATACAGAATTGCAACAGCAAATGTATACATGCCGAAAACGAATATCGTTTTTATGTTCTTCTGTGGTGGTTCAGGCCACCGCCTATTGTTGACATCGCATCGTCATCTTACGTCTCTAAGTCTTACCATCACGTCCTTTACACATGTTTATAAGTAATCAAAAGAGGAATTATGGAAATAAATATTTCAAGTTTAGTTTGATTCGTAAAACGAACCATAACTGTGATTCTCTGACTCACGCTTGTGGAATTCGGAATCGTGTCTTATTATTAGGTGGGATAGATATAAATATATAACATTAGGTTTTGTTAGGAGGCAGAACGAATACTAGAACGAATGCAACCAATAAGGTTTATATAACTAACTTATTCGGACCCTTGTCCTTATTAGCTGACTAGTGGCTCGTATTCATCTGTCTATCATCTGAAATTACAGGCACATGAGACTTAATAAATATGTCTCAAGGTGACGGGCGCAGTGCAATTCGTTACTTGTGTGCATCTGTTATAGGCAGAGGTTAGTCCGATTAACATCGGGCGGGCCTCAAGCTTGTTCCGTAATAATAACATAAAAAAAACTGTGCTAGTGGTACATAAACTGGCAACAGGAATTCCTAAGGATTGTGTCTATGAAACGGCTGACCGCAAATTTAAATTCAAATTTGTTCCTTATAGTAAATATGTGCCTATTAAGGGGAACGTGATGCGTTCCAGAGGGAAATAATCAAATTCTACTTGACCGAAGCCGCTGGACGAGTGTTGAATTGAACCTGCCAATGTACACTTCTACCGCTTTCAGCATGGGACACGGGCAGGAGCAAGAATAATGTATATGTAGGGTAGTTTAGAAAATTATATCCCCTAGACAGAAAATCCCCGCAACATTCAATTAATGGGCAATTTCCCATCGTCAGGAAATTACTGTCCAATCATGCATTTAAATTTCTACCACGTTCCTAAACAACAAAGTATTGACTGTGCGGAATATCAACAGACGTACATATATACAGCTGTTCTATATCTTGTACGGATGTCGTAAAAGCTAATAAGACGGAAGGAATGCTAAGAATCGGCAGCGTGCACAGATTTACGTTATTTTGAAGGTGAACTCCTCTTCAGATAATTATTATTTGGATACAGAAACACTTACAGAGAACATCTCGGGAGAGCAGTCGAATGACCACCGCCAAAAATCCAAAATGGGGGATTAAAAATGGTTGCTGAACAAAGTGCTTTTGATCCCTCTGAAGCCACACGGACATTGATCCAAATTTCCTAGACGAAGCAACGGGAAGACTCAGTATTGACGTCGCGCGTCGGTCCACTTCGAGAACAAAGCCTACCATCACACTTTAAAATCAGTTAATGTAACTCTAACATTCCCTCGGCTCTATCCCTAATGTAAAATAATAACTAAAGTATTTGGAACATCAATTGTTTTCAAAACTATTTGGGGATCCAAAGTTCGGGCCTGGATTACATTTCATTAAACAGATTCCATGTGGAAGATACATTTTAAGCTGTCTATTCATGGTGGTGCTTGTTTGGCAACCATGTAGAATATAATTGAGAATATTTAAAATCTACATGGTAGAGATCCTAATTTATATAAATTATAATATTATTTTACTAATCATATATTGTGTTTATGAAATAATATTGCAGAGAAGCTGTTTATTAAATGAAAACTGATACATTACAAATTGAAGTTAAATAAGTTGGCAACAAATCCATGCTGAAAGTTTTTTCATTACTGATCGATTAATAGGTAAAAATATAGTTGGAAAAAAGCTGTTTTCATATATTGTTTTGGAACTCCGCCTCAACCATAATTAATTTTCACATCCATCTTACTAAAATGTGAACAATTATATCCTTAACAAATACGTGCTGTAATGTTTGCATTTCTGTGTTCCGGTCTGAAGGCATATGTTGTGTACGGTGAACTACAGGCACATGAGACTTAACAACCTTATGTCTTAGGGCGCAGTGCTGTTCTCTACTTGTGACGAACTGCTTCTTTTATAGACAGGGTATAAATATATAGGATATCATTACCTCTTAACACCAGGTGGGCCTCGTGATTGTTCCATCACGATAGCATTAAAAAAAAAGCTCCTAATTGACTTGCATCGTCCCTTTAACGAACATACCTACTGCAAACATCAGTTTTGCTTTGCTCAGTATGTATTAAGTAACGTTGATGACGTTAAACAACGCATTATAATAGGAAATGAAATGTACAATTTTATAAGTCAAATGCAAAAATATAGGTAAGAGTCTACATAAACACATGACGTATTTAATAACAGAATATTATAATATTGTAGGTATCTTTAATATCTGTTCCGAATTTAATCAAGTACTGAATAACATAGTTGTGCTGAAAGTTAGTCTGCAACTGAATGGGAAGCTTTAAACTCAAACAGAAGTTGTGTAAGTTGGCTTTCGCGAAACGAACAGACTGCTCCTAGCCATTGATTAAAATACATAAATTCCTACATAGGTTGTCTCTTTGTCTATATTGGATATTGGTTTGATTCCGAATCTAAAGTTTGAGGTTTCCTGTAGTGGTTACACTTGTATACTTTCCAACGGAAGTAGCGTTACTCAAAATAATGTATGTTTGTCAAATAAGAAAAAATATTACAAGTAGAAAATTACTATCAATTATTAAGCCAGGAAATGTAGGCGGAATTAACACTAGATATCAATGTCAAATTCAAAATAATTTAAGCGACTACGACACGACGCTTTTGTGAAGACAATTTCAAATTTTATAATAAAAAAATTTTAAGTACATTATACTGCCAGGTGCTGCAAAAACAAATATAGAACTACTTTTTTACTATACATTTTCGAATGTTTTTCTTAAGTTATAATGCATCTTTCTAAAAAAATATTGTTGAGTATCATTAAGATTATGAATTTCTGCAAAGTAACACATAAATCTATTACCTACCCATTTACATTTCTTACATTCTTAGTAGGAAGTACATTGGATTAATTCTTAGATTTTTAATATCGATTTTTATATTATGACGCAAATGAGTGTTGGTACATTAGTAGCAGTGCAGTCGAAAATTACACACAGCATCTTTTATTTGTGTCAGTAAAAGATGGTGTGTAAAGACCAGTGGGTAAATATAATAGTAAGTAATGTTTAAACAATTTTCCTTAATTTGAACAGTTGCTACGTTACAGCTTTTCATTTTTATAATTTTTGACCTCAATGTGTCACAAGTGGTCGCACCAGGTGGTATAATAACAAAAATCGTATTTTCGAAAAGTTTCGATACCGTTCTTTAAACTCCAGCACCAATGTTCATATTAGCTACAGACGGAATTAGGATTAGTGCAAATTACACTTTATTTGAAAGCATATGCAACTAAAAGGTACGCAGTACTAACTTTTATAAGCAGATTGAAGTTTACTGCATGAAAACTCATGCAGTTTAGACTTGTAGCACAGAATATAAAAAGGCATGGAGTCAACATATTGCATAGGTAAATAAGTTCTAATTTAAGAAACGGATATATCGCGGCTTCTGAAATCACTCGTTCGTGTGGTTGTTTGTATGTTTTTTCTTTTTCATAGTAGTTTTGTTTGCCAGGTTTACAGACCTGCTCGGTTATGCTAAGTAAAACTAAGAAAATTAGAAATTTGTAACGTAAGTCCTGAGCTTTATACCCTCGCATGCCTTAGAAGCATCAATATGGCCATAGAAAAATTAGCATTGCCAATTGACTGGTTTTATTCATTGATTAAAATGTATAAATTTCTCGCAGATAAAGACCGTCCTCTGCATTTGGAACGCAGCCAAGACTGCCCACATGTAATAATGTTATGATTTTGAAATAACTTAATAAGGTTTGTATTTCAATGAAGTTTGAAGATTAGTTACTCAAAGTACTTAGAAGAAGTAAATATTTTGTTCTCTAGTTTTTTTAATGTCATTGGATGATATTAATATCCTGGTTTCCAAGGGCACGCGATATCAATCATTTTATTATGAAATTTATGAATCTATTCTTCTAATGCATATGACAAAGTCGGCATTACGATACGTAAAAATATGACACTATTATAGTGCTTACGTGCATATATTTTGCAATTCTGTTTTTTTTTTTAATATTTTTAATGTAAATACAAATACGTTACCACTTATATAAAAAAACGTAGATAGGTAAGGGTGTGTGTGTGTGTGTGTTTGTTGCCTTTTATTTCCGTTATTAAGAAATGGATATAAATGAAACTGTATAGACACTGCTTAGACGCTTCATAAGGAAATATGATAGTTTTTATCCTGATCTATGATGACAATTATCTATGACAGTTCCCGAAGAATACAACGATTGTTCCAAAATATATTATCAATTTCGATGAGGCAGGGCAGAAATAAGTTTTTTTAAAGTTCATTATCCTTTATTAACCAATAGATATAAAAATAGACATTGTGATTTTATCGCTTTCGTGCGAGGAGTGTGTATGTATAATAATAATATATAATTCAAAGTCTGAGTTATGTAGCTATTATTTGTAGCCAACCATATAAATTTTCTAGCTACTATAATCATATCAATTAACCCAATTTTATGTACCTCATGGTCTAAATTACAGAATGACAGGAATATAAATACTTTATATTGTTAGTGTTTTTTGACAATATAAATTAATATTATGTCTCTTATCGCGTAGTTAAAATCATTTGTTCAATTGAGACGTGCAATGACTACACTGCCGTGTTTTATTCAAACGTGTCCCTTTTCACGCTTCAATGCACCTATTAAATCTGTAATATCGTAATTATGTCGTTTCGATATTGTCGTGTTACCGTCGCGGTCAGTGACCCTACGAAGGGGAGGGGAGAGCGGAGTGACACAGGATGTCGACAACAATGCCTCTCTAGGGTAATGGGTTCGGTTCCTGGTTGGGAAATAGCGATATATACCTACATATTACGTAGTATGCTGATTCCCAACTGTCAGAAATTAACTTATCATTAAGTATGTCAGTTAGTTTACGATTTTGTGGTTTTGATTAGACCATAACGCCTAAGTTATTTGGCTTGTTTACTATCCTCTATATTACTTTCTGATTCCGGATACCTAAACTCTTTAAAACCGGTTCAGTTTTAAAGAGATCGCTAAAAATATGCTATTCATATTTAGAATAAAATATTATTGCAGAGCTGACGTTGTCTGGCTTTTGTCTTTGATATATCTCCTTAAACTTTTATAATTATCATATGTATATAACTAACAAAAATGGATCAATGTTGTATGAAATAAAATCTTTATTATTATTATTTACATATTTTGATGATATTACACACACTTCACATATAGAAATAGAGAAGAAGATGAGTAAACCTTAGACGTGTCATCACGTTACTACTCACAAGAAGAGATCGTGTATACATAATATAGTTGTGTTTGTATAATAAATATCAAACAATAATTCTATGGAACGTGGTCCTATAGGAAAAATCTATAGCGTTATTTCAGATTTAACTCTTGGACTGAGTTCACATTTTTATCGATATTTTTTTTAAATGGTCACTGTTCACTTATTAATGTAAATGAACCTGTGTCGTTTTTATCTCAATAAATAAAATATATAACTTAGTTTTGTCATATTTTTTAAATACCAAAACCGTTTATAAACATTTATTTTTATGTAAGCTTTTCAATATGGCTTAAAAACCTAAAAACACATAAGAGTGTAAAAGTCATTATCATTATTTACACTGTAAATGTCATTTGCGTCACAACTATGACTCAGTCAGAATAATGCATAAAAAATGCACTTATTAAAATATAAACATTATTCAATGAATATTCGATGTAATGTTTCAGTTAATAAAAAGATTTCAGTTACTAAGATTCCGTTAATACCAGCTAACATATTCACGTAAGTAGTCTAGCCATATATTTATATCTGACTGTGTAAACTACCATATTCTGTATTTATTCCGTATTTATTTAAATAGCTCCGATAACTACCATACTAGCTCCTAGTGTACAGGAGAATATCAAAGTAAATTATCCGTACAAAATCGTAAGTAGCAGTAATACTTGTATTTAAGGAAATGAATACTTACTTTAATATTGTTGTTGGATTATGTTGGGGAATAAAGATAAGGCAATAATTACAAGAGCACTGTATAAAAACTTTTAAACGGTTTGCTGTTTAGAATAATAATCAGATAATAGGTTATAACGGTATGACTACTTTATATAACAATCCGTAACAGTTATCTGAAACCTGGAAACGAAAACTTAGTATGCATACATTATCAACTGAAAATAATGTAATCAATGGACAACTTAATATACTACCACCGAGTGCAGCAACAATGCATAGTTATAATTTATCATAGTAAAGTCCAGACAAGTAGTATTACTTTATATAACGGTACCAAATGCGGCTTGTATACTATACAATATGTGCGCGCCCGTAAGCACCTTCCTAAGCATGCGCACTATGGCAAATATCTAGCGTGCACAGAGTGGCACAGAGTGCTTTGAATATAATAATTAACAATAGTATATATTGATACATATAGATATGGACAATCAGCTTATCCAGACTAGAGTAGGCATTAATTGAATCAACTACTTTTCGGTTTTTACAATGCTTATAACTTATATTATAATTGATAAAATACCTACTGTGTGTGTACTATCTTGGCATCATTACTTTTGCAGCCGAGGAGATCGAGTTTTAAATAACCAAGTATACATTAAAACTGTTCATCTTGTAATTTGCCTGAAATTGGATCTGCCCGAGGGCTAGGGGAACTGGAGGGGGTGAGGGGAGGTAAAAATTAAATAAAATTCAGCTCAGTAACGAGGAAAGCCGGTAGTTCGCTATTTAATTATGAATTTATGTGCAGCGGGCAAAATGCAAACCTAAGAAGGGTTCCGTCGCAGTGGGTAAGCGGAAGCGGGTTGTAATTGTTATGTTTTTTTAATAATGGCATTTATTACGTTTTTTAATCCGTGACTGACATTGTTGTGTGACGCGGTATGTCTATACAAATATTTAACCGTAGTTGACATTTCATACTTCAACATTGTGGTCTAGAAAGCAAATGAAGATGTTCGGTTCTAGATATTTTATTAGGTGCCTGAGTAATATTATAGCGGTTACAAATATAGGTGTCTATTTCATAATTGAGTGAAATGACAACGATATTGTTACAAAATGTCTTTGTCGTTTAGCGACACGTTCTCCAAAATGTTTGACTACTTTTCTTTTTAGTTCAAAGGCTTTTTTAAAATAAATTATCATTATAAAATGTTTGAAATGTAACATTCAAGGGTATAAAATTTTTGGGTTACTGACTTTTGCATATATCAAATTTAATTCTTTACTCAGAGAATAGGCTTGAGGTACTTTATACTCGTATTAATGTAGACATTTATTGAACACTATCACACTTCTTCACGCTAAACCCATAAAAGAAAATGTATATTAATGTAATATGTTTTACAACTACACATGCTCAATCGCTTAATTATGAAATATACACCTATATTTGTAATCGCTATAATATTAGTTTAGACAGATTCAGGCACCTGAAAAATATCTAGAAGCGAAGATCTTTAAATTTTATTGCCGAGCGTAAACCATTTTCATTGACAAATATTTAAGTCCCGCTCCCGCTACCTCTCATCACTAAGTTCTACCCCGCTCGTCTGCAGCGTCTCCCAGTCCTGGTTAATTAAGACACTGTTATGAGTGGCACTTACAGTCAACTGAATAAATAACCGGATCTAGCATTTCGGGGCCGGACCGTGAATGGGAGCTTTAGCTTATAGTGAAACGAGGCAGCGTGTGGTGTGTTTGGTTATGTGAAATCAACGTAACCTGGGTGAGGATGAAATTAGCTTAGGAACAAATATATGATGTTATTTTAATTTATCATAATAAGACTGGTAGTGATACCAACAATTTAATACACCATGCCTTTAAAAGCATATTAAAACATTGCACAGTCTGGATTCCTCTTTCTGGGCAGAAGGGGTAGGCACAGTAGTCTCCACACTTACGTTTTGCCAGACCTGGCTGTACATAATATTATTTATTAATATTTATAAATATCTATCAAACTTAACTTCACTATGGTGAGCTACTAACACTACGTACACTATCATTATTTTACGTTTTTTTTTAGATAAAAGGATCAAGTGTGTCATATTATTCGAAAAAAGTAAATAAGCATTCGCTAAATACTACCTCTTTTTGCTTCGAAACAGTTGGTACGCTTTCAGTCATTTTTATATAGTCAGACACTGTTATGAGAGGCACTTACAGTCCACTGAATATATTACCGGATCTAGCATTCCGAGCCGAACCGTGAGTAGAGAGCTTTAATTTTCAGTGAGCTCGCGAAACAAAGAGGTTGTGTATTCATACATTATATTCTGGGAGTGCTTTGTCTTCAAATTAGTAAACATAGCTTTACTAATATTAATGAATAGTATCTTTCTCCGTACCTACACCTTTATTAATCCCTCAAAATATTAGTTCTCACAATGCGTAAGTTTGCTTATGAGAACATTATTATACTGATAACTTTAGCAGAAGAACTAAGTATCCAAGTTACAAAAAACACATATAAGAATTCTGTTGAATATGATATCTACTCATTTATTGAATATTAATAGATTCAGGCGTTACTTTGTGATAATAACGAATATTTTAAGAAAACATTAAATTAATATTTTAATAAAAATCTTGAATCGAGAAATCTCGATCGTGAGCTCGTAGTGTCAAGATCTCCTGTGGATGCTTCGTGTAGAAGCGACATCTGTCGAAAATTCTTCCGGTTTGGCTGCGTGGTGTTTGTGACGTCACGCCTTAACCGGAAAATTAGGTGGAATTGTCACTAGATATATTTTATATTTTTAAAGTATTTTATTAAAATATTAATTTAAAGTTTCTTTAAAATATTTGTTATTATTATGATTATTGTTGTTGTATACGTTTTACCATGGCTTCACTTCAATCATTGTAAGAACCAATGTGGTATATTACATACAATTGTCGTATAATATTTTAATAGCGCTCGTTGTCATGGCAACAACAGGTCAATGAGGGTGTTTCCCATATGCGTCGTAGCCGTCGTAGCTAATCTATGACGAGCGATGGACACAGTGGTCTGATTCATTATCTAATAAGATCAAACATAATACCTAATTATATTCAATTTATCGGCTACGAACTCCGAGCCGTATATTTTGGGTGCTCAGAAAATTGTTATAAAAATATCCTATTCAAAAGTATCTATATACTCGTATAGGTAAAACTATTTTTTATGACTTCAGAACTAATACAAGAGTGCAATACTATACGTAGGTAACCATTTCAGATTATTCGATACAAAATCTCTACCATGCTGCCATTTTCTATCCAGACTCTCTACACTTTAACAATTCCATTTCCATCCCGCCAATGATTCGCTAACGACACGCTAACGCCGCAGATGGCAGCACTATCAGCACATTCGAGCTGAACGCTAGCGTAGCTATTACGTAGAACACTTGCGTTGTAAGTTCGGTTAGAGATTCCGATTGATATATTTATGCACAAAACATAACATTATAAGAAATTCTGATAGGGAAATTTGATTTTGATTTGACGAAATGATAATAATTATTAGCATTTAGCAGAACTTGTGTCAAGCACTTAATATGATATTAGGTACGTGACTAACTACATAAAATATTTGTACATAATATCGGTAAGTATGTGTTATAATTGCAACGTAATAAAGAAAGTTTGTTTAGTGTTTTATAGCCACTATTTCACTTGTCCGTAAGTGATTACGTGGGCAAAGGTGCCCTTCATGGCAAAGCTTGCAATGAGAATTGACTGTCAAGGATATTTAGTACTTGGCGACAGTTTTTCCACTCCAAGGACACTTTTAACTAAGCAGACATGCATTAGCAAATTGCGGCGAACCACAACCACACAACTAGTTTCTAAGCATGGCAAACTTGGTGACGGACGCAGTGCAGTTCGTTACTTGTGACGAAATACATCTATTATAGGCAGAAGTTACCGCTTAAAATCAGATGGGCCTCGTGCATGTTCCTTCACAATAAAATAAAAATTAAAAGTTACAAATAGTTTTAATTTCCATTTTTGTATAAAACTAATGGCCCAAAATTATTATCGCTCAAATTCCGCCAATGATGTCATACACCATAGTGTCAACTTCAACAAGTCCTGTCAAAACTGACAGTAGCATCTGGTGTAGTTGCAATAAAAGTTGCAATATGGAATATCTCAGCGATCCCAGTGCCGCCACAGAGTAAAAAACGCTCAATTTCCATTTTGGCCGAGCTCCAGGCGTTCGGACCGCTGTGCACTATTAACATATTAATGGTGTAAGTTATTAGTATGACCGATTGGATCTGTGTCGTGGGATATCCCCGGGGGAAGGGAGAGTGGTGGGGGGGGGGGTTGTGGTCGTGGGAAATCAATTGCCTGTTGTAATGTAACTATTCGCTAACTAATGTAGTGTTCTTTTGACGATCTGGTACTGTAATTGAGATTTATATTAGAAAAATCTTTCAAAACAAAAGTATATACGATTCACATTCTGATTTTGTTTTATAGTTTCATAGGCTTTTAAGAATAAACACATCCCTTTGATATTTTTGTAATAGTGAACAATTTCCTCATAGCTTTTATATGTCACGCTGACCGCGATCGATGAAGAACGACTTGGTAAGCTACACTACGAACGGATCATAAGCCGTATGTATGAACAATGTGACGAGATTGAAGAAAGCAAGAGAGGTAGGTAAGTATATGCAAGATCGTAGCGAGTGGAAATCTATCAGCTCTGCCTACCCCTCCGGGAGACAGACATGACACAATTATGAATTGATATAAACTAGATTAGAGGGAATATTATTAAATTGCACTTTATTGTACATACCATATATTATGTACGGCTAATATTAACATATTCAATGCAGTTATGTTCTACATACTAATTAAAGTCATATTGTCCTCATACAACCTCTGATTTAATGAAATAAACACGATTCGGTCTGATTTTTGGTGCAATATGATTTATTTACCTACCACCCGATCCGTAATTTGATTGCCTATGAAACTTAATATGGGGAAGTATGGAATAATTAATTGATATATAAATAAAATATATCAAACATTAATTAAATCAGATAATAACTTAGTACAGAAAATATACGACTATGTGTCTACTAACTGTATATTTTTTATAGAAAAGTTAAGAAATGGTAGTAATTTTTACAGATATATTCAGGACTCTGAAATTACGGACCAATTACAGGACTTCTAACTTGAGGGCTAGTAGTATGTTTATTTATTTATAATGGATGTGGTTGAAGATGTTTTTCAGGCTATCCTAGAATTACTGTCTCTCAAGGACGTTAGGTGCTTGGCGATAGATCTTCTACTTATGAGTGGTGGATAGCCAGGCGGGCATTCACAAAGTATCCTACCACCATGTTGTAATGTAACGCCTGCGATCCTAAGACAACTACCGGGACCGTGCCCGCCGAAGCACGCGGAAGTGTTTTGTAGTAATGCCACTAGCGGTCACCCATCCACTTAAACCAACTTAGACTGACATAAGGTTCATTTCCGTGCATCGCAGCCGATCACAGCCACACGCGATCAGAGCATGAAAATATATGGTGCCATTCGAAATGAACCTTTAACCAAGGTACACTACGAGCGCTACAACATTTAGTTAATGGTAGGAGCGCCTTATGAGTAAAGAACCCAAGTAACACAAAACAACATTATAAGAAGCGTACAACAGCATGGACTTACGTGCAAAGCAGTATATGAGCAGCATATGTAGCACTATATCAGCCGTATAAAAGTTTATAAGTATCTTATAAGCGCAATTTGGGCCCCAAATAATACGGCTTTGAGCATTATTAAATATTATTAGTGCTCCTAACCAGCGCTTATAATGTTATTGAAGACAGACATTAGTAAAGTTGTTAGATAACATATTCTAATGTAAAAAGCATTTTGTTAAAAGTTAGTACAGCTTTTAAACAGCTTTTTGAATTACAATGCCAAAGTTACGTTTTATTCTAAGGCTGAACGTTTTATTTTCTATGTATAAAAGTATTTGAAAAAACTTATCGAAACTTATGTCCGATTTGATTATTTTGATAAATGTATTGCAGTGCATGGTGTTGTGTGCGGAGATGTTTTAATGTGTCTTCATTGAAAATGATTTATCATAAGGTAATTATTAATTTTATTTTCTTTTGAATGCTAATGAGCTGGGGGTATTAGTCTTATGTGAAAATATATATATGTTTGTGGTTTATAATTCACGCGCCCTCACAGAAATGCATTTTTAATAAAAATCGGGACAAATTTAGAATCGACATATGACACCTTTTGTCATTTTTTTAACGATTTGATTAATTTTAACTGATAAAATTGCTTCTATCAGTACTTCGCTTATAAGAAAAACATAATAAGTAGTATTTCATTCATGTGGGTGTTATAATTTTATTTTTTATATTAGAGAAAACAGAAAGCAAATGGCGTCAGATAATATTAATGTTTTAAACTTTCAACTAGTATATTTTAATGTTGTCAGTCTTATTGTAGTAAAAAAAACGCTTAAGTCATTCAACCTACTTATAAAGTATCTAAGTGATATCTTTAGCATTATTGTAACACTTTTTAGGCATGTTATAATGTTCATTACCCTTGAACGTCAAAAAAATGGATTGCTATAGTGTTAATCAGGGTACCGAAATAATAATTTAGAATCCCTTAATCATATGGTACCCTACTCCACGTCTTTCATATTTTATGTGTCTCCAGTTAGGTAATTTGACAAATGTAAGAATAAAATCACTATCACAATAAATGAGTTGGGAATCCCCTGAATCATGTGCCCGAATAGAACGAACGGGACGTGCGACCTCATGATAGGTGGGTGGGAGTGAGAAGGATAGTATTAGCGAAATGAGCGGTTGCGCTGCGCAGTCTTGATTTCATTCATTACTATTTGTATTAGTACTTGATTCCTGTCCCTGTGACAACGCGCGCTCATTCGCTAAATCTTGTGTATTTTTAAATTAATTTAAACACCGGCGTGATCGCGATAATTTAAATTTAAAAAATAAATGTATCAAACCGCTCTGTCTTTGTTTTCAGATAATCCATTCACAACCAAATTCATCCGTAGTAACACAACTTCAGCAGCAGCCAATAGCAGAAAATACTATTTGGCTTTTAGGAGACCCAAATGAAATAGCAGTAAATTCGGAGCCAGTCATTACACCTCAGCCTGACACACACAAACTGGATACAATTATAGAAAACCAAAACAAAATCATGGATATGTAAAATAAATTTTCCTACAGATTGAGCAATTTCATAATTGAAATAGAAACAACAATTGAAAAAGCCATTACAAGGACAATAAGCCGCGTTGTCAATTTAGGAGATGCCAAAAATGCAACCGAGAATTCTTCTTTAAAGCTAAAAACAATTGACAGCATTAATGATTTAGAGAACTTATAATTACTTTTATTAGACCCAGTAGAAAGAAAGAAACAGATGAAAATTTACTCCGTCGTATGCACAACTGCAGAGGGACATGGGATATAAATTGATAAACCTATTATTCACAAGAGAATTTTTATTCTGATAACACTTTTGCAAAATAATTTTCAGTTTCAAATCTAAAATGTACTACGGAACCACTTGATGGAACTTCTTGACTAGTGCTTGGCTCATACACAACTACCGATTGTTCTGTATTTTGTGTATCATTGTTTGGAACACGTTTTTCATTACTTAAACCAGATATAAAGTTTGAATATTCCGTTTTCATCTTTCTCTTTACTCCACCTGTTCTCTTAGTCTTTTTCCACAGTTTATTCATGACAACAACGTTACACGTGCGACATAAATTTACCAATGAGTATACTAACGCACAAATGAAAATAATCATACCACTCATGATTTTATAGCCAAATTATGACCTATAGTCATAAAATTACATTTTTATTTATCTAAATAGTGCTGAAAGCTTTAAAGTAACAATAATGTAAGAAGATAACAGAGCTAAAACTTTATTAAATGTTTAGCTAATGCTTAGCAGTAAATAAGCATAAGAAAAGATCATAAAAATGCGTTTAATCTTAAAAATGTGTTAATATATTTAAGTTCACTATAGTATATTGCGACAACGTTTATTTAATGTATTAGGTTTTCTTATGTACTAATATAAGGTCTTAACCTTCTCGTCAGTGTAAAAGCTGTTTAAGGTGTTGTATATTAAAAGTAATTAATGTTTCAGTATGATTATAAGCCACATAACTTTATTTTTTCGACCATACAATGGCTTCGTGCATTATTTATTTTACCACATTCTCCTCAAAAGCATTTAAACTAAGTCAAAACTGTTTTAAAGTGATAGTCTGATTTTAAAACGTAAATCAGTCTTTACTTCAGTGAATATACAGATTACGTGTTACTTGGGAACACAATCAATTAACTCGAAAAAGCTGATAAAACTTTTTCTACAAACCTACAAATCTATAAAAAATACGCGAAAACTGTTTGACTTCTTCATATGAAAAAAACCTTAGTGTTATAAGGTTTTGATAAGACTGTCACATGACACATAAAAAATTAGGGGGTTATTTTTGCTCGGTCACAATAGCTTTTAAAACTCCAAAAGTGTGCTAATAAGGGTCGATAGATGAAGATGACGAATTTAGGCCTTCATCATATATATCATACTCACCCTTCATAATGCAGGATGCTTCTGTATTACTTGTGTCCTATACTTACTGTTATTACTCGTATTATTTAAATAATTACCTGAAAACAAACACAAAAATAATTAAAACTCAGCAATAGATATAAGTAATACATTGTAATAAATGTAATCACATCAGTTGTCAGACAGACTACCGAAAGTTGAAATAAATGGCGATACATTTTTCTGGTCTTGACCCTTAACTGCTTCAAAATTGATCATTAACGTTAATGGCAAAGATTGTGTAGATCTTACAAACTTAAGAATAAATGGCGTCAGTCTCATCTAGATCAATCATCTTTCATCAACATTTGTTTCAATTAAGTGATTGTGGTGGTCGCGGAATGCACACGGGCGCCGCGCCGGCAATATTCGTCACTAAGCGCAGCGGCACCGCTACACTGTGCCAATTGAGGACTGCAGTTATATCGGACTTATTGGGAGAAACGTGAGAGTATTACTTACATTAATTTTTGAACAATTAAAGCTCATATAAAACGCTAAATCGCGCTTGGACATTTTCAGACTCCAATTTCTCAAGTTTTTTAGGAGAGACATATCGAAATCAATTAAAACGAAATCGTTGTGAACTTAATAGGATATTTTTGAAAAAATTATCCATCGCTCTACATTTTAAACGCAATCAGCGTTCAACTTGCACTATGTCCGATACCTCGCTGGATTGCCAAAAAATAAAACATAGGTTTATAGTCTCGTATATATGTATATGTATATATATATATATATATATATATTTATATATATTATATGTATATACTAGCGGCCCGCCCCGGCTTCGCACGGGTAATTGCGACTATAGATTGAGGTATAAGCTCTTATCTATATCCTATCTTTCTTATCTATCCTATCTTTCAATTTGGATCAAATTTAAAACCAGTTCAGTAGTTTAGGAGTCCATCGCGGACAAACAACGTGACACGTAATTTTTATATATAAAGATATTTTACATTTTTATATATTATTTTTTCTTACTTGTATTCTTTCATCAAAACATTCTAGGCGGCAGCGCCTTTTTTGTCGTTTTATAAGTTTGAAGCCTATGTTTAATTGTATAATTCCTTTTTCCCAAACGCCAGTACCGATATCAATTTTAGTATCATTCGCCACGTTCGACTAATATTATAAAATCTGAAGCAATTTCTAAGATTAAGGTTCAATAAAAACAGATCGCGCACAGTTCAGCATCGACAATCGATGATGGAACGTTTGTTTGCCATAATTTAATATTTGTATTACATAGAGATTTAAATCTCATCACTAAAATATTATTTTTAACCGGAAACACGTTTATAGGGAATAAATACACCAAATCAGTTTCGCGAGTTTCAAGCATAATATCAGATGTCCATCATCAGGGCGAGCAGTTTAATGATATTAAATTAATATAAAAATCATTAGTAGGTTTCTACTCTTCTGTATTACCTTTCAACTCAGAAAATAAATGATAGCCTACATTTCCTACGTGAAACGGACCTAATAAGTTTTGTTTGTAAAGTTTTCCACACACGCAAGCTCCATCACCTAACCAAGGCAGAGATTGTCGGCACCTAAACAAAGGTATTTACTATTTACCGCCAATATACCATAATAGCCGTCCCGTTAGCCGCTATTTATTACTAGCAATTCCCGTAACAACCACAATAGATATTGATTTACGGTATTATCCTAGTAACTGTTTATTAAGTGTTCAATCTTAGAGCCTAGATCGTAAATACTGGAGAAGTAATAGGTGCCTAACCAATAGGCGAGGAGAAAGCACCTGCTTAGCTATTGTGAATTTAATTTTATGAGAGAAAATTGAAATGTTTCGAAGCTTTTGTTATACTCGTAGAGTTAATAGAATTGTCTGTTTATTAGTAATGAAATCCAAGGGAATTAATTTCTCCCAAGTAATTGTTGTAACATGAAACTTGGCGTTTTTAGTACTTGTGTGTTTTTAGACAATAACATAATATGACATGGCGCCATATTCTTGTATGGCTGCTCTGATGATACGGCTGGAAGGTTTGTAGAAGGTGAAGCGAAACTCTTGAATGGATTCTAATCTAACCAATGCAAGTATTTGTACAAATTCGAAGTCAAAAGTCAAAATAATTTATTCAATTTTGGCTCTAAACCGCTCATATGAAGGTCAATTAAAAGTTTTAATATTGAAATAATCTACATTGTACTGCCACGTTCAGCAAAAAAAATCTTATAGAGCCACTGCGAGAAGTACGTAAATATATTTCTTAATAAGTAGTAAAATTATTAAGAAATATTACATTACGTAGGTGACAGGCGATAGCTCGGCGGAGGCGAAAGAGTGCAAGCATTTTTGTCGTTTAATTAATCACAAACTGTGCAGTAAGATTCCTCTATCAAAATGTTTTTCACGTGCAACATGACTTTACATAGTTTGGTAAGGTAAGGTTAGCAGTAGTGTCTTATTAGGACTTCTTATGGGACTCCTACAAACACGATTATATAAAACTGTCATTTCAGAAGATGAGACATTGCATTCCGACCTGTGCCGCCACGCCGAGCACACCTGTCTACAGCTCCGCCAGTATCTCCCAGTGAGACCGCAATAGTCCCCGCACTATTGCCGTCTCACTCGGGTCATCGTTCCGACGATAGTTGCAGACCAGTGCCTTGGAATACGCAGTCCTGACGAAGTTTTTGTTTTGTGTGCAGAAGCTGAGCAGCCGCCGAACGCCGAGCAACGCGAGCTACGAGCTCGCCGTGCCGTCGCGCAGAGGCGCTCTAAGACGTCTGGCATTACCACCTACCCAGTCCCTTGTTTCGGACGAACAACATCATATCGGGCTGGTGGTCTTGCTTCGACCGCACTTTTCGGTGCGCATTTCACCACTTTACTATCCGACACAACATAGTAAAAGTCGCGTAACAACACACTTTGTGCTGTTAAGCGACGTCGTTCAGGCGTGGGGTAGCGTCAGCCAAACCCGTCTGAACGATCAAATCCGCCATTTGCTGCGGTCGCAGTGTGACACCCTACGGTGACAACGGCCACTGTTGTTGTTTTGGTTTAACCTTGCACCGTGGCCTTTCCCGCTTCACGGGTCAGCCGAAGCAAGCTGGGCTCCGGGATTCTGGCCTTGGGGTCACCCCTAGTCAAACCCGGAGTAGCGCTTAGGAGCACCCCTCTCCGCCGAGAAAAAAGCTCGGAGAGGGTACACAACTAGGGCACACCATAGGTACTCACTCCCTCTCACACAAGTGAGCTCACGAGTTGCGAGAGGGAGACAGAACCCGTTAGGCCATCCTGAGTATTCCCCTCAGGATGCAACGTCCCTCTAACGGTGAGGTGGAGGTCCTTCAGACCTTCGCCCTCCGCTACCCCGAACTCTACGCTGATCATCAGCAATCGCTTAACGATGCAGAGAGTGCCCGCCTCACGGACACTCTCATCGCTCCCTCCGGAATTCCAATTCCGGAGGCCATCGTCCCTCCTCTGACCCGGTCCTTCTCAGAGGACAGCCCGACCTCGCCCGCTCCGGGCCCTGACAACAGACGCACGGTGGCAGCCCCTCCCCGTGAGAGGTCTCGCTCGCGCTCACCGATCGGGAGGCCAGCGAGTACCCGTCCCTCCATCGCCGTTGTCGAGCCCACTTCGGACTCCGAAGCGGAGATGGAGGTAGATCCGAGTCGCGCCTTACGCACTGACTCGGACTCAGATAACGACGGCTATACCGTCGTAGATAGAAAGCGCAAGCGTGCTCCTAAAGCCGCTAGTTGCGCAACTTCCGCCCCTCCCGCCAAGGCACCCGCTAAGGCCCCCGCCTCCGGCAAGAAGCCGACCCCCGCCCCGCGCCCCGCGTCTCCTCCCTCCGCTCCGGCCACCACTGCCGCGTCCCCTCAGGACGCGAGCGCGCGCCGCGAAAAACCGCCTCCGCCCCTGTTCATTCAGGACAAAACCAAATGGGACATGCTGTCCCGTTTAGTTTCGGATCGTGGGATCCACTATACTAATGCCCGCTCCACGCAGCAGGGCATTAAAGTCCAAGTTTCCACCATTAGCGACCACAGAGCGCTAACTAAACTCCTCCGCCACGAGAGCATAAGTTTTCACACTTATGCGCTCGAAGAGGAGAAAGTCCTCCGAGTGGTCATCCGCGGTGTGCCCAAGGAGGTACATACCGATTCGGTATGTGCCGACCTGAAGGCACAAGACTTCCCCGTACATGCAGTTCACCGCATGTACAGCGGGAAGGACCGCAGCCCCTACGATCTAGTACTCGTAGTACTAGATCGTACTCCTGAAGGCAAGGCCATTTTTAATTTAAAAAAGGTCTGTGGCCTCTCAGGACTCGATGTCCAAGCCCCATACAAGAATGGGAGTCCCTCGCAGTGCCATAACTGCCAACTATACGGGCACGCCTCCCGTTTCTGCTTCGCTCGCGCTAGGTGCGTTAAGTGCCTAGGCGATCACGCGACAGCAGCGTGCACTCGCACCCGTGATTCGCCGGACCCACCCAGCTGTGTTTTATGCGGTGCTCAAGGGCATACCGCGAATTACCGTGGCTGCCCTAAAGCACCACGAGTGAACCACAGGGTGGCAAGGCATAGGCCGACCCGTCCCTCTTACGACCGTTACCAACGGGTAAGCCCTAAATTAACGGTAGTACCTGCCTCACAGGTAATACCCGCGCCGCTCCCAGCCCGTAACGCATGGTCGAAACCACCCAGTATGGTTAAGACCGTCGCTACCGCCCGCGCCCCGGCCCGCGCGCCCGCACCCGCGCCCGCACCCGCACCCGCCCGCGCCGCGGCCCCTGCCCGCGCACCGGCCCCGGCTCGCCCCGCGCTCCCGGCACCCGTCGCCAACCCCATTCGCGCGCCTCCCCGCGCCGCTTCCCGGCCACAAGCTCCACCTATGCCATTGATGGCTGCCCCTCTTCAAGAGGCAATCAACCTAGTCAGCGATCTGGCTATGTCGGTTGACATCAATGAGGTACAAGAGCTATTCCACAAGATGCAATACGCTCAATCCCCAGCGGACGTGATCCAATACACATTGGAACACGCGAATTTACTTAGCGCCCTTAAGCGCTTCGTTCCCCAGGCCCCTCCCCAGTACAACCACTATGGGTAGTACAACCGAACGCACGAAACCGTACTCAGTTTCGTTAGCGTCATTTAACGCTGACGGCCTCTTCAGACAACGTGACCTCGTCCACGACTTTTGTTGTACCCACCTTATCGATATCATATGCGTGCAGGAAACCTTTCTAAAACCGGGGAAGGCGAACCCTAGGTTTGCCAATTACAGAACGGTACGTGATGATAGAGTGAACTCCCGTGGGGGAGGCACTCTTATCTATTACAAAAGGTCCCTGCACTGCATTCCCCTACCTACCCCAACTCTTGTTAATATGGAAGCATCTTGTTGCCTCCTAGCTATGACTGGTCATCAACCTATAGTCATAGCATCCTGTTACCAAGCTTGCAAAAAGCCGATCGTCCGAGCTGACTTAGAAGCCCTATTCTCATTAGGAAGCGCCGTCATTCTGATTGGCGACTTCAACAGTAAGCACATCCTATGGAATTGTAACGTCAACAATCCCAGAGGTATTGCACTTGAAAACCTAATCGCAGAACTTAACTTTGACATAATTGCGCCCACTGAGCCCACTCACTACCCTTATATGGAAGACCACCGATCTGACTTGCTTGACATGGCACTATTCAGAGGCGTAACACTCCGGTTACGCTCCATAGAAGTGGTTCACGAGCTTCACTCTGACCACCGACCCATTATACTGCGACTAGGTCCCGACCCAACGACTGACCTCCCCCGCCCCACTAAGACGATAGTGAACTGGAAGCAAGTAGGCGATGCCCTAAAGGCTATCAGTTCACCGGACCTAGACAAGATCCCTGACGACATCCTGACAAAAGATGACGTAACACTTGCGATCGATTCGTTCACCAATCACCTCTCCACCGTAGTAGGTGCATCCGCAAAGGAGGTCATAGTGCCGGACGACCGGCGCCTTGTCATTCCAGCGGATGTGAGACGATTGGTGACGGAGAGTAAAGCAGTGACCCGACATTACGACTCTTACCCCAGTAAAGAGAACAAAACTAAGAAACGCCACTTTGAACGCATGGTTCAAAGTCGCATGTCTGAGTTGCGTGATCAACAATGGGGCGATAAACTTTCAAACCTCGTGCCAAGCCACCATGCTTATTGGAACTTGGCGCGAAGTATGAAAGGTAGTAACCATAACGACATGCCTCCCTTATACAGACCAGTCCCACTAGTCCCAGCGTTCTTTGACGAAGACAAAGCTGAGTGCCTAGCTGATAGCCTAGAGGCTCAGTGTTCCCCTAACGTAGATCACGTTGACCAAGCTCACCTCGATTCGGTGGATGCTGAAGTCGAACGTAAAAGCTCTGTGGTCACCTCTGAACTCCCACCTGCCACCTTAGCGACTTACGCTGAGGTGGCGAGACTGATCAAGGCCCTCCGACCGCGCAAATCCCCTGGTGCCGATGGCATCTCCAACAGGGTTCTTAAAACCCTCTCTCCTCCTCTCATCCATCTCCTAGTCAGCATCTTCAATGCTGCTATGAGCCACTGCTTATTCCCAGACACCTGGAAATGTGCAACTGTCATTGGCATTCACAAACCAGGCAAAAGCTCATCTGACCCCACCAGTTACCGCCCAATCAGCCTCCTCAGTGCCTTAGGCAAACTTTACGAGCGGTTACTTGCAAACCGCCTCCAGTCCCATGCTAAGGAACACCACCTTATCCCAGATGAGCAGTTTGGCTTCAGACCCGGACACTCATGCGTCCAACAGGTGCACCGCCTCACGGAGCACATCATTGAGGGCTTTAACAAGTACCCCAAACCCCAGACCACGCTAGCAGTCTTCCTCGACGTGGCGAAAGCTTTTGACAAAGTCTGGCACAATGGCTTGATTTACAAGCTATACCAACTTGGCGTGCCAGAACGTCTTGTGCTCATCCTACAAGACTTCCTTAAAGCCAGAAGCTTTCGCTATCGCGTGGAAGGCACCCTCTCCTCCCCCCACCCAGTCAGAGCCGGAGTCCCGCAGGGCTCCGTGCTATCACCCATTCTCTTCGCGCTGTATACCAGCGACATCCCACGCTCTCAGCCAGACGTCCTATTGGCCCAATACGCGGATGATACCGCTATTTATACCACTGGGTGGCGTATCAGCAGAAAGTCCATTTTCGCCCTCCAACGGGCCATCACCGAGATCGGTGACTGGTTCCGTAAATGGCGCATCGCGGTCAACCCAGTTAAAAGTGCAGCTATGTACTTTACTGAGAAGACTCGCCCCCGTTACCCGCAACCTTTAACTTTGTTTGACCAACCCATCCCCTGGGTTAGTAAAACAAAATATCTCGGAGTCACCCTTGATCGGAATCTCACCTTTAGCGATCATATAACAACCGTCCGAAACAGAGCGGCCTTTGTAATGGGTCGCCTTGGTCCCCTGATTCGCAAAGAGAGTAAAATGTCTCTTAGTAATAAGAAGACACTTTACACTGCCTGCATCCGCCCCATCATGACTTACGCATCAGTAGTGTTTAGTCATGCTAGTGAGGCCCATCTCCATAAACTTCAAGTCATCCAAAACCGTTTTCTTCGTAATGCAACCGGCGCCCCGTGGTATATCCGGAACACCGAGTTGCATTGCGACTTAAACCTTCCCTCTCTAGCGCAGTTCAATAAGGACTGCGCCCGCCGATACTTTGATCGAGCGCCCCACCACCCGAACCCATTGGTTGTCCAGGCATCGAACTACTCGACTGCCTCTTCTATCCCATTTTTCAAACCCCCCCGTCGCCGACCACGGCAGGTATTAGACGACCCGGATGACCCCATCGCAGCCATTACATTGGCAGCTTTAGCGTTATCCGCAAGTCGTCGAGGTAAAATCCCCAGGTGTGAGGTAATCAGAGGTCACACAATCAAACACCGAGCTCGCCGGCGAGCTCGAGGCAAAAACAAGGTCACGATAAATTGCTCTCCAAATAGTCAAAGAGTATTATTCAGTAGGGCCCAATTGTGCAACACTGCAGTTGCACAGAGGCATTTTGCTCCGATCCCCCCCATGTCTCTCGACAGCGAGACAAGCCGAGGTCCGAACCACAGTGGTGCCCTTGAGCTCGCTGTCAACCCCTCCTATAGTAGCGGTACGTTTTCGGCGTCCGCAGGAGACGGAGGTAGAAAGCGCTTTTCGCCTTCTACGCCCGTCTCGGGAGAAGTGCCTTCGGCACTTCTCCCTCCCGGGCTATTGTAGGGCCAGGCCCTCGCCCAAAACCCGGTGGAGCTGGACGACCGCACAGGCGGTAGCCAGCATCTATGTCCTCCCTAAAAAAAAAAAAAAAAGATGAGACATTGAGCGAGCTCTTAAACTATTTGCTTTACTGTCCGGATAACTAAAACTATAGCGGAAAACAATACACCACTTTTAATTGAAGCCTTTTAAAATTTTACGGTGTTAATGATTTCCTGTATGGTAAGGATTGTTAATTTAGATTAGAGTAAGGTGCATTGGGGTAAAACCGAACGGATTTTTTACTAGTTAAATGGATGTAGCGAAAACTTTATTTTCTTGGCACGAGTATATCTAAAATTTTTTTTTTTATGCCTGATAGGTTAGCCTTTGACCACTATCTCACCTGATGATAAGTGATGATGTGGTCGAGGATGTTGTTCAGGCTAACCTAGAGTTACTGGCTCTCAAGGACAGCTGCCGGAACACATCGTTAGGTGCTTGGCGACACATTTTCAACTTGAGGGTGGTAGCTAGCCAGTCGGGCATTCGCAAAGTGCCCTACCACCATGCTGTAACGACTGCTATCCTAAGACAACAACCGGGACCGGCGGCTTAACGTGCCCTCCGAAGCATGGAAGCGCTCAGTAGTAATGTCACCAGCGGTCACCCATCCAAGTCATGACCGCGGCGGACGTTGCTTAACTTTGCTGATCGATTCAGAATGGCTAAGCAAACTTGCCTACGAGCGCTTCATTTCAAAATTACTGAAATAGTAGTTAAACGTATTTCAGATTTACATATCGCTTGCTTTTTGTGAACTCAACGATTTCAGCTTTGTGTGTGCATGTGCAATATGTTTAATTTATAACCTTCAGTGGAAAAAAGATCCAGTCCACCCGCTTCTTATATTTAAGATCGCTTAAATTTCTTGGAGAGCCAAGAAGCGTTCGTAGCGAAGTTTACTAAGTCGTTCTTTATCGATCAGGTAAGTTAAGCAACGCCCGCCGCAGTCAGGAGTTGGATGGGTGACCGCTAGTGAGCGCTTCCGTTCTTCAGAGGGCACGTTAAGTCGTCGGTCCCGGTTGTTTGTCTTACGATGACAGTTGTTACAGCATGATGTTAGGGCATTTTGCGAATGCCTGCTGGCTAGCTACCACCCTTAAGTAGAAAAATCTGTCGCTAAGCACCTAACGATGTATTCCGGCAGCTGTCTTTGAGAGCTAGTAATTCTAAGCTGGCCTGAATAACATCTTCAACCACATCATCACTTACCATCAGGTATGATAGTGGTCAATATCAGCTAAAAAAGACCTAAGAGTAACATAAATCCGATATTTCCCATCCTATTTAACTATTTAAATAGTATATTACTATTGAAATGTGACCTATGATTTGTATCTTAATGGAATTATATAACACGCCTGACGGAGCAACTACCTACTGTTCTCAATTGAGAGTAAATGCACAATGTGAACAAATAAAAAAACTCAAAAATCTATTCCTGCGGTCTTATACCAGCGTCGATCTTACTGTTGTCATGTACATAGATATGTATATATACATATATATGTTTTCGTCAGTACATAGATGTACTGACAAAACACTCATGTTTAAATTGTGTCAACATCATGCTGCACTAAGCACTAAATTAAAATAAAATTACATAATTTATGTGTTTGTTGTCCTGCAAAGTTGCGTGGTGCATATCAATTTCTCATTAGAGAAGCTCTTCACACTCACATTTAACCACGGAATACTAGAGAGGGGAGGAATAGCTCTTAAAAAAAAGTAAGCCCACGCAGAGAAAGTATGATTTTATTTATTTTATTTTCTTTGGAAAACAAACAGTGATATTATTACTTAAAAAATAAACATCTAAACACCATTTACATGTTTCCGCATATTGCAACTAAAATATAAACATGTTTGCATAATCAATAATGGTGGAAGATAAAATAAACAAAAAGTAAATGTAAAGTGAAATACAGAAAAAAAGAGTGAAGCTTCAATCGTTTCAAAACGATGAAATTAAGGAATTTGTTTTCATACGAAATTTTGAGATTTATAGAAGATATCATAGGGTTAGCAAGAGATTGCATCAAACCAGTTACAGGAGATATGTTAGTTGAATGTTTGTGGAGAAGAGTTAAGTAAATCTAGGTTTGAACAACCATCCAGTTGTTAAAGTGTCACGGAATCAAATTGATCAAAATTTGGGTATAATAGTGGCTAAATTAGTTTCTAGTAATTCCGGTGCGTCAAGTATGAAAACTCATGAAAATACCATTGAAATTAGGTTCATAACAATAATCGATGAAACCTGGCAGCTGACACTTCTTAAAGGCGCCGCACAAACATTATGAGCTCACAATGTGATTTCCAATTTACTTGAGTATTTTTCGTGTTTTTTTTTTTTATAATTGCCAGGCTAGGCTTTGACCACATCTCATCTGATGCTATGTGAGGATGTGATCGAAGATGTTGTTTTCAGGCTAACCTATAATTAATGGCTTTCAGGGACAGCTGCCGGAACACTCAATTAAGTACTCGGCAATAGATTTTTCTACTTAAGGGTGGCAGCGGGCATTCGCGAAATGCCCTATATACCACCATGCGATATAATCAATAATACTTATATAGTATAAAAGTTTGAGTAGCTTTTACACATTAATGCAAATTCGAAAAGAATATAAGAGAGTGAATGAACATCGCTATTTCTAGTGCAAATATCAAAAAATATAGAAGATTCAAGAGGAATTGACATATTGCATGGGAAAAATGCCCAATGCTCACTCACACACTCTAGCATATGAGTAAACACACAATTATTTTTCTAGTACATATGACAAAAGTCGTATAGGAAATAGGCCTATCTACACAGTTATTCAGTTGTGTACGTATCTATCCATCAAACTGTAGTCCTCAGAGGAGAGTGTAGCAAACAGTGCCGCGGATGTGCCATAATGTATGCGGGGACACGTTCCGTGCTGACGTTTGTAGACCTGATGCTGCATTTTTTGAACCCTGGGAGTTGAGTAGGCTGCAAAATGGTGGCTATAACGGTGCCGTTATTTTATATATACGTTCCCGGTGTAGGCAGATAAGAAGAATACTTTCCTAGACGTATACGTTCAGTGGGAATTGATACCTCATTTATTTAATTCATTCTCATCGCATTGTCCACACTTGTCTGTAGGGTGTGTAAAAAAAAATTTTCGCCGGAATGTTTTCATTGAAGTTGGTATTGTTTTTTTTACATATTTTTTAGATAAGGAAGGGTGTTAATGATAAATAAATCGCATAAATTTGTGTTCAAGAAGGTACATCGCATGTCAAACTATGTACTTATGCATGTCAAAAAATGACAAAAATAGCAACTTGGAAAAATAGATAAAAGTTTAAAAACTTGTCACAAGCTGTCTGTCTTTGTTTATATTAAGTAAAATATAACCTTAAAAGAAAATAAAACATTTTTGCGTAAACATTAGGCATCGCCACGTGTCAGAGATTGTTGCTGACTGACTTTGCGTTTAATAAGCAAGGAATCAGGCATCAACTCTCTCACCAAAGGGATATTTTTCTATTGAATGCGTCAATTATGGACTCATGGTCCGGTTTGAAAGGCTTTAGGTTTCCACCAAGGAAAAACAAATATATTGCTACGTTATAACGAAAATTTCATAAATCTAAACTTTTCAACGAAATTTGTCACAAAAATCTGACATAAGTGGTTTCAATATCATTTCCATCGCTAAAAGTAGAAACAAAAAAAAACTCGCGAGCAAGTACTCGTCAGTTTACCTTTGATGAAACACAGTTTGACAACAGTGAATGAACTGAGTTCAAATGGAAATACTTTTAGCAAATATCACAACCAAACGTCCGGTTTTATAAAAGGATTGTCCCATTTTCGTGTCGCGCTGAATATTTCTGTACCTTGCTTATGTCCGTAGGTTTACTCTTTCAAGTTAATTTAGTAGCATTTTTTGTTCAGTTGCTTATTACACTTTTTAATTATTTGTTCTTAATCGATATTTCTGTTTTTTTTTAACCGGCCTGCCTTTTATGCCTTTTTAATCAAAATACTACGACCGGTATACAACAATGTTTCTGTAGGATAGCGTATTTTTGACCTTTATTTCCTACTTATTTATTATTCCTAACTTTTTTATCTAAATTAAAAACACAATAATTGTCTTAAAAATAATCCAAGTAGTGTTAATAAGCACGACGTAATCAACTCCTACATGGACAAAGTCGCGGCCAGTAACTACCAACTGCAAACCTTGCGCTTCTGACATTTAAATTAAATTTACTGTAAAACCATTGACTATTGTTCAAGCTCAGACGAAAATCTAAAAATTAAAGCAATCGGGATAGACTGGGACTTGATCAAATCGACAGAAGTCACACCCCTAACCACAGATAATAAAGTAAGTAAATGCTGTAATGCAAAGGAGCGCCCGCAATGTTCGCGGCAGCAGCAAAGTCTACTGTGCCATCGATCTTACTGGTCCTTGGACTGGATTACCTATACTCAGTTAATAATCATTTGATTGTAATTAATAGTACTTATAAATTTTATCAATACTACTTCTTGATTATATGATGCCGCACATTTCTTCTAATTCAAATTCAAAATCATTTATTCAATTTAGGCGTCTACGACGCTCTTATGAAGGTCAATTACAAATTTTAATATTGAAATATTCTACATTGTACTGCCACGTTCAGCAAAAAAAATATAGAGCCACTGCGAGAAGAACGGGCAAGAAACTCGGGGCCCTTCTTTTAAACACCTTTTAACAATGTGTTATATACAATATATACGATTATTACAATATTTGTTTAAATTAGATAGATAGATAGAAAACTCTTTATTGTAACACCACTTTAGAAATATAAAAGTTTACACATTAAATTATAATAACATAGTGTTACAATGGGCGGCCTTATCACTAAAAGTGATCTCTACCAGGCAACCTTAGGATGGAGTTGAACAAATAAAACAATAGAGGTGGGTGTAGTCCAAATACATAATCAAACTTCATAAAAACATTTTAAAATAAAACGTATTTTACTGTAATTTCTAAAAAAATATATAAAAAATAGCATACATATAGGTTTTTATAATAATTAAACAGATACAATTATAAACATATATATAATAAATATATAATATATATATATATATAAACATATACATAGCAACATACATAAATAGATAATGATATATACATATACCTATAAATTATATAAAAATATAGTACATATTATAATATTATCTCATATATAGCATAGAAATTGACAAAAATATAGTGCAAAATTAATTGGACAAATAAAACCTTTTAACTTGATCCTTGAACATATTGAGAGTCGGTGCTTGTCTGATTGATACAGGAAGAGAATTCCACAAGCGGGCAGCCTGAATAGTGAAGGATTTGCTATAAAACGAACTCGTATGGGGATGGATTTCAAGTGTGAGATTTTCTGATGACCTTAACGTGTATGAAGAACAGTGAAGGAAATCCAAGCGTTCCTTGAGATAGCGCGGGGATTAGGACTGAACAATATATTGTAAAGGAGACTGAGAATATGAGCATTCCGGCGAAAACGTATATTCAGCCAATTGAGCTTAGAACGAAACTGAGATACGTGATCATATTTGCGTAAACCAAATAAGAATCTAATGCAAAAATTTTGAAGACGCTCAAGTTTATCTAGCTGTTCCTCCGTGAGATCTAGATAGCAGGCATCAGCGTAGTCAAGAATAGGAAGTAAAAGAGATTGAGCTAATGCAATTTTAGTGGCTGTTGGAAGAAAGTTGCGCAACCTTTTTAAGGATCCTGCTGCGGCAAATAGCTTGCGACTGGTGATTTGTAGCTGTTGATCCCACCTCATATAGCGATCCATTGTTATTCCAAGATTCTTTACAGAGCTACTAAAGGGAATAGCAATACCACCAAAGAAAACTTGAGGAAGTAATGTCCAGTCTATTGTAGACAGCAATCTTGAGCTACCAATTACTATTGTTTGTGTCTTAATGGGATTTACTTGTAACCCAAAAGAATTGCTCCATTTAGCTATACGATCAAGATCAGCATTAACAGTCTGAATTGTTTCAGATAGTTTATTCACTGGTGCCTTAGAATAAATCTGTAGATCGTCTGCATATAGGTGGTAGGAAGAAGTGAGGTTGTGAGAAATGGAATTAATAAACAAAGCAAACAATAAAGGAGATAAGACGCCACGTAGACGATTACGTAGGTGACAGGTGATAGATTGGCATAGGCGGAACTTTCCAAGCATCCTTGTCGTTTAAGTAATTACAAACTTTGTAGTATGATTTCTTAATCAAAATATTTTTCACATCAGCATTGTAATATGTTTGGGAATTTTATTATAAAACTGCACACAATTACTTAAAAAGGACCTTTTATTTGTCTTTGCTAGTCTAAAACTGCTATTTTATATTTATTCCTAGTTTTGTAATCGTGGTTATCACTATTTAATTTAAATTTACTCTATTTTTTCCGAACATACTTAATATTTTCAAATATATACAGACTCGGTAAAGTCAATATATCAATTTCTTTAAAAAGTTCCCTTAGAGATTCCCTAGGCTCCATTTCATATATGGCTCGAATTGCACGCTTTTGTAAGATAAAAATTGTCTCTATCTCAGCAGCAGCTCCCCACAGCAATACACCATACGACATAAAACTGTGGAAGTACGCGAAATAAACTAGCCGTGCAGTAGCTACGTCTGTTAACTGTCTTATCTTACGGACTGCATATGCAGCAGAACTAAGTCTTCCGGCTAGATCATGTATATGTGGATCCCACTGCAAAGTTGAATCCATTTTGATTCCCAGAAAGACTGTCGCTTTGTCAATAGAGAGTTTATCTAGGCCAAACTTAATGGTTGGTTCAACATAAGGAACATTTGGCAAAGAAAACTTTAAACATTTGGTCTTTTTTGAATTTAAGAGAGGATTATTAGCGGCGAGCCATTCAGAGATCATAGATAACACATTATTTACATTAATCTTTCCTATCTACTTTAAAAATCAGAGAGGTATCATCTGCGAATAAAACAATATCGTAGAAATCTTTGACCATGCAAGGCAGATCATTAATATACGCTAGGAACAGAAAAGGTCCCAAAATTGATCCCTGCGGTACACTTATTTTTACCAAAGACCCGAAAGAAGTATTGCCATTTATTCCAACCATCTGTAGCCTGTCTGACAGATATGACTCTATTCGATTCTAAGCTTTTCCACGTATAATGAATAGGTATTGTACCTGCTATAAACTTTGTCTGAAATAAATTAATTTTATTGTTTAGATGCGACACAGTTTTTATTTCTTGTTTTCATAAAATCAGACAGTCACTGAACTATACATGTATAAGCACATTAAAGCCACACCATACTCGTAACTACGTAGAAAGCAATAGGAAGAGAGATGCGGTAACAAACGCGTATGAAACTGGGACTCAAAATCGGTGAAACGGGACGAACGAGAGAGATACGACAAATGTATAAATTTGTGGGAAAGTGGGACGTTCCGATAGCTACACTAACGAGGGCGGAATCCTAACCACCACTGAATATTTTTAAAGTGGGGAACAAAAAGGACGAACTTAGGTTTATCGATATCGATAAGAGTGGTAAAATTAGTAACTTATAACGATTTTTTAATTAATCGGGAATGGTAATATATTGACGATCCAGCAATTAAGTCATTAGTTCTTGTAGTTTATTTCATGTTTTTCTGTACGATAAGTAATTAAAATTATTCTGCTATTTTTACTAAACAGCTAATGACACGACTGCATGTTACGGATGCTATTAATGTGGCTGGGATGGGCAGGGGATGGGTCCTGGATTGTAAAGATTTATTTTGATGTTTATAACAAATTAATATTTTATCTTGTAAAATACAATAAAAAAAATCTAACCTATAAACAAAACGTAAATAATAGCTGACGAGAATGTAGATTGCATTGACCCCTCTTTCACCACTTCTCCTTTGCCCCTATTTTCATGCGAAACGTTTCTAAGTATTAAAAACTTAGCTTAAGCTTATTTTTATCCTATACACTACATAATATACGAACGGTAATCTTATGATCCGATTCGAAGTAAGAATACATACATATTTTGAATCAATATTTTCTTAAAACTATAAAAACAAAACAATATTAAGTGCAAATACCTTATCGTACTATACTATGTACTATTTTTACTTTTAGAATTATTTATTAAAAATGTTCTCTGTGCAACTAAACCAGCTGAGCGTTGAACTACTTCGGCTTATAAAGTAGAATCGAAATATTTATTGTAAGCTATGTATTTAGGTATTTTAATGAAAAACTTTTACTCTCATGACGGCAGATTTATAATTAAAAGCAATTGCACACGTTGTAAGATTAACAAGCGAAAGTGGACAAACAGGATTTGTGGCACCTGGATCGCGAATTATGTTACTAATGAGTAATTTCTCTATGAATTACGTGTACTTGCAAGCTTGTATTATTGCTTCAAAGTAACAAGTACTGGTAAATGGATATTTATTATAGAAGCAAGATGTTTATACTATGTATGTAGAATTAAACAGAGGCATGAATTTATTTTTCAGATTTATTATTTGATTGTATATATAATTGAATTGTATATATTCATATATAATCGTTTATGGTATCATAACTATTATTGTGCTATTAAGTTTTTTAATTCAGGCGTTAAGTTGCAGAAATTCATAAATAACAGTAACAAATAATTAAAATACTATCAGAAAATAATCATAAAATGAAAAAAAAAAAAATTTATAAGAACACAAGAATAAAAAAAAATTTCATTTCCGGCAACTTCTATAACTAAAACCAGTGAAAAAGAATAGTTTTCTACGCGTTTCTGCACGAAGTTTTGAAAAATTCTGGATCGTATGCTCCAAAAATCTAAAAGTTAAATTAAATAGCTCCTGAAGATGCTTCATGTACTTACTTACAAATTAAGCGGAATTTTAACTACACACATTATTTGTATTTATCGAGTGATCTTACAAAATAGAAAATTGGTGTTTTCTGAATTTTTTTATTTGTTTGTTTGTATTAGGTATTTATTCTTTTTATGTTATCAAGCAACGAGACGGCCCAGTCAGGGCCTGATAGTAAGATGTTCTCTACGATGACGAGGACTGACACTGTATCTGAACATCAGATACAGTG
This sequence comes from Plagodis dolabraria, assembly GCA_963854805.1. Taxonomy (NCBI): domain Eukaryota; kingdom Metazoa; phylum Arthropoda; class Insecta; order Lepidoptera; family Geometridae; genus Plagodis; species Plagodis dolabraria. Next base: position 1,484,406 of record OY978460.1, on the reverse strand, counting down.
TCTCTTCATTCTTTTTAACACTGCCCACATATTATCTGATCAGATAAACCTTCTAACAGAATGTTTACGATATTGTGAGATAACATTCACAAGGAATTTGACAATATATATTATAATATGTTGTAAATATACATTTAAAATTTTACCAGGTTCATTTTATTATAGTAATTTGTAGGCATAATATTTTTTTTATTTTTGTTGACTGTCTTTAATATTTGAGTGCTTATTTTATAGCTAAGAAGTTATTTCAATAGTTTTTAAGTTTTTTTCAAAATTATAGTTACCTATAATTAGTATGACTCGCTCTGTAGCGGTCCTAATTATAAATGAATCAAATATTATATTCAATAATCAAGGACTAAACTGCGCTCTTTACTTACCAGTAAGCAACATCTTCGACCACATCATCACTTACCATCAGGTGAGAAAGTAGTCAAAGGCTAGATTAATAGCAATAAAATAAACTGAAAGTGGAGAATGTAGAGTTTGGCTCCAAGTACTTTTACTTGGAGCCAAACTCTACACTACACTTACAGAAGTGCTGGACAAAGGATGGGTTTATCTTCATAATAGACGCCGAAGGTGCGCGGCACCGGATAAGCAATTTCCAGGAGCTTGACAAGATTGCTGTGCCCACGGCGCCTAAAGCTGCATCTACAGTCGCCACCAGCAGAGCAAGAGAAGCTGCGGCTCCACCAAGAAGTCGGCGAGCCCCTTCAACCAGCAAAAAGTAAATCAAACTGTTTCAGTGTTGGTTTTCTTTGTTTTAGCAGCTCATTAGGTATGGTTAACGTTTTTCAATAGGTTTACCCTCAATGTCTGTATCTTTTACAAATAATTCCTGATATTATTTATTACATTTACGTAGTTAGTAGGGTACGTACAACATTTGTTTGTACACAAATATTTTTATAATTTTGTAGTTTGCTGTCATTTGTCATGTCACGTCATTGTCAAATGAGATACGGCTGTCAGTACTGTAACTCCGTTGTTTTTTTTTTTTTTTTGTCTTTCTTTTTGCCTTCGTTTTATTTGTCTCTTTGTGTTGCGATAGCTAAAATGTGTTCACATGACTTTTTATTGATATAAGCGTTGCCATACCGCTTTTTGATAATATTTAATCATCACTGTTACTATGTCTTCTGTATTGTATATATATATTTATTTTTAGTACTTTGTTACCCCATTTAGGTCCCTACTAAGTATATTTTTATGATACATACCCGGCAGGTGTGTTCTTTTTTAGTTTGATTTTAAGTTTTGGTTTTTTTTTAGTATTAAGTACTTACTTTATTACATATTGTTAATATTCTGTAGTCTATGTATATATATATATATAAATATTGTATAATATAATTATGCTTAGCTTATTCGATGATGATTTATGCAGCGATAGCGAACAATATCTATCATTATCTTCCGATAGTAGCACAGACAACAGTTTTGTCAGCCTACCTTCTCTGGCTGATACCCTCGACTCTCAGTTTTCTGATGTACCTAAAAATTTTAACCTGGTTCATATTAACGCGCAAAGCATCCCGGCTCATTTTTCCGATATGCAGGCATCTCTCCCTAACAAAAATATTCATGCTATAGTAGTCTCTGAGACCTGGTTGAAACCTTGTCTGCCTACCATTTCTTACTCTTTGCCTGGTTTTCACCTAATTCGCAATGACCGCACCGGCAGTAGGGGTGGCGGAGTAGCCATATATCTCAGATCAAATATTCCCTTTTCGGTTATCAGCACTTCGCCTCAACCTCCTCCCTCCAACGCCGGTGAACATCTGTTCCTTGAGGTACTATTATCAAATAGTAAAATTTTACTCGGAGCCTACTATAGCCATTCCTCTAGTGTCAATTATTTCTCTTCCTTTGAGAAGATCCTAGAAGATCTTCTTCCCTTATACGATCATAATATTATCTTGGGTGATTTCAATACCTGTCTCCTCAAAAAAGACCATCGCTCGATTTCCCTCGAGTCAGTAATTAACTCTAGCAACATGCATTTACTCCCTCTAAGTGCCACTCATCATGCCCCCAATTGTAATCCCTCACTACTTGATTTATGCATAGTATCTTCCCCACAACATGTTGCTAAGCATGGTCAATGTCCCGCTGACAATTTTTCACATCATGATTTGATTTTCCTATCGTATAAAATTCGGCCCCCAAAAGTAAAACCCAAAATTATTCTTCAGCGCAATTTTAGTGGTATAGATCAGGAACAATTTTCTAATGATGCCAGGGAAATTGATTGGTCACCGGTAACCAACGCTGTGACCGTCGATGAGCAAGTGGCGATCTTCAACTCGTTAATAACGCAGTTATACGACAAGCATGCTCCCTTACGAGCCATAAAACTGAAGCAACGACCAGCAGCTTGGCTTACAGAAGACATAAAACTGTTAATTCATAAAAAAGCCACTGCTAAATATAGGTATAAATGTCGCCCTAACGACACTAATAAAGATAAATACGTAAAAATACGAAATCGCTGCAATATGGTGTGTAGGGATGGTCTACGTCGCCATGTTCATAACTCCGTTGAGAACGATGATCCAGCAAAGATCTGGCAATTTCTTAGGTCTATTGGAATTGGTAAATCTCGTCAAGATTGTATTCCTAACGATTTAAATATAGATTCTCTTAATCTCCATTTCTCTTCAACGTCTCATATTGATGCTTCTGAAAAATCAAATACGATTAAATATCTTTCGTCCTTACCAATTCCTGACTGCTCTCCTTTTATTCTTAATCGAGTACTCGATTGTGACGTTAAGAAGAGCTTACTTTCTGTCACGTCCAATGCTGTAGGCGGCGATGGAATTAGTCGTAATATGCTCGTCCCAATCCTTGATATCGTACTTCCTACACTCTGTTTCATTTTCAATAATTCTATTACCAACGGCATATATCCAACCATATGGAAGGAAGCTCAAATCATTCCTTTACCCAAAAAACCTAACCCCAAATCTTTTTCCGAATATCGTCCAATATCCATTCTCCCATTTTTATCTAAGGTTCTAGAGCGCCTTGTTCACAGTCAAATCAGCAAATATCTTTCCAGTCGTGAGCTCCTTAATCCCTTCCAATCTGGTTTCCGTCCTGGGCACAGTACTGTCAGTACTCTAGTAAAGATTACTGATGACATTCGCTTTGCAATGGAAAATGGAAACATGACTGTACTCACATTGTTAGACTTCAGTAATGCTTTCAACACAGTTGATTATGACATACTTTTAGCAATACTACGTTCAATTAACGTATCTCCAACAGTACTCGATTGGTTTCATAGTTATCTGTTTGGGCGCCAGCAACGAGTACGCTGCGAAGAGAAATTCTCTTCCTGGTGCAACTCAATTGCAGGTGTCCCACAGGGCGGCGTTCTATCTCCTCTCCTTTTCGCACTATTTATCAACACAATTTCACAAAATCTTTCTTCTTCCTACCACTTATATGCAGACGATCTTCAAATCTATTCTCAAGCACCTCTCGACAAGCTATCTGACGCCATACATTCTATAAATGACGACTTAACATGCATTACTGTATGGTGCAAAAGATTTGGACTTATAATAAACCCAAGCAAGACCCAAGTGATAATTCTGGGAAGTTCACGGTTCATCTCAAGGGTGGACTGGTCTATTATTCCTTCTGTTTATTTAGATGGAGTTCCCATTCCCTATAGTGCAACTGTAAAAAATCTTGGATTGACTATCGATCGTTGCTTGAGTTGGGCTCCTCAGCTGCAAGTGACTAGTCGCAAATTGTATGCCACTGCAGGCGCTTTAAAGAGATTGCGCAACTTTCTTCCTGTTACTACTAAAATTGCACTAGTTCAATCTCTCTTACTCCCTATTCTCGATTATGCTGATGTCTGCTATCCAGATCTCACTGAGGAACAGCTAGATAAGCTTGAGCGTCTTCAAAACTTCTGCATAAGATTTATATTTGGCTTGCGCAAATTTGATCACATTTCTCAATTTCGATCTAAGCTCAAGTGGCTCCCTATACGTCTTCGCCGGAATGCTCACATACTCTCTCTCCTTTACAATATTTTGTTCAATCCTTTGACCCCGCGCTATCTTAAGGAACGTTTTAATTTCCTTCACAATGCAAATGCTCACAATTTAAGGTCATCAGAAAACCTCTCCCTCAGTATGCCTCAACATGGCACAATATTCTATGACCAATCTTTTTCTGTCAAAGCTGTTCGCCTGTGGAATTCATTACCGATTTCTATTAGGCAAGCTCAATCTTTATCCATATTTAAAAGCCAAGTCAAAAAGTTTTACTTGTCCGAGTAATAACACCCATTCTGTTTCAAACTGCTTATCTCTTGCACTTTATCATCACAATTGTAGGATATGTATACGAAATGTACATGTTCTTATTCGCAAATAGCATAATAAGGCATATTGTATTGTATAGTGTGTCTGTGTATGTATATAGATATATATGAATATAATTTATTATATTTGTGTATGTCTGACAGAGTATTGAAATATGTATATTACGAGTATTATTAGTATTTATGGTATGTATATTATTAGTATCTAGGTCATCTGTCTGTTTTTGATAAAAATATTTTTTATTTTTTGGCTTAAATTTTAAGTTAGCATAGTTTGTTTAACCTCACTTTTATATTCGTTTGTTGCACCCCCGTCTTATGATTCCTGTATTTCCTCTCCATTCCAAGGTTGCCTGGAAGAGATCGCTGTTAGTGATAAGGCCGCCCATTGTAACACTTGATTGTAGCCTTCATATTTTAATACTTTGTAATTTAATGGTGTGTACAATAAAGAATTATCTATCTATCTATCTATCTTACAACAAATACGAATATGTTAAGAAATGACAAAAGCGACCTGTATCAACCTTTTTTAATTTTTAAACTAAATTTAGGAAAAATGAATGATTTCACATATAAAGTCCTTGTTAGATGATGAGTTCGTCGATTATCGATACTTATGCCATCCTATCGCCATGGCTCATCTCGATCACTCATCGCAAGTGGTCGCGTAACGAGACGATAACGAAGTCCCGCTGTTGTTATCGACATGCAAAGTTGCAAACCAATAGTACAGTAATGCCGACTTCAACTGTCTTCAGTATTTTTCAGATAAACATGATGTATCCGTTGTAAAAGCACTTATAGTGGAGCTGTAACTAGGTATAAGCAACTTCCGCTGCGGGCAATACTTGGATAATACTATAATACTCACACACTTTATTGAGCGCTGCCGGCCGTGAAACCGGTTGTGGTTTTAGGATAGCAGTCGTTATACGTAGCAGGGTGGTAGGGCATTTTGTGAATACCCGATTGGTTAGCTTCCACACAAAAGTAGGAAATGTGTTGATAAGCCAAGACATCGTTGGGTGCTTAACGACAAATTTTATACTTAAGGGTTGTAGATGTTAAGCGGGCATTCGCAAGGTATACGTTCATGGTATTCAAGGTTCAAACACACTTTTCGGTAGACGACATGTCTTAGTCCCATGATATAAGTTACGACCCTATTGCCATCTAACAGGTACAGCGCTAGACTTACTTAGAATATACATAAAAAATAAGGGTATAAACTCACTTATCTCAAGTTCGTAGTTTATGTATAAGCAGAGTGTATAAGCGAATGCTAAACCTTAATAATAGTGGCACATACTATCACCCGAGACTCCTGACCACAGCGCGGAGTTTGTGTAATTAAAATAGTTCGTGATCCGTCCCGTCCCGTGCCTGATGTCAGGGATATGTTAGAGAAACCAGAGATTAAACAGGAACTTGTGTGGAATCCTTTCATTATTTTACTTTGGAGCTTTTCGAATGGTTTTGGTGAAATTACTGATATTATGTTTCAGCGAGACTTCCAGAGTACATACAGGGTGAATGTTTGAGACGTGACAGTAAGGGCAGGTACCTTAACCGTTAAAGTTACAGGAAAACGTTTTTTGGAGACTATCCATAAATTTCACAAAGAGCAAATCCACAACAGATGCAGGCGTTCAATTGTTGTCACATATACTTGAAGCCTGGGAGAGTTCACAGGATGCTGTTGCCGTATTCTGTGACCTTTCTATGGCATTCGACTATGAAGAGCACCGCAATCTGATTCGAAATCTTTCACATTATGGTATTCGTGGAAAAGCTCTGGATCTTGCAAAGTCATATCTGTCATACAGGCTACAGAAGGTTAGAATAAATGGCAATATTTCTTTCGGTTTTTGGTAAGAATAGGAGTACCGCAAGGATCAATTTTAGGACCCTTTCTGTTTCTAGGGTATATAAATGATCTGCCTTGTATGGTTAAACATTTCTGCGATATAGATTTATTCGCAGATGATACCTCCCTGATTTTTAAAGTAGATAAATATGTTATCTATGATCTCTAAGTGGTTCACGGCTAATAATCTTCTCTTAAATTCAAAAAAGACCAAATGTTTAAAGTTTTCTTTACCAAATGTTACTTATGTTGAACCAAACATTAAGGTAGGTCTAGATAAATTCTCTTTTGACAATGCGACAGTCTTGAATCAAAATGGATTCAACTTTACAGTGGAATCCACATATGCATGATCTACCCGGTAGGCTTAGTTCTGCATATGCGGTTCGTAAGATAAGACTATTAACAGACATAGCGACTGCTAGGCCCGTTTATTTCGCGTAAGTACTTCCACAGTATTATGTCATTTGGTGTATTGCTGTGGGGAGCTATTCCAGCCATATATAAAATGGATCCTAGGGAATCCCTGAGATATATTTTTAAAGAAATTGATATTTTAACTTTACGGAGTCTGTATTTATATGAAAATATTATGCATGTTCGTAAAAGTTTGAGTAAATTTAAATCAAACAGTGACAATCACGATTATAACACTAGGAACAGACATAAAATAGCGGTGCCAGGTTTAATATTAGCATAGACAAATAAAAGGTCCTTCTTAGGCAATTGTGTGTGGTTTTATAATAAAGTGCCCAAACATATTACAACGCTCACAGAAGGAAAATTCGTGATGAACATTTTGATAAAGAAATCTTACTACACAGTTTGTGATTACTTAAACGACAAAAATGCTTGGACTGGTTCGCCTCTTCCTAGCTAGCGCCTGTCACCTACGTAATTTAATAAATAATGTAATAATTTTACTATATAGTATGTAACACATCGATTAAAATGTTTAAAACAATGGCCCCGAGAATTGAGAAAAAATTCAGCCATAAAAGTTACATTTTACACAAAATCTTTTATTTATTGTAATCAAGCCCGTTTCTTATAAGGATCAAACGTCTCTACTGGACCGACTGAGGTTTTAGTATTACTAGAAGTGCCAGATCGCGACAAACTTTATCCTTAAATTTTTAAAAATTATCTGTGTGTTGGTATTATTTATTCTCTCATAATAGTGTTATTTTAACCACATTTCGAATGGTACTAGGAACAAAAATAATAAGTAGTTGAAACTTAGAAATGTGGGTATTTTAAAACTATACCTACTCTCGCAAGAGGTCTTACTATTATTCAATATAGGCTCATAAAAAATATGATTTTATTTAAATCTCATTGTAGGGTTTTTAAAACCATACATTCCTTTCATGAGAAAACACTATCTCACATAAGGTTCCGTACGCACTCACTTTACTAGCTAGACACTTAATAATGTATTACCACGCCTGTAGACCTCCGCCTACCCCTTCGGGTCTCAACACAAAAGTTTTGTCAGACTTGTTTTGGTCATATGTAGTAGGTGATTAATCTATTGCCACCTACTGTACTAAGTTCTATAATTCAGGCTGCTATTAAAAAGGCATTTTCAGAAAAACGCCACACCTTATTCAACCCGGGATCAAACATAGGACTTTGAAAATCCAAATGCTTTATAACTATACTTAAATAACAGTTTTTTAAAATAAATTACGTGTTATTTACGAACCTATACATTAACCATACATTTTGTTGCTGTAATAAATCTTTGCTTTGTTTTAAGTAGACAAAGAAGACACTAATTGGTATGAACACGCCTTGAGGAATTAGAAATCATGGAAGTGACTAATAAAGAGTTTTTGTTGGCTGAATATTGAGCGTAGTTACACATATTTTTCTATTTGTTACGTACAACATAAAATAAATACGTAGGATTTATTTTCAGCATATCTCCTTTGAACTACTATCCAACCTATCTCATATTTTAGTAATTATGATGTTGTATATAATAGTACCTACGACTGATACTTTAAAGGCCGTTGCTGGAATACATATTTAGGAGTTAATACAGTCTATATAGCGACAGGTTTTCTACTGGTAGGTAGTCAGGCGAAGAATCGCAAAATGCCCTAGCACCATACGTTGCCTGAAGCGGGAATCGACCATAGACCATCAAGGCAATCCATAGCAGTGACCTAGTGGTCACTGATACTTTTAAACAGCTTTTTATTTCGTCAATACCAATAAAATGAAACAACTGATTATGTTGTTTATCTTAAATCAAAATGAGGTTAATGCGTCTGCTATATGCTAATGAAATGAGAATCGTAACTGACATTGTAAGAGTAAGTTAAGTATCCTAATTATCGCTGACCCTTTTTTGTAACGGCCATTTTAACAAATTCTTGTTCATAATTTCAACAGTTTAATTTTAACGTCGTATTTATGTATGTTGTATTATGGCATAGTTTTGTGAGTTTTAATTATATGACTATAATATGTATTATTTGATTTAGTCCAGAGCATCGAGTTTTTAACCCATCTAACACTTGCCATGAGCTGAGAAAGCCGAGCTGCAGTAAAAAAAACTTGAAGATATGACTTTTTTTAATGTCTCACTGACAGTAACAGTCACTGACAGTGTATTTCACGGTGAAACTGCAAATTTTGATATACTCGTAGGTACGCTATGAAAATTGCGGAATCAGATATAATATTGTAAATTTTTGTGGAAGAAGAGCGTAAGGTGCATCAGGGTAAGTTTGGATACAGGGGAAGTCCGGATTTGTTTCTTCCCTCGCTTCGGTCCGCGACTATCGCCGCGTTGCGCCGGTTGTGTGTAGTGTGACACAAAACAAAAACTTAAATTTCGAACACTTTCATGGTCTAAGTACGGATATTTTCTTCACGTCAACCTTATGATATTGGCTACAGGAGCGATTTTATAAAGTAGTCCGAACTTACCATGCGGACGTCCGATCTTTGCGTCGTATCTTGAACTTCATATTCGTTTTTCACAAAGTCATAATCGAGCTATCGTTTAAGTTAAACGTTAAAAAAAAATAAAGAACAAAGTATTTTTATTAATAAACACTATACAAAGCATTGCAAATGGAGAACTACTTTAAGAAACGAGAAAAAAAATTATTACTTAACACTCTACGAATAGCCTGAAATCTGTCCGAACTTACCCTGATGCACCTTACAGAATCGTTTTGGCTCATCTAAAGTATCATAAATTCATAATATGTAGATGGTTTAGTTAGAAAATGGCGAAATTAGATAACTTCTAATTTTATAAAAGCTAGTTGTAGGTAAGTAACCTTATTTCATAAATATAATTCTATGTGTCTATAGGTACATTATCAAACAAAATTGAATATGATAAGTATTATGTTACTCAATTTAAAATATATGTTCAATACATAACTTTTGAATTCCTGGCATTCAAGGAAGCAAAAATAAATTAACATAATATTTTTTCATAGCAATCTAACGGGCAACTGCCATCATACTGCACACGATACCAACTGATAGTGGGCGGGAGCATTTGGACTACCTGTGAACCTGCAATGGCCTTTAGATTGCCTTAATTTTTTCGTTTTAGTAGCTTTAGTGTATATAATTTCTTGTGTTTTGTTAATAAACGAATACCGCCATTAAAAAAAAATCGTTAGACATGAGAAAAAAATAATCAGTAAGTACTTCTAAAAATGTTCTTTACTGAAACATATCTTTTCGATGTCTTCCTAATATTACTTTAAAGTATGATTATATCTAATTCTCTTCCAGAGAGTTAACTAATACAAGAGTCCTGCCTGAGCGCGTGTCAGGTATGTAGGCCGAGAGGCGTGATGCGAGTTCCAATGCAGGCATTAATGGACTGAGCCGCTTCCTGTCCTATTGTATCCGTGACAGCTTTGATGTTTCCATTGCGCGTCCGGATTGGCCGATCCATTCAGTTGTATATCAATGGAAATGTTCAAAAGCTTATTGAAATCTGTATAATTATATGAATGTAGGACTGTAGATTAATGTTTTGTTTGACAATTGATGACGGTAACGGGAAGGATTTGAGCCGTACAGACTGAGAATTAGATTGTTTTATTTTCTTCTGCGCCGAATGAGCTGTATGCCTCTACTCACGACGAGGTAAGCAAGATGTTGTGGCGGATCTGCCAAGTGCCAACGAGAACATTCCCAGGGAGATTGGTAGTCAGGCAGGCGGGCGACCTTATAACAGTCACCTAATCTTTTTAAAATTATGTCCTCGCGTTGAGGGCAACACACAGGAGTGTGTTGTTATGTTAGAAAAAATATAGGTATTTTGTTGTCTTACAGTTTATTAAAGAAAACATATTGTGTCGAATCGACCCTATATATATGCGAGAGCTAAGAATATAAACATGATGACTGTGAGAAAGTAAGTACCTAATATCGAATGTGAACTGTCAAAAAGTCCCGTCTGATTTTTTCGTCACATTGTTTATCTTAAGTTGGTGTTCCCCACCACAAGTATTTAGATAGTATACTCCCAAAGATACGTAATAGTGAAGTGAATCCCAGTTTGCATGTCCGGCAGCTATAGAAATAATTCAAATCATTGTCACTTCCTTCTTATACTTTTGTGAAGACAGTACAACAGGCACTAACATTTCTTACTTTATTTTCACCGAAGATGGTTTATCATTCATGAAAACAAGATTTTTTATAGGTAAGTAGGTTTTTATAGGTAATGGCCAAAATAAAAAAATGTGTGATAATGTGCAGTGACAGCAACACTCAAATAACAAGTCGAAGTAAGTGGAGTGCATGCTTTTCATTTGTAGCCGATATATATTGCCATAAATTGTTTTAAGTAATTTCAATGGAAAGTAGAATGCAACTTAAAATATAGATAAAAAATATCTGTTTATGGATTATTGTATGAGAGGAAACAGTACCATCTGTGTAATACTGGTTGAACCTCGTAAGAGTTTAAATGTCTTGATCGATCGAACGAAGCAAGTTTTCAAGCGATAACACAGATGGCGCTACTTATCCACTAGTTGAATAAAAAATCTAGCATGTGTCCACTAGTTGAATAAAAAATGTTCGACCACACATCCATGATTAAATCATGAAAATAATCATAACATAATCCCCAAATTTTTTGTTCATAGTGGAAGATGTATAAAGTATATTGTATTATAATTATGAGACTGATGTTTCTTAATATAGAAAACAGATGGCGTTACTTAAGGCTTACCTATTTTAAGGCAAAAGATAGGTGTCTTTTCTGGTATAAGCATCTATACAAGCTCTCTGTGCCACCAACACTTATAATTTATAGACTCGATTTAGTCCAGGTCCTTACCTGCACAGCATCATCGAGGCACTGCCCCCATGCGTCGCTGCGGTCCACCAGAGAGTTCCACTTGTCGGCTAGCTTGGCGACCTCCCGCCGGATGGAGCGCGCTAACTCCCGCGCCTGCTCCTCTGCGGAGCGGTACCCTCGGGAGTCGCCTTCGCTGTCTCGGGATGCTGTTCAACAAACAAAACTTCTACTACTTACTATGTTCTTACAAAAAAGAAACATGGCTACCCCTGTATTCTTGAAGGGGTTAGCATAGGTGGCATACATTTCGCTACAGATTTTGGGTCCAGGTAATAGGATTCGGACATATTGCCATCTATTCGGAGTGCTCCTAAAATTTGACTGGCAAACCCCATATCTGTCTTATCCGGGGTTCGATACCAGGAACTGGAAACTCTACCTGTGTAAGTAGGTATATTGGTAATGGTAAGCCCCCACCACCCACTTTCCCTAATGGGAGAGGCTTTGTTTGACCGTGGAAGTTATGTCTGCAGATAATGATGATATAGGTACCACAAATATATTGAATTATACAAAAACTCCACAAATAAAAACCGTTCACATGAAATTCAATTGATTTGTAATCAATTATAGATTCGCAGATTATGATAAAACACATTGAAATAGAACAATTTTAACAATTTACCGGAGAGAAACATAAATATAACATAATGTTGTCTTAGGTTGTCGAGATTATTACACATAGTAATTAAACAACTTTAAACGGTTAATCCATCCACCCCGTGACCACGATCACTGCATAGTGGTATTACGATAAATATAACAGTTGATATTGTGCGCCGCCGGTAAATAAAACATCAAAACATTTTATCCTCAATCCGCCTATACCGTCACCGTATTCAACCGCCCAACGTAAAAAAACCGCCCATGAAACAACTCGCTCCCGGCCACTCACTACCTATCTGGAGCGTGACGGTGGGCTGTTGCCGAGTGGCCGGAAGCGCGGAATTTAATCATTACGTCATTACTTCCGCCTCGGGACCTGGCTGCTGACAGTAGCTACACTTGGTTAGCTTTGATAGTACCAGATACAAAACTTATATTTTTTATCAATGCATTTAGATATCACATAGAATATTCACATATATCACCTAATTTAACAACATTAAAAGGTTTAAATAGCGTAATATAACTATTTTTATCCCGACGACGTTGCAAACACTGCTGTGTTCGTGTAGTCAACCCATGGCCACGTCATGTATAAAAGTATTTAATTACTATGTGTTATAATTTATAATCGCGACAACCTAAGACAAATTTAGCATTTAGATATAATATCTACACACATAATATAGTATATTACAATGTTTGCGTAATAATAAAAAAGGAATGATGTAGGAAGGTCGAATGTGGAGCGACTTGGAACTAATAAGCGGTTCAAGTCACGCGAATATGCGCTATTTGCATTGAATTCTGGCAAACGATCGGTTTATAACGTACTATTGAGCAATAACGTGATTATTAGGCGCAATTCATCCTCTTTTACTACATTACTACATTTGAAGCGCTCGTAGCGAAGTTTGCTTAGCTGTTCTTAACCGATCAGCAAAGGATGGGTGACCTAGTGACATTACTACTGAGCGCGCTGTCTTAGGATGGCAGTCGTTATAGCATGCTGGTAGGGCATTTTGCGAATGCCCGTCTGGCTAGCTTGGTAGCTAAAGTTGAAAATCTGACGCCAAGCACCTAATGGTGTATGTCACCAGCTGTCCTTGAGAGCCAGTAATCCTAGGTTAGACTGAACAACATCTTCGACCACACCATCACTTACGATCAGGTGAGATAGTGGTCAACGGCTAACCTAACAAGCTTAAATATTATCACCTCATTTTCTAATTCGCTACTGTCCACATACATTTTTCATACTCCCATTCTTCATTCAAACCAATTGCCACAATATGCACTTGAATGATTTGACACATTTCTACCTGAGCTATCCTTGTGAGCAGATCTCGTTTCCTATTTAAATATAATATACTCTATTAACAATATCAAATAGTGAATATTATTTTTTTATTTCTCAGTAACAATAATATATTAAAGCTTTCTTAATTTTATCATCGTATTCCTGATTTTCACTGTTCCTGGTTTAGCTTATTCCTGCCTAGCTCTGTTCGTGCATCATTCCATTTTTGTTCATCTTGTGAGCAGTTTCCTTGAGCCCATCAGTAGCAAGCTGGAAACATACACTGTTTTAACAAAATCTCTTTCATATCAACGCAAGTCCCTATTAAAGCATTTTTTCTTACGACTTCCACGGAAAGTGGAGGGGAGATGCGAGTTCAAGGCATCCCAAAGTCTAGCTTATCAGCAGTAAAAATAATTTGTTCGCCAAATAACAAAATTTCAAAATACTTAGTACCTTTTAATTACAATAATCTAGTAATAAAATCTTAATACTTCTCATTCCTTCCGACATTTGAGTTCAACCCATTCCTCTACAGCGGCATTGCCTAACTTCCTTCATAACTCTGCTAGGCCATAATTCCCCCAGATTTACTACCCCGAGTGAAATCTCAACAGATTTGGAATAAAACTTACTTTTAGTAAAATATTTCATTACACTTACAGGGTACAAATTCACTGAGCAATACGAAACACGATCAAATATAAAATTTAAGTACTCGTATATTCTCGAGTATTGGAGATCTGTATGTAGTGATGAGACGGATAATTTACCCGTCTGATGGTAATATGCAATATTATAGTTTTAATTGTGCTTGACTTTACACTGTACTCATCACACCGAAGCTTTAATTCTTAAGACGCGCAAGTCCAGTTATGTCACTTGCTACAGTGCGCACTATTGCACACACATTGACAGGCAGGCGGCCCACCTGATGGAAAGTGGTCACCGTCGGCAATGGGTAATACTAGAGGGGTTACCAAGGGAAGACCTCGGCGGGAAGTTCCCTCTAAATCTTTACAGGAGGTACGTGTTATAAATGTACGTACCTACTTAGCGGAATTTTTTATAGTTGGAACAACATCGAGTTGGTTTTGGAGGCGAAACTAAAACTTGAGACTATCCCTCTTTGATTATCACCATCAGAGTCTATAGTTGAAAATTTATCACATGAACAAAAGCCGGAATTGAAACAACCTTAAAAATATGGAATTATCGCGTTTTTTACTTATAATAACTTTTAATGAAAGAAATACCGCTGTTGGCTCTTTTGTTCTTGGAACTAGTGTTAAGGACAGCTGAATAGCGTTTACTTTTCTAGATTAGGTACAATAAGTTGCTCAGTGGTTTCTGATCTTCGTTTCGCTTTAAAGCAATTACGAGTTTCTTCGGTAGAGTTGCCTAAATTCCAGAATTTCCCAAAACGTGGTTTAATTAAGAAGCGGTATTCCGAAAACGCGTACGATATGAGCTTTTTTGTTCAAAATTTGTGTGATTTTTGGAGGATATGTGTAAAGGAACTAAAGGACAGCTAATTATGTCTGATAAATAGTAGAGAAATCTACGATGATTTATGTAGACTTTTTGTGTGTTAGACCATCCATATACATTCGGGATAACTTTACGTCTATTAATGTGTTTTTCAGTTGTGAAAAATGTAAGCTTAATTTTATAAGGATAGTGTTTTCGTAGCCATACATACATAGATAGCTTCGTCATATTTTACATAGCAAGTATTGAAACTCGTTAAAAATTTGCAAAGCCTTCAGCCTATGCCTACCCTTGAATCCATCTATGCTTCTGGCTTCAATTTTACTTCTTATTATTTATTTTATCTCTAAAAGGGAAAAAATATTTCCCATAAGACACGATTATTCTAGATAGTTTAAAACATGTACATTGTTACCATAAACTGACAAACTAGAAGCGTAGATAGATAAAATAGATAATAATAATAACTCCAGGAAATGAATGCAAAATTTCCCCGAGATTGAATACTTGGTATGTGCGATATGACGTAACTAATTTTGTATAGATAGGGCTAAGAAGACACTAGCCTTAACGACTGCACTTGCTGGTAAGTGAATATGATTCAATATTTAATTATAAACCAACTACTAGGGACACAGAGAGGTCTTATAATATTAGGTATCCAATATTTTTGTCTGGAATCAGTAGGTACATTCCGTTAGTTGCAATGTTTAACTCTTTCCTTTCATTACACACCTCGCATTACATAATCATTGCATAGTTCATATTTATATTCTTTACTTCATACATTAATTAATCACTATGCCAGCCTCAGTCCTGTCTAATTAACTATTTTTTGGAGATTAATATTAGCACTTCGGACGGGACACAAACCGACGACGTTATGTTATAAAAATAAAAATTTACAAAATTTAGATATTTTATCGTCAAAATTTTACAGATTTTCACCAACAAAATATATCTTTTCATTTCTTTAACCCTCCCAACGACAAGATGTAGTGAGGTCCGAGTGCTATCATCGATATCGATAAACAACCGTACACAAATCGATTCCCTTGAATAATGTCGATCATCAGTCGGGTTCGGACGTCGTTACATTCGGATATAGAGAAATACATAAACAATGACCACCACTTGTCTTGCACACTTGTACAAAACAAAATTTATCGAATTATTGTACTGTTGAAAGTTACACTAGCATTAGACTAGCAAAGACAAATAAAAGGTCCTTTTTAGGTAATTGTGTGCGGTTTTGTAATAAATTTCCCAAACATATTTACAACGCTCACAGAAGGAAAATTCAAGTTGTACGTGAAAAATATTTTGATTTAGAAATCCTACTACACAGTTTGTGATTACTTAAACGACAAAAATGCTTGGAAAATTCCGCCTCTGCCAAGCTATCAGCTGTCACCTACGTAATTTAAACAAATATTGTAATAATTATATTATATTGTAAGTAACACATTGTTAAAAGACTTTTAAAAGAATGGCCCAGAGTTTCTTGTCCGTTCTTCTCGGAGTGGCTCTATACATTTTTTGTTGAACGTGGCAGTAGAATGCAGAATATTTCAATATTGATATTTGTAATTGACCTTCATAAGAGAGCGCGAATAGAATAAATGATTTTGAATTTGACACTATCGTATCAATATTGATGAAATTTAAATTTGTCAAACATTTGCATTGCCTGACTCTCTAGCATCGTCTTCTTCGTAGGATGTGTTTATATTTCAGTCTCTCGGGAATCACAATAATAGCTCGGAAAATAAGAAAGTACTTACAATATATTTAAATTAATTAAATATAAGAGATAATGTTCAGGCAAAGTCGCATAAAGGGTTACGTTTGATCCGTATGAATAATCCTAGGCGTCTAATTATAAGCGCTTTACTGTGCATCCGTCAAAACTTTAACTGAATATCGCTTTATAAGTGTTCAAATTAACTGTATCATTTCAAAATACCCCACAGCCCCCACAGATACACTTCAAATCACAGAAGAGATTACAGTATTGTATCAAACAATACAAGGGCAAGTTTTTCAATCTTTAGGGTAAAAATGTATATTGACACCGCAGGCAAAATTACTTTCCATCTTTCTACGAATAAATGTAATGTATGAATCTAGGCGAAAATTCATTAACAAATTGTACAAGAATCGAATAATACATGAATGATGCCACATTTGGAGTAGGGCTACTCCAAATCTGTGAATGATGCCGATCATAACTAGAGTTCGACTCGATATCAACATTAATACGATAAGCCGTCACCTCCCCATTGTCACGCTTGGTTCGTTTTCAAATTTACGACTTGGCCAATGGCCGAAACGGGGCGCATTTTACGCGTTCGGATCCAATAGTGACTGGCTTTTAAACTATGGTTCAGGATCGGGTAATGTCGTCTTTCACCGATAAAAGCCGATTTGTGACTGCCGTTTTATTAGCACGCTTTTATTGGGTTTTAATACTGTTAACTTCTTTAAATGGGTCATGTGGAAGTATTAAAAAAGGTTTTGGAAGTTTAGGACCTTTCTAGTGCTATTCATTAATATATATTAATGTAGTTACGTGGGACTCGACTTTCACTCGTGAGATTTAGCTTTGAGATTAAGTTGAGGAAGGTTTATTTTTTATTTTATGTTTATTACAACGCTTTTTTTCCCCGAGGGCTATTCAAAAACCATGGATTTGCACTCGATATGATATTGGCACCTCGCTCTTGCTTCTTTTACTGATATCACATTATTCATACATGCCCTATTTATGACCATTTACAATTTGATTATTATGATGTTGTTATGTTGTGTTATGTTGGTGTTACTTCGTAGAAATCCATTATTAATCATAACCTTTTATTCAATTAAAAACATTATATTAAGAGTTTGGAAAAACATTAGAGAATATAAAAATAAACATAGTGAACAAGTCTACGTTTCTCAAATTTCGTTTTTTATATATTTTTTGTTATGGTGTAAGTATACTTACTTACCTTGGTACTTATTAATATAAGTACACCTAGGTACTTATATTTCTGTATACAGTATAAAACATTTGTTTGTAATGTATATAATATATTAAAAATATGAATAACGTCCATATTGGGAACTGTTAGTAAGTACTTAGGTAACATTTTTATGATCTTTATACACAGTTACATAGATAATGTTATTCTGTTCTTTCTTCCACAACGCCTCAAGTAATATCTAGGTAAAGTTCTGCTAGTCCAACTATATTTTGATGAAATAAAATTATTTTTAAAATTCGTCGTCGTATGTCACAACGTCTTAGGTCACGTTTGACGTCCTAAAGTCAAGTAGGAAATATGTCACCAAGCACCTAAGGGTGTGTTCTGGCAGCTGTCCTTGAGAGCCAGAAAAATTACAGGTATACATGAAACTTATCAACTGTTGTATTATCGTATATTCGACACATGACGAAATGCATCTGTTATAGGCAGAGGATAATCCGCTTAACAATATGTGGGCCCCGTGTTTGTTCCGTCCAATCACATAAAAAAACGTCCTACGTCGTCGTGACGTCCCAGGTCACGTTTGACGTCAATGGCAGGATATTCAAAATATTTTTTTTTATTTTGAATTTAAAAAAAATTCGCCTTAAAAATTTGCTTTCATCTTAACAAAATCACACCATAACAAAAAAAAATATCGTATTTTTTCGAAGCTAAGGCATATTATTAATCACGTAATACGCGACATTGGGAGATTTTTTGCGATATCAAATACCTATATTTTTTAAATCGTATATTTCAATTTATTTGGCGGTTTTTGGGGTTACTTAATAATTCGAGTGCAATGGTATTCAATAACTTATCAATAATATAAAATAATATTGCTTGTGATATACAATCAATGATATTTTTATTTATATCCGATTATCAGATATCAAATCTGCAATACCATGATCATGTAGAATGGTTATCACCTAGCTACAAACCTGAAATAAAGTTTATATATTGAATAGACGCGCAGACGTGACTCTACATAACACTACTAGAACTTGTTCTATGCTAAAACAAATATATCTTATATGACGTATGTCGTCCACACCATTCTGTATTTCAGAACTACAATTACACGTACGTCCTAAATGTATGAAGTAAACTAATCACAGGAGCGCTGTACCGAACTGTCGTCCAATCCGCACTAGTGCCAATTTCAGTTACATGCACGACTGTGTCGGAATCTGATCGATTAGGGCTGCGCAGAATTGAGCCACACTCAGATTAAATTGACATCGGTGTTTTGAACATCAACCATCCTCAATTTCCTACCCTTATTTTACAACATATGGGGTTGGTTTGGCGCACCGATAAATTAATAGTTTCTTCTCAACTTTCGCTGGCAAAATTCCAAATGCTATATGATGTAACGAACTTAAAAGTGTAGTTCGATTTTAATTATGTCGCTTTAACAAACATCTTATTGCGAGCATGTAAACAACTATATGTCTCAATGTGACGGGCGCAGTGCAATTCGTCACACGACGAAATGCATCTGTTAACATATATGTTAACATCCGGTGGGCCTTGTGTTTGTTCCGTCACTATCACATAAAAGAAATGAAACAGTGCGTATACGAAGCACCTCCGCAATCATAGAATTGATGTGAGAGCATTGAAAAACATATGTAATATAAGAGAATGGAACAGCGCAATAAGAAAAGAGTCTGCTTTTATTTAATCTAATTCAATCATAACATATATTTAAAAAATAAATATCCAGGATTAACACAAAGGCGAGTGAATGAATGAATGAATGGAACGGAATGAAAGGAACGAGTGAACGCAATTAGAAGGGAGCCGAGTGCGCTAATTGCGAATTCCGTGTGCCGATGAACGGCCAGTGTTCAATCAATCTGAGATCGAGACGGAGTCAGGAATGGGGTTTACAGGGGGTTAGCAAGGCTTAAATTTTAATAAGTTCCTGATTAATTTGTAGGGCCAACATTTTATATAACTGCTTCATTTTAATAATATGGTGGTAGCTAGTGGTGAATTTCGCATGCTCACCTCGTAGACCAAGTTCCTTTTTTTGTTTTTATTTCGGTTGTAGAATATAGAAGGTAAAATAAAAATATATATCATAGAAGGAACTGATTACACAGATATATCCGCGGGTGAAAACACGTTTAAGTTGTTGTTTTAATATCCCCCCCCCCCCCCCTCCATTTATCACCTGAGTCCGACCCCAGGTGCCGATGTTGAAGGCGCCTTCCAATCATTCAGGACCGATTGATTGCACGACGATTATGTTTTTGTGGTTGTTAGTTTGATAGCTTTGATTGTGGGGTTCTATGATTTAGAACTATTTGTGATAAGTGTGCGGCGGCGCGGCGGTCAGGTGATGTGATATTATGTTGATTTATAAATCATGCGATAGACTTCCACGAAACTGGATAGCCACCAACAGACGTGCATTGCGAACGGATGAAATAGTTAATAGACTGAGTGAAAGTCAGCTCAGCAGAATGTAACAATGAAATACTTAAAAAAGAATCAGTGCAAAAAAAGTAAACAGGTAGAAGAATATAAATGTTTACTACAGTAGTACCCACCACCTACCTACCTAATGAAAAATTAAATCAGTGTCTTTTGATAAAGAATAAATATTTCATTGTGATTTTGTAATAATTACAGGTAATAAAAATGTTTTGTTGTTCCAAGTGTACTTATTTGGCACTATTTTGCGACTAGGAAATATTGTGACTTCGTGTATGTCTATAGCTGCAAGTAATTACATTTTAATATCATTATTTGTGGATTCAGTAGAAGAAGGGCATCTTTAGAATGCTATAGCTACAAACGGTTGACAAAGAAATAATATTTAAAATACAGAACCGTCGTGATGTGTCATATACAGGTACATATCTAGATATCTGTAGACCAATAATTAACAAAACAAAAAAAAAGCCATTGCGTCACCACTCTGGTTACACTAAGTTGCTTGGTCATCTAACTATTTAGAGTACTCGATCACTTACATTCCTGAAACCCCCAGTAACTATCCCCTAGTGTGGATTCCGGAAAAATATTTTTGAAATCTCCACTGGTAGGTGGTTCTTTTTTGATTCCCTATATAACAATAGTTGCAGAAATAGTAAAATGACTTGTTAATTATTCTCACGTAATAGACGAGATTCAGAAAATATTTTATGTCATATCTGATGTATTTTTAATACATTTTTTTTTTTTTTTTTATGCCTGATAGGTTAGCCTTTGACCACTATCTCACCTGATGGTAAGTGATGATGTGGTCGAGGATGTTGTTCAGACTAACCTAGATTTACTGGCTCTCAAGGACAGCTGCCGGAACACACCGTTAGGTGCTTGGCGACAGATTTTCAACTTGAGGGTGGTAGCTAGCCAGGCGGGCATTTGCAAAGTGCCCTACCAACATGCTGTAACGACTGCTATCCTAAGACAACAACCGGGACCGACGGCTTAACGTGCCCTCCGAAGCACGGAAGCGCTCAGTAGTAATGCCCAACCAGCGGTCACCCATCCAAGTCATGACCGCAGCGGACGTTGCTTAACTTTGCTGATCGATTCAGAATGGCTAAGCAAGCTTGGCTACGAGCGCTTCGAAAACATATTAAATTAATAAAATGTATTATGAATAAACGTATAATATTTAGCAATATTTTCACTTATTTTACGGAACCCAACCTTAAAAAGGCATTGTGCTGACCTCAAATTGGTTTGATAAGGGTTGAAAGATAATACATTATGAAAGGGTCCAAGGGCCATATTCGGCCCTGAGCAGGTTGTACTCCACCACTCACTGCTACTGTTGCTGCTGGCCCACAGAGATTATGAATGATAAAATGGTGCTTACGTTCTGTGTCGCTGGTGTCCGAGAGTGGAGGCTCGTTGGCTATGTACTGCCGACCACTGAGCAGGTTGCTCTCCACTACTGGTCGTTTGTCTTCTAGTTGTCTTCTGAACGCGCGATGGTCATCCTGAAACATAATTATGTCATCGTATATATATATATTTTCGTCACGAATTAACACATGGAGTAAAAGCTTGCGATTAATGTTACTTACATTTATATGAGTCAATAATTGTGGTGATTATGAAATTTTAATACTAACTTCAAAATTATAATTTCAAAGAGAAATTTTGCTCGAATGGCTTCCGTAATAATGGCTGTAAGTTTACATTTGATACACGTTTTTGTGATTACAACGTTGAAGTAGAGTAGATTTGTATAACTGACGAGCTTCCCATTATACGCTCCTAGTAACGTTGTACTGCAAGGAAATAAATAGCGTCAAATTTAATTATTATAGTAGTTAGGTACTTGTTAAGCACCGACAGGGCAACATTATTCTTCAAATAAACCTTACTAACTAAATTATCGCATCTACCGGTAGAATTTATCTTTTGGTTTCGATTGGTCATACTTGTCTTTTATTTGATCTATGCTTAATATAAACATATTATAGAACTAGGTATGCGAATGACATTCCACTTTTTGTTTTGTATTCGCAAAAGCAGCTCAACAATGTCACGATGCGCAAATTTTTCATTTACCAATTTTAGCGAAATATTGTGACGGCAACGCTTTCGAGTTTTTTGCTCTTCAGAATTTATGTAGGCCCATTTTTGAGTAGTGTATTTTTGTTAGTAGTGTCTTAACGTTAATGTATCCACATTCAAACGGTGACGTTTAAATCACAGAGCTAAATTAATGGGAAAAAACAATGACTAAGTTGTAAGATCAATGGTATAGTTATTTTTAATGACTTTTTCAAAATGTAATATATTGATCATAAAATTTACTTTTCAATGAAATATTGCATTTTTGTGACAAGATATAAATTTGAACTGTTTTCTTCTTCCATTTTATAATTATGTGCATTTTTTCAGTACCTAGCGCAAGTAATCATTATTCTGGATCAAATTTTAATATCTATTTTTTTATGCCTGATTGGTTAGCCTTTGACCACTATCTCACCTGATGGTAAGTGATGATGTGGTTTAAGATGTTGTTCAGGCTAACCTAGAATTACTGGCTGCTGTGTTCTGGCAGCTGCTCAAGGACAGCTGCCAGCAACACCGTTACGTGTTTGGCGAGAGATTTTCTACTTAAGGGTGGTAGCTAGCCAGGCGGGCATTCGCAAAATGCCCTACCACCATTCTAAAACGACTGATATCCTAAGACAACAACCGGGACCGACGGCTTAACGTGCCCTCCGAAGCACGGAAGCGCTCAGTAGTAATGTCACCAGCGGTCACCCATCCAACTCATGACCGCGGTGGACGTTGCTTAGCTTTGCTGATCGGTTCAGAATGGCTAAGCAAACTTCGCTACGAGTGCTTCAAATTATTCAATCTAACAATTATGTTCTCTTTAAGACGTTCTGCACCACTTTTTGACAGGTTTTACTTGATGGAAAGTACCATTTCATGGTCAAAGTCCTCTATTAAGAAGATATATTTCCTTTTGATTTATTTACCTGTTGTTTTAACAGAGCGTTTAGATCCCCTCTGGGGGGCGCCAGTCCGTTGAGCTCAGTCTCCTTCCTGATCACCCACTCGGTGAGCTCTCGCAGCGACAATAGCAACGCCGACCAGTGCTCTGCATTGCTCTCCAGTCGGTTTCTGCAACAACAAAATAATGTTCTAGTATTTACATGCACATTAAAATGTGTTAAAATAATGGTCTAAGTCTAACGGAGTAGTTTTTGCGTTAACAACTGCTTGGCGAATAAGCTTAACGATACTTGGGATTCGAAAACACGTCGACCCTGGGGCCGGTTTAGGCAAGTCTGAGTTACCATCGTAATGAATCATAGTAATTCAAATTTTATCATTTTGATGTTATTATTAGTCTAACCTAAAGGGACGGAATCTTTAAATATTATATACCTTATAGAAACCTCATAGCAACTCATCAGCGACAAAAATAAACAGTTATGAACTGAATCAGGCGTTAAAATAAATAGATCCAGCCAGATGCGACCTGCGCTCTATAATTATCAAAACCACAAAAAACACAAGATAACATTTTTTATTATTTTTAACACCTTACTAGTTATATTATTTGTTGGCGTTTATTCAAAGTATTCGTTATTTATAAGTATACTTAATTAATTACAACGATATGGTATATCATGCATATTAATATAAACAGAGACTTCTAAATATAGATCCAGTTTAGTTTTGAAATAGACCTCGTAACCAACTATGGTCTAAATTGAAAACTTTGACATCTCCCATTTTCAATACCTTTGAGAAAATTAACTAGAAAAACAAAATAAAGTGCATAATGTACTCAAACACCAATAGATAAAAATACTATTTAAGCCACGGCACAATCAAATATATTTTATGTTTCGTGTATCCGATATTCTACAGAAAATATTCAAGTTTTCAGGTCTGTAACTGATTGACAGACATCAGAATGACAGGAATACGACTCCGATTTGCCATTTGAGTTAGTAATCCTACAAACAAACTATTATAAAAGTAAAAATACATATTGTAATATGACCCGAGGTACAGATAAGGTAGAAACTACGAAACCCGAGGTTTAAGAAGACTCTCTCACAAGAATGTAATCAAAAACTTGGCTCCTTTTGCAGAGCCGTGTATGAAAACTGTAATTTGGCATCACTGGCATCAAATATATTCCAGACGGGATTCCACTCGGGATTATAGAAGGAATATCGTATAAAATACTCCCAGCTTATAAGTCTCCTGAGCTTGCAATTTGAGAGAAAGTTGAATTTGTAATGATAAGAATTGGATTGCTGCGTGAATGTAGTTTTGCAAGATCGTCGAATATTGTTTTGCCAGATTTGAAAGGAGGTTGTCTGTTCATCGGATACATTAGTAAATCGTACCGATTTGAGGACCAATTCAGCGTCGTTGCTTAGAGTAACATTTCATGTTATAATTTGTATCCAGAGAGTTCCACATTTATAAATTTTAGAGAAGTCGACACGCGTCTCCTAGTCAGGGTACGCACCGGCCCCTTTAATTTCTTGGTTAGCGAGACTGTGGCCTGTAATGCAAATTTGGTTCCCTAATCTTCCCCTACTACTTTTAGCCGTAACATTGGGGCTCCAAGATTTGTAAATGTGATGTTGTCTTAGCATGCTATTGTGCTTGAATTTTTTTTTTTTTTTTTATTGCTGATAGGTAAGCCTTGGACCACAATCTCACCTGATGGTAAGTGATGATGTGGTCGAAGGTTTTAACAGGCTTAACCTAGAATATATTATAATTATGACCATATTTTGTAATCACATATATTGACCGCAAAGCGCAAGGAAAGCGTCTCCGTTTTAGCTTGGGCAAAAATGCTTTCGTATCTGGCAATTCTCCTCTACAGTCGCATTTCTCAACTGATTTTTGTGAAATTTTGTGAGCAGGTTCGATATTTTTTTTTTGTCGGATCTGTTTAAGTAACTTTTCATAACGGTGGAGATATAGGAGTTAAAACAGTAATAAATAATAACTTTGCAGTCGCGAGATCTGCAGCTTATATTAGCTTTGTGCTCGTGATATGGAATATATGAAATAGAGCACATCATATAAAAAAAATGTGTAGTCAATTATTTTTTTTGAGTTAATTATTGTAATGTTAAAATTTAGTAGCTTAACTGCATGTAAGATACGACCAAGCCGTGCACAATTGTGATCGAAACAGACGGCCAGCCTGCACACACGCATCGATTGAACGGCACAATACTTCTGATTCCATTTATCTATTCGATTATTTATTCTACTCCGTTCGACATCATAGTTTTGAAAAATTTTACCGATCTCCCACACACACAGTTGATCGACATCACTCGATTATACAGTTCAAATCACTTTCGTTTTCGTAGGTGTGTACTTCGCAAGGACTGAAAGTTTTTGGTTGAATAGTAGTCAATTTTTTGGTAAGATTTGGCTTAGTTAGTTTGATAGGAAAAAAAGTAGTTATACGATAGACCCAAAATTTTATATACCAATAGCCTAATGAGTAAATATACGAAACATCATCACAATTAAACGTAGATATTCCATTTCCAATCCGACCCTTTCAACCCCCAGTAAAAAGGAACCATTGGAAAATTAAAACCTTCATCTAAATAAATCTAAATGCAAATTAAGCGGACACGTTTTATCGGCCAATGAAATAGGCAATTACATGAAGTGTCTACAAACAGAAGCGGTGGCGTTTTATTCCTTAAAGGGCGTAAAACAGGACAATAAAGTGATTTTAAAACCGCCATCTTGTTTTATGTTGCGTTGAAATCGCTAAACAGTGGCTTTTTATTGCGTCACGCATGCTGATGGTGTTTTATTGCGGAGTGCGGTGCCTGAGATAGCGGGAAGCGACTAACGACTGTTTTGTATGTTCACGCTATATTTTATTATAATATACAGTGTTATCGGTAAAATGCTAACAACCACTTAGGGTTGACTTCTGCTAGTCCTACCTAACAAACAATAACAATTTTTTTTACTTTGCTCGATGTATATATTTAAAACTCTATTCAAAGGGAGCACGGCGCGGTCCAGTGTTGCCGCGGTGGGCGCTCTTGGCTCGTAGTAGGCATTAAGACAAAAAAAAGTTTATTTTTCAAATAAAAAAACACATCTCAAAATGTTTTTAAGGACTAGTAGAAGTCAACCCTAAGAGGTTATAACCCTGTATATACTCACGTAATAAATGTCCGGCTTACCACAACACATCAACAAAGCTCTGGAATTAGAAATTTAAACCTACACTACAAATACAAAATATTGGTACAATTTTATCAAAATTATGCCGACTTACTTTACTTTTTGGATATGTCTATAGACGTTAGTGTTTCCAATGGAAGGGTGACGTTGAGTTCGATGTCGCTTGTGATAACTCGTAACACATTTAACTATAGGTAGGCTACCTTTCTATCAGAGATGTGCGCTAAAGATGCAAGAACACAGCTTGACATTTGCTATAACTTGACAAATAAACCGACCTGATTAGATGATACCGCAAATATCCTTAGCGCACAACTCTGGTAATAGACACTGCCTTGAGGACAAGACAAGGACTTAGAGCTCTTCATCCTTTTGAGAAGGTATGCGTTCCTTTGGTGCTCTGCTGCCAACATTTTACAACAAACTATGCAGACATTTGCAGACAACTTTTGAATAAAATAATATGTTTTGTTAAGTCTTCTTCTTCGTGTTCTTATACCACGTTAAATGAATTCGGACATTATAGATTACACCAAACAGATCCATTAGGTACTGTTCATATAATTACTTCCACTTTTAACAGTCACACAGATCTTATTCACGTAGTACCTACATACTCACTTCGTTTAGTCCCTAAACTCACTTATACAGTCCACTTTAGTCCTAAACGCTATAGATTGTCTTCTCTGCCATTAGTGATCTGGTATTACCACACGGTACTGTAGAATTATGCAATTTAGAAACAACTGCTGTAACTCTTTGACATCGTTTGTGATCTATATTTTAGCTACAAGCATCTCCAAATTATAATGAATTAAAATTCTTTTGCGGAATATCTACCCTAGTCTGTGCTTAAAATACGTCGAAACAATATCATAACAAAATAATCAACCCCTCGTTTCGTCCAAAAGCATTTTCTAAATTCGTGCACTAAAAGGGGAACAATTCGGGATGTTCCGCCGAAGTTCGGCATCCGAGTTATGCACTCAAAGGATTCAACACGAGCATCCATATTGCATAATCTTGGTTTCAAGCGAAATAGGTCACAACCGCAGATTAGAGGCTTATAGAACGGCTGAGCTGAGACTGCGAAGTTTTTAAGCAATGATGGCCCTTTTAGAAATTGCTATCGATGCAACACAGGAGCCTATGATTCAAACAATGCTGCTATACGGGCTTAACATCATTTTGGAAATGCATTTGGCGAATGTTTGTTTGGCTCGCTACCAACCTCAAGCAGAACACCTGTCACTGAAGACCTAATGGTGTTTCCAGCAGTTATCCCTGATAGCAAGTTTCGATTCTAGCTTAAGATTGAACTGGCCGGTCACGTCTCCACAGAATTGTGGAAGAGTGATTACTTCCTTATTGGAGGTTTCAGGTCTAGAACTTATTTTTTAAACATTTTTTAGATTTGATCAGTTAATGAAGAGATAAATCGATATCATGCTTATATCATGTTCTGGACCTAAAATCTCAAATAAGGCATGATCACCCATTGACGTTTGTATGGAAATGTGTCCAGCCAGTTCACCCTTAAGCCTGTATACCATCCTCGACGATCTCACTTAATGGTAACATAATAGTTACCATTTTACCACCATTGGGGTCACAGGTAAGCCTGAGGCAAAAAACCCTGACTAAAGGAACCGAGATAGACGGGAGCAAATCGTGTGTTCCTCCTCGTTTATACCGGAGCACATGAAACTCTTATTGCCATGCTGCTCCGGAACCGGGATAGAAACACCGCACCGCACCGCACCGGGGCTAACCGTGACCTGCCAGGCCTTTCCATAATTTTCTAACACTCCGTGGCGGTAAGGCCTCGGAATTCCCTCATGCAGAAGATGCGTTCTAATTATTTCGCTCATAACATGTTACAAACTGGCGAAAAGGAGAGAAAACGTCTGTTTTTATAAATATTTTTGAAGCGATCTCGTAGCGCAGCTTCTCAATAGTCATTCTTAACCAATCAACGTTAAGGTACGTCCGCTGCAGTCATTACTTGGATGGGTGACCGTTACTTGGTCGTTGGTTGTTTTGTTGTCTTAAGATGGCAAGTAAAGCATGATGGTATGGCTATTTATGAATGCCCGCCTGGCTAGCTATCTCGAGTGGCAAATTTATCGCCAAGCCTCTAGCCAGTGTTCAGGCAACTGTCCTTGAGAGTCAGTTATTCTTGGTTAACCTAAACAACATCGTCGACCACATCATCACCTACCATCGGGTAAGATAATGGTCAAAAATGTAGCCGATCCGAAATTAAATTTTTTTGTTTTATAGAACTCTCTTGTAGAAACGCTGGCATTAAATCTTAGGGATATATTGGAATAGAATTTTCCGTGAGTTTCACATACCTAATATGTTATATCTCACAAGGTATTCGATCAGATGAGGGTGCCCGTAGCCCTTTCCAAACAAACTTTCAAACTGCTGAAATTTTGCATGATGTTTTTCCTTGAGTCTAATAGCGCTTCTGGCTTATCAGTTTAACTCACAGAAGCGATCGCTCAATCAAACAGATAATTTGACTTATATTCGATTGATACAACATTAGGTACCTGTCACAGTTGACGATACGTAATGCTCAGTAGAGATTATTGACAGTACCAAGGATTACAAGTTCACTCGCGCAGGTGCCCTCCTCTACATAATTATTGATGTACATTTGCACGGGTAGACCTCGTTTGTACACTACGTCTTAGTGTGGGTGTAAGCGGTTCATGTAGAATATGATCGGTTGGGTAGTTAGTAGTAAGTACACTCAAAAAATATGGACGGGCGCGCCTTCTTGACTGAAAAGAAACATACGCACACATACTCACGCCGTTTATTACTTACGCGGAAGGTGCCGACTCGCGCGCACTCGCGGGTATGCCATGTAATATGAGGCAGGCCTATTGGTAAACAAAAAACTCGCAGCAAGCTGCTAATTTGGATTTATCTTAGCCATATTCGCTTATTATGCCATCCAACAGAAGGATATAGTATCATCCTTATATTTTTAAGTCGGTAACTGTACGGTATATACATCATAC
This sequence comes from Plagodis dolabraria, assembly GCA_963854805.1. Lineage (NCBI taxonomy): Eukaryota > Metazoa > Arthropoda > Insecta > Lepidoptera > Geometridae > Plagodis > Plagodis dolabraria. The sequence goes on along the minus strand of OY978460.1, from coordinate 1,454,686 downwards.
GATCTCTTTCATCATAATCGAAATCCTAATCAATATTATACAGGTAGCAAAAAGACATCAGTGAGGTCAATACGATGTCTGTGACTGGTAGTTTATTGGTAGGAACTTTATTTGTTTTTTAATGACGTCGTAGACGTTCGTTATTGGTGGCAAGCGTAATATTGAAACAAAACTGTTTTTCCACGCAATTGACTAATTCATTCTTGGCAGACGTTAAAGCAACATTTTTGTCTTTTAAACGTCTTAAAAAGACTTTGTGTCGACGCCTTATACTCAATTTGTACGATGTTCGGATGAAAAATTTGTACGTTTTTTTATAAATCGTATCGATGTCATTACGACGTCAGGAACATCGAGAATGTCCGTGAAAAGATGTAAAATATCACTGTCATTGCGCCTTCCTGAGTTCGGTACCATATTTAGTCGGACATAGGATATTCTGGTTAATATATTTTCAGTGCATTGACGTTTCACACAGTGATAGTCCAGAATTCGGAAATGTCACCGGTAGGTCAATAGGCTCACCCCCTTTTACTTGGGATCGGAGCGTATCTCTGTGTACACACTTCTGTCTACCTCTTCGGGAATATATAGGTAAGCATGATGATAAGTAGATGTACATCGTTATATCGGCATCTTAATCACTGTAGCACATTGTAACCACTGGAAGCGCCGGCAACAATGACACATGACGCCATTGTTGCCGTATCATGGTGTTGCCAGCCGATCGGATCTGCATAACAATATATAGCTGACAAGCTGTCCGTCGGCAGAAGGAGCGACATTGATAGTGCATCCAACTTCAGCTTCTGACTATTTTGTTATAACACACGAGTACGCACTATTATGGTCATCTGTAAGTGATAATTAAAAAAAAAAACTCTGCACACGATTCACTAACCACATCTGGTTACCACCCCGTTTTGCGTTGACCAATAGTAGCAAAAAAAAAGCCTTGAAAGATACAACATTTTTTCTGCCTAATACTTTAGCGTTATCCGCAAGTCGTCGAGGTAAAATCCCCAGGTGTCAGGTAATTAGAGGTCACACAATCAAACACCGAGCCCGCCGGCGAGCTCGAGGCAAAAACAAGGTCACGATAAATTGCTCTCCAAATAGTCAAAGAGTATTATTCAGTAGGGCCCAATTGTGCAACACTGCAGTTGCACAGAGGCATTTTGCTCAGATCCCCCCCATGTCTCTCGACAGCGAGACAAGCCGAGGTCCGAACCACAGTGGTGCCCTTGAGCTCGCTGTCAACCCCTCCTATAGTAGCGGCACGTTTTCGGCGTCCGCAGGAGACGGAGGTAGAAAGCGCTTTTCGCCTTCTACGCCCGTCTCGGGAGAAGTGCCTTCGGCACTTCTCCCTCCCGGGCTATTGTAGGGCCAGGCCCTCGCCCAAAACCCGGTGGAGCTGGACGACCGCACAGGCGGTAGCCAGCATCTCTGTCCTCCCTAAACAACAACAAACTGCCTAATACTTTGTTTTAACAAATTTCTCAGGCTTTATTGCAATTGTCAAAAGTTGACAGATATATTAAGTTATAATAGACATTGATAGATATAAAAATTATTGTTTTGCAGTATGTAGTCAGAAGCGTTAAATAGTTCTATATAAGTCAGTACCAGCTCAAAATCATGTTAGGATCTGACTTGTACAATTTATTAGGTGCATATACTTTTTAGTTAAGAATGTATATGTTCTATCTAGAATCTATATCATTGGATGGCTCACGCTCACCCCACACACATGGTAATTAGTGAACAAATTTAGAAAAACTAGACATTGTCAATAATATATTTTTAAACGTCAACGCAACGGATTAATAAACCAATATTAATAATTAATGATGATAAAATGTAGGTATATGACGCTCCCTTCTCTATACACCAAATAATATTACAAAATTACTCTAGAAAAAGCAAAGAGTACCTAAACTTACTAAAGTGTACTTAAGGCTAGTGTCTTCGAAAAGTTTTCCATACAAACGTAGATTCGCCATATTTTAAATAACAAGGTTTCAAACTCAATGAAATTTTGCACGCATGTCCTTAAGTCTGGTATATATTCGTCTGGCTTGTCGGTTTTCCGTAAATTTAAGTTTTTTTAAGAATAATAGAAAAAACAGAGCAATTCGTCACTTGGACGAGATGCATCTGTTATAGACAGAGTTGCTTAACATCAGGTGGGCCTCAGTTCGTGTTACATCAACATCCCATAAAAATATACTAACTGGAACCAATTTGTTTAGTTTTCATTATAACCATGTTACTAAATTCCCAAACATTTTTGCGTCGCCATTTTGCAATCTGTCATTTAAGAGTGATGTTTTTTTTTCATGTGACATTTATAAATGTCCTCCCGGATGCGATGCAGTGTTTCGAACGATACTGATTGCGACAGGTTTTTTTGTTCTTTTTTTAACGTAAAAAGTATTTTATACCAATTCATAATCCATTTTTAAAAGAAAATTAAAAGTATTACTGATTAATAAATCATATTACAAAATTGATGAATTTTTAGCTGACCGATCATTAAAAAATATTGACATTAGTGTATAGATATAATATGACATCTAATTCACGGCCAATGTTTACTGTTATTATTATTAAATTACTTAATTATGTTCAATGTTATTAAATGTGTAGTTTTTTTGTTGTGTCTTGATGTATTTCTTCAATTAATGTGATCAATATTAAAATGTATAATTTATTAAATGATTATTTGTACCATTGTAATATGTAAATTGAATAATGAGAGCTAATTTACCACTTATTTTTAGTTTCTTGACTGCAGTTGTATTTAGTTTTCAATGAATTTAAATCGTATGTACCTATTTTTTCTGACATGTAAACCGAATTTTGCACACCCATTAAGGTTAGAATATAGTGGACATATTTTACTCAAATAATTCTAAGATCTATTTCCTGCAAATAAATGAATTAGATTTTTTAAAATGTAACATTGATAATGGACAAATATAGCAGAAATACTTGTATTAATTTTGTAGTACTTTCGATGAAAACTTTTGATTAAAAATTGGTTTAAAAACTCTTTCCGTACCGACTCTCATCTGGGTTGGCTTGCCATACGTGGGATTATAATCTGTTTTTTAATTTCCTATCAACTCTCAATGCAATTCTGAACTATCATTGATCTCGCTCAGGTTTTCTTTCATAAACAATATTTTGTTTAGTGTAACTCGTTCATAGAAATATCTATCTAGAGTAGTAGTTCGTCTCGATATAGTGAATTTTTGTTTTGTATTATAAAAAAATATATAAGACGTAATAAAATAATGACGTGATAATATCTATGGAAACTAAATATTCAGTAGATATCGTGAGATTAAAATAAAAATAGTCGCAAGTTCTATTTGTCTGCTGAAGCAAGTGAAATGTATTTGACAAGATGGTCTGTTACTTCCACGTCCAAAAAAAAGTGCAAATGAAGCCTCAAACAGTAGCTAATTTCGTTAATTTACGCGTGAAACTAAATGATTAATCTTCAGACCTAAACATAGACAGTCGTTTTTGTATCTCAAAATAATCCATTAACACAAATTTCCTCCAAATTGTTATAAATTACATTTCAACCAAAAACTGCGGCTGGCCACACCTAATCTCTCAGCATCAAATTACTGCCAACCCTAATAACTCAATCAGCACAGATACACTGTAAAGCTCAATTCACACTGATGCTGAAACGATACGAAACTTAAAATTTACATTGAATCTTGAATGTTACGTCCATATAAAAAAGCAAAAAGTTTTATGAAGAAAAAAAAACGTGGGTATTCCAGCGGAGAAACGCAAGTGATGAACGGAGAAAATAGAGATGCGAGTCACAGATATTATTATAACAAACGATGGACAGAACGCACTTTTAACCTCTACAGAAACAACAGAAATGTATTGTTTTCCTGTATCATACAGGCATGTTTGGGGGTAAAAATATTTCAGGAATATTTAGAATATATTGCCATCTTACTCACTGGCAGATTGACGTGTAGCACACCCGATTTAGTTCTGATGCTAATGCTTTGATTGTGGCAAGTTTGACGCTTCAATTTGACGCGACTTAGAGCCAGTGTGAATAAACCCTATCGTCGTAACCGCCTCAGGCGATCAGGTTACCGGCTAAACCGATTAACGTCTACCACACGTACCGACTGTTACCTAATCTACGTCTGGTACGCGTGTCTACGCTTAATAGCTATTAATCCGAGAAATTGACAACCCTAACTTGCTTATGCGTCGGTACACGGATTACGGTAGGCAACACCTTGCGTCGTTTCTCGCTATCCGCTCTGACTTTATTAGCTCTACGATTGGTTAACCGTATTAAAGTGATGATGGCTCAGTTGCGGTGAGGGTACATTACGTACCTATTCTGCTCTTCCTGTTTCTGGCCTGCAGCATGATCAAACAGTATGTTTATCTTTTCATGGCTATAGCTGTTCCAGCAGTTGTCGTTAGAGCAGGTGTTAATTTTAGTCCTACCTTATGTTAATCATTTTACGTGGTTAGCAACGCTGAAGATTTCTAAAGCATTGATGGCCCAGTGGCATTGGCTATGAGCTGCTGCGCAGCAAGTCCATGGTTGGAATCCCGCCACAGGTTTGAGCTTCACCGCATGGTGGAAGGGCATTTTGCTAATGCCCACCTGACTAGCGACCACCCACAAGTAGAAAATCTATCGCCAAGCACCTAACGGTAAGCACATAATGTATTCCGGCAGCAGTCCTTGACAGCCAGTCAAATTACAGACACATAAGACTTAACAACTATGTCTCAAGGTGACGGGCGCAGTGTGATTCATGACTTGTGACGAAATGCATTTGTTATAGGCAGAGGTTAGTCCACTTAACATCAGGTGGGCCTCGAGCTGGCGTCATAATAACATAAAAAAAGATGATTCTTTCAATGTTTTGCAGTACTGACCTGATAGCCATGCTCTTCGACTTGAGATGGTGCCATCGCTGGTTCATTTCGTCTAGCCGCCGCTGCAGCATGACAGCGTCCTCCTGGGAGGACAGACTGCCCAGCAGCCGGCGGCCCGTGCCCGTGAGAGATGCGTACACATCTCGGTGAGTCTCGATCTCCGATTGTAGGTCCTGGGGACAAAAGTAACGGCATATTAGTTACATGCTTAAAACAGCTCATAAATGAAATTGTTAAAGTATCACACATGTTTATATTATTAATTAACCGACAAAACACTCAAGTTACGAGTAAGTGCTAGCCGGGAGCTCGCAGACGCTGCTGTGCACTCGCCCTCACGATGAGAGCATTTGCTCTAAACTAGGAACGACGTATTCGATCTCTCTAAGGTTATTCATTAATTATAACTGTAATAGAATCTTTGCAACTGTTATGAAGCAGTATTTTTAAGAATAAAATATTTTAATCTTTATAATTAATCCATATTTGTAACGATATCCCATATAATGTTGGATTGAACAATTATTGTTTTTTTTTAAAGTTATTGTAAAGCAGGTTAGTATTGGTGTCGCACCTGTAACTAGGGAAATTTTTAATTTTATTTATTGTTTGTCTTACAAAAATAAAGGTGTTGTAAAGTGAAATACAATTGGATACATAACGTAACTTAGTTTGAAAATGTTATATGTTATTACATATATTAACTCAGTTCTGTTACAAAATAGCTGCATGCTATTACATACCAGCTATACATAAAATATGCGTTAAAATATATTAACGCTGTAAAAACTACATAATACACACAAAAATATTTTACGCACACGAGTTAAGTGGAAAAAAATTTGATACGAGTCGTATTTCGTTGTTTATTGTGACTTATGCCTCAATTTTCTAATGCTAATATGTTCACGACAAAAATAAGCACTACCTACTGTAAAAACTCGACGCATTAATATACATTTTTTATTCATACACTTCATAATACCATGCCATACATCAGAAGTGGGATACAATAGTTCCTCTCAGACTCCTGTTTGGAGGACGTAAAAGGACAATTTGTAAGAGTGGCTCAAGAATTGCCGGGATCATGTGACAAATGCTGTCCTCATTTTGGGACCTCTAGGGTTGCGAAAAGAAAAATCGAGAGAAAATCGTATCCTCACAACTTTTTGTAATATGATTCTTGTACAAAAATAAATATCATAATACTACTGTTTCTTTACTGGTTGTACTTTTGTGTCTTTTCTATTCTATAACGGCAACATTCCTAAAGGAAAAGGTCAATTTCAACAATTTTCAAGCCAATTTCTAGTCAAGTCTAAGTAATCATCGCAAGAAGCTTTATTCAATTTATTTTTCAACGTTGTTTTAACACCTGCTCGAGTAAAGCGATATGCTAAAAACCAGACCTGCGCAAATTTGTTAAGTATTTGCAGTACATTGCTATACCATTTTATTGTCCGTTTTTGATACATTATACTTAGGATGTCATTTCAAATGTAAATGTTAATTTTAATGTTAATACTGGCAATAAGGTTTTTTAGTATATACGACTTATTGAATCCACTTTAAAAAACAAGACATAATTTTTTTTAACTTATTGTAACACAGTTTGCAATTGCTCTCATGTAGGCAGCTGCTTGAGTTTTTTTTAAATAGATTAAGAACAAATACTCGTGTGCGTTACTGCTAGAAACAAATACTGAACACAAATCAAACGGCGGGCATTTGGGGAATTCCCGCTTGGCTAGCTACCACCCTCAAGTAGAAAATCTGTCGCCAAGTATCTAACGTTTTTGTTCCGGCAGCTGCCCTTGAGACCTAGTAATTCTAGGATAGCCTGTACAACATCTTCGACCACATCATCACTTACCAACAGGTGAGATAGTGGTCAGAGGCAAGACAATCAGCTATAAATAGATTTAAAATTAAAAATATATATTTATTTTTAATTTTATATGTCATAAAAGTCACGTTAGCGGCAACCCTAGGAATAGGAGATGTTAGGGCGAGCACAGACGTAGCGATGTTTTGCGTCACGACATACGACTTTAATTCAACATAGCTGGAGTTTCGGCGATTTGTAACGCTGCGCTGCCAGTGGAAAGATTAGGTTTGTTACAATAGATTGTTCAACTAAGTTGGAAACAACTGTTATAAATTAATGATAATAACATTACTTCTGAGTCCAACATAGTTTTGCTGAATTATAACGATTGGAATGACGAAGATATAGAATCAGATGTAGTTGTGATTAGTGAATATTAAAAATAAATAATAAAAAAAAATGTTAAACCTACCAACTTATAATTTTAATGTCTTAATAAGAATTCATAATCATACCATTTTCAATAGATTGCTACATGTAGAAAAAGGTCGTAGCAAAGTTATTAGCTAAGTCCATCGCATTCATGACTTGCATGAGTGACCGCTAGTGACATTACTACTGGGCGCTTTCGTGCTTCAGATGCCACTTTATAGTTGTTACAGAATGGTGGTAGAGCATTTAGCGAATGCCTCAAGTAGAAAATCCGTCACCAAGCACCTAACGGTGTGTTCCAGCAGCAGTCTTTGAAAGCTAGTAATTCTAGGTTAGCCTGAGCAACATCTTCGACCACATCTTCACTTATCATCAGATGAGGTAGTGGTCAAAGGCTAGAATCTATAAATAAAATAAAAAATGTAGATAAATAAAACTTTTTGCGCAATGCACCAATTGGTAACATTAGAGTAGCTGCAGACGTCGCGATGTTTTGCGCGACTTATGACTGCCATTCAACAAAGTCTGGTTGGCGATCGTTTGTTAGACTTACGTATAAGGCATACCGAGTTAGTTTGGGAACAAACTGCTTCAAACTCGAGACAAAAATGCTTTAGATATAATATAGTAAAACTTACGCAAATATTATAAAGGCAGTAAATACCCGTCGAGACATTCCGTAGAATTCTCCCACCTAGATCGACTATTCAACGATACATCAGTCAGTATCACGTGAGCAAAAGTTTGAGTTTACAAACGAGTAAGCATGTCGACATATTGTGTGATAATATAAATACCATGATCACCTATTTAAGAACATTTAGTAGAACATTAGGTAGAGATATTAAAGATATACATTTCTAATAATATAATATGTAGTAAGTCATATATTTGTCGTGGTCAGTTTACTACGAGACTAGCAACACTTCATCGACGTTATTATAGTCTGTGGTAGCTACTACCACGGTAATGTTATCTATACAGTATCTTAACTCGGCTCTGTCGTTGAAATAACTACCTACAACCTCGCTGCACGTAAACATGCAATAGGGCTACCCGCCTCCTGTATTTTAATTACATTTGCCTACTTTGTGTTGCCATTAACTTTTGTGATTGTAAATATACTTTTTTTATATAAACAAATAACATTCTTTGTGAAATTCACGTCACTACAATTATCATTAGTTAAAACAAGTATAAAATGATTATAAATTTAAAACCCGACTGCTAATTATTTATGTTCGTTAAGCGTTCAAGAAATCCAAACTGCATGTTATATATATTTATGAATCGTTTCTAAAGCACTTAATTGTGATACCCCACTCGATGGGCTTGGAAGAAATTTGTCTCACAATATGACGTCTACAACCCACTAGTTTGTTTTCTTTTAAAATTTAAGTACCTAGTGTCTCCCGCACTATCAATACAAATCTAATGATATATCGGTTTTGCCGTTTAGAAGTTATGGAGGAATAAAGAAACTCACAAACATACATACATACATGAACCCTGAAAATATACCACTCCTTTTTTCGTTTAGTGAGTCATATTTAAGTAATTTGAGCTTGGTTTCGACTGTAAGCATCCTATTGTCTTGTAATAAATAAATCACATACCGCCTTTGTCACCGAAAAGTTAAAAGGTAATGCGAATTTTATACTTTCAATAATTATTTTTACCGTCATAATATTTACAATAGACGATGTGGACATCATCCAGACTACTGAACTATATTAAATCATACCCAACTCATTTGTAAAACATGGATATTGTTTTCCAAGTTAACCCCACACACGCCATATTATTTAGGCCGGCCGCACAATAATTATTAGTATAAGGGGATTACGTAGTTAGGGCAACTAATCCGCAACTTTGATCCTTCGACCGCAACTTTCAAACGATAAATACTACTTACTGTTTATTATAACAAATGCTTTTGTATGTGGCCAATTATATTACATGTTGTTTCCTACGGGATATAAATTTTATACTTTCTAATGAAAAAAAACATCACGTATTTTTTAAGGATATAATTAGTCACATTTTAGTGTGAGCTAGATGTGAACATTCATTATCATTGAGAATAAGTTTCAAAATTTATTTTGAAACCCACTGCATTTCCAATTAATTTCCTTTTTTTTTTTAATATTGTTAAGTTTGCAATAACGCCTGATATGATGGCTGAAGAACGAGAGCAAGAATTACAGTTATGAGTCATTGTGTCATGTTAGCTCAATTGGTTAGAGCATACCCCGGCTAAAGGGGTGGATGGACGCGGGTTCGAACCCCACACATGACTATAATTTTTTCTCTCGTAAATTTGTAATTTTGTAATGTAATTTCCTTTTAATCAAGCAGTTAAGAAAAAGTCTTCAGCACGCTTGTGCTGCCAAAATTTCCGTACATAATGCATATTTTTTCTGAATTCAAACAATAATTCCCTGCGATCGAGTTCACCTTCAAAGTGACCAAAATTAGGGAAATACCCTGTTAAAACGAGATATCAATTCCAAAATGTAACATAGAAAGATTATTTTTCCTTCTGCTGCATGTACAGTTTCACGTGGAGTAAATATTGTTTCTACTGTGTTGAAAGGTCTGAAATCTAGTCCACGTATTACAAACAACATTATTTTTGTATCCGAAACTCCAAAATTTTTGTGTAACATAATATTCCTATGTTTATAACTCGTTACGAGATCATAAAATTATAATTATTACGACGTCCAAATTGTAGACTTTTCATTTCTTTATAACTATATTTTTTCTGTTTATAAATAAAATAAATATCTACTGTTACGAGCTAAGGGTTTCGAGATAAATAATGGAAAAATAATTCAACAAACTGACGACACCTTTAATCATCAGTTCTACAGTCACATCACAGTTTACTAAAAACAACACTACTACACCTTATAGATCACTAGTCACACACGCTTCACTGTATTTAACTATTGGCTCTCGGAGCACTTGTTCCGAAGATAATCGCACTGTATCACGTTTTGAACTCAAAGTAAGACTAACTGGTCGGCCCGGACCCGACTTATTTTTTACCCAAAAGCCATAGTTTCCAGAATGTTCAATACTAGTCTAGATATCAAAACAACAGAGGTCACAAATCACCCTGTTATCGTAAACAACTATTTATAAAATTCCACGAAATACTACTACTACTTATACTGTAATGTTTACTAGTTGCCCGAGAACTAAGGCGACCCTATTTTTATAACATTTTGTGGGAAGGGTAGGTAGAGGTAGGCATTCGAGATATCTTAGAATTGTTTATTGACGATGGGTTATTCTAGATTTTTCGAGAACTTTCGCCTTAACAATACTTATCAAACATAGTAAGTAAAAATGGTAGTTTTATGCAGTGCTAGGTGTTTATCAATCTCGTATTCAATTTCGTCGATTATTTTCGTTGCTAAAATAATTTTCGACCATTATCAAGTTCCGTGCTACTGGTGCTAAAAGATTTCCAAATCATCCCGACTCTGCTTAATGCTATAAAGTCTAAATAAACATCCCATAATGAGCGCTAGGGTTGTGCACACAGTGGCCGATGTGAGCTTACTTATTAGAGGTGAGACATTATTAAAAAACTACCGATACATATCGATTAAATTAGTACAATATTGGAGGTCTTAAACAAAATCGATCGAACTACAAATTAATATCAAAAACGAGCCTTCAGTTTCGCTCGTATGGAATTCGGATATAGGTGTCGTAATCATATCACTTCGATAGTATTTTTTTAGTAAATCGGAGTAAATCTTGAGCAAATAATAATGTTTGCCATTTTATGGAATCCCAAAAAAAGGTATTCTTTTAATTATGTGAATCTATTCAGCAAACAATAATATCGCAAATATACATATCCTCGTATCTCATACATCTGAACAGTGCGCAGTGTGATAAGAATCCTGAAATCATTGCTGAAATGAGAATCCTGTCAAAGTATAGTTTTGGAGCTGCAATTGACATGAATTGGTAACATTTCATGAACTGAAGTCACATTCCAAGCTCTGGAATAGAACCGGAAGTAATGGTGCAAGCGTGGCTATTCCAAGTTTAATACAAATCAATTATAATGTTATTTATAACATTGTTAAAAACTATCGATATCTCTTTTCTTTGTGTTACTAAGGCACCTCTAGTAGGTACTCCACAGTGTCGACAGCGCGTCCACAAGGCAATATTGATGTTGTTTGCGGAGCCTATCGCAGCTACGCGTGCGAACCTTCGCAGTATTAAGGGTATATAATAAAGGCACAGTTAATATCAGAAGGAAATGTTTTCTATTTTGTTTTATATATTATACATTAACTGTATCAGCCCGATAGTCCACTGCTGGACACAGCCTGCCCCATTAAGGGGTGAGTTTGCTATAATCCCCACGCTTGGTAGGCGTCTTGGGGATCGAAGTTTAAGATATCAGTTCCGCAGAAGGCGCTGCTGCCCACCTAGGATTTAATCTTTGTTCGCCTCTTACGACACCAACAAGTAGCAATGGGGGGGTTACGTCCTAGCCCGGCACACTACGGGTTTATACCCAAGGGCGGGTAACTTAAAATAATTATAAGTCTGTCCACTTTTGAAAATAAAATGATTAGGTGTATAGAGGATAGTTAAGATATTTAGCAGTCTGTTTCTAATGTAATGATTGAATAATGGTCAAGTAGGTTTATGTACCGCCTTCGTGGGTTGCCGGGCTAGAAAAGCACACTTCACATTTTGCTGTAGAGTTCGTAAGAGGCGACGAAGGTAAAAATACCCGAACCTTCTGAAGATCGTGATTCCCAAGGTAGGAAGAGGTGTATAGACACCCACGTTACGACATACGTGTTTAGGTCCTACGTAGTGACGAGACAAAAAAAATCAAAGTTTTCTAAAACTGATAATAGTATCCTACTCTATTATTATTTTCTGTAAACATAATAAAAAGCCTTTCAATATGGGCAGGAAGATTCTTTTTGTTATTATAATAAAAGGAAGGGCCTATCTTATCGGATGCGGTATAAAGTAGCAGCTTTTTGGGGATTTCTTTAGTTCCTCCCTATTGATACTTATACCTTTTTGTATTCAGTGGTATCGATACCCTTTGAATGATAGTGTGCACTCTGAATTATGTTAAAGAAAAAGGTAGAGTTATCTTTTACCTGTCAATAGAGAGCCAAAAGTAAGGATTTATGTCTAAAATAAAAGGCAGAAGCGGCTGACAAACGCCGTGTAGCTCTTCGGCTTTACTTTGCAGAAATCTAGGGTCAATACATTATATTAAATCTGTATTTCAGCAAAGACAAAGAACGTATTATGTAACTTAAGTATACATATTGAGTGATTACAAGGTATCTACTTCTTTTCTTTCGTGGTTCCTCCTGCTATACCAAAATTATTTTGTTACAATTTAAGCTTTAATATAATAAAAATATAATTGATGGTTGTAGTTTATCACTTATTGCCAGTTAACTTTGTATAGCCTAGCGATCATTGGCAAAATACCTTTCATCACCAGAACTTCAGAAGTACTTTATGAAACTGAAAATTATTTGCATCCAATAATCCTCGTGAGTTTCGTCACATTGGTTCAACTCTGCAGCGGGCTAATAAAAGACAATAATTGGATATATCCCAGTCCAGTGAGATAATCGTCAGCATATTTCAACAGTTGCGAACAATCAATCAGAACATAGGTATCCGATTTCGAACAAAAACCGATAAAATTCAATTGTACATTAATTAAAAACTCGTTACATATGCAAAATATCTGATTGTTCGTCCGTTGATCACCGCGGGTAACAGGGTGTCCAAAATGTAAGTCGAATTCAATCAATCATATCTACCTTTGGTACTTTAGAAAATCAATGAAGTTTTTTATTTTAGGCGATACTTCGCGTTATGAAAAGACCCCGAGGAAGTGAGTTATTAAATTTTACAGAAAACGATAGTGTAAGATAAAAATAATTTAAATTCTCGCATATCATTGTCACGATTAGGAACGTCACTTCGCTCGTCGATTGGTCATGCGTCACTCGGATCGATACGTACTCCAAACTGCCCGAGTTATGCTCTTGGTAGGTCAGTTAGGTATAAACGTTTGTAACTGACTACATCACAGTCAGAATTTTGAAGTAGTCATGGCCCAGTGACAATGGCTATGGTCTGCCACGCAGCAGGTCTTAATCCACCCGCAGCAGGCTTGAGCTTGAGCTTAACGCATGGTGGAATATATGAATGCCTGCTGACTAGCTACCACCCTCAAATAGAAAATCTATCGCCAATCTCCTAACTGTCTGTTCATGCCGTTGCCAGTAATTCTACAATCTACTGTCTCGAACTTCTTCTTCAAAAATGTACAATGGTAAATGCTATTGGTACCAAAAGCACGTTCTGAGCTAGTCCGAATTGTAAGTAGGGCACGAAACATTTGCACTGCTGATAGGTGTGATGTCATCGTGAACACTCCGTGACAATACCGCTCTGAGCGGTATTGTGTAAGCTATTATAATTAGGACATAGCAAATGCTTGCTTACGAATCTGTAGCTCAACTTTCACAACAATGACATTATACAGATTTTTTACACCTAGTTTTCTTTCTCATTTAGGTAAGCCATTACGATTAAAATCCATTTCTTTTGTAAAATATATAGATGGTGATGTCTTAGGCCCGTTTTTGCTTGGCCCGAATTGATAGAAACACAAACACCCATGAGCGTGCATATTCAAATCGGTCGAATCGTGAATACTCTTAGCACCGATAGTACTGTTGCGAGATATGGACCACATCCCGAAATAAAAATGGTCAGTGTAGGTAGTATTGCAGGTTTTTGTAATTCAAATGATTTTGTTTGAAAAGTCAATAACCTGGTTAATTGGGGTTTATCTGCCTGAATACAAAATCATAAAGTTTTTAGTTTTGGAATGTCATGAATATTAATTTTATCAAAAGTAGAACTCAGGGCTACCCCAGTGGAGGTAGTTTAAAAACGGTTTAAATTTTAAAATTGGAATGGGAGCATTCCGAATTCAATTTTTGTTTACCGTAACGTGATATGAGATTCAAAAGGGGTTTTATTTATAGGTAAAACAACGCTTTTGACGTAATATTTTGAATATTTTTCGTAGCAATGTACAATGAATAGAGAGTAATGTTTGGTTCACATTGGGTAGTAACAAAATGTTATAATTAATTATGTATACTTATAAATATATATTTATATATTTCTATTATGTATTATATATATTAATATATGTATTATGTATATTAATTCATAATATATATATCTATAGTAGACAGTCACAAAACACCACCCTGACACTTTTAAAGATATTTGTAGTTATAAAAGCAAACAACTTATAAAAAAGATCGCCTCTCAACGTTAAAATAATATTTGCGTATACATATTATACCGACGCATCGACTTTACTTTTCCACATTACCAGAGCATTCCTCTTCTTTCTTTAAAGTCAGTTAAAATTAAAATAATATTTCTGTTTATTAATATAAACGATTTTAACGTTTTAATTATGTTAAACAATATACCATTACAATCAATAATGACAAACATAATAATGGGGGAGCTAAATGATGGAAGGGGGATGAAATGGGAGTGGATCCATCTCCCTCATCTTGAGCAGATTTATTATAAGGCAGCTCTGCTGTAGTATTTTTATTTAAACGTTGAGAGCAATGAGTAAACATATTATTAAAAGTACAGAAGTGTCAAGAAAAATGCCTATATAGAATCACCAATATCTGAGTTTCATAATTTCTAATATTCGATCAAGTTCATTGACTGCTAAAAGATTAAAACATAACCATTTTGGAAAAAACAAAACAAAATAATCACGAATTAATACAACATTGAAAAAAGTTTAAAAATGAATTTATAATGCGCGATATCACTACAATAATATTAATAATAATATAATACGGACAGAAAATATAAAACATCCGTTATCACAAATCGTAATAATCAATTATTCTTATAAGAAGTTAAAATGTTGGACAATAAAAGCGGTGAGGCTGAAACTATTACAATTCTGGCTCACAATTTATGTGTGACGTATATTGTTAAATCTTTGGAACATATCTTGAATGTGTCTTCGCAGAGCTTTCCTACAAACGTAGTAACGTCATATTTAATAAACCAAGTGTTCAAACTCGGTGAAATTTTACGTCCATGTCCTTGAGGGTAATATCTCTAGACTATGGACATGCACGCAAAACTTTAGCGAGTTTTAAATCTTGATATATTATGACAATCACGAAACTACGTTTGTTTTGTTTCCATGTCGTATAGAGGATTACTGGGCAGAGTTACAAACTAGGGACTGCTAGTGGAAATGTATTTATCAGAAACCGCATTATCCCATGTAAACGGCGAGTACTACTATTGATCAAAGCAAATGATTTGTAAAATTCACCCACCGTCACATTCGGCGGGAACAATGAGTTTATTGCACGCCATCCATTGCGGTTTACACATACAATTCATTTCCAGATGAGTGTTTATCGCAATTATAATTATATAATTAAATACAATATGTCCAATGGACACAACATATAGGTTTTTGCGACATGTATGAACGGTCTACATCAGGCCGCGTTCGATCCAAAGAAGCATGTTTAAAATACTCGTAGAATGAAACGTGCTATACATTATTATGTAGGTATTACGTATGTACAAAGGTATTCTTTATCAACACATAGGGCAACACAAGAACATATAAAAAAAATGTTGCCCGTCGCCGACCTGACGCGTATCTACCTTAGGAATACTGTACCCGCTACCATACCATAGAGACGGTAAGAAGTCCTGTTGTACGCTTAATGTGCTGCAATACTCTGTACGGGTGTTAATGGTGGCATGCTGTACATTAGGCGCATTTTCACATTTATGGTCACCTTCTACAACACCTCGGTGGATGATATAGAACAGTCCTTATATTCTTAGACTATTATAGTTGCCCACAATTATGCTACTATCAGACTTTGAGACAACAGAAGCTTTTTATACATCTGTTTATCTGTTCTGGAAACGTAGCATGTTATGTATTTGAATTATGCTCTAGTTTAACGACCAGCATAACGCTGAATTGAGGCCGGTTTTGCGGCAGATATAGATGTTTCTTTTATAATTTGTATTACATCTTGCTATTATTATTTATTTGTTGCAAATAAAAAATAAATCTTTCTATTTATGTAAATGAAGTTTCGTATCTATGTTTTTATTCTATGAGCAGGTAACAGGTGCGAGTTTGCCTGCGGAAGAAGTAAGCAGGTCGTTAAATTGATACTCTTTTCAATCCTGGAGCAGTATCGCCCGCAACTTGCCAACTCAGTCACACTGTAATGCGCTGTTTATTTCTAGCTTTAGACTGCGTTCCACTAGAACTCATGATACAATGATTATCACCTGCGTTGTTCTAGAACTTAGGAGAAATGTGTCATTAAAAGGAAAATTTTTAACAAGTTTTTTGGTAATAGTGTACGCCCTACCGACCTATAGTGTCTGTGGCCTTACCTACATGAATGAAATAAATAATATTCTTAAGGACATGACAAATTCTATGATTGATCTTAAACCATGATTCCATAATATTTCGCTGAATAGAAAAGAAAAAAACACAGCTCTCAAAATTCGCTTACTCAGATTTTGTTTCCAAATAGTAATCGCATTAATACAAGTTTCACTTCTTATTAAAATGTAGCAACCATCTGATAAAGTACCTACTTGAAAAATTATTCACTTTTAAAAAAGCTTACATCCATATGAATTTAGTTTTAGTAAACGCTCACTCTAAATATTGCGTCGTTCGGTTTTACGATATACCTAAGAATTCCACATTCTGCAGGTGTAATGCAGTAAAGATCACTTGAATCACACAGTATGTGATCTCCACGCGTTTATAATATGTGGATGAGCTTTCTGGCGATGGTAGCTAGTGCGGCGATAAAACATGTTGAATAATTGTTCAGAACACTCCCCGTTATAGATGCGATAACAAATACAAAGAGATCCAATGTAGAGACAGATGGCTTTTACTTTCTTAAAGCTTGGGGTCGTTGACAATTGTGATAGCATGATGCTGTAACGCATCAAGAGGCTCAAGCTGATACTTGGGTGCTCCGTTTCAAAGTTGAGAGTAATATTCCATAGTTCATAGTATTTATTGGTATATATATATACAGGTCCACTTAATAATAATTTCAATGATACATACACATTTGCTTGTTGGAGTTGTAAGTTATACTTACATGGATACATAATAATTACAATATTGTATTACGTAAAAGTTACGTGATATAAAAAGTTTCATTTCAAATAATAATATAAAATAATGATATTAAAAGGTTTCATTAACAAAAGTAAATTATTAAAAAATACATAGGTATATATAAAAATTAAAGAAATAATTTATTAAATTACAATAAATAATGTCAAAAATAGTAAATATAATAAAAATAAAAATTTAAATCAATTTTGTAATCATTTCATGTCAAAAACTTCTTCAATTGAGTAAAAAGATTGGGCAATAAGCCAGCGCTTTAATCGTGATGTTCCACGTGGGGGTGAACTTGTGCTTTATAAAGCAGAAGCATTTGGCTTGACGAGAAGAAGCGCCACACATCAGGCTTCTACAAAGTAGAACTTAAAACTAC
Organism: Plagodis dolabraria; assembly: GCA_963854805.1. Lineage (NCBI taxonomy): Eukaryota > Metazoa > Arthropoda > Insecta > Lepidoptera > Geometridae > Plagodis > Plagodis dolabraria. The sequence continues at coordinate 1,436,815 of OY978460.1, read as the reverse complement.
TTGACTGTGAATCCGATGAAAGGTCTCCTGGCTCCTTCATTGTTCAGTCGTAGACGTTATGTATGTTGCAGAAGATGAATTAACGTCTTATTGGGTTAATTCATTTATTTATTATTAAAACAATACATCTATCCTTACAGGTTATGTTCTAATACAATAGAGTAGTTTAGTCATCAATATACGATTACATCAATATATAATCACAAATTTAATCAGAGGCCTTACAATAACAAAAATATTCTAGCCCTAACGAATTCGCTCTGTGTACAGTAGAATATGTCAATGTTTTTCGCCACCCGATTAAGATCTCCTATAGTGGTAGTCAGTGGTGCTTTGTTGAGCCGGTTAGCTCTTCCACGAGGTACCTCGAACAAACGCCCCACGTACTCATCTGGCACGCTCAGCCTCATCATTTCTAAGATGGTCGGATTGGTTGTAATACCCCTTTATCTATATTATATATTATATTGTAGATATTTATAAATATCAATACTATTAAGGATACTGTACACCGCCATCCCTTGTCAAAACTTGCTCCTCTCCAAAGGTTGTCTGGAAGAGATCGCTTTGAGCGATAAGGCCGCCTATTGTTCACTATTATAAGCTAAATATTTTTAATTTTGGTATAGTGTAAGGTGTTCAATAAAGAGTTTATCTATCTATCTACCCCGGAACACCTTAACCACATACACCGAAAGCGCCACATCCTTTCTTATTTCCAACTTGTTGTAACCAACCATGCCCAAAACAAACAAACGATTAATGGATTAAACAGCCCAAAGAGAAAGCATAATGGAATTAAAATTTAAGTTTGATCGAATTTATACGAGCGACAATTACCAGGATAACTATAACAACTACAGAAGTTAAAAGTTGAAACTAAAAACTTATTAGATACTCGGAGCGAAAGCGTTTTATTACCCACTTACTTGAAATAGCATAAAAACTTTAAACACATAAATAACAATCGTAAAAGAATTCTCACAAACGTAATTTAACTTTTTAATATCTCTTTATGGTGTGCGTATTATTTAGTTTTACAAACTCATTTTATTGCTATTTTGCAAGGAAGTTATTCTAATAGATTCAACTTTCAGTTCGGAAGAGCAAAATGGTATTACTTTTATAATGCTTATAATGTTCTATTTTAGTAATAAAGAATAATGACTACCTTCTTATTGTTCTTGTCAGATGTCATTCTTGGTTACTCCATCGTTACATTTACCATCAGGTGAGATTGTAGTCAAAGAATAATCCATAAGGTACCAAAAATACTACAAACATTGCATATTCATGTATCATATTCATAAGTGCTACGAGTAATCGTAGCACCTATTAATATGACATACTACGACTTAAAATATTTAACAACGAGTAAAATACGAAATCGTGAAGTAATAGTAACATTGAAAATAGTGGAAGAGCTTTTTGCGAATGTTCACATGGCCAGCTTAACAGTGTCTTGAGAGCCAGTACAGTAATTATGAAATCCAGTGTATGTCTCAGGGCGATGGGTGCATTGCAGTTCGTCACTTAGTACGAAATGCATATATCAATCAAAATACACCAGGTGGGAATCGTGCGTGTTCAATACCATAAAAAATACCGTTCCCTAAACTTTCGTAAACTTAAATAATAAAAAATATAATAATTAAATATTAACTAATTTATGTTTATAAATCAATAACAGGTCTATTCAAGCACAAATTAAAATTAATACATAAAAAATACTAGGTTGCAATTAGAGCGGTTGTAGTAACAAATTAGATAGTACCATGGAACATTTCAATAGGTCACACTATTTAATTTTCAGTTGACACTGAGCAGGAGTAAAACAAAATCAAATTACACATTTCGTAGACATGTCTGAATTCCGACCCATTTCCCCTAACCGGTCAAAATGGCCGTTAGTCATTCTTGTCACGTATCTACAATCTGAGACACATTATAAATCCCGGAACGAATTTATGCTAATTTAATGAAACCCTTTCAAATCAGTTGATACGTCAAGATGTCGAGAATTAACCTGAGAGTTATCCGGGAACTTTACCAGGGTGTAAAATTAAAGGGTAGAAAGATGATTACGCACTGAGTCCGATTTGTCAAAGAACGATGCAGCCGCTAAAATAGTTTTAGTAAAATTTAGGCCTAAAACATAATCACAACGATCACATTTTTAATGAGAAGCGATTTTATTTTACTTCTTATAGGATTGCAACAACAGTAAATGTGAGTTTCGTTAATCTATAATCATTTTTAATACCTTAACAGATTTGGGTGAATTGGGTGTCGTAATAATCCTTACATTATTTATATTTTTTTTTGGTTAATATAATTGCTTTTGTTAGGGCAGTCGTGGTATTTTAATTTTTATTATAATTAATTTCGCCGTTTATTGACATTGGCCAAAAATAATCAAGTCTTAAAAACTATGTGCTCCTTGGAAAGGACTCACTCATTGCTGTAGCTCAATTGGAAGAACATGTCATGGTTATAGGATCAAAGTTAAATGGATCAGTCAACTACAGTGAAAATTTAGATGATAGTAAAAACTAGATTGAAATTTTGACGTTAATTACGAAGAAAATTTGCATAGCCCCAATACATGTTTGATTCGCAAATCGGATCAGATGCGGTGGGTCATGGTTTAACCAGTTTACGAATTATTTGTTCAAAATTAACCAGTTATGGTTGGGAAGGATTGGGCGCGGTTGGAATGGCTAATGTGCCGGATTAAAACCTTAACCGGACACCCGCGGACAAACTGGCACAGGTTTTGCGCGGTTTCAGCATAATTTAACAGGTGGCATTTGTCTTTTCGTGGACAGTTTTATAATTGGAATTAATATCAATGAATAATTTAATAACAAGCTTATGTGTTCATTTTTACGCGATATATTAATTCTATTTATAATTGCACATTGTTGTAAGCTTTACTCTAGACGATTTTTTCAACGCATTTGTTAGATAATATTGTAATTGAAAGATGTAATACCGACTATTCAAGACGTGTTACTAGGGCATTGCTACAAGTCAAGTGCACCACGAGGCTCAATACCAAAATTGCACCCTAATTAGCTCATACTTCTAATGAAAATTCTGAAAGAGTTTTGCGCTAGAAAGGCTAGCTAGAAAACCGAAGCTTAAATACTTGCATGATCTTGTGTCGTAGTTTTGCTGTTGGCAGGCTAGTCTATGACCACAACCTCACCTAATGGTACTTATATAATAATATGCTCGAAAGTGGTAAATAGCCATCTCCTAGAATGGGCGCTCAAAAACGATAATACACCGTTAGGTGCTTGGCAACAGCTTTTCTACTTGAGGGTGGTAGATAATCTGGTGGACATTTGAAAAATGCTCGACTATCATAAGTTTACTACGTTTTATAATATATATTCGATTAGTGCGGACTGCTATCTTATGACAACAACTGGGACCGATGCGAGGAATCGCTAAGAATGCTCCAGCATGTATATATGAAAGATGCGGTTTTGGTAAATCATCTAGGCGAAAATTTTACGCTCTACATATATTTGGGTCTATTAGCATACCATGCGCTTTTTTCATTTATTGTTTTTTTCACAATTTAACTTTAAATCTATATAACTTCATTAATATTTTCTCCAGCGACTCTACAATGACTATAATTTTTAAGATCATGAGTTCAACTTAAGTCAGGGACAACAAACATTTAGTTTTTATCTCACTCGTGTGGGGTATTGCATGGTACCATATGTTTTAACTTACAGACTATTCGACTAATTCAATCCACAAATAAGCGAACAGAGCTTACAGAAAGCGGTAACGAACGAGCGAACATACCATTGAGAGCGTCCTCGTTATCGCAGGTGCCCGGGCCTGGTATATCCGGATAAATCCGGTTACAACCGGTTACTGTGGCCGGGATTACGCGCGCGATCCGGTTCTGGAGTCGTTTGCAACTTGATTTATGTACTCGACTCGGTTTCTCGGCTTTTTTACGAATGTTAGGTTGTTTTGCCCGGATTATTAAATTGATTTATGTTTGTTATCAGCTACGTTTACGCTCTTTTAGGTAAGTGAATCGAGTTTCTCAATAATAAAGAATTGTGTTTGTTTAATTTTGAATTAATTGAGAATGTTCTTAGAGCAACATCAATCACTTGTTACAGATTTTTATGTGTAGTGTGAATAAGGTTATCCAAGGCAGCCATATTCCAGTGTAAGCCACATCGAAATCACTTTACCAAGTGAGACTGTACTTAAATGTTAATATTACAAACAAACATAGTAAAAAGCAAAAAAAAACATAGTATATTTGAAACCAAAATATTGGTAATCTGTGCAACGCTAAGTCGCAAACAAAGCAAAGCGAGATGCCATCGCAAGGCTAAGTATTATTTCAGAACTAAGATCTTGTTTCGGAGAACGCTTCCAGACAAGCAAACTTGTAAATCCCTTATCTCAAAACAGAATCTGTGTCTCCTTGCCAAGGGGCATACTGCCAACTTCAACTAAGTTTATAAAACGTTTCAATTGTTGGAGCAGGGCTTTCTTAGCGCTTTCTATTTTCAGTAATTCATTTTCAATTTGAACTTGAAGTTTTCGATTTATTGCTGTATTGTTACACAATAATTTGAGCGTTAAATAAATAAATAATGAAATAGTTTACACTAGGTGTGATATAGGATACTTCATTGTAATTACTTCACATTATTATCTACCCGGGTGAAACCACGGGGCGTAGCTAAGGTAGTTAATATAATCAAAAATTAATGCGAGTCGATAAAATACAATTATAAATTTATCTTCAGAACATGATGGGATTTAAAAAAAAAAACATTAATATACCCAGAAATGACTGTATATCACAATTCAGAGTTGTTTCCTGATCTGAGCTGTATACTCACATGTGTTTCAATTTAACATATTGCCTCAACCACGTCCGTAAATGCAAACGTGCTCGCTTAGAGGCAAGCTCCGCTCAAATTATTAAATACAATAGGTATTAGTAACAATTGTGCAAATGCTTTGTATTCTGAAGATGTTAACAGAAAGCATGCAGTAGCCGAAATTCTGTGCCCGACGTGCCGCCATATTATCCGGCTTCTTACGGTAAGGTGAATCATAACCGTACATTTTCCATTTTCGAATGTAGTTTCCGATCATTTTAGCTTCATTTACATTATCTGCGTTTATATTTTTTAAAGGTGACGCATACATACATACGTGTTATAGAAATTTATTTGCATAGAGAAAAAACATTTATCTAACTGCAGAATTTTACAAATATTTTTAATGAACATTATGTAAGAGCAGGATTTTAAATAAATCAAAACAATAGACTAATGAGAAAAAAATACCATTACTGAAAAATTATTGAGAAGAAACGTATCGCCCGTGTATTACCCTCGCAAGGTAAGAATTAAGGCAAAACATTGAGAAGAGTTGTTGTGATTGAGAAGTTATGAATAACTGCCACTATTGAGGAAAAATACATATTTCAAAGCACAGGGTACTGATACCCTATAGGGGTAAAATAATAAGACATCATTTAACATATATAACCATTCTGTTCTGTACAATGGGTAAACCACCACGAGCTGAAACTCACATCATACCTAATATAAACACCATATTATACCTAATATAAAACGGTTTTGGATACCAATAGTATTTTTTTCGCATTCTAAAAGTGTTTATTGACCGTATAAATTAATATTCGTTACAAAAAGCTGTTGTATATAGTTTCATTTTATTTACAATACGTTATAGGATGATGTTGTTATATGTTTATATAACTGAGACAAGATTGTTGTAAAATATCTTTATAACGTTGTTAAGCAGTCTGGTCATCTGTCGTATTATATAGTTCACGCACACAAGTATTCGTCGGGATATAAATGTTCCTTCTAAAATATCTTTTTACTTTTAATGGATTTAAGATTACAGTATCTGTAAACACGTTTTATTAGACACAAGTATCTTTTTAATGCTGAAATTCTTATATGACATTCTTGGGTATTCTTCCGGTTAGGCTGCGTGATGTTTGTGACGTCACGTAGATAACAGGAAAATTAGGCGGAATTGTCACTAGATATATACTTTTATGCTTTTTTAAGTGTTTTATTTAAATATTATTTAATATTTTTTGGGATACTTTTAAAAGTATTTGTTATTATCTTATATGACAAGTGAGCTAAAATTGATTAGCATGATTCAGCAGTGAAGTGATGTAATAGAATCAGTGAACGTTCGATTGAACGTTCGCTTTGTAGCGCAGCGCGCTCGGACCAGTAATCGATCTCAGTAAATGAATTAGAGCAATGGAGTCGAGTCTGCAAAAGCCCTTAAGGCAAATTGTGGTCTTGATATGTGTAAGGGAAGATTTTATATGATTGGAACTGCATTAGGAGACGCGGTGTCATACAGTTTTTATTACTGGGTTTTTTTCTTATGTAAGCCACGCCACAGTCCCTTTAAGTAAAATGAATTTTATTTTACCTCACAAGCTTGGAAAAGTGTTTATTATTCCTAATCTACGCACAAAAGTGCTTGTTGCGTGGAAAAGGTTTTAGAAATTCGAACCTTTTTATTTATTTATATCTGATCGAGCCTTTGACCACTATCTCACCTGTTGGTAAGTGATGGTGTGGTCGAAGATGTTGTTCAGGCCCACCTAGAATTACTGGCTCTTAAGAACAGCTACCTGAACTTACTTTTAAGTGCTTGGTGACAGATTTTCTACTTAAGGGTAGTACCTAGCCAGGTGGGCAATTGCTCTACCACCATGCTGTAACGACTGCCCTCCGAAACATGGAAGCCCTCAGCAGTAATGTCACTAGCGGTTACCCATCCAAGTCAAATCCGCGGCGGACGTTGCTTAACTTAGCTGATCATTTAAGAACGGCTAAGCAAACTTGGTTACGAGTGCTTCAAAAAAAACCTTTATAAAAGTGACAGCAAAAACAATTTATGGCTCTTTTAATTTTTACCATTAATTAACTCAAATTTACTCCGCTGTTTTTCTTGCACTTCCTCGCTGGAGTGAGGTGAAAAGTTTTGTGTTGCGCTCGGCAGCTAAGTTATTTGGCGTCTCCTACCTTTGAAACCTTCGGTGCGCTCAGGATATTTTCAGGATTCTATGTTAGAATCCTTCGCTTACTCAGGTTTCAATAAAAGTACTCGGACCATTAAACTACTGCAGCCTTCCATAACAAATAACTATGTATTTCCATTGTTTGAGAAATAAAAACAAATTGTTAAATAATAAACAAGTAATTAGGTATACAAATTATTTTGAACCGTTTTATTTATTGAAATTATGACTAGTTTTTTTGGCATGAACCGCTTTTAATTTTGTTAAACTTAAATACGATACTGAAATAAAACCTGCATTGATTTCGTCTTGGCACAATTAAGGATAGCATAGAATTTCAGAAAACTTTTGCGTTCGAAATGATTTTGTAGTGTTTCTCTGATCTACAATATCCAGTTACAATTAATTTAATATTGAGTAAACGAAAGGACAACATGGATTGACCAGATCTGTTGTTTTAGACGATGCGAACTGTGTTAGGCAAATTATAATTGTCCACTACTTAATACAGCCTCTTCCAATGAAGATGCCATAATACCTACTGTTGGCAGGTGTCTTGGGGATCACAGTGAAAGATAAGATAGCCGTTCCTCAGATGGCGCTGTTGCCCACCTTCCAGTATTTTACTCTTTATCACCGCTAATATACCCACAGGAAGAGACGGGGATTTACAGGAAACAAAAGAAGGTAATAATTAAAGGATTTTAGATATCTTATATAATATAGCAACGTACCATTTAGTTCAGTAAACCTGCTTTTGTTTGTAAAATAAAAGAAAGTATATCTCAAACTGTATATGTTTAAAATAACTGCTGACTTTATGCAGAAAGGAATTTATAGAAATCTACGATCATATAATATAACAAGAAAATTAATTTTGCTTTAACTCACAACATAATAACTGCCTCTGAAGAAGGTGGGTGCGATATACAATTTTAGCATAAAATATGCGTACTGACGCATCCAGAGATGAGAGCATACAGAGGACTTTATAATTTACAATGTAGATACTAATTAAAAATTAATTCTTGCCCAACATATCATCTCTACATTTACAAGTATTTAAATTTAAACTTTAACTTTCGCAATAAAGTGTAAATTCAAAAGTAGCGCAATGGTGGTTACACATCAGTCCACCCAGTTGAGTACGATGACTGGGTCGGTAAAGCAGTACCCCCAGACGGTTAAGCAGAACGACCGGGTGGAATTGACACCCGCGTTCAAGGTGCTACGGATTTGAGGGTGTTTAAATTAGTTTACGAAAACGGTGCGTTAAATGTTTAGATTGGAGTTACATTTTAATGTCACGGGTAACTTGAAGTTTTGAGAATGTATCCGATGTAAACGAAGTTCTGAAGAAATCTACAAGAGATGTTATCAGAAAAGTTATAAAATATAGCCACATTTAAAAACATAGCTAACTTCCATCAGAAAGTTGTCAACATTAGCTTCATTAGTGATTGTCTACGAAAAGCAGCTTTATAGGGGCATGTTGTATTTATAAAAAGAGATTTGCCAAAATTTCTCAAAAAGTTTTGGTAACATTAACAATCCCATTCATATTTTATTTAGATAAATCAAATCTTGAAGCGAAGATGGCCAAGTTATAAATCGTGCCACTGCTGGAGCGTCACAACATGGTTGTAGGGCAATTTGTGAATGCTTACCTCGATATCTACCACCTTCATGTAAAAAACCATGCAACTATTACTGTGTTCCGTCGGCCAGCTGTTTTTGAAGCCACTTCAGTCATGTTTGACCTATTATCAATGTGGATGAAATAATATCTTTGACCACATCTACATTTACTAACAGATGATATTTAAAGCTCAGCTAAATTGTGTGTAAAATGATGTTATAACTTATAATTGATTCAATGTAATCTGCCTTTTAAGGGCGTGCAATATTTATTTTACATACACAATAGCAAATAATGGAATGTGATAATTAATATACACAATAAAATAAAGATGTCAAATTAGAATTGAAATTAAATTGCAGAGAAATATAAAAATTGGACGACAAGAGGATTAATTAAAATTACCATTATCTACCTCATTATAACCTATGATAAACAATTCGTGGACGCACAGAATACGACCCTCTCGTTTATTTGCACAGGTTCTACAGGTTACTACGATGCAACTAACACTGAAGAACTAGATGTTGGTAGATTATAAAATGATTTGTGATAGATTTTCATCTAGAGTGGTAGAAATACCCTGTATTACATAGGTACATCCTGGAAGTAGCGGGAATTCACCAAATGTCCTACCACCATTCGGTGAAGGTAAAGCAGACCTACACGGAAGCGATGATGGCTACATCATCGCTTCCGTCTATTACAGATGCAGTGTCACTATCCCCGTTCTGCAGTGCGCTAATCACTCCGAGACGTTAGTTCTTATATCTCGTTCGTCCAGTTACTTCACTTGATACTGCCCTTCATATTTAGAAACAGTAGTGTTGGCGCACTAATGCTTTGAGACAAAATATCTGACACTACGGTGGTACCAATCAAGACATAAATTTGCTGAAGAGACCTACCACCTGATAAATACTGCTGTCTAATTTGAGAATAGCGTCTTACACAGGTCAGCTACAAAGTGTAAAATAAATTTGATGTCTATTATTTTAAGTTCTTCCATGAAAAGAACTATACTTAACGTACATTATCTTCTCTTATTTACGTAAATCTTCTCATATTTACGTAAATCTTCTCATATTTACGTAAATCTTCTCATATTTTAATATCCTTCGCACACAGTTAACGCGATTATTGTAAATTACTCCGAGTCTATCAGGGTTCCGTATGAATATTCATGGCACGTAGCGAACGCGTGTCACAAGACGTTTTAAATTAAATTCGTAAGAGTCCCGTCCTGTGTGGCCATACGATGGTGAGTGCGGTTGGAGGGAAAATTAAATTAATTAATGTGGCAAAATATAATTTGATATAGCATCGTTTCATCCACCTATTATATGTGTATTAGTGTGACGACCCGTGGGGTGCCGGGTTAGTATTGTACCTCCCCATATCATCCCGTGGCTGTCGTAAGAAGCGACTAAGGGTAACATACTGGAAGGTGGGCAGCAGCGCCTTCTAAAAAACTACCAACTTACACTGCGATCCCCAAGACGCATGCCAAGCGTGGGGATTATGGCAAATACCCCCTTGATAGGGGAGGCAGTGTTCAGCAGTGGACGATTTTATACAAGAATGTTTTTTTTTCATTTGTCTGTATAAATATAACGTTAGTTTAACAAGTCGGGCAATTACTTTCTTACACTGCGATCTTCTACTTGCTATGCATGGGTATTTTTGAAAACCCCATTTAGTGGGAGACGCTGAGTTTAGCAGTGGACAATCCAGCTTTTACAGCAGAAGGCTGGTGCCTTGACTTACATTCATCATCTAAAGACAAAATGAGTGTTATTTTTTAAATAAGTATTAAAATAAGACGTGCAACGTTTATCACAATTTTTATATTAACCTTTAATTTACCTCAAAGTTTTATTTTGATCCGATTAGAATACCTAAGCATGTAATAAGCAATATCAATAAACACATAACATATATATATGAACATTGAAATAGCGGAAAAGTAATTAAAAGTAAGAAACTCACCTTTTCAAAACACTGGACTTCCGCCAAGAGTACAAAATTGATATGTAAAAATCGAGCGTCCTCACACGATCGCGCTTTCACTCTATACCCTGGCTTCTTATAGAAATACTTGTAACCCGTATACTCCGAACTATTTAAGTCCACTTTTAGGCCCCCCGAGAAGGCCCAGTCACCACCGCAGCCGCAGCAAATTCCTTTGGTCATAAATCTCTCCCAAGTATTTGTATTGGGATCTCGAGTTGAGCCCAATTTTGTAAAACCTAAGTTTGAGGTCGTTAGACCTGATTTTGAACCTGTTAGGCGCACTTGTGAGTCCGAAAGGCATATGTTCGAATTTGTAATGCCAAAAGCGGGGTTGGTAATGCCGGCCGCCCCCGCAAGTTGGCTGCGCGGGCGGCCTGGCCATGTCCCCGAGATGGATGGGCTCTTTGACCCCTTGGGTCTCCTTTGCAGCTTCCACTCTTCAGAACTCAGATCAGCTGGTGGACGCCATTTCCATTTGGCTATCAGTCGTAATTTTTAAATAAAATATCTTCAGGCAGTTCTTTGGTACATATCGTTTGGGTTGATCACATGTCTTGAGTTCATTTCGTTATTCATTCGAATTTCTATTTAATTTTCTGTTTAAAATACTTTATGGTCAATAAAGAGGTTGTGTCAATGGATTATTTTAAAACGTATGTAATTTGATGCAACAATAGGAACATAATTGCATACCTTCATATCCTACTATACTATATTTGAAGCAATGACCTAAACGTCAATCTTTTGAATCTTATATGATTTAAAATAGAATATTTGCATATATCATAAATTATTTAGGTTTTATCTTAGTAAAATACTTACCATATATCAAGATTAGTAAGTGAAAATTGTATTTTCTTAAAGAAAAACTTATTCCAAAGAAGAAAGTCACCAAGAAAAACAAACAACAACCGTAACAAAACCTCTGGAAGAAATCTCGGCAGTCCCGTCTCGAGTTACTTACTAATTAAAGTGAAAACCTACCCTGAAAGCGGCTAAAATCACTGAATCATCCCCCTGCCCCCACTTACCGCCCTTCAGAGAACCATTAATCAAATAACTCTCTTGTGATTAATTAGAAAATCAGCAATTAGTACAATCGCCGAAATTAAGGAGAAGACTCAGAAGTGTGAAGTGTACTGGATGGATGTGCTAACGAGATCTTTACTCTAAAATGTTTTTTTCCGTGCTTCGGAGGGCACGTTAAGCCATCGGTCCCGGTTATTGTCTTCGGATGGCAGTCGCTATAGCATGGTGGTAGACTGTGAGAAACACTGTTTTTCACAGTGTTTTTATTATGTGTGTCTGAGTTACAAGAAAAACACTAATAACTGCTCCAATTATGACCCGTCTTAGCTAGAAGTAATTCAGTAATAGTTTAATATTTAATAAGAAAAGAATCAATATTCAATGATAATTATATCAATATATCTAGCACTCGTATTCACCGATATAACGTAAGGAACATCACTTAATTCAGCCAAAAGCATTGTCAGAATGTGAAACTTCAAGTAAACCTATACAGCTTCCTTGAAATAACTACGCATAATTTTTACGATGCAAAGTGACGGTAATTGTTGATGAAATCGAAGGTGTTAACAGGTTTAATCTAAATTTGGATATCAAGGAGAGCTGCCAGTACACTTTAGGTTCACTTTTAGGTGCTTGGCGACGGATTTTGTTCTTTAGGGTGGTAGGCCGGCATTCGCAAATTGGTCTTACACCATGCTGTGAAGCTGAAGCCCTCGGCGGGATTCAAAACATGTACCTTCTGGCGGCATTGTTACAGCCACATACATAGCCATTGTTACAGCCACATACATAGCCATTGTTACAGCCACAAACATAGCCATTGTTACAGCCACATACATAGCCATTGTTACAGCCACATACATAGCCATTGTTACAGCCACATACATAGCCATTGTTACTTGGCCACCAATGCTACAATTTAATGGTAGAAAACTCCATTAAATTGTTTTGACTTTTGTTCAACTTTATTTAAAGGAGGAGATTTTCCAATCTGTTGTATTTTTGTAATGTCTGTTTGGTACTTCAGAACTCCTTAGTTTTTTAAACCAATTTGGAAAAATATTAGGAATGATACATATAGATATACTTTAAGTTCGTTCGTATAGACATTTCATCAAAATTGCTTCACTAGATTAGTTTTTGAACAAATTGTCAAAAAAAAAAAATCATACAAGTAAATGAAATTGCGTATTACATACATTTTAGTGGTGAAAGACCTTTTTTTTATAGACAACCAATTCAATAGATAGTGTTGATATTTAAGTTATCAAATTCCATATAGTTCTCAAAAGGCAATTAGACAGCATTCACGTTTTGAATTTTAAATCACTTAATATATATTTCACAAAAATATCAGTTATTTTAATCTCATTTACAATTTTATTTCATCCAAGACGTTGTAATCCCACTTTATAAGAAAATATATTTGATAACATAATCCTGGCGGGGATTTATATCGAATTATGGGGAATTATGGGATCCTGTGGGGTAATGACCGGAACGAATCGTTACACGCATTTTTTGTTTCCACTCGCAAATGTAATACGAATTTTGTATCGTTGCTATTTTTATACGGTGCTTTGTTTTTGTGCTTATTTGAATCTCTTATTACGGGTAAAGTGTCGAAATTTTAACGTTTTAGATAAAATATCAAGGAGCCAGTAAAGTCTTTGGAATACATATATGTATATCGGTCTTGCTAACGAGAAGACCTACATGGTAGTATTTTTTTAGCAAGAGTCTATTTTTTTGATTTGACAGCAATGTCAGATATCCTGCCTCGAAGCAGTAGTAAGAATTAATGGCGAATATAAGAACTAATGTCTCGGATGGAAGAGCGCAGTGCATAGTATCGAGCAGAACGAAAAGGTGACACTACCGTGAAACATGCCAGCTTTGCCCATTTGCTCCCTTCATAAAAAGCACTTAAAGAAATGTTTTATTTTAAATGTTGAAAAGGACCACTTTACAAAATCTTATTTAATTTAAAAAAGACAAACGTAAAAATATATGAAATAAAAACAATTAACCACACGACCAAGAATCGTCCAATGCAACTGAAATTCTACCAATTTTCTTACAAAGCCCGATACTAAAATTTTCCGTTTCCGGTAAGAACATGCCTTGGCATGCCTCCAGTCACATAATTACCTTAAGTACCTGATGCTGCTTCAGAATACTTCCAAAGGAGCAATTATTTGTTTAGATACATTAATGTGCATCGTAAATAGTATTCAGTATTTAATTCTTGCGTATGTCTATACAGATTTCCGCCGACGACGCTTCGCTCGCGTGGTTATTAGTTATTATCGCGGAAGTTCTCAGTAAATCCCGATAAAATTATCCCAGAACCTCAAGAACCAAGTTGAAATGTATAGATTTTCATAGAACCAAGTTTAATGAAAATCTATAGAGCCGTTTCGGAGTTAAGTGGCGACAAACATTACAAACACAGGTTTTCAATGATCCAAAACTATATATTTGTTGAATGGAAAACTAATTGCTTACAAGTGGGCATCGAACCCGTGAGTACAGGTTCGGGATTGGACAGAGTCGGAGACCTGTAGGCACGGGTTCGGATCTCGTTAGTATATTATTTTTCCATTTAACTGAATTTCAAAATTCTAGCCCGACTTCTAGCTCAATTTCAGCATGTGTTCTATAAACGATTCTAATATATGTAACTTATTACTAAATTAAATATTATGCATAAAACAGACAAAATGCGTGCATATGACATTGGCTTCGTGTTTAGTCGAGCCATACGTTAGCTTTCAAATAAATACACGTGTAACCTGGCTTCTAAAAAACCAGGACCAAACAGCTCTGTTGATTCCGAAAAGACAAAAATCCTTTCCCGCGGGCTTCCTGACTAGAATTGTTGGAAACCCGACGTCTGGCTGCAATTGGAGGGCCTCGTGTATTTTTCGTAAAATAACGTAAAAAAAGGAAAAAATAAGGTTTTGCCATACGTTCAATACTAACGGGAGGAACAAAACGATGTAATATTCCAACATACTGTCACGCCATAACTTCGTAGCTGTCAATATAATCAAGTATTATCCGTTTCCTTATTAAAATACGCTAATTTCCTCCTAATTTCCCCGCGGCTATATAAAATATTTGTGATGAATTCATAAGGTAATTTAAACAAATCATACTCAATTATTCTAATTTCCCATCATCGCCACCAAATTAGAACTGAAAATCGCACTTCCCCCATAACTCCCCGACGTAATAAGATTTTCTCCAAAAAAAATGTACGGAGATGATAATACCCCAAGGCGTTGGGAAGACGGGACAGTGGAACGAGTGGGACGAGATCCCATTAATGTCGTCCCACAGACCGGATATCTTCATTTCCTAAACGCCTCATGGGGTTTCCTCCTAGGATTATTTGAAGGGAAATTTTATAAAAATTGGGGAATATAAATAAGTCGATGTGTTTTGATAGTGAATTGCTTGGAATATATTATGGCCGAAATAATACCTTCAATGGACGAATTCACTACTACCAACGGATAACACTTATTAAATGAAAACAAGGTCAATATAGCAACAAAGAATTACAAGCCAATATGTTATGCTTAGTTATAATAAAATAATTGTAATGATTAATGAATATCTAAGGATATTTTTAATTTGCAAAACTTTGTGGAATAAATATTATTGTTATTATTAACAAATGTGTTGTGCGCTTTGGAAAGATTTTATTATCTCGCCTTTGACGTTGAGTTTAATCACTATGAATGGGATGTATATATTGCACTATATATATATACAATTTTGAGTTACTGACTGATGAAACAATTTTGGGTCACTGACCTTAAACTTATGTATTCAATTGTAGTGCAATCGCATATGTGCCTGACATCGGGCTTTTGACCTTTGGCAAATAAAGGAAAACATATAATAAAAAAAAAAATCTACATCTATAAATATAAAGCGGGATTCGAACTCACGGCCACCAGTTCCTGGGGCCGGGATGCTCGTGCTGCTCTGAAACTCAAGCCTGTGGCGAGGTATTCAAATTTTTTACAGTTTATCGCGTTTGTAGCTGGGTTCGGTAACCATTCTAGATAGTTATGTTATTCGTAAGCTTAAAAAAATAATGCTCGTATTGTCTTGAACAGTAATTACCAATGCACGTGATTCCATAAGTTACCCCAAAACTGTCAAAAACATTTACAATTGCGTTTATCCGTAACAAACAAATGTAATCAATTAAATAAAAAAAAAATGTAACAAATATTTCCATATGTCGCATGTGACGCTATCAAATACAAGATGATGAATTTCTGGCCCGTAATCTTGTTGAATTGCACACGTATTTATAACCAAGTAAAAGTGATTACTTGAGTAAAGTAATTCCGCAAGCAACGGTTTTCATTATAAAGATAAGTAATTGCCACAAGTTAGTGCTGTCAGAAGTAAGAATTCTTAGGCATGTAAGTTATGTTTACCATAGAGAATACACCAAAAAAACCTCTTATATTTTGATTTTAAGGCTGTGACATCAGAAGTGAGATTATTTTAATCATGTCAAAAGCATTGAAATGGATTTTGGTGTTATAGATGATATATGTATTATAATAACAGGGATCGAAGTCATTGAGCCTCAAACTGCTGTTTATCAGAGATGTAAAAGAATATAGCCATATAATTATTATTAAAAGCTGCGTTCCGCGATTTACCGGCATAAGCAACGCTGAAAAGTGTTGCTCATGAAGAAAGTACCCTTTGCGTTAATCCAAGACTTAAACTGTTTTTATTATAACATAAGTGTGATATATTTTTACTAACTTAACCTACTTGATTTTTGTATACAAATCGTGTATCAGAATACGAGAGGTGTCCATGAAGACGTAAGTTTTATACCAAATGGGCTACACGCATACTAAATAATAAAACTAGTTATAATGATAACCCATATAACTCGAGCAACATAGAAACTCTTTCATACAACACCTACAAAAAAGAAATATAATTTAAAAAAAATCCTTCTGCATTACATTGAATTAATTAATTTCCTACTCTCTATCCGTCTCTCTCCTAGTCCTATAAACTGGCACAGTCCACCGATATCACCAGACACATAAATCTGGAGAGGCCCTTCCGTAGCCGTCGTCGGAGGCCGCGATCCATCCTCTCCGCCGAAAACTTGCAGATTTATTTACTCGCTTTTACTTAATTACAAACGAAGAACTAACATTAGGGACTGGATGGGATAAGCCTAGTTAACAAGGGTTTCATAAAAGATGTGGTGATTTTTTAAGTTAATATTCTGTTATAGACGATCAGTCTCCAAGCATCTAATGGTTGTGGAAATAGTGTTAAGAGCCCGTGTTCATTCTATACTAACCCTGGTAACATCTTCGTTTTTACCAATAGGTGAAATAGCTGTCAATGTATAAAATAATTCCGTAAAAAACACAGAAGTTTTTTGACTTAATAATATTAAGCTAGATAAGCAAAAGAATAGATATGTTTCGTATAAAAAAATACTTAATAGGATACCAAATATAGGCCAGCACTGCTGGCAAGTCGATTTGTTTTTCAAAAACGTGCAAGTAAGAATACACACGGCTGTCCATGGTTCTATGGAATAATTAGTAATGAGACAGGACGGTATCCTGGGGCAGCGGGTTCAAGTTCCGCTTGAAATTATCCTTTTCCATCCGAAAAATAAGTTTTTTATATAGCAAGAAGAAATTATGTAGGCATTCGAATGTGTTACGAAGCGTTCTTGTTTTTTTTTTAAGTCTCTTGAATTTATTCACGCAGAAATGAACTATTAGCTAGTTCATTTCTGCTTAAATAAATTCGGTTCGCAAAGTTATTATCTTTCTATCCCTTATCATCCCCGTATGGGGTCGGTACAACATTTATTCTCTAATAATATAAAGGATTTCAAAATAAAATATATGCTTTCGCTAACAATAGAAGATAACAATGATCTAACTGTAAAAATTGTTCCTTCTGTTTTATGGTCGGCGGTCTGCCAAACTCCTACCTCATCCGCGAATGCTGCCTTTTCAGTTGAAGAACGTTCAAACGATATGCTATGCCTACGATTTGACAAGGTCTTTATTATCCAAAAATAATATGACCTGTTCAGCAACTTTACATCTCTGATACGTAACTTAACTACTTACTGCTAAGTTCGGTTTAAGTGCGACTGATGGTCTGCAAACGGCGCTGAGACAATCCTCCGATGTGTTTCTACTTGAGCTTAAGGTTAAGTAAATCTGGGTATTATTGTGCTTAAGTCTCTTTGCCTTAATGAATTGTGAAAGTAATATATATATAACGTAGCCTTTTTTGGCAGCATTCGTTTATTAAAACACAAAATGTTTTAAACAAAAATGCTATTTGTGATGTGTTCATTATTTTGACAACCTCTGAGCAAAGTCGTGAGTTGTATAGAATGTCACTGCTAGTGCGTTCAAGCCACTAGCATTTTCCCTTGTAAACCCATTAATATAGACTTGTTTCAAAATAGTCGTTAAGTAAATAAACTTGTACCATACTTTGCTGTTTAATTAATCGCGTTGTTTGAGTAGAGCTTTATATAAGCCTTACTACAGAAATGGTCTCTCGCATTTCTTGATTTATGTAGATACAAAATATGTTGAATATTTTTACTTCACTCAATATGCTCTAGTAGATGATGACAACCCACACGCAAAGAAATATTTTTTCAGCCAATTTAATTTCTAGTTCTATAGGTTTGTTCGTGGAACTTATAACTGATTAAAGACCCAGTACATACGGACAAACAGAATAGATTTACCTCTATTTACCCCTTTGGTCACGGATCCCTAAAAAGATATCTATTGATCTAGAATACATGTCATGATAAGTGTTCTTTCAATATCATAACCCGGAAGATGTCCACTGTTGAACATCAACCACCTCAATAAATATTATGTTTTATGTAGTATATATTATGTTTTTGTTTGTTATTTAGTCAAAAAAAAAACTTAGTTCGTTAGTTTAATAAAAGAAAGAAAATAAGTGTATACCTATTATGTTTTAGCCTATCAGTATGGTATAAATGATAACTACTTGCAGCAGTGTGGAGCTGTTAACGAAGCGAATACTGCCGCCTTAAGTAAAGTTGAAGTTATCCTTCGGTTCATTGCAGTCAGCTGATTCGACAGACTCTGTTTGAATTCAGCGGATGGGGTAACTTGGCTTAACTTAAACACTTAACTTAGAGCTCCTCTAGAATAACTTAAGTACTATATAGTACTTATGAATTTTTGAAATGAAATTCTCGTGAGTTTCACACATATAACACTCACGTTAGGGCTCGAATACGTCTCGCGAGATTCGGGCACGTCATGTGCTCATCATCAGGGCAAGTGCGCAGCTGCGTCTGCGTGCTCCCTGTCGTATTCGAACCCAAAATTAAGTGGTATGTTAGTTTAATTAATAATATTTAATTTTGAATGATTTTTGCAGAAGTTAGGTGACCAAACGAGAAGACTTCGAAAATTATTTCACCTGCCGATGTATGATGAAGGTCTATAATTGTATATACATATAATGCTCTAGATGCTGGACTGGAATGACAGCTGGTTCTCCAAGCCGGCCTGCTACGCCGGAGTTCAAGACAACAGATTTTCTACATTAGTGTGATAGGTAGTCAGTCATTCGAAATGCCCTACCACCAATTTTATTTATTTTATCCCAGATACCAGTTTATTGACATATAGCTGTTATATATAAAATGTCGTCATCAACAATAAACTTCACCATGTCTGTATGAAGGGGTAGGCAGAGATGCGTAAATTACCACATGCGTATGTGGGCTTTGTTCGATGTTCTCTCTAATAGCACTAAGGACAGTTCAATATTTTTTCTTAACTACACGCTAACATAATGTTCGAAATATGGGATCCAGCCTTAATATTGTCCCACCCCGACCGACGCCAGCTTGCGCCTAAATTTTAGGATCGGCAACGCGCGAGTGATACCCTTGGTGTTGCAAGCGTCAATAGGCTACGGTAACTGCTTACCATCAGGCTGGCCGTACGCTTGTTTGCCACCTTAGTGGTATAAATATAAATAATTTCAGATATAATAAACATTGTTTGTCTAAAGTAACGAATATCATCAAGTCAAATAAAGATACTAAACTAAGATGATCGAAGAACCAACTTCCGACAAAGATACTTTACGCTACGAGCAACTTCCGGAAGTAGAAACTATTGGACATTATCAGTCGGTCTGTCTGTTACTACGCCTACCGCGGAATAATCTCTTATAGTTTGCGAGACTCTACATCTTTGGCAGACGTTTACTCTATATCTTGGTAGAGTTACAAGAAAGTTTAGGAGATAATGTCCGTCTATATGTTACGCCGACTGCGAAGTACTATTTAATTAATGTACTTTAGATGTTGTTCTACAACTTTGTTACAGTAGTCTTAGAAAGTAAAAATATTGTTTAAATGCCATTTCAAGTATATCTTATAATCAAACATCACATAATTTTATACATTTTAGAGCACAAATTGTTATTTGCTTGGCATAAGATAATGTTTGAAATCACATTTAGATATTTAGGAAGGTTAGCGATGACATTAAACAATTAAGTCTTTAAAATAGAACTTCCTTCGATCAGATGAAGAATTGTAGTCTTAACCAAGTGCCCCATATCTATTTCTATCGCCTAGCAGTAAAGCTCCCATTAATGTGTACGGTAAAATGACAGACACATGAGACTTGACAACTTTATATCTCATGGGCACAGTGCAGTTCGTGACAAAATGCACAAAGTTACAGGCAGAAGGGACCGCTTAACATCAGATAGGTATCTTGCTTGATCCTTAACCATTCAAATAAAAAATACATAATACGAAATTTGCCTTCATAATGTGGAGCTAAATACGTAATATAAACAAATGAACTACCTATATGTCGTTACACAGCCTATTACCGTAAGAGTGTATTACACTCTCAAGTAAATCAATAAAACTTCACGAGTGCCGCTAAAAGGGGTGCCGCGTAGCACATGTCGTTTATGGGAGTGTGACGCAAGGTGCCATAAGCCGGCATATTTACCTCTATTATCACAACTCAACTGACTGAGCTAAGTATAGATAAGTAGGCCCCTCCATTATAAGATTCATCTTAGTTGTATTATCAATGCGATTGTTCGTAGCTCGTTTGAACCTTGAATTACGTAGTATTATTGTATGTTCTATGGTTTAATTATACATTTTATGACGAGGAGCTTTCTAATATTGGCAAGAGATGGCGCTAGCAAAAGTGTTAGATTTTTTGTCAAAGTACTTAGTTGTTACCGTTAGTTATTCCCCGTGGGGTACCGGATCTATAGAATATCATTGCTACCGAAGCGCTCATAGCCAAGTTTGCTTAGCCATTCTGAATCGATCAGCAAAGTTAAGCAACGTCCGCCGCGGTCATGAGTTGGATGGGTGACCGCTCTGGTTGGACATTACTACTGAGCGCTTCCGTGCTTCGGAGGGCACGTTAAGCCGTCGGTCCCGGTTGTTGTCTTAGGATAGCAGTCGTTACAGCATGGTGGTAGGGCACTTTGCAAATGCCCGCCTGGCTAGCTACCACCCTCAAGTTGAAAATCTGTCGCCAAGCACCTAACGGTGTGTTCCGGCAGCTGTCCTTGAGAGCCAGTAACTCTAGGTTGGTCTGAACAACATCCTCGACCACATCATCACTTACCATCAGGTGAGATAGTGGTCAAAGGCTAACCTATAAGGCATAAAAAAAAAAAAAAAAAAACCTGTGGGTGGTGTAAGAGGCGATTAAAGGTAAAATACCGGAAGGTGGGCAGCAGCGCCTTCTGAGGAACTGATATCTTAAATCTTAAACTGTGATCTCCAAGACACCTGCCAAGCGTGGGGATTATGGCAAACCCCGCCTTAATGGGGAGGCTGTGTTCAGCAGTGGACTATCCGGCTGATACAGTACAGTATTTAGTTATTAGGACGTGGTCATTTGACGTATGAAGTTGTGAAAAGTGTTGATATATTTTAGTTTTTACGCACGTTACCCTATTAAAAAAATCGATCAAATGCGAGTTGAACGTCACTGTAGAATTTATTTGCTATTTTTTATTAGGTAAGTTGGTATATAACCATCAATATTTGTATACGTTTTATAATTTTTATCGAAGCAAATCCACTTTTTCTTTTATTATTATATTTCTTTAAAAAATAGTGCCAATACTAACATTAGCTTTAGATTGGGAAAATACTTAAATATTATTCATAAAAAATTAACAAGTATATTATTATATCCCATCATCTAGTAAGCAATTTGGAAATAACTAAAAAAATCATACTTATAAGTACTGTTTCATGAGTTTAATAAATATTTTCAGTACTGTGAGAACGTTCATACCCATTATCAATAGTTTAGGCGCCTGCTTCGAATGCCTGTATAGTACCTGAAACAAAACAAATATAAATAAGTTACGTTTATAGAAAAATAAATACAAGTTACAACTAAGAGTAATAATTATATGCGAAACGGACATAATGTTACTTGCTGGTAAGTCTCACAAACAACTGTCTTGGTGAGTATCACATTAGTGTCAGATATTTTGTCGCAGTAGTATGCACACTACTACAATATTACCGTGTTTAAGTGTATGGAATGTGACATTATGGAGATTTATATAAGTTCTTTATCTAGTATGACGAAGTGCAGTGCAGTGTTACACAGAAAGGCGACATCGTGACTTCTTCCATTTCCTTGACTTATCGGTTCGGTATTTGTAAGCGGTACCTTACCAATATCGCCTGTATATCCGAACTTAATCTCATTTAAGACATTCTCAATAATCTTCTTTTAAAACTTTTCAAAATCCTTGACATAACAGTAATCTAAGAACTGCCTTGCATTAAGATCTAATTTATTTTCACAGGTCTGATCCCGTTAATTCACAAGTATTCATCGTTTCTATCGAAATTCGGTCTCTATTGATATGACATATATTTGTAGGTAGGTATAATGTATAAACCAAAAAATAAGATTAATTACATTTTATTGGAGTACAATATTTTTTTCCGTGCGGAAATCAAACTCAGGTCCTCCAATTTCGCGCCGCATCCCTAAACCATTCGGCCAGAGGAACCATACCAGTTTGAGCTGAAACTTTGTGCTCCTAAGGAAGAAAAATCAAAGAAGAAAACAATTTCTGCAAAGGACATAACATTTTATGATACTGCAGATTTAATAGATATTATAACTTTCAGCAATCGCTGTTAAACTGTTTAGTTTGAGGAGTTTTCCAGAAGAACATAAAGTTTAAAGATCTATTAGCTTCGCCGCCAACGCGCCAATTATATCCAAATTATAAAACAGATTTCCGCACTACCAGTAAAAGTAATAAAATCCAAAACACGTGTTCAACCGCAGATATAAAACCGCGGTGGAAAGGACTGAATAATCTAATATTATTACTTATTGATACAATTTGCTATCTTCATATAATACAAGTTTGATTGATGCAAAAAGCTGCTGAATTTAGATTATATATTTTAGATGTTTCCAATTATATGAAGTATGAAGACGATCTCGATTATTGTAAGTGAGGGCTCGGACAAAACGTTTTCAATTTGCAGATATTTTGGTGACTATCACATAGTCAGTTTATTATTATACCTTCGGTATGCCGTTATTAATAAAATACTACGAACTATATACAATACTACAGCTACTTCAATAAAAGCATTTAGACAATCCATAAGTCATTGCTGACTCACGGGCAGTCCATATGCTCCAGCCCACTACCAGTTGGCAGTGTGCCCAGCATGCTAGCAGCATTGCACCATATTCAGATCGTATGTTGATGTAAAAAGTTGAAAAAACATTGGGTTCAAGTTCAGAGTGCAACCACTTTGAAATGAAAGTTATGAAATTTTCAAAATTTTAATATTTTCTTAAAAAATATTGAATGAAGTAGACCAGTATATATTTCATATCGCTTTATAATAAAATCTAAATTTTTCATTCCCTTTTTAATGTTTAGTAATTCAAACAACCAAGATCGTAAACCAAAATCAGTGATACACAGATCACCTAAAGTTTTTACAGCTGTGTCAGTAATGGCTCGTATAAATAATTCACGAAACCTGATGGAAAGAGGATACGCCTCAAAGATTTATGCGGCGTAGAAATGGTACCTGAATGTCGTAAACTAGAAGCAAAATAAATAAACGTTATATCTAATAACGGAAATTATGATGCTCTGAAAACGGCTCTATATTTGGCTGTAACATAAAATGCATATTTCAGAAAATTTCGTCATAAACATGCATAAAATGCATTTGTATATTGAAAATTCCCGTTTTATCTGAGTTATGATATATACAACTAGAGCTAAGCTAGTAAGCTAACCTCAACAAAACTTTATTGTGTACTTGTTGTAAATGAAAGTTTCTGCAGATTTTTAGGGTTCTGTAACCAAAGTGCAAAACGAAGCCCTTTCAATGTCACTCGGCTGTCAGTCCGTAAGTCTAGAGCTCGTAAGAAAGACAAATCTCGAGAAGTAAAGAACTGGGGCTCGTCAAAGTTATCAGTTTTTCCTGTGTGATCTATGTCAAAAAACTTAACTAATAAGCTAAGCTCTGTTCAAAACGATTGCATTTTTTTCCACGCTGCTAAATGTTGAATGAAAGTATCGTTTTGTACAATATCGAAGTGTAAGTGTATCCAATAGTTGGAAATAATAAAATAATTGAAGTTCCTATGTGAAGTATGTGTACAAGGCTTATATTTGGGTGATGAACATCTGTTTTTGGGTCTGTTGTGTACTTAGTGTGTTTATTACAAAATATGAGGTCAAGGTGTAATATCAGGGGTATATTTGAGAAATAGGTAATTGATCGTAGAGGTCTCGGAATTTAAATAATCCGTTTATGGTCACTTTTAAGTCTTAATGTACATTTTCATAACTCAAAATATATTCGTAAAATAAGTACGTCAGCAGTAAGATTTGTGAATAAAACAAATCCGTCTTCGCGGCGTTTAGCTCTTATTTCCCTTTACTACTCAGCTATTTCCTCATCGGATGTGACGCAAGTTGTAAGCATTAGCGAGTGAGGAAGATGTAGAAAAAGATAAACATAACAAAAATTTACTCTGTACTGTATCCAGCCCGTTTGTCCACTACTGAACACAGCCTCCCCCATTATGGGGGAGGGGGGGGGGTACCATAATCCCCACGATTGGTAGGCGTCTTGGGGATCGCAGTTTAAGATATCAGTTCCTCAGAAGGCACTGCTGCCACCTTCCGGTCTTTAAACTTTAGTCACCTCTGGCGACACCCACAGATAGCAATGGGAGGGTGACATTCTAGCCCGGCACCCCACAGGGCAAAATATAATCACTATGGCACATTTATTTGAGTAAAGATCATCCCTTAGTGTGTCTCCTATTTTGTTTTGAATTGAATGTAAGCATTAGGGTCAAATTCACCATTTTACTGACCTGATATCAAAATATCAAGAACATAGCGCATCTAAGCCAACAAGCTTTCCAATAAAACTGTCACGGTTATTACGAATTATGTTGCGAGGAAAATATTGTGTCAGCCTCCATATGTTGAATTTATAGGAAAAGAATAACAGAGTATTTTCCCTAAAAGCTTCTACTTTACCCCAAACGCGTACCATTTCCCCTGCCGGTGTCATCCTGGCAGACACGCCATTCTCGACAACTATTCATCCCCCTTCACCACCCGCGCATTCTTCCCCCGTGTACAGGCATGTGACCCGCATACTGTTAGTACAGGTTACAGTTGCCTTTTGGATTATGTGAAGCAATCAGGCTACGTTGGATTGAGTCACTCCAAGTTTGAAATAGGAGGGTAGCGACTGCGTATATGGGAGGTAAACAACTAAATAGTTAGAATTATGAAATTGAAAGTGGATCTTGATATCACTCCGGCTTAGAATGTTCAAACCGTCGATTTTTTACGCATCCACGAGTACATAAAACCCTATGATGATATGTAAAGTAATATTCGAAAAAGATTTCTGTATATTTTACATTTCTGCGCACCAACACCACATAGTCATTTTTGTTTAATTCAGCGCATACGATACCAAAAACTAAATATAAATTGATTTTACAGCTGAATAGTTTTCATAATGCGTAATAAATAAGTGCAAATATCGTCAATACTAGGATAGTAAAAATGGAAAACAAACTCAACAGTAAATAAAACTAACGAAAACTAAATGTTTATTTCGACGGGATGATTCAGTGACTAAAATTCAAATAGCAGTGGCATGATCAAAATATAAGAATTTAAATATATAAGAGAACAAACTAATTAAAGCCTTAGAGCGCAAAATAAAGGAAAATGATTATGCAAATATCAAAGTAGAAGGCAAGGCAAGAAAGTAGAAACCTAGACATTTCTAGCTCAATATCAAGAAGCTTAGAAACAAGTCTGCAAGTTATTCCCAGTAAAGGCCTCTCCAAGGACCGCTAACGCAGGAGTCTGTTAAGCAAATCGGGCGTTGGCACCCCACTTACACCCTTCCACGCTATTTCACACGTTTTGCGCGGTGAACGCGGCGGCGGACTGACACACTGGGATAGAAGCGCGTGAGCATGTTCGTACATCCTGTTAACATTACCAAAATGTAATGCAAGTTGTGAACAAATACAATTAATTTAATGTTCCAGAAATTTATATCGCGTCTGTCCCCGTCCGACGGCCGAAGAATTACTAAAGCGGATAGTGACAAAGCATCGTGGCTCTTGCTAAAATGGGCGGAACATGCGTGAATTTGAGTATTTCCTTCGTATAATAAAAACAAATACCTATTTGAAAAATGTAACGTTTGTATACGTTATAGGAAACATGTTGTTTAATTTATTATTCAAATACGGATGAGTCTCCGTGAAGTATTAACGCCGTACTAAGGGTTTATTTCGTTTTTTAGATGTAACTTTGGATTTATTTTCTATGTAGAAAATTTTAAGTAATCGTGTTTTTTATAGAATGAATCCTTAAATATAATATATATTAATTACATAACTGAAAATTAAGAAATAAAGATACAGCAAGTGATCAAACGAACCACGATTACGTATCGCTGCGTCGCTTGGTGCAGGCTTAAATAATGGATATACAATTCTTATCTAATTTCATCTGACAACTTCGACATAATTATCAAGATAGGACGATATGACTCTAAATTTGGCAGAATGTTTTCCGATATTTTTATCCGTGTTAGCACAAAGCCACAAGAAATGGGATTCCAAGAAAACATTGAGTCGATAAGCGCGACGAAGCATGACTTATGAGTATATTCATATTGTGTTATCGACGCCTTCCCATTGCTAAATTGATCTGATTTGGTTTTTCAAGGCAAGAGAAGTCTCATAATTTAATAATTTTTTACAACAATACTTAGAAGCGTCTATATTAAAAAAAATTGTAAGTGTTAAGAATAACATGTTTTGGAATATAGAAGTATTCCTTTTTTCTTAATAGCTGATAGGCTAGCCTTTGACCACTATCTCACCCGATGGTAAGTGATAATGTGGTCGAAGATGTTGTTCAGGCTAGCTTAGAATTACTGGCTCTCAAAGACAGCTGCCGGATAACACCGTTAGGTGTTTGGCAACAGATTTTCTACTTGAGGGTGGTAGCTAGCCAGGCGGGCATTCGCAAAATGTCCTACCACCACACTGCTGTAACGACTGCCATCTTAGGGCAACAACCGGGACCGACGGCTTAACGTGCCCTCCGAAGCACGGAAGCGCTCAGTAATGTCACTAGCGGTCACAGATCCAACTCTTGACCGCGGCGGACGTTGCTTAACTTAATTGATCGATTCAGAACGGCTAAGCAAACTTCACTACGAGCCCTTCTTTTTATCATTATTTTTCTAGTATAATCACCACTTTTTTTCTTCGGAAGGCAGTGGCAGTGGTTTCTAAGCATACACTTTTCCCCAGATGTGTTTTCTTCCCATATAAAATGAGAATCGTCTATTGTCACCTACCGAGCCCAGTTTCAGAATCCAGATTACTAATTCTCTGTCAGAAAATACTATCGATCCGGGCATCGAACTTAGGATCTCGATATTCCGCAGTGTCGCTTTTTACGCCATTCGAACAACAAGGCAGTATTTTCAAGTTATTTTATGACATTTTATGAGTATAAATTATTACTTTTATACAATTTATAATTAGGTAACTAAAACATAAATTTGGGTTTTTACTTGTACAGCTAGAATCGTGTGTAAAGTAAAACATTTTTTTCTTGTTCTTTAGAAAAAAAAACACCTTCATATTTGTACGGTATTAGAAGATAAGAATTGCTTTTGACATATGTATGTATCAGAATTAAATTAGAATTATTTTCAAACGAAAGTAAGGGTAAGGTAAGAATCAAAAAGGAATATTAACACAATGTAATAACTAATATTCCTGTGCCAAGGCAAGTAGCTGAAAGCTGAATGTCTCCAAAAGATCCGGGTAAAATGGAGATTGACCTAATTATAGTATTTTTGGAAACACATAAGCCATCTATTGTCACATTTTGTATTATGCCTAATATGTTAGCCTTTCCACTGCTGCACCTGATGGTAAGTGATGATGTGATCGAAGATGTTGTTCAGGTTAACATATAATGACTGGCTCTCAAGGACAGCTGCCGGAACACATCAGGTAGCGATAGTATAAACAAAACTATACTATACCACTATGAAAGCTGCTGTATAGTAAGTAATTAAGTTGCCATCGTGCAATACGAGAGCTAGATTTTTTGTTAAAGTCTGTCCTTAATCCAACAGCTAATTCCGACTGCAGACTTTAATCCTGCATTCAAACTAGCTGCGATATTTAATATGAAATTCAAAAATGTTTACTGCAACTACATAATAATATTATAATAATATTTGTTTTTACAATTATAAAGTAAATATCTACATATTTCATTTATCGTTCCAGTATTAAATAAATAAATAAAAAATAATAATTTAATAAAAAATAATACGTTCAGGCAACTGTTTTTGAGAGCTAATAATTGTAGTTTAGCGTCCTTTTTATTCTGTGGCCTGTTTGTTGTTTTGTTATTATTTAGCCTGAACAACATTTTCACGGCGCATCATTTACCATCAGTGAGATATATGACGATGATCGGTGAAGGTCTAAAAAATACGAAAGTATGTTCAGACAATATTAATTATGGAGTAATAATAAGTGTTGCCATATTCATCTTATCATAAAATATAAGCGGACGATTACCAAAAGATGCGGAAATTGATAGATTGACGGCATATTTTTTATAATGAACTGTAATAGATAATTTTGATACAAAGAATTTTATTGAAATTATCCATGATCGGGCCCCATCTCCAAAAGCCTATCTCCAACATTTGGACGATTTGTTCCATCCCCTCAAAAGAGTCGTTTGTTAAATCGTTTTTTTCCACCCCCTCGCTTCATCCCCTGCCGAGTGACAGCTAACGGTGCGGTCATTGACAACAAATCACCAAATTGTCGGTTATCTTGGCCTTTCTTTTGTATTTTTAGACTTCGTTTTGAGTTTACTTTTGTGGCGATAAGGGAATCCATCACTAGAAATTACTCATTAATTTTCTTCGAGTAATTTCAATGTACTACAATAATATCACATTTAGACCTAATAAATAACTTTTAAATGTCTTCACATATTTGGATGTATAGGGCTATCTGTTGGGTATCCATCGATATAATCTATACATCATTCCGAGAGACACTGGCTATACATTTTCTGGATTTCTGGCACGGCAGACGTGTATTTAATTTTCAGTCAATTTGATATTATAAAAAAGAAAAGTTTATTCAAACGCCTTACAGGAAAAAAAACAGCGACGAAACGAGGATTCTTTTTTTTCGAATGTAGGTAAGATTGCGCCTGGTGTAAATCAAATAGCTTTACTATTACCTAGCATTCACACTATTGCTTTAATGTTTCCATCAGGTGCCTTATTGAAACCATAATAAATACTAAAAAAACATCAAAACAATATACAATAATTATTATATTACCATAATTAAGGCATTTGAGCCTACATATTTCAGAGTTCAGACACGAGGTGTAAAATTAATTACTTAATGAATATTTTTCTGTTGATAAGTTTAAAGTTAAAGTTTAAGTTTTGGTTTAGTAAAAATAGAGTTCCCTACTTTAGATTTGCAATTTTAAGACATAATACGGAACTAAGCCAGTATATAAACGTATTGCATATTTTCTTATTCTCCTACCATCACGTCTTTTTTATTTTGTGCCATTACATCTTGTTATTATTTCGTATTATCTAAAGCCACAAGAACTGGGGAAATCTGAAAAGTCCTACGATTCGTTTCTCTTCATGGTTCGAGGAGCGGGACGAGGGTCGGCACATCAATCACCCCCTCCCCCGCAGCCGCCATCTACCCCCCAGATTCTGTGATTTGTCAGTATGTGTACAGTATAAGATACAGACAGATGTTCAGCTTGAGACAAGTGAATAATTTGGGAAAAATACGAATAACTTAGATATAATTAGTTGGGTATTAGTTGGATCTGTACTCAGCGTGACTACCTAGTAGTAGTATTTAAGCGTCGTCAGTCACGCAATAACAATAATTAGTAATATGTTTGAAGCACTGATAGCCAAGCGGTTTTAACTACAAGCTGCCGTACTGCAGGTCCTTGAATCGATCCCCACCGCCGGCTTTAGCGTTAGCCGGAACTGTTAGCTGGCTGGTTACCACCCTCGAGTAGGAAATCTGTCGCCAAGCATCTCATCAAGCATCTGTCATCAAGCAACCAACGGTGTATTTTGGCAGCAATCCTTGAGAGTTACTAAGAAACTACAGGCACAGGAGTCTTAACACCTGTATGTCTCAGGGTGATAGGCGCAGTGCAGTTATTCACTTGTGACGAAATGTATCTGTATAGGCAGAGGTAACCGTTTAACATCAGTTGGGTATAGAGCATATTCCGTCACAATTCCATAAAAAAATTACATGTAACTCCATTCTTAGGTAGTATAAAAAATATAATTGAAAATACTTTTAAACCAGCTTGTAAGGGACTAAGAAAATTTACCATAACCCATACAAAATGCACTTGCCAAAACATTTGCAACCTTTACAACTGTCTCCAATTATATACCATGTGTGTTTGTTTGATGGTTTCTTCGGGTAGTAATTGGGTGCAGGTTAAGGGAAAATAAATGGTACAATGCGTTTTGTTGCCTTTGCCGACCACGCGACGACGAGCCAAGATATTGTAAAGGAAAACCTGCCTTTTTGGGAGTTGTGCAAGTGACATGAAAGGAGGGAGATGATTTTCAGATAAGTTAATAGTTATTTGAACATTTGCGTTTAGTTCTGTGTGTGGTACCAATGGCTAGCTCAATTTTTGAATAAGATCTCTGTGACGTAATTTTTATGGTAAAAGTTTTCATAGATATTTGTAACGTTCTAAATTAAGGTAAGCCAGCTGTATGACTTACTTTAGGTTGGGTTTGTATGGTAAGGTGAAATTTTCAAGCAGGTACGATTTTTTATGAATAAACTCTTTGAATACAAATATGTATTTGTATTCAGAGAGTTTACTGTTAGGGTAGTAAGCTTGCTTCGCAACCAACATTACCTGGTCTACCATCAACCTTAGGCCTATGGCAAGTGTTGATAGGCTCCAATTAAATCTGTAATTGACCTTCATAAGAGCGTCGTAGACACCTGAATTGAATAAATGAATTTGAATTATATTCTAAAGGTTTTGTTTTTCGGGTTATACTTATATCAAAAATATACCTACGCGTAGTTACAGTAGGTATCCATTGGCACTTTTAGGGTTATGTACCCAAAGGCGAAAACTTAGCACTATGAATAACACAGTGCCCGTCGGGAGCTCGCAGACGCAGCTGTGCACTCGCCCTGATGATGAGTATCTGATATACTCGAAACCCGGGTCGACGTATTCGATCTCCAACGTGAGTGTTTTTGCCGGTTTTATTTATAATATTTAAATATGAATAACATATTCTATGTTCATGTATCTGTAATTCTGTTGCCTCTCTTTTTGTCACTCCATCCATCGTATTTCACGGGTCTCTAGCTACTGAAACGAATGATTTAATAACCCGAAATTGAAATATTTTGATTAGCGACTAGTGAGGTATAAAGAACTGAATAAAAAAGGAACATTAAGGTAAGAATTAGATTAAATGAATGGGGTTCAACTATAATAAGTAAGCTGAAGAAAGGTTCATTTGTACCCTAGCATGTGTGACTTGTATTCAAGTATGAGTGACTAGGGAACAAAATATTATATGTTAATTAAATTCTAAATTAAAGAAATTGATAACCCCAAAATTTTTGACTATTTTGTTATGAGATTTGGAATTTCTGTATATAATGTACAACTTACTGAATTTATACATTGTTTCATAAAATAAACCAACTGTGACTCTGAGTTGACTCGACTGGTTTTTAGGGAATTATTATATTGTTAGAATATTATCCATTTTTACATCTCTTCAAGATGTAAAACCCACTTAGGTAAAGCTTAATATAGACCATAAACTTCCTATATCCACAGAGCGTTGGCTTTATAAAATAAATAAAGAAGTTAATCATCTATTTTGAGAAAGTTTCCGTGACGTAACGTCCGTCGAAACACACAATAAAGCTCGTCTATAAAATGAGTCCTTTTCCTACACCGCGGGACATCCCCGGAAATTGGATAAACACTGTGATGAATGGCGCGCCGAACGAGATTTACCATTACACTTTTATTATATAACTATAGCATGAAAAATAGGTTTACACTTTCTTTCAGGCGGAATAAAATTGCAGTATAATATAAAGTTATTATGATATAACTAATTATCATTTATGTATGTTTGTAGAGTTAACTGAAGTCACATTTATAATAGACACATTTTGGTACTGTATAATAGGGGGTAAGCTTATAACTCCTTCCTGGGACAGGTTCAGACCTCTAAAGCTACACTATTAAAAGCTAGCATTTTAGTTTGTGACATTCCAATATATTGTTTGGTAATGGCATGATTAAAGATTATAATAAGGTCCTAAAGTGCATTATTCAAAGCAACCCAAACAATGGTCAAATTATTAGTCCCAACTATATTTTCCCAATTGTCAGTAGACTACGATCTACCTATTTCCGAATTGATGTCCAACGAGCGTCGCACATTGCCGGCCCGCTAACTTATGTGCTCAATATCTTACGTACTAAATCACCGATGGACCTCCGAATTGAGTTTTGGGGTATCGGACTTCGGTATCGATACTTGGACTTCAGTATAGAGTATTAGGGCGCGGTATCGGAAATCTAGTGTTAATAGAAACATGATTTTTGGTAAACCTATACTATTTTAACAAGTATTTTCTAACCACGGAGATTATTTCCTAAGGTACCAAAAATAATATGATAGAATTTTGGTAGCTATCTTATTTCAAGACGAATTATATATTAAGTTGATTATTTTCTGAAGATATTGCTATACAATTTTGTTTTAAAGCCTATAATGTTAGATTATAAAATTTTCATAAATAAAATGGTAACAGCCATCTCAAAAGCTATGTGTAGATTTGTGGACTAGTATATTAGCTATTATTTTAGCGAAATATTGTCAACGGTATCTAAGACCAAGTTTAAATACCCAATTATTATTGTCTGTACAGTTACAGTCACACCAACAAGTATTTAATCTGCATCCTTACTAAATCACCGACGAACCTCCCAAGTTATGTAGTGACGGAAATTCTGTTATAATCGAGATAAATTGCCGATGATAGCGGTTGCCGAGTAAATTAGATTGGGGTATCGATCATCTTCGATACAATGGAAGTAATATCGATAATATATATTCTATTTACAAACCCTTGTGATAATAACCACTGTTGATCTGTTAGCTATCTTGTTACAACAGGGTCCTTCGTATCTCCTCAACGTGCCGCCAAGCTTCAGTATGTTTGCGTTGCCGGGTAACGGATTGAAGGATTTCATTTTATTTTAAGCTTTTAAAAATTAATAAGTCTATAGTGTTCGAAGCCGCATATTTCCCAGGTTGATAATATAAGGACTGTTCCACTGTTTGATTTCTTAAAAGTCGAGGAAAAAAATAGTTGCTTATAAAAATCTGCACACTTATGGGTAAACACAAGCGTTTCAGGGGTTTTGTGGCCGGCCACCTGCATGTCGGCAATCAATTCATGCCTTAGGAATCTATCCTCAATGTGCAGCAACACCATACTGAAATCGATGTGAGAGTTCATGTGAGGCATGCTGCTCATAAGGCACATTTCTCCCTTAATAGCCTTTTTACAACTTTCAACAAGAGGATGTGGAACAGTCTTTATATATTTTATCCGAAACTGTTCGGCTAACATATGTGATTTCGTAGGTTAGCCCGATTATTACTTATAGTAAACTAAAACGGAGTATATAACTTATCTCGTGATTACGGAATTGCGTTGTATACATGATCACGGTTACTGCAAAGTGATTAAAACGTCACGATAAAAATATAACGTTGATATTCGATTCAAAATGTTCATGGTTGTGTAATTACCATGACCGAGATACTAAATTAATATTATGTCCTTGTAGAAAGTTGCGCTACTATTTTCACAGCATATTAGTGTTCTTCTTAAAGCTCCTTTCTAACAATCGAAACTATTAATATTAGTAGGTAGTTTCATGTGTGGAAGTACCTAACTAATAATGCTTTGTTAAAAAGTTGTAACATAAGAATATTCTTCGGGTATACATTGCAGACGACACAAAACACCAAATATTTAAGTAAAGAGAAGCTGACCTGTTGGTACCGTGCTCCAATGCCTATAACAGGGACAACGATTGTAAAAGCAGTATTAGAATACCAGAGTATTTATACGTCGAATTACTTCGCGCATCTGCAACTGTTTTGTTTGATTTCCTCTCATAAATTCCGACCACAAAATGATTGCAAAATTTTCACCTTCATTAAGAGAACAAATTCTTTCGTCAGAGGCCGGCAACGCATTCTCGAGACTTCTGGTATTGCGGATGTTCGTGGGCGACGGTATATCACTTACCACCAGATAAACCGCCTGCTCGTTTGCCCTCCTAATTCATAAAAAAAACTAACTGAAGAATGCATTTGATATACTACTGTACGGTTTAGTTAACTACCTTGTAATATCTTAGCCTGAAAACATGGAATATTTATCGATACCTAACGCTGAACAAACTTAGTCTGGCAGACCACTGACACGGCGTTATCTGACCACCGCACTAAGCTGAGAGAGGATAATATCTTAATGCTTATAGGGATGGGATAGGTTATCGATAATAAATATTACTTTTATGCAAAGAATAGCAGAGATAGCTATATAAAAGTTTGTTGTTAAGTTTGTATTTGGCCTATTAAATATTAAAGAGGTGGCAGATTTTATAACAATTAAATAGCATATACAATTTTCTTGCTGCACTTAAGTTTAGAATTTATTGCATAAACGCAAAATATATAAAACAAACATCTGAATTATTTAATCCTCTCTACTCGTAATTACTAAATTTTGCGTGGTTTATTGATCAGGAATAACGAGTAGGAAACTTATCATTTTTACATATTTGTTGCCGATTATATTCGATAGGTTGACCAAATCTTTATGAAACGTATATAAACATTATTTATTTCGCATAAGCTTAATCGACACAGTTGTAGAAAATGTTTAAAATTCAAAAACACCGAATTAAACAGAAGTTTATCGATGTTATCCTGTAGCCTAACGTAAGGTTTATTTAATATTAATATAAGTATAGATTTCTTTCCGATAAGCTTCACGGTAACCTTTGTTGAAAAATAATATATTTATTTTAAAGTAGCTGCTCCCTTTGTTATTCCAGGGAATAACCAATAATATTTAAAGTTTTATCCAAACAGATCTAGCTGTTTCGGCGTGAAAGAGTACCAAAACTTTCGCATTTATATGATTAGTGCGACGATCGATACATTTTGAAGTTTATTTCCGTTGTCCTATCCCTAGTAGCGCAGGTGCACCGACAGTGGCGATCAATTAGTCGATAAGCGTCTCATGTGCACAGCTCTATCGATGCAACAATACACAGCGCACATCCTTACGGTGCTTAGCATGCACGGTGGAATACCTGCCTTACTTCCTGTTATCTCTACTTGCTAAAGACAGAGTCGCTCATATTTATTAAAAGCGAAAAAGTGTACCTAGGTACTGTAATGTAGACAAATCTAAACGGCTACTTCTTCCTGTAGCCTTACCAGGCCCACGGGCGGCACGGGTATGGACAACAGGTATTTTTGTCACTCTGTTTTCTTGCTCGTCAATTGACTACTCACATCTTTCGTATACAATATATTTTGAAGCGCTCTTAGCGAAGTTTGCTTAGCCATTCTGAACCGACCAGCATAGTTAAGCAACGTCCGCCTCGGTCATGAATTGGATGGGTGACCGCTGGTGACATTAATACAGATAGCTTCCGTGCTTCGGAGGGCACGTTAAGCCGTCGGTCCCGGTTGTTGTCTTAGGATGGCAGTCGTTATAGCATGGTGGTAGGGCATTTTGCGAATGCCCACCTGGCCAGCTACCACCCTCAAGTAGAAAATCTGTCGCCAAGCACCTTACGGTGTGTGTTCGGCAGCTGTCCTTGAGAGCCAGTAATTCTAGGTTAGCCTGAACAACATCTTCGACCACATCATCACTTACGATCAGGTGAGATAGTGGTCAAAGGCTAACCTATCATGCATAAAAAAAAAAACCTTATTGGGATCTTTGGGGGCTTTCGTCGCAGCTTCTTTGGCTTTCGTCTGCCTCTATAACCGTCCTCATCCCTACTCAACACTCTTCTCATACTTGTCCTTTTTCATGACATGTCCACACTGTCTCCAATTTCTGTTTATATATTTTTATATACTTTTAAAATTTCTTTACTATACTATTTTTCTATGCTTTTAATTTCACTGTGTATTGCATATGCATATGTAAGTTAAATGTATAAGTAAATAAAAACCACTGAGTAATAGAGATATTGGTAATATGCGCTGAAGAGCGGCATTTATATAATTTGACACCGGCCACATTACAGAAATTGGAGTGTGGGTTATTGCCCACAAAAGGGTTATGTTGTCCATTTTGGTTATACCACACTTTTATTTCAACATTTTCATCTCTGTCACACTTACCCTTAATTACTTTCATCCGCCTCTTTCGTTGTCTAAATATTAGTTACATATATGACAGCACGTTAATAAAAGCAGTAGATAATTCGAATTATCAATGTAAATTAGTCTTAAAATTTGGACTTTATTTCATCATCAATAGCGAGAAGAAGTCCACCGATGAATCAAGGACTCCCCATAAGAGAGGTTTTCCATAATCTCCATGGTTGATAGGCGTCTTAGGGATCCCATGTACGGTAGCAGAAAGCGCTGCTTTCTAAAGAACTGCTCTAGTTTTTTCCCATTTCCCTACGTCGCTTCTTAAAGCTACCATAGGAAGATATGGGAGGGCTGTAATTTTAGCCCGGAATCTTATCTAGACAGGTATTGTGCGTCACTTTTAAAAAACCACCTTCACAAAAACATCGGATTAATTGGTATCTCCAATCGCTTCGCCCCAATATTCGTTTTTTATGTTATCCTCAGGGGGAGAGAAAGGGAGATCGATAATCAAGTCGGTATTTTGGATATACGAGTATCTCTCTCTTTTATCCAGTCTTTAATCTGACTTAAAAACGTCCCTGTTGACGATAGAATGTTGATATTTATGTAAGCATGACTTTCATTTTTACTTATAAAACTTAAATCTAAACAAAATTTTGAACCCAAGATACAGTTCTTACTTAATAGTACCTATATCTTGAATATAAGTAACATGAAGTAAGGAAGTAATACTTTTGAGAAAATAGTCGTTTACAGCAAAACGGAAGCCGGACTGTGCGCCGGAAATAAGACCTAGCGTAGTTGTATAGGGTTGTCATCTTTAAAAAATTTAAGTCCGATAAATAACAACAATATACGGTAGGTAAAAATTAAACAGATTGGTTGCTATCGTTGTCTTTGTTGCTAAAGTTTATTTCAGATTTAAGAACATTTTAAAAAAAATGTATTATTCGAAAATTATAATATTCTCGTATTTGTCAAATCATGTGAATCTACTCGTATATTATAAAAATTAAGCAGATATACCACATAATAAATAATAGGTAATTAAAAGGGCATATATAGTACACAATTATTTATTTTGCATTGCAATAACAGTGCTTCATGTATGAAGGTTGTGGTCCTTGATTAGGGACGGTATAATATTTCCTCCAAGAACACAAAGGACGACAAAATTATGATTGTAGAAATATCTGTCGGCATACTTCTTTGCGATTGTTTTGGTTGATTTTACGCGTAATGACGTGAGTGGGCAGTGTTTCTTAACTTTAGCCTACTCATCTCATCATAAGAAGTGGCATGCTGCTCATTATCCGACATTATCAATAAATATTACGATATAATGCACGTATACCTCGATGTATAATGCTCGAAAATGTTGCTAAATTTTCTAACAACCCTAGCAGAGTGGAGCGACAGAGATGGTTATACTCACGCTAATCCCACGTTAAGCTTGTACAGTCGACGGCAGAACGTTAAGCCATTTACGGTTATCAGGATTAGACCAAACTTCTCGGTTATATTTGTATAAAGGAACTAAGGGAAAAGATGAAGTACCTATCTTTCTGTATATTTTAAATGGCTATTCATTATTTAAAAATAATGGAATATATTAATGGTGTTACCATATCACGCACATGGTTCTAAACTCCAGTCTACTGACAATTCATACGGAGGAAAATATTTGGTCAAATAGACCATAAAGCCTCGAGGTTTTTGTTGAAGAATTTTGCGGTTTCCAGTAAAGTATTATGTCACTGGCCCAGCGATACAGATTTTCACAACATTGTTGTATATATGCCATAGTTTAGATAATAGTGAATATTGGATCACCATGAATCCTGCCTCCTTTCCTTGGCACAGGCCTTAACATGGTATAGGCGGGCCACAGACTAACTAAACTGCTGAACTGAAATTTACGGCGCACCCAGACGTACAAGATTGTAGTTTGAATGTAAATTAGCCTGTGACGTAGCCCAGGTTAGAGTTAGGTGCAGTTCTCATTTGAATAATGGGAACTACCTTGTGAGCTTTTTGTTTTTACAAGAAGTACAGTCTTTCTCGTAATTGTAAAAGACATGCATTTCTATTAAATGTGCAACGGCTTTACAAAATTACAAATTTACGAGAGGAACAATTATAGTCATGTGAGGGATTCGAACCCGCGTCATCTACCCTTTTAGCCGGCCCTTTGCTATGGCTGCCTGGGTATAAACTCAAAGCTTTGCATTATGTTTTGTATATATAGGTATCGATGTTTGAATGGAGTGTTGCTACAATTTAATAATATAC
This sequence comes from Plagodis dolabraria, assembly GCA_963854805.1. Taxonomy (NCBI): domain Eukaryota; kingdom Metazoa; phylum Arthropoda; class Insecta; order Lepidoptera; family Geometridae; genus Plagodis; species Plagodis dolabraria. The sequence continues at coordinate 1,397,557 of OY978460.1, read as the reverse complement.
ACAGTACATAATAAGATTTGGCAATAAAGCGCCAAGGGATAAGTATTAGTTATGGTATTAGGAGCTACGTCTTTATGGTAAACCAGAAGACTAAAAATAATTCTGCTTGTTTTGTTGTAACTTTTGAAATCAGTAAAATTCAAATGAAAGTGAAACTGTGAATCTTTCTAAAAAACAATTCAGACGTTTAGGAGCTATGCTAAAACTAACATAATCCCTAAAAACTTAAAACTCCTGTTTTTGAGCAGTCGTTGAAAACGCTGCCAAGGCAAGTATTTATACATCATGAGAAGCTGTTTTCAATTAAATATTACTAGCCCTAAAGTTGAAAATATAGTAAAAAAATATAGAAACCCGCTTGAGTCGTCCTATGCCAAAGTTTGTGCAGCGCGGAACCGCGAGCAAGGCTTGGAATATGTTACAAGATATAAAATAAAGCGATTGGATTTCTGTTTATTAATATATGAGGTGAAACAGGCAGGAAGTTAACATGATGTTTAAATGTGAAATGGATATGTACCTAGTCACTTTAAGCAAACATCATCAATATCCATAACGTCTACCGTTGAACAAAGGCTTCCCTCATAAACATTTACCCTCATCCCCACGATTGGCAGGCGTCTTTTGTAAACTTTTGATAAGTTGTTGATTTGTGTGATAGGTATTTGAGATTTGATTCTTGTTATTTTCATGGAAGTAGATTTATTTATGTAACAAGCGCAGTGTTTATTAATGTTATTTTTAATCGTATTATTTTTGTGCTTTATTTTCTTTAATTGGGTTATTTATTTTATATTCATACGTATTAATTTTTACAAAAAATTTGGTAATATTTTTATGTTAAAAGCTTTGTACATAATTATTATTTTAGTACTGTCATGAAGTCCTTCCGTGACGTCACAACCGGCTTCAACGGAAGACCAGCGCTAGTTTAATAACTAGCATATACGCTGAGTTGGGACCGATTCGTGGCATATCCACATTGAAGTTTTTTGTTTTCTCATTAGTTTTAGTATGTCACATCAAAAAATTGTGTTTATGTCATGAATAAATGTTTTTTCTTTCTTTCTTTCTTTCTTTTTGTAGATCGCAGTTTTGGATGTCAGATCTTCAGACGCTCTAGTGCAATTTTAGCCAAGCAAACCACATAATAAGCAGAGATTGGGAGATGTATTTCAGGAAGATGATTTAAAGAGTTATTTAATTGTAAATCTTAAACTATGTAATTCCTGTGCAGAGATAATATGATGGTACTAAGGCAAACAGACAACGAATACAATAATATCCTAAAAGATACAACCGATAAGATTCAAAATCGCGAACGCTTATACTTCGTACTGTATTTAACCAAAAGATTAAGAAGTCAGCAAGCGAACACGTTTCCTTACTTTGTCACGTGGCGTTGTCTAAGGGTTGGCACTCGGCGGTTGTCAATAAGTAATGAACAGGCTTTAGGCGCTAATGTTGCATTATACATTTATGATACTTTGATGTTGATGGTAGTGCACTCTTATAACTCGTCTCTAGTCTCAAACGCGCTTCAACTCATAAGACTTCAAAAGATGATTTGTAACGTATATATTTTATATAACACGAAAAATTTGTTGTAGAAATGATAGATGATAGATTTGATGAATTACGTTGGAAGGATTTTTATTTAAAAAAAAATAATAATTAATGTTATCATTAATTATTATTTTTTTTATATCTATATTACATTTTCAGTGCGCTGCGCTCCCTAATTTTTATTTTTTTTTATTTAATTTATTCATTTAGTACCGCTTTCACGAATCACACTAATGATAATGATAAATATTAGAGAATTATATAAAATTAATGTCAAAAAAATATAAATATATCAAAAAAATAAAATTATCAAAATTGAGACAAGGAAATCACAAAAATAATAGTACTATATACAAATGTCAATGATAAAGAAAAATAACAGTTTTTATACAATACCTAATTGCTATGTCAAGACCTACCTAAATATACTAGATTGTTTCTGTGATGCGACAGACTCACAGTAATGTAAACAATCTTTCATTACAATATTCCACTCGCCCGCTAGCACATCACATTCGAGTTGACCTTCGAGTAGAGCATTAAGTGCAGCAAGGGATCGCGGTATCGGGGAGGCCGCATGACCCACCGTTCTACAGCGTGGTACAGCAAACAATTTATGTTTCCTAGCCCGAAGATAGTTGTCGGGAGTATAGAGGCGGCATAACTGCTCGCTGAGCTCCGGTACATCAACCTTACCGCGCAAGATTTTACACATAGTTCTCAGTTGGTCATGCGCTCTCCTTACTTCCAACGAATTGTATCCCAGACAACCGTGTAAGAATCCGGTGGGATACATGTACGGGTAGTACCTAATACTTCAACGAGATTATAACATTCCTTTTGATTCCTATTTCAGATAATATTAAGAGATAGTGGGAGCGACCAGAGCGTGTTGTACGGGTAGCTTGGTTAGAAAACTGTTTTACCATACATGAACAGGTTTCTACACACGCAGTTTACATATTTATATTGATTATTCAAACTACTATTAATTTTTTATATGTCGCCGTCAACCCTATTCTTACGCACACATATACGCGTATCAACCACCGATCAATCACAGCGTCCTATGCCACGTACACATATACACAAACTAATGTAACATTAGTGTTTGCAATAAAAGGGGCAGGATTCCCTTCTTTAATATATGAAACGAGATATTCTTGTAGATTTAGAGGTTTTTCTTGGGTTAATTTTATGACCTCCATGATTTTATTAGGGGACTAGTTATAGTGAAAATTTGTGGTTTTGAGTGTTTTTTTTATCGCTATCTACCGTAGACGATAAACTCGCTTAGCGTTTTTCTTTTTATGATTTACTTACGATTGGTGGGTTATAGAAATCACGAGTGGGAAGTTCGTTCCACTTTCAAAAATATACTTTCTACTTACAAATGTATAATAATGAATGAGATTCAGTCTAATATTGAATTTGATTCAGTGAGTCATAGTGATACTAATTGGGTTAAAAATGGTTGCAGAATAACTATTATCCCTTCTTTGGTAGCAGATGGCCTAGAATAGGGAATGACTCTTGAAAATCAATAATCGGTTCCAGTGAGATTTTTAGTCAATCAAAAAGTTACTGGAAGTTACTCGTCAATGTTTACTATTTCTTTTTAGGGTTCCGTACCCGAAGGGTAAAAACGGGATTTACTGATTTACCTATTACTGAGACTTCGCTGTTCGTCCGTCCGTCTGTCACCAGGCTGTGTCTCAAGAAAGGTGATAGACAGTTGAAATTTTCACAGATGATGTATTTCTGTTGCCGCTATAACAATAAATACAAAAAGTTGGCCAAGTGCGAGTCGGACTTTAAAACGAAAAAGGTTAAGATATGAAATTCCGCAATTTACTTTTTTCTACAAAAAAAACTATATAAATAAATATAAACTGTTCAGTATACACTGTTAAATTATCGCGATATGTCTTGGTTCCACGTATGTTTGTATAAGGGAGCAAGCATGTGGCAATCTACCACATACAATTCCAAATTGACGTTTTTTCGATTCCAACTTGATGATTGCTTTTAAAAATGTTATTGTAGAAAACCCGCATTATTTGCCCAATTTGGGAATCCACCTCTGAGCATCGGGATTACAAAACGACCCTTTACGGTGCTCAACTAACAATGAATTATAAGTAAAGAGAACGCCTCCAATTTCCCATAACTGCACAAACGTGATTAGATTGTCACTCCGAGGGAGAGAGATATGAGCTCTGGAGTTACGAGCAACCCCTGACTGAAGGATTTACCCCAAATTGTATCACTTCTTGATACGAAGGTGAGGACGTCAAATCTTTTCCTTTTATTTTTATGATAATGGGGGAAATCTAATAAGAATTTGTTAATTTATATTACTAATTGGAACTAATCCTACAAATGCGGAGCGCTTACTAGATCTATCGAACCTTTCAAAATCCGTGCTAAGCACCACAGACAGAACATAAATTAGACAGAACATAAATTAACACTCTCTTTTATTCATACCGATACGAGAAAATAATAATATATCCCAACACTCAGTGTAATCAATTAATTCATACTTTTCCTTATACACATTCTTACTTACAATCACATCTACTAACAATTGTAAACACACAACATACACTACAAACTCACTTACACTCATACACTTCACACACACTTACACACACACTCACACACACACTATATGTTCCTTAAGCGCTAAGTAAAATTGTAAGACCAGATAGTTAATATTAGACGTAAGTGCCAGTGTCATAACAATTATGGGAGAAGCTTATGGTTCCTGAAACACAGCTGACGCTAGTTCGGGAACCTATGGATTCAAATTTACTCTGTACCTATGTAACTTAAGTCAATAAAAACTATTTGTATTTTGTATTTGTATTTGTTGTCATCAATGAAAAAAGTCTAAAACGGACCAGTTTGATAGAACCATTGCTTTATATGTATTTGAATGCAAGGTAAGTATATTTTTTATTGCTACGAGCTCTCGGTCTAATTCACTATCGTGTTTCACGCGTCTATTTATCAAACAAACGTAGGAAAGAATCTGAAATGTCATTATATAAACGCCGATTTATAATTAAGTTTTAAAGCTGTCATAACTAATAAATATTTCTTCATTTAAGAGTTGAGTTAATGCTGAATCCTTATAAAGAGAAGTACAAGTCACTATTAGGCAAGTGCCTCATAGTGACTTGTACTTCACTTTAAAAGGAGTCTTACGGCCGCTTAGGCTAAGCCTGAGAACTATTTAGCAAATCCCCCATAATGGAGTAGGCATATGTCCAACGGTGAACGTCATGACTGTTGAGGTGAATCCTGACGAGTAAAGTAACTCTAGATAGCCTCAAAATACACCTCCTTTTATAAGTATAAGAGACCTAAGAGGAAATCTGGCGAAAAGTGGACGTAAACACGCTTTCGTCCTTCCCGTCGAAGTTATGTTAAGTTTATGTTTATCTTGGTTACATGTACCGGCCCTTACACCAAACCTACTAACCGTTAGATATTCATCTGATTGCGAGACGAGACCGAGCTCTGTTCCTTTGATAATTACGTCCTTAACATAAAAGCCTAAACAAACTTATAAAAACCCTTTGCATGTTGAGATAAGGCACACGCCACCGCACCGTCTTTCTGACGAAGGAGTGTTAAACTAACATTTTAGATAAAGGGTTAAACCGTATAACAAAAGGTATAATCACCATAACTGTTCTATAATTACAAAAGCAGCCTAAGAAAAAAAAGTGATGTTTGGGATATTTTGTAAGCAGCATCGGATATGATATGAGCAGCATAGGATATTCTATGAGCAGAATGAGATATGTTGCTCGTTCACCGCATTGTAGTAGAAGGGAGTTTGTGGAGAGAAGAGCGAAAGGTGAAAGGTAGCATGGTGTATCTATTACCAACGTGAATACCCAAAGTAAGACACTATTTATAAGGTTGCCCTTTATGAATGGGACTCGCTCTGAAAAGTGATTTGTTAAATTTCTCTCTATCAATATTTGGTTTTGGATCAACATTTTACATAAAATATTCAGTGTATTTTTAATCACACTGTATAAATGGATGGATTAAGATATGGCTGAAAAAAGCTACATGGATACGTATTGCCGTTTGTGTAAGGAACCCTATGACATTTCCGTTTTATACATTTTATAATCTTTTTTTATGGGATTGTAACAGAACATAGCCCACCTGATGTTAAGCGGTTATCTATGCATATAACAAATGCATTTCGTCACAAGTGACGAACTTTGTAAATTTTATATTGCTGCGCCCATCATCTCGAGGCATACAGTTTTTGAGTTTCATGCCGCTGGAACACACTGTTAGGTTGGCTTGGCGACAGATTTCCTACTTGAGGGTGGTCAAGCCGGCGCGGCGGTTGGGGTCGAAACATGGACCGCAGCACATCATGTAAGCTTGGAAGGTATTCACGTATTTTTCTTTCTAATTCTATTCGTAAGAGTGAAAATACATTTATATCGTAAGAAAATTTTTGCTATTCTTGTTGGAGCTTCAATTCGAGGTCCCTATTGTGAAACTATCATATTATGAAACCATTGCTAAATGAATAGGTAAATGTTCCACTGTACAAAACTACAATTCGATAACAATTATTTGACAGTATGATTTATACATTCAAATGTAAATGAACAAACACCTGTCGACCCTCGTCACCGGTGCTCATAAATAACTATACAAACATTAAGATAAGATTCGATTTAGAATTTAGTTTCGCACTTAACACAATAGGTCTAGGTATGAATCAAAAGGTTTGGGATCACCCAATAACGAGCGCAGGACGCTTTAGATCTGATGTTTTTAATCAGAGGCAATTTTAATGTATTATACATAGAAACATTTTTTTTTCAGAAGCGGCAAAACCTTAATATGGTTTATACATTGTAGATATTTATATTATTTTTTTTCGGTCTATATATAAAAATCGCATGGTATACCGACTGCGTAAATTAGAGGTGTTTTATTGAATTTATTTCTGTTAAATAAACATAAAATTGATTGAAAATTATAACTCAAAATTTATTAACAAAAGTGGCTTCAACTTCACGCTAATTTTATGATAAGTATTGCTTCGTAAATTTAATAAAATACTAATATTTTATAAAAATTAAAATCACTTAAATCTTTGTTTATTAAAAAATAGAAGCCGTTATCCTTGAGAGCCATAAATTTGAGGTTAGCCTGAACAACATCATCAATTACATCACTTACCATCAACCTATTTCAATAAAAAATATATTCTCTTATTTTTAAAATCCACCATTAATTTTGATCACTGTATCACTTCTAATAAAAAACTTCATCTCACTTATAATATTCATAAAAGTGCAAAAAATAGTCCCAAGCCAGTAATCTACGAACCCACTATCCTGAAACTTTGAATAAATATCTTACATTAGGTTACACGGAAACCGCATTTCTTTCATAACCTCGAATCAGAAGTCACGTCACGCGCCCCGGTTTCAATTGGGATCCGCGGCGGGACAAGGACGGCATAACGGGACCAGTTAGAGCGTGTCATATTATTATGGGTTAGGTTAGTTCGCTTTTAACCTTTCAAGTCTACCTACATGCTTACGCTGTTGACTATACTGGACGATAGCAACTCCAAAATCATTTAAAAAACAAAATTGTCGTGAGAGAGAATTGTTGATATTTAAATATTTTACATTCTACTGCCACATTCATCAAAAAATTACTATATTCACTTTGAGAAGAACAATGTCATATATTTTATATGTTTAATACAGGTACAAATGTTTTTCATGACATTGTGAAATTCAGTAGTACTTTTTTCTTTCTTACTACCTATATTGTAATGTGTTGGATTGTTAACCGACATAAAAAAGAAGGATTTGTTCTATGTTTTTTTCGTGATTTCTTCGCCATTTATGACTCGATGTCATTTAAGTTGATTTTGAAGCAGTGATGGCTCAGTGGCTTTGGCTATGGACTGCCGCGCAGCAGGTCCATGGTTCGAATCCCGCCGCGGGCTTGAGCTTCACCGCATGGTGGAAGGGCATTTTTGCGAATGCCCGCCTGGCTAGCTACCACCCTCAAGTTGAAAACCTGTCGCTAAGCACCTAACGTTGTGTTCCGGCAGCTGTCCTTGAGAGCCAGTCATACTAGGTTAAGCCTGTTAACATCTTCGACCACATTATCACTTACCATCACGTGAGATTGTGGTCAAAGGCTAACCTATCAGCAATAAAAAAAAATGTAAATAAAACCAAATTGCATTTCATACTTATCAGGTATGGAAGGTCAGGTCGATTTCTTTTAAATGGAGGTATAATCCGTAAATTGCACGTATTAAGATGAATAAATAATAAATACAGTAATCTGTATACCCACAATGCTGAAATTCACACACACCTTACGTAAGGTTACAAGAATACCGCATTTCTTTCAGAATCCTGAATCAAAAATCCCGTCACGCCCGACGCTTTCAATTGGGATCCGCGGCGGGACATGGACGGTATAACACGACGACTTAGGGCACGTTATGGGTAAGTGACACTTTACTTTCATACGCTGGTGAAGTTTTTTTTTCATTATGTTATGACGGAATTCACTCGAAGCCAACCTCTACCCAAGAGGCATTCCATAAAATTAATTATTTGAAAATAAAATCTCTCCTTCTGTCTGCTCTTAATTTCTCTTAGTTAGTTACATTACTACACCCCTTTATAATCGGTTTTACAGATCATCTCCATCCAAAGGTTGCCTGGAATAGATTGCTTTCAACAATAATGCTCCCCATTGTAAAACTATTATTTTAATTGTAATTTTTAACTGTTTCATTTATGTGGTGTGACAACAAAGTAGTATGTATCTATCTAATTTTGAATGCATTTTTTAAGATCACATAGAAGAATAGCCACCTCCAGCCCAAAAAAAAAACATTAAGATGTTTTATACTGATATGTGACAAATATCGCTTCCCTTTCCAGGATTCCGTACCCAAAGAAAAAAACGGAGCCCTATCATTTTGACAACAAATCCACAATAGATACATGGAGCTTCTTAAGACAAATCCGTGCTGAAGATTTTTTCATAACCTATTCTATACTTTACCTGTTCATCAAGCGATGAATATTTAAAAAGTAATTTAATTGTTTTAATATTTTTTTTTCGGAATTCCTTTGAAACTACTTCCTGTCTGTCTGTTTAAGTATCGAACGCGTCTTTAGCTCTAACTGTATAAGTTACAAGCCTGAAATTTTGTTATCTGGCGTAGACCGCTAATCTAATGATTAGCTACAAATTCAATAAAATTATGTTTAGGGTGGATCCAATTACATGAGCGAAGACGGTCTAGAATGTGTAAGAGGCGACTTCTGATAAAATACTGGGACGTGAGCAACAGCGCCTTCTGAGGAACTGCTATCGTACAGTGCGATTTCTAAGACGCTTGCCAAGCGTGTGATTAAGGCAAGCCGCCCAAATAATAGGAGAGGCTTTTTTCAGCAGTGGACAATGCGTCTGGTGGATTACAGTACAGTACAATTATTTTTTAATTTAGTATTGTCAACCGTAAGTGTTGTCCATTCTAGATAATGGGGCTTATCTCAAAAACTAAATTAGTTATGTATCTCAAATTTCTGTGTAGGTACCTATTATGTGCGTCAAAGTTGTTGTTCAGGTTAATCCAGTACCACTCCAATCTATTTATTTGAAAACTTAACCTCTAAAAAGAGTAAGAAATATGATTTCAGTATTTTTTGCGGACGCCTTGAATGACGCTTATCTGCAGTCACGTCACGAGCCCCATTTTCAATTGAGACGTGGTGGCTGGCGGGACAAGGGAAGGGTCCCAGCGATATAATGGTAGGAGCTAGAGCGTGTCATAATCTTACGCGTGACTGCAAGCGTGACGACTTTGGCACGTAACCTTTTTGAAAAGTCCACGCCGTCTGTAACTGATACTAATAAGGCTTAGGAAATTCTTGTTGGAGGTATACCCGTTATCACATTTCGGCTAATCAGAGTATTTTGATAGTAAGAAGCCCTATTCTGTACCCGCTGAGCAGCAACACTCCAATTTACTTTAACATGAACGCTGGTATGTTGTTCATTATGAACATTTCTCACTTTGTCGATATTTACGAGCTTTAGCAAGAGATCCGGACCGCTTTTGACCTGGATGTATATACTTTGCTATTGTAATCAATATATCGCTACTAGGTAGTACAAGCAGGTGCCTGTTGTATTCCTTATTTTTCTATTTTCCATATAAAGGTTGACTGAGATCGCTTTAAGCTTTAAGTCCGCCCATTGTGTCTTACTTAATAATTCCTTATGTGTTAACTATAAACTTTTAAAGGTGTACAAAATAAAGAATTTTCGTTTTATATTGTATTTGTATATCCAAATCATTATCTAGAACTCTGTGTATGAAAGACAAAGACTTTGTCAAAATAGTTACAGAAGCGAGTTTCGATGCTTGAAGATCGTCGAGCATGTCAGTAATAATTGGACTGGATTGAGGATGAAGAGTTTCCACTAAACAGCTATGGCACTGCGTCTGTTTTCTAATTTGTCTCTTGTTAATCCTAATCTAATATAAAAGCACGTTAAACCAACAAAGTTTCAAAGAAGCCACACAGCCCCGCCATAAACACAAGAGTATAACAAGACTGTTATTTTATTTATCATCCCTGAAACAAGGGTGGTTATCAATTATTTCCATCGGGGAATGACCCGGCCCGTAATAAACGTCGAGGACGCAATAAGGGTACCTCCTTTATATAAAGGGCACTATATTTTATGTGTGTTTTTGTATGTAATAAGGTTGACCAATTAAGTTATTATTTTTTTATTGTCTTTGAACACTGTCTCACCTGAGGCATTAGTCGAAGATGTTTTCTAAGTTTCCCCTAGGACGAAAACTGAAGCTCAAGAATGAATTCGATAGCACACCGTTAGGTGCTTAGTGAACAGATTTTTTAATGGATGATCGATAATTGTAATAAAATTATAAACCACCATGTTTTGACGCTGAAACCCTCTGCATGATTTGAATCCCTGACCTCGCACACAACAGTGGATACTTACGGCCACTGAGCTTTTATCTACTTACTTGTTCATTACGCGTTTTTTCGTTAAAGACAATTTATCTACAATAGATTATAATGTAAACAACATAAAGCATACATTCACATATAATATACATTTTAAGAGAAAAAAAAACTTTTTACCGAACCGACTTCGAAGATGGTGGAGAAAAGCTCTTTAAGCTTAAGTAAAGAACCGGTTAGAAAATTTCAACGTTTTCACCTAGCTCGTGTTATGTATTCATGCTGCTTTTAGTAATAATAATATCCTTATAGCATTTCTATGACCCAGTTATAAACTAAAATTCAGAATCAACTAACGAACAGTACGCCATTCCTAACAACGGCAACATAACTATACCAAATGGAACACTACACTACCTAACTCGTAGATTACCAAAGGCGAAAGTTAGGAAACCCTGCTCCTTGCACCCAAAGTTCACTGCAGCGCGATAAGCTCTACAAATGCGTCGATTAGTGACCAATCACAACTTACTTCTCAGCTATAGATTGTTTGTAATGGAATAATACGATTTCCAAGAATAGTAAACGTAGGTAATTTACAATTAATTTGAGAACCTTCTTAGCTGTTGGTACAAATAGATGATTTATTTTAAAAGGTTGAAGACTTAGTCTCAGGAACAGTTGTTGAATTAATACTACTTTTGTTGTTTGAGGAAAGATAATAATATACCTAAAAACAACGCTGTAAGTAATGAAGTTTTGATTACGTATACATATTGTACCTTAAACTTTCAAATAACAATTTCAAAGACTATATTATATAAAACAATACCAATTATTGTTGAATCATACTAATAACAACTGTAAAATAACAACATCAAATACTCGTAGTGAAATAAGCAACATAAAAAAGCCGTATAACAGAATCGTTCAGGACTACTGTAAAGCAATTGTCGGTTAATCAGTACCCGCATGATACGGTATTGTTTTTACCATTTAACGGGCGATCATCCACGACGGGTTTTGAGATAATACTGTTGATTTTAACATTCAAACCAATTTTAAGCTTAAAACATTTCATTAATGTATTTAATTTGTTGAGCCTTAACTTAATGGTCGTGTTATGTTTAATACAATTTACATCTAGATGTATATATACTATATTTTTATAGCGTGATTTGATTAAGTAAGATATTATGAAGAACATATTATGCCTAAGTACTCTTTCAGGATCTAATTATATAATTGTGGCGGGACAAGTGCGAGATCCACCTGATTGTAAGTGGACGGACCGCTGCCTATAACAGATGTATTTCAGCACAAGTAACGAATTTCACTGCGCCAGTTACACGGATATAAATTATAGTTGTTAAGTCTCATGTGCCTGTATTATTACTGGCTCTCAAAGACTGCTACTGGAACACACTGTTAGGTGCTTGTCGACAGATTTTCAACTTGACCATCCTAAGACAACAACCGGGACCGAGCACGGAAGCGATCAGTCAGTAGTAATGTCACCAGCGTTCACCCATCCAACTCAAGACCGCGGCGGACGTTGCTTAACTTTGCTGATCGGTTAAGAACCGCTAAGCAAACTTCACTACGAGCGCTTCAAGACCGGCTTAAAAATCTAAACACTATTTTCCAAATCCTCATTCCAGTGTCGTATAGGGTGACTAATGCACGGTTTCTATATTCATCCATTTCTATTCGTAATAGCAACCGCTCGTAAGCAATAGTTATAATTGTAGTTGCCATTGCAATACATCCGTTATCTGTCATCTCAGTTACCACTAGTTTTTTATAGATAAATAATAACGAACACTAATGTTAGGTTTGAAAGGCACTTTAGCGTAGAACGTGTGACCTGTGACTAAGATTGCAGATGTGTAAACTCTAAACCTATTTATTTTTTTTCATTCTCACATTTAAGTCATAGACATGAAGTCCACGAACAGTGTGCAGATCAGTTGGCGTAGTAAAGAATTGGCGCCGCGGATCATGCGCGCCCTATATTAGAACACACCCTACTGATTTTTATAAAATTGGAGCTGTGCCAAAGTCGGTGCTCCCAACTTAACTCAACCTGTGGCTACTTTTAGCTCATAAACTTATCTACTTGTATGATACTTTAGTCCTTTTAAGTGTTATCTAAAGGAGAGCGTATACGCACGTAGATGGACACGGCAGTCGCGGCAACTAGACGTTCTTCTCCCAATAGGATAAAATCACCAAAAGTGCACTCGCATACAGGCGTTATATAACCGTTATGCAGTAGTTGTACTTTTGACAGTTGGCGGCGCAAATCTGTTGTGTAGTCTACGAGTTATTCCTCTGTTGCTTGTTTTGGATGATTATATTATTATTGTGCCGGTAGACTTTTAAAAACTATTTATGTCGATATGTCTTTTTAAAGAAGAAACAAGACTTATACTCATACTCTTATATTTCTCTAAACTATGTTTACATGTCAAAGGAATATGTTATGTGTTACGGAATCTTATTATCTACTATATTTAACTAACAAATATTGTAACAAACAATTTGTTACGCAGTTTAAAAATACAATTTCTATAAGAGTGACACCCGACGCGCACTTAGCCATTTTTGAAAACCGTCACCAAGCACCTAACGGTGCGTTCCAGTAGAGCAGTTCTTGAGAGCCAGAATTTTTTCTTCTAAGTTTAAGCCTGTAAACACGTTCGACGACATCATCACTTACCGTCAGGTGAAACTGTGGTCAAAGGCTTACCTATCAGCGATAAAAAAAAAGAATCATTATTTTTATCTAGACTAGTTTTAACATAACTTACGAAAAAAATATATTTACTTAATAATGTTTTGCAATAGAATACCTAAACTATCAGTTCTTTTCCATACAAATATTTTATTCAACTTCGTATATATTCAAGCAAAGAATAAAAAGTTTTGTAAGTAAAAGCCATGGGGCGTACCATGCAAGCGATCATCATTACCAGCAGTGAGCTAAGCTGCACCGTTACACGGGCAGTTAAACAGCAGTTCGTGGTTGCGGTTGTTAACTGGTTGGCAGCTCGTTAGCTGCGCAGTTGTCTCCGAGTCGAGTCCGATTTGGTCAAGTGTGCGAGGTGTACATTAGGGTTTTGTAATTAAAAGGGTATCATGGGTACTTTCGGACTTTAGGAAGTTGTGCTGGGGGCAACCAAAGCGTACGATGTATCTTATCTTAATTTAATATAGTAAGAGTTAACAAATTTTTTTTTTTTTTAAATTTATTTGAAGGGCTTTGTCGCTGAGCGACCACACCGCCCTGTAAGAGTTAACAATAATAGACATGACGTTCTTTTAATGACCTTAACTCCCCAAATCAACATCTCCGTCCTGACTATTAAATATATTTTTTTACATTTTATATGGGATTGTGATGGAACACTCACAAGGTACAGCTGATGTTAAGCGGTAAGATCTGCCGATAACTTACAACAAGTGAAGAACTGCACTGCGGACGTCACCTTGAGACATACAGTTGTACAAGTCTCATGTGCCTGTAATTTAATGGTTCTCGAGGACTGCTGTCGGAATACATTGCTAGGTGTTTGGCGACAGATTTTCTATTCGAGGGGTGTTAGGTACCTAGGCGAGCATTCGCAAAATGCTCTTCCACCATGCGATTTAGTTCAAGCCGGCGGTGGGGTTCAAATCGTGGATCTGCAGCACGGCAGTCTATTACCGCCGTCTAGTACCGACGAAATAAAGGTCGCATTAGCGCACGGAGTAATGTGAAGGCGAAGACAATCCCTCCGGACGAATACGATAAAATTACTGTTGACATTTTGGCTTTTCATAATAACTATGAGGTTATTATACCAACGAGATATTTACCGTGTAATAATAATCATGTTAATAACCGTGGCAGTATAAAAACAGTGGGGTTATTTATAAAACATTTTTTGAAGCAATGATGGCCAGAAAATTACAGGCGCATGAGACTTAACAACTGTGTATCTCAGTGTGACGGGCGCAGTGCAATTTGTCACATGACGAAATGCATCTGTTATAGGCAGAGGTTAATCCGCTTAACATTTGGTAGGCCCCGTGCTTGCTCTCAATCACATAAAAAAATACATAAAAATATATCTATTAAATGATGTGCGAATTATCAATACAAATATAATCCTTGAGCTATGTTCCTTCTTACTGGCATGAAATATAAATGCATACACAATCATAAAATGCCCAAACCCCAAACCACGCTTCGGTTGGTCAATGATATTGACAAAACAAAAATATAGAATAAATCGAAAATTATAGTTTACATTTTGTGGGCCACAGTGATCCGGGTCCCGGATTAACCTGTCCTCGTCGGATTAGCCGAGCTTCCCGCGTCCCGGTAACAAGTGTCCCGTGTATTAGTGCCTTATGTTTTGTACTTTATTGGTTTGAGCCCTCGAGTCAAGAAGCTAAATGATTGATTTTATTCCAATGAAAAATCTCAGCCTTTTTCTAAAGTCTGTGTGAAAAATATATTTTAGGTTTGTACCTAAAATATATTACAGATTCTTTTTGAAAAATTTTAAGCTTTCTTTATTTGTGTCAAATTCAAAATCATGCGTATTCACTTTAGGCGTATTCTACGATGCTCTTATGAAGATCAATTACAAATTTTAGTATTGAAATATAGATTGTGTAGAGGTTACAAACAGCCATTCCAGATTAATAACTGTCAGAACCTAGTAGTGCTGATATTTTAGACATTTTACCAGTATATCACTGTGCAGAGTGGGTATCTAGCTGCAGAAGTATACTCATAAAGTGTTTAGAGAAATATTTATTACTTGAGGGTAGTAGTTAGCCAAGCAAGCAAGCTCAAAGTACCTACCCTATCATCATTCAGTAAAGTGTAAGCGCCGTCCATAGACAAAGCCACTCAACTATAACATAAAAATGTAAAAGGCATATTAATAAACAATAAGGTCTACTCTAAAACCAGAATGAATTCACTATTGAAGTAGTGGCAGTATGGATTTATAGGAATAAAACAAACACGTTATCTCGTTAAATATATTTGTTCCAAGCTTGGACAAATATTTGCGGGTAAAGTTAATAAGCTGGGCTTATAGCATTGTAAACACCATTTATAACAAATGGGGCTTAGTTATGTGTACTGAGTGGCATAAGACATAAGCGATGTGATGTAATCGTATGTTATCCCTTTGTTTGTATGTTATCCCTATATTATTCGAAGATTTTTAAATATATCTGTACAAAAAAATTATAGAATTAATTTTTCCTTGCAAAAGATTAATCAAAATCTGTGGTGATCCTTCAAAAATTCAGATTCAGATCATTTACTGCCTCCATAAATATTAGATACAAGTTGTTACAATAAATAGGAGCACACAGTCATATTATAGACCCTGTCGGGCACAGCAACATAGAAGAGAGGAGGACGTTATATTAATTTTGAATTAAAATTTATGTATATAATAAATGCTAGAAATTAATGGATCTAGTTAGTAATTGGTCATTTTTCATATAAGAATTCGTCAATTGAGTATTTTTTTAAATTGCTTTTTTAATAGGAAGCTGTTTAATTTTTTTAATTAAAATATTGTAATTTTCTTCACGCAGATGATATTGATGTTAGGCGTAAAAAAGAGGACCTAAATAAAACTTAAATGAGCATTATATAATTTAAAATTATATAATGCTCATTATTTTCAATCTAATTTAATGTATAATCAATTGCTTATGTAAATTAAGTAATAGGTTTTGAAACAATAGTAAATATGAAATTAGTTTCATAGTCACTGTCTTCAATCATGAGCTCAGTTGGCGTCAATCATGAGCTTTTTGCATGCACCAAGCTGCGACCTCAAGAATCGACTCGGTTAAAGTACCTGCAGTAGCATAATTATAAAAGTTTGTTTAAAAACGCTACCTCTTGTTATATAGACTTCATTCTACACCTCAACATCATCGGTGTAAGCGTTTCCGTTAATTAATTTAATTAAATCCACCAGCCTCACTGTTTGGTGCTTCGGTCCACAAACATAAACACACGTGTTTACCGCCGGTCTTTAGATTATAATCAATTAAAACGAAAAATATTTCTGTGAAATCACTTCAAAGTGAGGTAAACATGACATATTTATACCCGGCCCCGTGGGATGCCAGTTTAGAATTGCAACCCTCACATCTTCTTGTGGGAGTCAAAAAATACCAGAGGGTGGGCTGCAGCATCTTCAGCAGAGCTGCCAATCCCCAAGACGCCTGTGGGCATTGCAAAGCCGTCCCAAATGTGGGAGGTTTTGTTCATCGGTGAGCGTCTTCCGGCTGTTAATTTACCTTATGTAAGCGCAGAAACCTAATTAACTGAACAGAAAGTTTAAATGAGTAGACTAGTATCTTTCTGTCACAAACCTTACCACTCAAAGGCAAGTTAGGTTTGCATGCAGGATATATATATAAGTACGAGTATATACCAATCTAGATAGGAACGTAACCCTACATGCAGTCACCATATAGGGTCTTTGAGGTTTCTAAAACCAAAATATATGGAATATTACATTTTAATTAGTTACATAGTTCTCTATTTAGGTCCAGAAAAGTAAAGAGGAAATTTAGAGGTATTTTTAGTTTATCTTAAATTTAACGACTAATGAGGAGTCAATTTTGCTTATCTTCCTATATATATATATACTATAAAGATCGTTA
Organism: Plagodis dolabraria; assembly: GCA_963854805.1. Lineage (NCBI taxonomy): Eukaryota > Metazoa > Arthropoda > Insecta > Lepidoptera > Geometridae > Plagodis > Plagodis dolabraria. Next base: position 1,380,254 of record OY978460.1, on the reverse strand, counting down.
TTATCATGTATAAGCCATGTAAGGTCCCTTTCAAAGTTTTTCTATTTGTTAAATGCAAATGAGGCAGAAATGCGCTAAATGACCAGCATGCAACTACTCACGACGATTCTTGTGCAGTGATGCAAAAGAACATACATCAATGTGTGTACATTGATGTACACATTGGGCGCCAAAGAAGACTACTATCTTAGTGGCCTGATTAATTGAAGGTCGTTGCTTTTATAAGGACATGAGTATTTCATGTCATCGAAGGCAAAACTTTTAACAATTATGTCCCTCTGTTGTTAGAAAAAAACATATTTATTAAAAATATGTTTTTTTGCCTTACTGCCTTATAGAAGACATATTTTGCCGACCCTACATGAGTAAGATAATTATGTTATTAAACTTACGTTCCTGCTGAAGAAAACGATTCTTACCTGTAACAAACAAAAATATATTTATTAACACAGAGTTCCAATAAAATAGAAAATAGCTTTACGTGAGCAAGATGTTATCTGAACTAGGCTTTGAACTGGCAGGTGTCACTCCCATGTCGCATTAAATACAGATAACTAGTGTAGCTTGTTTTAAACACAAATGCTATAGATTTAAACATTTCTAACTGTATCATGTGGCTTTCTTTCGAATATTGCAAACTGATATCAGAAAACATTATATACTTTCTCGATGGTGCGGTCAAAGAGTCAAGTCCTGATGATGATGCTAGTGTAGAAGTGTAATGATTATTTCGATTGGGCTACAAGTGGCGTATATAACGTCACGTCGGCAGGAAAATTAGGCGAAATAGTCACTAGATACATTTTTGAAATGTTTGTATAGTTTGACATGTTTCTCTTAAAAATATTTTGATGCTTTTTTAAATTATTTTTTAAAAAGTTTTTATTATTAAACCCTATACTTTTATAGCAATGACAAGCAATTATGTATTATTTTAAGACATCTCATGTGAGTATTAAATATTTATTTAACCAAAACAGTCTTATTTTAATTATAAATTTCCTAATAACATTCCTCTGTATATTAAAATTAATGATACTTGAATATTCCAGTAATAAAATATCAATATATAATTAATAATGGCTTCAAAATTAACGGCATAGCTGCAAAATTAACGAAACAGCTGCAAGATTAATTAAAACGGCTGTGCCGCTCGATATCCGGGTAGTTTTCTGCAGAATCATACGTTAAATCTTTCGTGGATTGTATCCTTAAAAAAGATGTGACAGTATATGTGTGTGTACATCAGTAACAGCAGAATAAGTGTCGTTTGAAATGTGTTTTGAAACAAAAATTAAAAATAATCATTATGAGTAGTAGATATTCCCGTATATAAAGTTAGGCAGAAGTACTTAAAACACCAACGTTTCGCAAGATATGTTTTAGTCCCTGGCCGAGCCTAATGAAATTAAGGTATATACATATAAAAATATATAAATTCTCTGAGCTATGGAATAATACAAGATACCCTTTTATCGAGATTTAACATAAGGTTTGATTTTTATACGATTATGTAAGGACGAATACCTAAGTGCTTTGTGACAATCACGTACACTTTTAAATATTTTTTTTTAAACATTAAGGTGATGATGCGTCTGAAGATATTTTTCAGGCTAAACTAGAACTGCTGGCTCTCAAAGACAGCTACCGGAACACATCGTGCTTGGCCACAGATTTTCTGCTTAAAGGTGGTCATTCGTAAATTTCCTTACCACCATGCAAAATATGTTATAGAGACTGATTGTAGTTTCAAAAATAAAAGTATTTCTCTAAAATAACTCTCAGCACATTTACTACCCCATTGGCGCGTGGGCGCGGAAGACGAAGTGTAGTAGCAGTGATATTTATAGAGGTGGTTGCAACGGAACAGAATAAGGAAGTATAAAGTTTCCTAGCAACTTTCAAAATTATGGCTCTGGCTTAAATTGTCCTCGGTTTAAATTCTTGCATATTTCGCTTTTCAAAATGTAGGTTAGGCAAAAATCTTGAATTATGATATTAAAATGCTACCGGGACGAATAAATACTGTTTAATATTTTTAAACAATAATACAATAAAGCAAAAATTTAGAAACTAAATAATATAGATACCAAGACTTTATAACTCCACCAAGGAAGTACTATAGTAAAAGTCACGTTTTACCAACATTAATAACCATAGAATATATTATTATGATGATTTGGTGGACTTCAGTTGTTGACTTTCACACCGTTACTGAAAATGTGATCATGTCAGAAAAACTTTCCGATTTGGAGAACGAATCCAGAGTTTCAGATTCTAACGCATCGGTTAATACCACTCGACTAACCAAGCAGTCAGTCAAAATAAATTTATATTACATATAGTTTATATATAGTATCTCGATATATGTGTTTGTCGATTTTGTGATGTACCATACTTTATCTGGGATGTATAAGCCAAACATAATTTCTAAGAAAAGTAGTCTTTATATTATAAATAAGTATGTTTTCTTTTATATTTAGATGAAGTTTTCGTGAGGTTCACACATATTTAAATATTAAATAACGTATTTGGTGTGAGGTGTGTGTAGGTAACGTACTAATGTGAGTGCTACTTTATAATATATAAATATCTACTAGACATCTAGACTCTGTGAGCGAATACTGCATGAATAGGAAAAAACTAAAATTTCTGACGGTAGTCCAAAATAATTTCTTAATAACTCAATTATAATACATATAAAACCAATTAGTCATACGGAGACAACGATCACTGCAAAGTGTTTGAAACGTCGGGATAAGAATAAGGATAAAACGATTTAAACCATTTAAATTTGTTTATTTACTATGAGACCATAACGTAAAAATTACTTTTTATTTGGCTTTATGTATTGACTAAAATTTACTATAAAAAGGTTTTAAACATTTATATGTTGACCTAGTATAGGATGTTCCTACCTAAGAAATATAGAAATTTTATTGCTACTTTGTTAGTCTATGATATTGTGGCAGTTATACGAAATATCATGAAGGCCATTCCGTAACAGAGTTTAGTGTTTGTACTAATATTAACTAATAACGAAATTTTAGTTGACTGCCTAAACTTATAAATGAGACAGCGGTGAAGAGCTAAAACTTATGTTGTAATATAGAAATATCAATTATTTTCCTCGTAAAACCAGATATTTGTGATGAATGAACTTTTTTTTGATGAATACTCTGCTGACATAGTATGCTTTACTGAAACATGGCTGATGTAATGTTGTTTTATGTTCATATTTTTCAGGTTACCAGAAAGTTTAATAGATTATACGCGGAAGGGGTGCATTGTACTTGTATAAAATAATATAAAATGCAAAGAGTGCCGTGACCATGTCGAGTGTTCTGTCGAACGTGTCTGCGGGGTAGCTTGAGTGGAAGTGGATAATAGTCTTATAATATGTGTATATAGACCACCCAAAAGGGAAGATAATACTCAATATTACTCAACTTGACATGTATGGAAACTCTAAATTTAACAAATCTTTATTTATATGTGGTGACTTTAACTTAGACATTTTAACTTATTCCAATGCTTAAATCATGCGTATAGCATTATTTAAATAATTTAATTTGTATTATCTTTTCTGAGAGCCGACTACAACATCAGATACAACAGCTACTTGTAATGACAATTTCTATTCAAACTCAAAGGAAAAAGGAAATTTAATTGTTACAGGTGTCAGATCGGATCACAAAGGCTTTGTTATAAAAACCAAAGGCAAAAATAACCAGAAAGGTTTGTATTTTAACACACTTGCATCTAAAAAGCTAACTTATCTTTGAAATTAGAAGCATAATTAGGTCTTATGAATTTCTGAGCGGAGAAACTTGACTGAGGAATATATAACATGTTGCTTTTATTCTACAGTTCTCACATAAGATAAATTCAGGCTGCACGTATTAAAGATTTTAATTAAAATAGCTTAAGAATCTATTGTATAATTGGTGATGATTTGAAAACCAATGCTTGGGACATTCCACTAGCCAAGCCACCGTTAATCACCTATATTAATATTTAATAATTGGCCCGATGTTTCTCTATATCCTTTTGCTGTACGCGGTAGTACATTATTTTATAGTAAAATTATGTAATTTATCTTCACAAGAGCATCACGCCAAATTTGGTAAAATTATTTTGACTTTGATTGAAATTATACATTGAAGTTACTGGCATTGTTAATAATAACTTTTATTTAAATTATTTTCATAACAGTGTGTCGAAAATAGTGCCATCTCACAGACGCCTGTTAAAAGGAATATGATTAGAGTCTATTATTATTTTATTATCCTGTGGTCATGTGTTGTATTTCGTGTATAAACATTTCTCACGTTGAAAGCAAAATAGATACATTTATTTTTTACCCACTCATCATATTTTATTTTATTTTACTTTGAAACTTCAAACGTAATACTAAAATTGATAATCATATAAGAGTATATAAAACTAACAAGCGTTACGCGTATAATTATTATAAAAATTAACGTTGCCTCCGCACAATCTCGCAAATGATGCTCAGCTTATCCAGGACACTGGGGACCCGGCCCGGATATGGCACGGTTAATCACAAGACAGACAAAGAAATATACGTTTATAAAACTATATAGATTCGCGTAACGCTTGTTAGTTTATTGTCCCGAGAGGGTGTGGCCGGAAGTTTTCCTGCCAATGCGGTAAACAATATCACTCGATTGGAATGATTTAAGTGGAATCGATTGTTGAAGGAATCATGTACCATCTTTTATATACATTCGAACAAAAATGTTTACATCAGTTACGTAGGTTTTAGAGGTTCCATATTGCTATCCGTCCATCCGTCCTTTAAAGCGTTCTCCTTTGGATCTGTATTAGGTGGCAAGATGACATTTTTATAGTTAATGTGTTAGTATAAAACGTATTTCTTTTTAATTTTTTATGTTTTCGCTGTATCGTAAGCGTCAAAATGATTACGGTTATAGTCCAATATCTGCCATATAACAACGAATAGCAAAAAATACCAAGCGCAGGTCAGCCTCCCGTTAATAATCTTGAACTGTACCTATGTCAAAAATAATGGTACATTCTGTGTCGGTTCACGGAACCCTTGTGTGTGCCCGACTCTCACTTGACCGGTTTCTATTAATCTACTCATTCTTATTTTCTTAGTACTGAATTATGTACTTCAGATTGACTGTAAATTTAATGCAATAAATTATTTTTTAAATTGACTAAAAAATATATTTAACCAATGAAACTTCTCTCCTAATTGTGACTGTGTCTGTACATGAACTTTGTATTTATTTCTACCATCTTTGTCTTCATTACTGGAAATAACGGAAAACAATAAAGTGTTGAGTATTAATCATGAGGACCCATTATAATGATGGGTCATCATTATCATCCTAATCTTGCCTCATTTTATTTTGGTGGGTACAATATGGATTACTCTATAATAACACAAAAGGCCTAAGGAAATAATAGGAAAAAAGGAACAAGAAAATAATAGCGAACAATAATTACCAAAAAGGGTTAGTAACTGTAAAATGTATTCTTGGTTTGTCATGTAATGTTAGAATAATATTGTTACTCATATATGGGATAAAAGTAAGAAGTTCAAGAAGAGTATGTTTTTTGTGGACCTATATTTTTTCTTATTTCACAAAAATTGGCACTCTAAAAGCATAAAAGAAACGAAAAAGGTTTTTGTTTTGATTACAAGTTAGCAAATGTTGAAATCGCCAAGTTTTATTGCAATTTTGTAAATCATAAATCGGCTTTTTTAGTATTTGTTGGTTAAAAGAGGATTTTATATATCTTAATACAAAATGACCATTTTTAATAGAATTTTGAGTCCAATAATCGTCTTTGGGTAAATGTTCTACACAAATTATGCAAACTTCAGGTTTGTAAATCATTCCGATTACAAGCTAGAGATCCGTGACATACGAACGGACAGACAGACAGCGGTTTCTTTAATATCGCTCCGTTTTTCCCTTTGGCTACGGAACCTTAAAAAAAAATAGGTAAACGCTTGCATTGAATAAAAGGAATAGGTTACCTACTTAGTTTAGATAGTAATCGGGACAAAACGTTATAATACTCTTCTTGTTACCTGGTGCGTTCTGGCAATAAGAGGCTTTGCTCTAAAATCAATTTAATCAGAAAGTAAATATTTTAGAATAACGCACAATGCATTATCGTTATATGAGTTTGTAGTTGTAATGCCGTTTATTATTGGTATTCCTAAAATAGTATTAATAAAACAGATATTACTCAAAACATATAAAAATGATCCATATCACCGTACAGCATAATACTCTGCCGACTAAACCAACAGAGAGTGCGCCACTGAGCAACTATTCCGGTTCTACCCTCCATTAATCAAACCCCGTCAAATAACTTAGTATATTCATAAGCAGATTCCAGGGCTGTCGCACTTGTCATTCAGGATGACATGATGAATAGATACCGGGAGATGTGGAGCTGCGACCTTCACGGTGTCGTAATAGCCGGGGAATTGTGAATGTTCCGTTAGGTGACATCCCTGGATTAGAACCCATTAAAAGGTGAAGCTTTCGTCTTTTGTTTTTTACTTCTGTATCTTCATTTTACAATAACACAAAACAATCCATATTTTATTTAAATAGAAATGTATCTGTCATAGGCAGCTGAGGTTACCGCTTGACATTAAGTGGGCTTCGTGCGTTCCATCAATATAATGTTTAATCACACTGGACGGCAGCAGCGCCTTCTGAGTTACTGATATCTTAAACTGCGATCCTATAGACGCCTGCCAAGTGTGGGGATTATGGGAAATCCCCCCTTAATGGGTTTTCAGCAGTGCACAATCCGGCTAATACAGTCTATAACGGTAGTTAGTATTTTACAGTTTTAATTCCGAAAAATAAAACAGAAAAAAACAAACACTTATTCGCATTTATGTGTAGACAGATACATTTATATTTACATTATTTGAGTTATCTATAGGCCAGTGAAAAGGCTTTAGTCAAACTGAAAAACAGGATGGTTACGTGTCCGTTTTGCAACTTTAAGTTATCTATCATACCTAACACGCGCAATACCACTGAGGACACTTAAGTGAACTGCGTGGAACTGTAATTGCGTTCTCATTTCGAGATATTTGTTAACAATTAATTTTACTTTAATAATTTAAATGTACTCTAATTACCTAGTCTTCCCAACCCAAATACAGTATAGGAACATTGCTGCGCGGCAGCTGAAATAATGGACAAGATAAGTTGGTGGTACAACTCAGACGGTCAATCAGGCGTCTCTTTTCCATAAATTTTTTTACCACCTGGAGCGGCAGTTTAGCAATATATGAAAGTCGTAAGTGTGTATTCAAATGGTAAACTTCTTTATTCTACAAAAATATATTTCAAACTCTACAAGTGGAGCCTAAAATCCAACCTAATTTCCTCTCCGCAAACACTCTCCCAAAAAAACGTAGAGAATCAATAAAGCACCGACTCTACATCGACACTGAAAAACCCCGAAAACCTCCACCGAACTCTACATAAAAGAAAATAACTCTACCACAATGAAAATAGAGTGAATTTTCGCGTGTATTTTTGCAAATTTCAATGAAATTTTATGCAGATTTCATATTCAATCTCCGATACGAGAATTTATTGCGTTCCTGATGCCTCTACGGTTTTGATTTGTTATTATTTCGAGTTATGGCGGCTTATAGCGCGTAAATGGAGAATTGGTAAGCGAGTTTCGGCTATCTTTTATTAAATTTCGACAAAAGGAGGGTGTTATAAGTTTGAAAAGGTTTACTGTGTGTGTGTGTGTATCATTTGTGTTATTCTATATCAGGCCTTTTAAACGACTGATCAGATTCCTTAACGTGTTAAGTAATAACCGGCTGTAGTCAAGCGTTCAGCACGCAAAGAGATCGTCAAAAAAATTGCGTGGATTTGTCGCCTTGATTTAGACGCATGAACTCACCTCGAAGAGCATATCAATCGACAATATATTTTTAGCTTTTAAGCTTGATGGGTAAGCCTTTGACCACTATCTCACCTGATGGTAAGTGGTGATGTGGTCGAAGATGTTGTTCAGACTAACCTAGAATTACTCGCTCTCAAGGATAGCTGCCGGAACACACCGATATGTGCTTTGCGACAGATTTTTCTACTTGAGGGTGGTAGCTAGCCAGGCGGGAATTCTCAAAATGACCTACCACCGTGCTATAATGACTGACATCCTAAGACAACAACCGGGACCGACGACTTAACGTGCCGAAGCACGGAAGCGCTCAGTAGTAATGTCACCAGCGGTCATCCAAGTCATGACCGAGGCCGACGTTGCTTAACTTAGCTGATCGGTTCAAAACGGCTAAGCAAACTTCGCTACGAGTGCTTCAAATCTCGACTTATGCGCGTCAGTACAGGCGCTTATTTAACACAATAAATATGTCTACTCAAAAGAGCTATCAAATGGAAGCGGAATTCGTTGCTATTTTTTTTAATAAAAAGCAGGCAATACTGCAAAGGCTCTTAAGCTATAAGTAATGTAAGTCTTATTAGCTGTTTCTGAGATATTCAGGTTTAAGTAGGTTCTACACGGTCGCGAGCTGTCTGGTACGCTCTTTAAGCGTTATCTTGGTAACCTTCATAGCTTCCGGTTTGAGTTGAAATGTTTTTTTTTCTTTTTTTTTATTGTTGATAGGTAAGCCTCAATCTCACATGATGATAAGTAACGATGTGGTCGAAGGTGTTAACAGGCTTAACCAGAAATACTGGCTCTCAAGGACAGCTGCCGGAACACACCGTTAGATGTTTGGCGACGGATTTTCTACTTGAGGGTGGTCGCTAGCCAGGCGGGCATTCCCAAAAATGCCCTTCCACCATGCGGTGAAGCTCAAGCCCGCGGCGGGATTCAAGCCATGGGCCTGCTGCGTGGCAGTCCATAGCCAAAGCCACTGAGTTATCACTGCTTCAAAAAGATACGATTGGATAGGAGTATTTGCTGTTAGGCGGAATTATTGCATTATGTAGGTTATTTATATATTTTATGGATAATATAAGAATTTATATAAAACTTTTATGTTGCTACATGGCGCTCAATACACTAGAGGGTCCACAACTAAGCCCCACATTACCACGGAGCCACGTTACTTCGGTTTAGATAGATAGATAAAAAAACATTTTAAACTTATTCAAAATTAAAATCAAATTTTTTTTATTTCGGACAGTTATAAAAGTATAACTGTCGGAAATAAAAATAAAACTTATTTCTAAAGGTTAGTATCACATATAAATAAAAACATTAAAATGCATGAACGGAACCGTATGCGTATACCTGTCGAGTTTTATCAACAAGTAAACCCACAAAATGCCGCACGACGGGCGAGTTGTAGTGTTTAGCCACTGTACGGAGAAAACAGTTGGGGCTGTCTCGCACTCGCGGAGGCGAGTGCGTGACAGCCCCAACTGTTTTCTCTTCTCTGTGTGTGTTCTTGTCTGTGGAGACAGAGAAGCCGTCTTCCTCCTCAAGATAGCGTAGATGCCATCCGTCCGAGCCTGAGCAAACATCTCTGACGCACTACAGAAACGAGGCAGTACCAACAGCATTCGGAACTATTGATACTAGTACAAGAATAATATTTCTTAGAAATAGGACAATGTGCAGCTTTATTGCTAGGAATCAGCAAACAATCGTATCTACCGACATTTGTTTCCTTCGTGCGTATAAAGGTAAACAATATTAACGTACCTATTATAAATACTTTCTACTACTTTTAAAACTTCCAAAGAGAGGACTTGAGCAAACGTGCTATATCCGAGTCGAGCGCACGCCCAATTCGACGCTTTTCCTTTTGAACTAAACCTCTTTGATGCATTTGTAGAGTATTTGCTGTAGCTTTTACCAAATATATTAATAACAGTTTATCTGTTAAAAGCTTTTATATTTACAAAAAACTTTACCGATTTCAAACACACACAAGTAAAAAGCTAACGCAATATCAATTACTTGAATGATATATTTTTTAATGAACCGATTTATATTAAATTTGTACAGGACGAATCTAAAAATTAGATTTTCTAATTTATTTTAAGGATATTCAATAAAACGAAACTCCATGTGGTTCATAAATGACGGAATAATGTAACTGAAGTAAAAAACAGGTAACAATAATTACTAAAAAAAGTATTACCAAAAAATTGAACCGACTTCAACATTCAAAAGCGTGAAATACCTTGTTGATGTCGGTACCATAATAGTTTAAAAGTTATTTCACTCTTTTGAGTGTTGAAGTCAATTCCATTTTATGGTAAAAAATAAACACTTTTTACCATAAAATGGAATAAAATTTTAGTGCCTCTTGCTACTTACGGGATCGATTTTCATTTACTTACTGTTAACAATTATATCATCAAGATGATATAATTTTTCAGTAGTAGGAGGTAAATATTTTTCAGTTATTGGAGTGTAACTCAAAAACGGATCCATTTAAATGAAATTTAAATGGAACCCAACGACAAGCGTCAGCTTTCAATTAAAAAAATCGGTTCACCCAGTCCAACGTTCTGAGGTAACAAACACAAAATAAGTACGAATACTACTGGGAACCTCTTTTTTTGTAGTATGTTAAAAATGATAATGGGCAGGTACAATTCCAAACTCCGGATTGTTACTAAATATATCTTGTATACAATGAGATCATAAAAACTTGTTATTGGAACTCGTCGGGTTTTTATGTAAAATACACTGGTTTTTAATAATAAACAATAATAAGTTATCTTAAACACTGATATGACTGAATAGGTCAGGACATTAACACTTGGTTAAATCATTCACGTACCTAATAAGTTTTATATTTAATTGCGAGCAATCATTCAACTTCTGAACGTTTCCCGCGAAAGATGTCAAAATGACATCTGTCAAATTTGCATTTTTATTTAGTGTTTTACTAGCAGTATTTTCGGTGGGATCGGCAGCTCCATGTCGTGTAAGTTATCCTGTAAATACAACCATTTCGTTTTAAAAACCTAAATGAAATGGTAAATTGGGTTTAGTTTATAAATTTTTTTTCTGATTTATTAGCACATGAATATGAGTATGTGGTATGTTTTGAATCAGTGATGGCTCAGTGGCATTGGCTATGGACTGCCGCGCAGCAGGTCCATGGTTTGAATCCCGCCGCGGACTTGAGCTTCAACGCATGGTAGAAGGCCATTTTGTGAATGCCCGCCTGGCTAGCGACCATCCTCAAGTACAAAATCTGTCGCCAAGCACCTAACGATGTGTTCCGGCAGCAGTCCTTGAGAGCCAGTGAAATTACAGGCACATGAGACTTAAGAACTATGTCTATAAAGTGACGGGCGCAGTGTAATTAGTGACTTGTGACGAAATGCATCTGTTATGGGTAGATGTTAGTCCGTTTAACACCAGGTGGCCTCAAGCTTGTACCGTCGCATTAACATAAAAAAATAATAATGTTTGGTGTTATTTGGTATATATATATATTTTACGTTATGAAGTGTTGAGTCAGTTTACCATCAAACTGGCGACTTCTTGCCAGTTTGATGGAAAGCGTCGCCTCTGCAGCACCGTCGTCGTTTTGCGCGTGTTACTCCAATACATTAGTTCCTGTCAGGTTTGCCCAGTAATTTCATTTACTACAGTGTCCTCCACGCCTAACACAGAAGTGTTTGCACACTACTGCTTCGAGGCAGACTATCGTAGACACTGCGGTGGTATCTACCAAGACGGATACTTGCTAAAGAGACCTAGTAAAATATACTATAACTTTTGAAATTTTAAATCTAGGTACCATATGGAATAGGAGGACAAACGAGCAGCCGACTCACCCGGTGGTGCAAAGTGCCGTCAAAGGAAATTCTATTACACAAACAGCAATAATCACCATTGATAGGAGTTTTCAGGGAGGGCTGTGTTTTAACGCATAGGATATGTTTACATTACATCTTTTAAAGTGACATTTGTAATGGTTAAATTTTTTTCCAGGAGTTAGAGCGCGCTTTGGATTATTTCGGACACTGGGTACGCGGTTACATAGTGCACCCAATGTGGACCAGACATCAGAACGAGGACAAGAGGCAAATGGAGATCCACAATAATTATAATATCTATGATTACTCAAAACATATAACAATTAATAATAATCAAGAAGTGTATTAAGAAAATTGGATTAAATAGCACATTGTGCAACGAGGAGAACGCAAGGATCGATATTTAAGTTACGGCTAGAATGGGTTTCATGCCCTAGTTACACACTCAGCTTTTCACTTCAATCGCGAGGAAATGAAACAGTAATATTTTATTTATTTATTATTGCATTATGTACATACATAATAAAACGAGTACATACCCTGTAAGCAAATACATAATTTTAAGGTTATAAAATAATAATTGTTAATCTATAGGTATTAGAGTAATTTGATTTGTCATAAATTTCTTAATTATGTCAATAAAGTAATTCAAATAGATAATACATAATTTTCGTATTATGTTAGTAATATCTATTTATTGTTAGGTTCGAATCTTATCTCACGGAAGCTCAATTTTACCAAGTTACATTGATACGCGGATAAATTTATTATACCATCAAAATGTGATATGCTTTAGCTTTCATAGAAAGGCAAACCTAGTGGCAGTTTTAGAATGTGTCGGCTTTCTGTCGTGGATAAACGATAACTCCTTGGTATGGACTCTTATGACATGTGAAAGCAGCGTGGACATAGAAATATGTACTATCTACTGTAGCAAAAATGCCGTATTAGTATTTATAATGGGGCTATACCGCCTAACTCGACGGTATAATTTTTAATCTTCTGCTAGAGCCGTCTGCCTGATATAAAATTTCATAAAAGTCAATAACATGGCAAAAATAAAATACTGCAACATGTTTCGACATCTTCGTTTGGTGACAAAGGTCTATCATGTTTTATTGTTAGTTATAGTGATAAAGGTTATCCTCGTATAGTTTTATCTTAATTTGATGCAGTTGGCCCAAAGACCTAAAACAAAATTCAAAATCAATTAAAAATGTGGTTTTGTTGTCACAGCAGTAGTTTGGTTATGCACGCGGTAGCGTATAGTATAGTAAGTATATCATCATATAGTATAGTAGTACATATCCTTGTTTCGAATTAAGCCTTAAGAAACAGTCACCAAGGACGAACATTATTTTTAGATATGTTATAATGTGGCTGCATATGGTAAAGATAGACTTCACAGAGAATTGCTACCGGAAGATACTATTAGGTGCTTGGCAACAGATTTTCTACCTGAGGATGGTAGCTAGCGGGCGGGCATTCGCAAATGCTCTGCTACCATGAAAATTGTTTTTTAAGCAACCCGAATGCCCTCAACTTTTATCTTATATCAACAGCTTCAAAGAATGGTGCCCTCCAAAGGACGGAATCCCGTATTAAATGAGAACAGAACATTTGAGATCAACTCAATGATTCCCATATAAAAGTACCGTAGCTAATAGAGTTATCGATTCAATACACTCTCGGTACATAAATCAGTGTGCGCGTCCGTCTGTCAGCTCCTTGTTTGGTAACTGGAACGAATTGCACTTGGACATCCGTGATGCGATTTGCTACAATGTTTCTACAAGTTGGTTTTTCCCTGCCAATATTGAGAGATTCTTATTTCTCAGCAACTTTCTTGCTATCCATTATCCTCCCCCAATCGATATCTTAATATTTGTTTATAATAATTATACCATCAAACAATATTAAAAAATTGAGAAAAAATTGCAATTCAGAAATATAAAAAAAATCCTGATATCTTTTTTTAAGCTGAATTCTAAATTCGTGTATTTAGTAGTGTTTTGTGTGATTTGTGTGATTTTTTTTATACCATAATTGTTTGTAATAGACGTATTTTATTATGTACCAGCTATATATAACTTATCATATGTATTTTAAAGACTACATATTACAAATAATAATTTTAATAGCAATTTTTATTTAAAATATCCCGAAGAATGTTTTGAGCCGAACAGTAATAATTCACGGTTCAATCCCCACCGCCATTTTGAGGTCCACCGCACAGTGGTTTTGTGAATGCTCACCTGGCTACCTACAACCCTCAAGTTAGAAAATCTGTCGCCAAGTTCCTAACAATATGTTTTATCAAAAGACCTTGAGCATACTGGCTATGTAATAAATAAAATTACACATGTCTCAGGGTTATCGGCGCAGTGCTGTTCGACACTTATGAAATGCATAATACAATGTTATATAGTTAGATTGGCAAAATGTCTAACTGGTTAAAACATGACATTTAATTAAACGTGTGGAAAACTCTTTACGGGACGTGTTCAAATAGTTCAGAGGTTTGTGGAGAAACGGAAATATAAATACGAGGTAATTAAAAGTTCGGGAATATAGTTACTAATAAAACGGAAAAAAGGCAAATAGGCAGGATATTAGGTTCAAGAACGTGCAGCAAAACTTCACCGAGTTTGAACACAATTCATGTTATTGACATAAACATTCACATTATAGCAAGAAAAGCAACACAAAAATGTATAAATGATTTAACTATATATATATATCCATTATATCACTCGTCTTATACATTTATTTTATTATTCTAATTAGCGAAACATGAAATGTTTTTCAAGAGATCTCATGTAACATTTTCGTATACCACCATATACACCTAAATCTTTTGGCAACTGAGATAACGAGAAAAATTAATTTTCATTTATAAATGGACCGTCCACGCGGCTGCCAGTGTGGTTAAAATATAATTGACAATAAATTTACCAGTCTCTGAGATAGTTCATAATCTGGTAATAATACATTAAAATTATCTCTCACATATTAGTATGGCGTGTATGGTATACCATGCGTAGATACAAATAGTGAATTTCATCATAAAATAAACGTCAGAAAAGAAAACTTCCGTTACTAGCGCCGCGCCGTGCAATGCAGTGTTGGTAGATTGATTGCCCTATTTATTTTTTTACGCCACAATATATGTTATAAGCCCGTATTCCGAATATTAATGATAAACAGAACGTACTTTGAGGCGATATGGGTGGCCCGAACTGGCCCAGAGATGAATTGTGCAACTTTGAATTTGACGCACCCGGTTCGATCTTACTCCGATAATAATAAATATAAATACTAATAATAATAATGAAACATTTATAACACATGTTACAGAATATGCTTTGCAGTTCCCGGCTCTTAAATAAACAAGAACTGTCCAATATCGTCCTCTTGAATATCGTAAAATGAAAATATCGACCAAGGAAAAGTCACGCTCATTGAGCAGTATGCCATCACTCAAGTCATTTTGTCATTGAGTGCCGTGTCATTATGTAGGTAAATTGCTGGGCTCGGCTCCAAGGGAAATACATCAGTTAGTGGGCAATGGCACCTTCTGAAGAACTACCATATTTCAGCTCGATCCCTAAGACACCTGCCAAGCGTGGGGATTATGGCTAACCCTCACTCCATGTGGAGGCCCTTGTTTAATAATAGACTTCTTCCGACTTTAGATATGATGTGTCACTGCACGTGGGGCACTTATCACGACTTGTTGCCAACTTACTACCCTACGATTACCCGAATGTTAGCGAGGCTTTGTTTTGTGTTTCGTTTGCGACAGTGTATTGCTCCGTTGGATTGCAATGCTGATTCGTTGAGCTAAATAGCTGCCAACATTTTGATTACGCGTTGCATCGACCAAGCTCTCTGATGAGTTTTGGAAAATACGATGAGTCATCGTAGTCATCGTGTTTATTTTTATCATGGCTAACCGTGAACTTAACCTTATAAGCACGATAAGCACAAACATCCATCCATAAATGAAATATCGTTTTTTTTGTCATTGCAATTTCAACATGCTACGATGTCTAAAAAACTTTCTTGCATACATTATTCTCATCACATTCTTTATACGTGCCTTTTTATTTAGGGTACTTATGGCCTATGTTAAAAGTCTAGAATGTCTCTAATTTGGTCAAAAAAAAATCTCACAATAAGACGATATTCTCATACATTAAAATTGGTTAAGCCGTTTAGGATTTGTGGTTAAAAGAAACTCAGAAAAAAAAAGAACCCTGAAAACAAAACACCGCTTTTTGAGCCTACTATAAAAAAAAATTCATGATGCGGAACTTCCATATCTCTACTCGTATTTGGCTTTTTTTTTCATAGCTAAGGCACAGATATGTTTAGACTTCGATTGAACAACGTAAGCCAGATAAACAGACTCACATACAACACTTACAACTATATGTTGTTTGAAATATATATTTGCTCCGCATACCATAACCACGGAAGCTTGCGAGTGGGCAGTGACTACTTAGTACTTACTATGTGAATGTGCGGGATCGATTCCCGACACGGGATACCCCAGCTATAGTTACAAACCGACATCATTCGCAGACTGATTTCACTGTAACTAGTGGTTTACCATTAACTAGTACACATTTAAAATTAGTGTTAGCTGTAACGGCATCCACTACCGACTTAATTAGACCTTATTAGTTTTATAAATTATTATAATTTTTGGAAGGTGTTTCATTTCATCTTAGTCCTCAAATTCAAAATCATTTATTCAATTTAGGCGTCTACGACGGTCGTATAAAGGTCAATTACAAATTTTGATATTGAAATATTCTACATTGTACTGCCACGTTCAGCCAAAAAATGTATAGAGTCACTGCGAGAAGAACGGGCAAGAAACTCGGGGCCATTCTTTTAAACGTCTTTTAACAATGTGTTACATACAATATAATATAATTATTACAATATTTGTTTAAAGTAAATCGTAATTTATGGAATTTAATTTTAATTCAATATCTAATAATATTAAATTAAATATGTTCTTAGCGGAACGGGTTCATCTATATACGTTCTTTGTTACAATAATTTCATTTCAGGCGACATCACAATTTGGTGCCAACGGGCATATTAAAAAAAGTTGAGTTTCTTTTTCGGTTATTTTTATGTGATTGTGACCAAACCAGCACGAGACCCACTCACAAGTGATTAACTGCACTGCGCCCGTCACCCTGAGACATACAGTTTTAAGTCACATGTGCCTGTCATTTTACTGGCTCTGAAAGACTGCTCTCTAAGCACCTAAAAGACATTGTAAGGTGCCGCTGTTGTAACAATCAA
Organism: Plagodis dolabraria; assembly: GCA_963854805.1. Lineage (NCBI taxonomy): Eukaryota > Metazoa > Arthropoda > Insecta > Lepidoptera > Geometridae > Plagodis > Plagodis dolabraria. The sequence goes on along the minus strand of OY978460.1, from coordinate 1,363,125 downwards.
ATATTTATATTGTAGTTATTATCATTATTTTTTTTTATATTATATAAAAAAAATGTAGTATTAGTAATCTATATTAATTTCATTTACAAAAATTGTTTTAATAATTATTCTGTCCTTATTATAGAGCTTGATATAATATATTAGTACACCGGAAACGGTAGAGTATTTGATTCTAAGATCCCCCCCCCCCATGATCTGCAACACAAGCTGAAGCTTGCAACTTCCTTTTATTTGATATAGCGCACTTCCTCAGAAGACAAAGAAAAAATAGTATTACTATTACTACAACCGTTTTTACACATTTTTAAAGTTCAACGACCATTAACTTTATCCATAACATTATTACTTAAGGGGAAAAAAATGCGCGAAATTTTTTCATGGCATAAAATAAATACATTGCGGATTTCATTCCACATACATAGATTACCGTATATAATATATATTTAGTCGCTTTTATATTTAATAATAACAAATCTATTCATTATTCGCTTTTATATTTTTCTGTTGGTAAATGAAAATAGAAAATACACACGAAACACTACTACAAATGAAAACTTTGTTGGTGAAGATGTGAGTATTGTGAGTGTGTGCGTTTGATACTCTTTCACTGGGATACATTTCCTTATGGTCGTCATTTTTAATTATTGTCGATGCGGGTGAAACCGCGGGGAGCAGCTAGTTATATTATATGATACTGTAATTGTAATGGACAGGCGTGACGATTACCATCAGGCAGGCAGACTTCACTTCAAATAAATCGGAGCTGCTGTCCTACGCACCAGAAGTTCGATAAGATATAATTTAAAACGTATTAATCGGGCACATCGATAACAACTGGTATTGCAAACTTATTCCAAAAATAACTAATGCAAGTCAACTCCAAAATTGATGTGAGCTGGTTATCGATTAAATGGTAAGTGGCAAGAGGTAGCCACAGCAGTAAAATTGATATTTATATTGGCAGTAACACGGGAACGCTCTCCGCGCAAATTGATATAGAACTACCCTGACAGGACTTGCTTTATTTTGTCTACGAAACGAGTAAAGATATTTTATACTTTAACATTTTAAATAATTTACAGTGTGAATAGCGCAATTCAAGTGTGCATTTGTGTTTAAAACTTAAAAGTGAGCAAAAACAACTCAGAAGATTGAGCAACAATCATATGGACACACTATTTTAATTTGCTGTCGGTTTCATGGCTGGCCAACAAACTGATGTCAACCCTTCTTTTGAATGCTAATTGGTAACATACCTGGCACCTCTCCGCTAATGAAAGTAACTGGCACTGTTTTACAGAGCTACTATTATTTCGTTGACTGTACCAACGGCGTGCTGCTCATTTAACGTATTCATTCCTTTAGTCACCTGATAGGTATCAAACAGTAGAATAAGAAATAGTCATTGTATTTTTAAGCCAGAAACTGTACTATGTACAAAAATAGTAGGTATTGCATTCTACATAGCCCATTGATTCACGCGTCTTCTAACGGCAACAGTGACAATCTCAAGACAACAGTGGACTGAAGTCATATGGTGGCACCACTCGCGCACACTGATCTACACCGCACCGACAGCGCCTGAACACAATCCGTAAGATATACTTTCATTAAATGTAAGTTCATACATCAACTCATATCAATCAACGAGCTCGCCAGGTGACCTGAGAAATCTGCGAGGTGACGCTGATACGGTACTAGAGGAATATGTCGTGCGTGTACTCTGAAGCACGGAAGCGCTCAGTAATAATGCCGTGTGACCACTAGCTAAGTAAAACCACACGTGAACATTGATAGATTAAAACAACTAGGATTGCTCCGCGTCACTACGAGACGAAAGCTTAGCCGTGGGCCAGACAGAAGAGACGTAAGACGGAGACGGGGCGCGGACCTTTGTCTCTTCCGCGTCTCTTTCATACAAAATGTATAGAAGCGTCGCGACGCAAAACATACAGAAGAGGCAGGGCGTGGGCGCAACGCTTTTACGTCTCCGCCTTTTATTCGAAACACACAGGAGAGACGCGGCGGAGAAGCGGCGGGGGCGAGGTCTGGGCGCGGGGTGGCATGCCCGCCGGGCGGCATGCCACCCCGCGCCAGTCTGACTGCGTCGCGTCCGCGACGCGTCTCTTCTGTATAATTCAAAAAGTCGCGTCTCTGCCTCGTCTCCGCCCCGTCCTCGACGCGTCTCCGTCTTACGTCTCTTCTGTCTGGCCCACGCCTTAAGTATACTATAATTGAATATAATCGAATTAAAAAATAACTCGATGCTAACAATGGGAACTTTTTTAACGAATGTTTGGAATATTTCTTATCCTGCTGTTGGATGTGGTAAAATGCAAATAAAAGGTCCAATGCATGAAATGAGCAACGTGCCACTACTTACACCGTTGTTAATGTTGCACATTGTGCGTACACTAGGACTTCAAGCACATGCTCTGATTACCTGAAGGTAGCCTAATTGTTTTGTAAAGAAAAACTTCTACAACTGATAAGTATGAAAAGCAATTATGTAGTTTTATTTACTTTGATGACAAAGCTATTTTCTCATTTTTTTTCTATTTAATACCCAAACTACAAACTTCTACCACAATTAGGACCAATTCCAAAGTACGTCATTGTTTATTAAAAACACAGAATCAATTCATAAATAAGTGAGTTTTGAGGTAACAAACATACAAATATTAATATACACCCTAATTGAAAACCTCCTCCTTTTTGACAATTAAAAAACACAATAGAGCATTTTCAAGGAGGGTTTGCATCAAGTAAGCCATAAATCCAAAGCCAAATCCATTTACAATTCTTAGCTCATGTGTTAGTTTCAGTAATTAAAAAATATTTCTAACAACATACTACGGCAGCTACGGCTACCGGACGCATATCTTTATATATGCTCTGAGTTGTCCTTTGTGTTGTTTGAGAGGACATATTGTACCGAATCCACATTAGTGGGATAAGGGTAGAAGATGATAATACGTCGAATAAGAACCTCCAATTTTGTGACTTATGAGTATTAGGTACTTATTTGTTACCTTTAGGGGCACGGAATGAAGGTCCCGAATGGTGTCCATTAAGATATCATTACTTAACGCCAGGTGCTGGCACGCCCCTCCAATTTGTTATCTTTATTTAGATTGATGACGTCATCATTTGCGTTTTTGTAGCTTCAGTTATTCGGAGATTTTTTGTGAGTGATTCAGGCAAGCCTAGAAAACTAGCTGTTAACGAAACCTGCTGGAACACATCTTTATACTTCGCGACAGATGTGGTGGCTAGCCAGATGACCATTTGCAAAATGCCACACCACCGTGCTTATCTTAACATACCTTTCTATATTTTTTTATCGTCACTATATCCTTAGGCTCAATTTACATTGCCACGGAACGGAATGGAACTGAACATGGCTTAATCAACTTTAAATCAAATGAATTATGTACGAACGAGATACGAGTGATAAAAGTATCACATGTCCTACAGGGACTTAATTGTTTTCTATTCCCACAACTATCGTCAGTTACGGTAGTTTGTATTTTACACAATTGATATAGAATCTATACAAATACAAATCCGTTCGCTGCCATTACGTTCCGTGGCAATATAAATTCATCTTTATTCCCTTATTTTTTTCCTTTATTATTAACACTGTTTTAGACGAAACGCGAGCTATACCTACCTACGCGCCTCGATCTCGGCATGCGCTCGGCATGCAGACAGTCGCAACTGTGCCAATGTGTGTCTTTTTAATGGACAAGTATTTGACCTTTAACTCGCGAAAAAAAGATGTCTGGATTAATAGCAAAAGTTAATAGAGTAAAGTGATTGACACGAGTGATATAGGTAGTTATAGGCGGTTCATGAATCATGATACTGTAGGTTCGCTTCAGTTAAAACTTCGGGGCATGTGTGTTTTGTTTTGTTAGTTTGTGTAATACAAAGTAATGACTTGGTATTTTATTAATAATCGTTTATTAATAATACTACTGTGTGAATAATACTAGATAAATAAATTTTACCATCTGTTAGTCTGTTAGTGATAGACAGACGGTCAAACTTATTTTATCTAGTATTATTTACTATTTTTAGTAGATAGTTCAAATTTTCTCAGATTCTTCTGCTGCTATAACAACATATACCAATAAAGCAAATTTATAAGACCGCTTTGTTATTCAAACATAAACATGTTTTTTTTAATTTAATATACGAATCAAAAAACAACACGTACCTATTTTTATTCTTTTCATTCACAGAGTACCTATTTTATTTGCTTATATAAAAAAATCGTATTTATAACCACAAAACTAAATGGAAACACAAAGTAGGCAAATGTTATTAAAATGCTGGAGTCCGGCAGCCCTATCGCATGTTTGCGTACCGCGCGACTGTAGGTAGTTATTTCAAGGACAGGGCCGAGTTAAAATACTGTATAGATAATATTACCGTGGTATAATATAGTTAACAGCATTGAAGGAGTAGTGCGTCCATTATGTACACATCAAGTCGGGACAGTTCGCGTCACTCATAGGGGCGTCAACAAACACCTTCTCTAGTGAGTAGGGTTGTCAGTTTACTTTGACTTACTGTGACGGCGAGTGAGATTATGTTACATGGATAAGTGTTTGGTTATATCTTGTTTTAATACTGTAAATGTGTGTGTTAACTCGTAATTGGTTTGAATGAAGTTTGATCACAAATAAAAAAAGACTGTATCTCAGCTAATCATTATCTGGTTTCTATTTAAAGAGCGCGAGTCTATGGTCATTTGCCGTGCACAATTCTATATGTACTCCAGCTTACTACTAAGATTGTATCCATCCTGCGAATTAAACTCAGGGCATGACAACTCAGACATGACGCTTAAGTATTGACTAACAACTGTGGTTCATTTTACTCTGACGTTTAAATAAAGTTAAAAAAGAACAATTAAATTAAACATCGATCACAAAGACTCTATTGAGTTTGACGATTTGATGATACTATTTTCTAGTTTATTACTATTATTATCAGAGCATAACATTGTATAATTGTTATTACCTGCTCATAATTCTATTGTAAGAAAAATATTTACTATTTAGTATTGCGCTTTTATATATAATGACTATAGAAATTTATTTGGTTTTGTTACATAAATCTTAATCGTAGTGCTAATTAATAGATTGTGTTGTTTTTATCCATAAAGATAAATTGTTAGAAGGTTTTTAGATCAAAATAAAGTAGCACTTACCTCACAATCTAACAAGACGCCATATATTGCCAAGTTAATACTAAAACGTTCATTGACAATAGCGAGACAATAGAAAATTTAATAAATCCAAAAGCATTTCTGTATATTTTACCGGTCAAAGCGACCGAGCTCGGGGTCCATTAAGAAAGCATTATATGCAAATGTAAGTGTTCTTTGTGAGCCTAAATTAGATTTTGTTCCGTAGAGAGGGCAGTCATTTGGAAAATGGATGTCGGGTTATTTTAATATTTGTTGAGGATACCGGGGTGCGGATCTAGCTGTTTATTCTGTTTGCTGTTCGTTTGGCTTTACTTTAGTACCGACGCAACCTGGTGGTTGAATTTATATACTTATGTAGTTGAAGTTGTTTTATATGGTCATTTGATATTTAAGTAGGAGACACCTATTTTGTATAATTCTAAAAACTATCTAAAATCAAACAGAAGGTTTCGATGACTTTCATCGAAACGTATATCTACCGTATTATGGTTAAAACGTTCAAACGTCTTAAATTATGAAATGGTTTTTAAAATTTATTGACAGACTCTTTTTAGTACATAATTTTTCATTTATGAATTTCGTACACGTTTCGAAGCATCCTTGAGCGACATATACATTTTCATAATATCAGAAGTATCATATCACGTCACAATTATATATTAATTACAAAAGTTGTTAAAGTGTCACTTATCCCCAAACGTACAAACAGAGTTTAAAGAAACTAAGTGCATATATAATTTCCTAAAGCCTTGGTTTATGTTTCGACTGATATAATCATTTCAGAGGGCATAGCTGCGGATGGAAGCAGATTTGATTATCTCTCTTCATTTTAAACTACTGGTGGAAACTTAGTTTAGGATTCAGTTCTAAATTACAATATTTATAAGTAGCTGACTGCAGTTACAACTTAATTAGAAATAAAATTGGTAAGTAACATTGATAACACAAATTTTCTTTCTTACCAATCACATGCGAGATGCAATTTTTATAATCTCTCGTTGGATATTTTTTGAACATACCTGCAACAAAAAGAATAAAAATAAATTACACATTTATACTTTCAATATTAACTAAAATATATATTTTTGAGATTGAAGTCATAAATCACAATTATATCACAACATTTGCAATAATTGCTAACGGCATACATTATAAATGATATTCGTAACAAACGGGCAATAAAATGAAATGTTATTGCCATGTCTGTCTACTATGCAGTTTTGTTGCTCATAGAATAAATAACAAAACTATATCCAACACAGTTTTAAAATTGGTTTTTGAAGTTGTTTTTTAAATACAGTATAAGTGCAATTTTATATTGATATGAAATACACTCTTGTTATATAATTTGATCTGCTAGGCATTTATTTTGAACAAGTACGACAGAACTAATATACTATAAATTTAGTTAGTTATATCCCAATACGATGGTTGCATGAACAACGAGAGCAAGAATTACAGTTACGAGTCATTGTGTCATGTTAGCTCAATTGGTTAGAGCATACCCCGGCTAAAGGGGTGGATGGACGCGGGTTCGAATCCCGCACATGACTATAATTTTTTCTCTCGTATATTTGTAATTTTGTAATTAGTTATGTTCGGTTACAGGAGCAATAGAAGCAAATCATTTTTATAGTAATAGGGCTTAATAAAAATGATTTTGTTAATTAATACTCAGACGGTTTTTTAAATACATTTTGAGCACTGTTACGCTTGATGAATATGAGAGTTCAATCACCGCCCGATTCAAACATTTTTCATTCCAATATTTTGTACTTGTGATATTCAAAAAGCATGTGATGGTGTTTGAATATTATATTTATAAACACAGAAGGGTAGCTACATCATTACGAAAGTTGAGAGTTTTCAAAAGCGCTTCTTTTGTTTAGACGAATTCTCGGTATCTGACCGTGCAATTAAACTTGGCTCGGTGACGAGTTGGATGGGATTGCACTACTAGCACGATGCCAACTTGGTGTTAAGTGGTAAAAATGCAAATTGTCAATGCACTTTTGAAGTAATGCACTGTGCTCATCACCCTGAGATATAAAGTTATGTCTCATGTGCTTGTAATTCAACGGCACCCATACCCTTCAAATCAGAACACATATGAGCATTATTGCTTGCTGTTAAAAATAGATATTGTGGCCGTACTTCTCCAGATAAACTCGTTCACTGAGTTCTACTCAGTACTCATTAGTTGGGCGATAAGAATTCGATCTCCGATCGAGGCGAACATTTTGCGAATGTTCTATTTCTGTTTTGTTTTCTCCTACATATTTAAGGCATTGTTTGATATTTCTCTGGATATACCTAAATTATTGTTTATATTCCATATGTTATTGACGAAAGAAAAACGGAGGCATTTTGTAGATATACTTAATCGGAATTTTGAATCTATATAAGCGGAAATAAAAAGAGATAAGCATTTTTATCATTATAATAAGATAACGTACTGTATCTCTTTCTATAGAGACATGACGACATGAATGTGGTCCCATCAGTTTTACGAGTGTCCACTAAAATATCGTTGTCCATACTTTATGAAACGTGAAACGTACAACCCTGTATTGTGGTCGAAATCGTCCTATCAAGTTTTATGGCTGATGGTCACTCTAGTTATAATGGATGTTTTCAAAGACGTGCAAATCTTGATTAACTTTTTTGATTTAAAGCTCAATTCTAAAAACAAAAACTAAAACAAATATTTTAAATACTACATGTTTTCGTTGCTCATAGGCAATCCAGTATCAACAAACTGAGCCGTTGGTGAGTCATGAGGTTGGCGAAACCAGCTGTCCAGGCGTAAAATATAAACTGTCTCTAAAACCTCGCAGAACACACCAAAATGTGCTTGAAAACAGATTTCTGCTTAGCACTTAGCACCAAGCGATCAACAAAATGTCTTTTCAATATGCAAAATAATTAAATACATCACCCTAATGGTGCAGCCTGGGAAAGAGCTGTACAGTATATAGATACCTACCTAAAGACACGTATATATTTCACGGTGTTTTGTTTCTATCATAAAAAGGATCCAAAGTTAGAATGAAAGGTTGTTCATGCCTTTTCACTCACGAATTGTGAGATTATGGTCATGAATACAAAATCATTAGCTAATACGGTTTCATCTTGATCTCTATAGAAGGTGAATTAGGGCGCACGTGTGGCCCTTCCTGCTTTCTTTGTCCAACGCTCTTTGCTTATATGGGATGGAATTTGGGTCTTGGTATGCTGATGGGCTCCATTTATATCATGTTAATTAAATGTGATTTTCGTTAACTCTATTTCGGAAAACGTCTGTATTATTTCTCGCCTTGTCAATGCTGTGAGCATAATAGTCTGCGGGTTAACTGAGAATGGAAGCCTCTTAAGGCAGCGGCCGGAGCAAACCGTTAGGTATTTCTTGAGGGTAGTAGCTAGCCAGGCGGTCATTCGTGAAATGCCCTACCACCATTCTATAACGATGGCCATCCTCAGACATCAATGTGCCCTCCGAAGCACTGAAGAGCACAGGAGCAAAAGCCGCTAGCGGTCACCAACCAAGTGACGTGTACAGTGGACGTTGCTAACTTAGGCAAGCCACGCTACTCTTAATGGGTTGGTTACTCTTTCAAATCACAATCGAGTTACCACAGGAAAAAACTGAAGCAATTGTCCTATAATACATAAATAAACATTATTCTTATCCAAACATTCAGGAAAAGGAAACGCGATAAAAAGCCAAGTTAATCTCTACCCCAAAGGAACAACTTAAAAGAATTGTATAAACAGACAGTAAATAACGAGAAACATTTCAAAGTACCTATAAAATTTAAGTATATAGAGACTTTACGGTGGCACCCGGCCGTAACTTCGCTGTATTGAGTGATAAGCTTCAAGCGTGAAGATAACCATTTGGATACTTGAAAAAAAATTTTTAAACCTGGCATTGGCCGGTTATAGGTTTAGCCGGTTCAAACGCTTCATTTATTTTATAACCCAACGTTGATATTGCAACGTTAGAAAGCGAAGAAAAAAGACGCGGAGAAAAGAAGCAGACTGTGTAACATACAAACAGATAAGTAAGTGGCCCAATAATATGAGGAACCTTAGATGTAAGTCTGTAAAGTTTAATACTAAATGATGAGGATGTACCTACATTATCAACAATCAACAACAATTACAAATTCAATCAAGTACAATTATTTCAATAAAGATTTTACTACTTACTATTGTGATTTATTCCAAAAGCTAAACTTAATTGTTGTTTATTAATAACAGATCAGACTCCGAAAAGCTACTGCAAAATTCATTTTCAGAAGAACCTAATAAGTAAGAACTGTCCGAACTGGTGTAAGACCTTGAGATTCTACATTGACGTTTTCCACCACTCAATCAATGAGGCAGTCGCTGTCGCTTATCACTTACTTACTCGATCCATTATCACTCAAAGGCAAACTTTACGACGTCATTGTGTACAATCAGCGACCCAGTTAGGATGCGTACGCGCATCGATTGTTTATCTCCTACTGCAAGGATACCTTTTGTCAACAAACTCTATGGTCAAGTACCATACCAGGGACCACAGTTATGTACAATGAATAGGTACAGAGGCCTTATATATTTTTTAACGCCATGGAGATGATCTACATTTTGATATTTGAACTCTAGGATGGGAATCACTTTCGGATAGAGTGTGTAAGATGTTGATGATTATGAACTTGGGGAAACAAAATATTTTAAATAAATGGGACAGAATGCTGCGTATAAGGTAGACTATCAAAAGGACGAGAAGGTAAATTCTGGGAAAACTTATTATTACAACCTGGTTATCGACCGTTTGCTTAGAGATCTTTTAGTCTAAAAATGCACGTCCCGCAAATGTTTTTACACCTACGTGCAAAATAGTGTACACATGCAACCTCGTCAATATCATTGGTTTTTCTGTCGTCGTGGTAAGTCAGAGACCTGCACCAACGTGTCTGAGTTCACAGTACATTCGCTGCACGCTTATTAAATAGTTACATTTAGTGCAGGGGCGTGCATTTTTAGACTGAAAGGTAAGAGAGACTAAAGAGTAAACAGTTATTGTGGCCAAATAGAAAGACAACCAGACAACTTGGGCGAAATAGTGTTAATGGGAAAGAGTCAAGGAAAAAGATCACGAGGCAGATCATTTAGGCATTAGTCTGACCAAGTGTATTAATATCTCACAGGCCTTCTTGTTCTATGACTCTAAGACAAGCTGATGATGCAGTAGCAAGGAAGCAGCTTCTCATACACTCGACTCGGGCTTTACAGATTGTGGTCAAGGGCAAACTAATCACCAAAAAATAAAAATGTGTTCATAGATTTTTTTTGGATATGATTGACAGATTTTAAAGATGTCGGTAATTCGGGAAATTGAGCGTGGAACCGCAATCCAGAATACCATTATGATGCCAAAAGTCAACACGAATCTATGCTGTTTTAAAATAGTTTTATACTTACTTGTAAGTATTCCTTTTCTTAACAATTATTAACCTCTAAACATTGAGAAAATGAAAGAGTACACACATTGAAACATTGAAAATATTATAGAACCCTTTCAATGCGCTACCCAAATTCAGCCTTTGATTAATTTCAAAACGTTAAAGTATCAAAACACGTATATGTTAGTGCCTCAATCAATCGTAAAACAATGCGCTTCCGGGTTTACGTGACATTTACGTTGCGTTTACGTTCTGTTTACGATACAGTTACGTTTCGTAAACACTACGTCAAAGATAATTGTGTAATAGTTAAATCGTCAAACCGGAAATAGCTAGATTAACCAGGGTAGAACCGCGTTATAAGTTCAAAAATGTACTATAACAATAAAATCGGCCAAGTGCTCGTCGAGTGGCGTACCGCACTTGGCCATTTTTTTGTATTTGTTGTTATAGCGGCAACCGAAATACATCATCTGTGAAAATTTCAACTATCTAGCTATTACCGTTCTTGAGATACAGACTGGTGACAGACGGACGGACAGCGAAGTCTCAGTAATAGGGTCCCGTTTTTACCCTTTGGGTACGGAACCCTAAAAATTACTTATGAATATATAAATCTAAATCAGAAATTACTTTTAGTATTTTAAAATATTAAACCAAGAATTTGGAATAGATCATTTACTTCATTTAAGCCAATTTAATTTGGTTAAAATAGCTTGTAATTATTCTAAATAGAGGCAACTACGTTTGCACTATCATAGTTGCTTTCATTTCAATGATGGTCCAGCAAGCCCGATGGCAATAGCAATGGACTAAAGATAATTAATACATTCAGGCGTTATTTCCCAGAAATTAATATTAGATTTCTACTAAAAAGAGTGGTAGCTAGCCAGGCGGGTATTCGTAAAATGCCAACTTATGCCTTATTTTGCTTGTGCTGCCGATGCCTTCTGGCAGCAACATTTTCCCTTTGTCACATATTATAACGCCTTTAGCAAGATATGAGAGGGTGCTATTCTAGCCCAGCAACCCACGTGTATTTGGGACATGTAGATTTTTTCTTGAAGTATATTATTGAATCGTATAGCAATCCACGAAAAATTAATACCCTGGACTAAAATCGTAGATACTTTGCCACAGTTTAACAAATTTATGTGATAGCCTTTTTAGCTTGAATGTAGAAAGTTTAACAGCGAGCTGAGCGTTGTAACACAAGCTGGTGACGATTATCGCTCCGTTTTGGAGCAACCCAAGCGAATGTTTCTTTTAAGCTGTTTTATTAAAGTTTAGATTTAGTTAAGTGATAATTTTTATACTTTTTCTAACATTAACATCCTTTCAGTAGAAAAAATATTTCCTTTCGGCTAGAATTTTACCCAGAAGAATGCAATACACATGGCCCCCTATCACATGGAACTAAAAATGCAGGCGTTTACCGCTAAATGCCTTTTCAGGGATGTAGAGGTGTAATTTTGTATGCTTTATCTACCAATATTCCGAACATTCTTTGGAACCAGTGCCCGCTACCTTCCTGCTTAAGATTTGATATCATCATCATCACATCAACCGGAAAGCCCACTGTTGAAGCAAGTCTCTTTTCATTTGGGGGAATATCCATAATCCCCACGCTTGGCAGGCGTCTTGGGTATCACAGTGGCAGTTGTCAGTTCTTCAGGAGGCGCTGCTCCGACCTTCTGGCTTCTTCGTAATCTTTTTACCTCAGTCGCCTCTTACGACACCCACAAGAAGAAATTGCAGGGTGACATTCTAACCCCACGATGATGGTATTATGATATAAAGAGCCTTGATTCTACTTGAGTAGTGGCATGCTGCTCATTCAATGTATTTTCTCTTTGCTCTTCACGACCATCAAATATGAGATGAGAAGATCCTTAGATACATAAGCTGGAAACTTTACGATATAACCAGTAAACCTATGGCATAACCGGGAACTATACTATATACCCGTGAAAATTCCCCGTGGGTCGCAGGGCTAGAATTTATAATAGAATATTATCCCGATTATTCCCGATATCTTACTCTGTGGGAGTGATTAAACGCGTCGAATAGAAAAATACCAGAAGGCGGAATCTCCAAGACGACTGTCAAGCGTGGGGATTATTGCAGTCCCCCCCGAGAGGGGGCTGAAAAGGCTGGGTTCAGCAGGAGACGTCCCGGTTTATACAGTACAGTAAAGATCAACTATACAGTAATCAGGTGTGTTCACACATCGCCTGCCGGACAAATGTAACACGTTTAGCGCCGTTTATCTCTGTTGATTGAAAACACCTTGAACCAATTAGATAACTGCTTCAGACTATAGGCGGTTTGTTGAAGATTCAAAAGGTTACGTACGCATTGTTATTACACAAGATTTTCTACTTGAGGGTGGTAGGCAGTCTGGCGGGCATTCGCGAAATGCCCAATCATACTATAACGACAGCCATCCTGAGACAATTACAGGACTTCCTCAACGTGCCTTCCGAAGCACGGAAGCGCTCGGTAGGATAGGTATGTTACTGGCGGTCACCGTTTTTTTTTATGTTATTTTTACGGATCAAACTCGAGGTCCACCTGATGACTAACCTCTGCCTATACTAGATGCATTTCGTCAAAGTTACGAATTGTACTGCGTCCGTCTCCTTGAGACATAGTTGTTAAGTCTCATGTGCCTGTAATTTCACTGGCTATCAAGGACTGCTGCCGGAACACACCGTTAGGTGCTTGGCGACAGATTTTCTAATTGAGGGAGGTCGCTAGCCAAGCGCAGACCTGCTGTGCGGCAGTTCATAGCCAACACCATGAGCCATCACTGATTCAAAATCCAATTAATTAACGCAGCCAATGAAAAAAACCCTGCAATACCGTAGGTTTATCTGATGGTTTAAGAACGACTAGGCAAGCTCTGCCAAGAGTGCTCTGCAATAACGTGCGTTTTCACCATAAACAAAATTGATGGATAATATTTCTCCACGCATAACTAATGATGTCATATTATTAATATCCTGAACAATCTGACACAATCATCAAATTATTGCTAACGTTTTGCGAATACTTGACATTTTGGCCGTTTGTCAGTAATTCACACTTGTGTTTTCGTAACAATAAGTACATCAATGTGACAAGCAATTTACATATAACTCGTACCTGGTGATTTCGTATGTACGTTTTGAATTAAGGGTCAAAACTGACAAGGCTGGGATATTTTTGCTTTGCTTTAAGCTATGCCTGATAATGATAGCACTAGTAGAGACAATCCACAATGTAATTATAGTACAATAGTGTCAAAAAGTGACAGTTCTGACGGCGACTTGACAAACGCAGCTGAGCCGCGACAGACAGCGCTCTTGCACGTCAATTACGCGATGAAGCTCCTGCTCGTCGTGCAATCGTGACTCCCAGACTAAGGACTTCAAAACAGTCTCAAACTGGCCGGAATCGTTCCGGTAAATATAAAGCGAGTCATAGTCGGTTCCTAATAAGTCAGTAATTGAAAGATTGAACGAGAATGTTATATATAACTCATCTGATAAGAAACAAACATGGGTGTTGACATCACCTGGGCCAGTTACAGACTCAAAACTTCTATATAATCAAAAATCTAATAAAACATCTAAAACACTGAATAGTCAATCTATCACTCTTCGATCATTAGACATTATTTCATAGTTATTTATTGGTAAATAATGTACATGTCATATATGGGTTCATTAATTATCGTAGCTATCAATATACTCAATCCATCCGGGGCGCGACATTCTCTTCCTACCGCCATAATGAGTCTTAATTTAAATCATACCTTTCGTTTTTATAATCAACCTCATCAACAATATAAAACCGGCCAAGTGCAAGTAGACCTCCCACTAAGGATCTCAGTCTGTATGAAGAAAAAATTGGTACATTCTATGTTGGTACCAAAGACTCGGTGAGGGAAATTCGCCGGTTTTTCTTCGAGAAGAGTATCGGTTCAAACTTTTCGCATTATGATTTCTGAAACCTCGTTTGTGTTGTATTAAGTGTAAATTTAAACATGTATTCTATACCTGGATTACTTTGTGATTATTGCAACTCTTGTCGATCGTGATTTGAGGCCAGTGGCTATCGCAGTATACATCAAATAAAGGATGAAATATAAGCGGGACCCTGGTGTCCCGGCACGCGGCTCCCAATCGTGCTCGTTCATATTTGATTTTTATAAACATTGAAAAAATACAATATTAGAGCCATGTTGAGCTTTAACCCTACCAACTAATACCTGAGCTGAGACCTGGGTAGATATAAATAAGTACCACGTTAAGATGTCTAAACTATTAAATAGTTTGTAGGTGTTAAGTTAAAGTGTCTTTGTTTCTAAAGTTTCATAAACTGCGGCTCCAAATATTCATTGGTTTCAATAAAAATACCCGCAACCTCATAATACCATACCGCGTTTAGCCAGATATTTGAAGGACCTACGTAATAGGGCGCGAGCCTACAACCACCTACAGAGTTCAGAGGCCGGATTGCTTCTGAATATTTCCACCTCAGAAAAAAAACAACAACGTCTCACACCATCGTTTTCAGCCAACTTCAACCAACGTAGTCAAAACCTCTCCATTAAGTAAGCCATTTACCACGACAGCTAAATTTACACTCTAAATCAAATTACCTATTGAATCCCCAATCTCATACAAACCGCATCAAACCTTCCGACAAATAAAAAACATCAACTTCAAAGAGTGCCGAAATGGTCACTTCTCCCGTAAACACCGGTCAGTGATCTATGGGGCCGTTTTATAGGAAACATTAACGGTGTTATGTCGCGCGGGTAATTTATAACAAATTTATGGGAAAATTGCAATAGAGTTATGTGAAATTGGTGTGTTATACAAAAACGACAAAGTGGATTATTTATGGGCTTGTACAAAAGCGAGAACTGCTTTTGATTATGTTGTATTGAGATTTTTTAAAACGAAATCTACGTGATATTAACTCTACAAAGAGTAGAACTTTTTATTAAAAAGATATTTTAAGTGAGCTCTTTTTCTACCCGAAGGCAATCATAAGTACAAAACAGATCACTGATCAGGTCACTGTCCACGGGTACAGTCCCAAAAGGCTGGCAACATTACCCCGTTGTATGGCAATACTAATTCTCTGGCCGAGGTAAGCGCAGCCTTTTGGTCGTTTGTCTTTTCTATCAGCCGCTCGGACAAATAGAAATTAGAACTTAACAGTTAAAACTTTTTATTTGTATCTGGCGGTAACTTTTATAAAAACACTACAAACTATATAAACACTACAGCTACTACAAAAAAGTATTTGGGGAACCTAAATACCATTGCGGGTCTACGGGCAGTCCAAATGTTCAAACCTACTACCAGTTGTTCTCCAAGACAACTTCCTGCGTGCGGATTATGGCAAATCCTCCCTAATGGGTGAGGCTGTATCCAGCTGTGGACAAACTGGCTGATGATGATGATGATCTGATAACCTAAGAGGTAGTACTCTACAAAATATTAGATAAATAAATAAGATCGTAGAATATACGAGTAAAAGCTAATAGAAGCGAAAACTTTCAATTTCATTGTGTCTTTTTGCTGTCTGGCTGGAAATAGAAATTATGTTGTAATGCTTTTTGCTGTTAGAGAAGCTATATTGTACATGACGAAGTATTAATTTGTTTTGACAGTCGTACGATATTGGGAAATTCCTTTTATAAGTAGTTTGCTGTAGGCTAGAAGCGTTTTAGGAGGTTGGCGAAGGCCAGAATTCCCATACAAATGTAATACCGAAATAATAATGTAACTCAATAATATTTACTTTACACCATACTATGCTATTACTCAGGTTCGGACGTTGGAAGCATTTATATACTGTTCTATAACCTTTTTAAACATTTACCTAAAATGAAATGAGAGCTAATCTTTCAAATATGAATGATGATGATTTCGACCGATTTTTCGCTCTCAAATAATTTTAGATAACTAATTAAATATATCCATGATACATAAATACTAGCCGAACCTGGATAATAGTATAGTAGGTATGTTATAAATATTCTCGGGTTACAAATGACTTTGGTATTAAGTTGGTATGGGAAACCCGACCGTCAACAGCCTTTTAGGCAGAATTCTGATGATTCACATGCTAGAAGCGATAGATATCTCTAATTAAATTAACATTTCATACTAAGTGGAAAGAATTTTCAAACCGTTACTATTTTATCGGCATGCTACCAATGAAGTTATTCAGTTTAGAGACATTAGACTCTAGAGAACTGATTTAAAAGTTCAGGCTAAAAATATCTAGTGTAATAAAGTATATATTGTGATAAATAGTACAGTATTCTATTTAGAGAAAAGTCAAACCAGTTACTCTTTAATTAGAAAGTTCGCAACTAATAATATTTGGCCGACCGAGGCACGGCGCGACACCGACGCCGGCACTTGCCCTGATGATGAGCATCTGATGTGCTCGAAACCCGCGAGACGTAGGTATTCGATCTCAGTGTGAGTGTTTGGCGATTAATTTATAATATTTAAATATGTGTGATACTCAGGAGAATACAATTTTATAATGTTTTGACGAACATTTTCGAACGTTTGATCTGATCTTGGAAAGCAACGTAAGGATAATAAATCTTCTGAAAGATACATACAATCTTGGAAATGGTTGGACACTTTCTAAGCGGCAAAAATAGGCCAAATGGGTAAAGAATAGGTCTATTAGTAGAAAGAATAATTACTTATGTATTTCAAAACCACAGTAAGGAGAAAATTGTATTTTTTATATCTCTATGTTCAAAACTATTAGACCTTTTATTTTTTGCTGTCCTGAGCCAATATGTCTACAAGTTAGTAAGTACAACTCTCGTAATACTATTAGTTAATAGAATTATAATTCTCATTGAAGTATTATAAAAAATTTAATTGAACATATAAAATGAGAAAACAAGTAAGACTGAACCGCATCATGAAAACTCGATGAAGAGAAAATACAAGAATACCAAGTCGAGTATTTTATCTAAAAGGTACCCCTGCAATAAAACCGCCAGAACCACTTTACAACAATGTCAATTCGTGGTCACTTTACGAGCCAGACAATGTCCTTTTAATCTAGGATTAAAGATAAACTTAGGCAGTAAAACAGAGTTCATAGTTCTGAATCTTACAATGTTTTCTATCAATAGAAACCCTGTTAATCATTCACTATGTGAGTTACAGAGAATCCTAGAAAGCCTTTAATATTAGCAGTATCTTGCAGGACATCTGTGCAGATAATTAAAACTTATAAGGTGTTTTGTGCGGAAGACGGCTAAATGATAATAATCATCACCAACATCTGATCATCTGGAGACTTCCACTGTTGAACAAAGCCATAGTGAGAGTTTAAAGTCATAATCCTAATGTTTGACAGGCGTCTTGGGATTGCAGCTTTTATAGCTGATCGGCTATCCTTTGACCAAATTTTATCTGATGGTAAGTGATAATGTGATCGAAGATATTGTTCAGGCTAACTTAGAATTACTGGACAGCTGCCAGAACACACTGTTAGGTGCTAAGCGACATTTTTCCTACCTGAGGGTGGTAGCTAGGGCATTTGCAAAACACCCTTCCACCATGCAAAGCAACAATATCGCAACAACTCAGTCAAAGGCTTGCTTATGGGCAAATAAAAATATACCTATTATACTATACAAATAGGGATTTTCACTTTATGCTAATGTTATTAACCAGACCCATAACTAACAGGATCTAATAATAACATAATTATTAGCTTGAGTTGTCAGCCTAACAGCTTAATAGCACGGTGAGCTTGGCTAATAAGTAGCTCGGGAATTAGGTCACACCTGGGTGTCATGGAGATAGCAGCGGTGTCAAAATGGAGGGAAAATATTGGTTTAGTGGAATAGCTTCATTTGAAAGGTGGGATTTTTTACCAACTTTAAAACACAATGGGAGTGTGTAGTTGTGGGGAGCTGCTGCTGAGATAGAGACAATATTTACCTTACAAATGCGTTTAATTCCAATCATATATGAAATAGATCGTAGCAAATCCCTTAGGGACTTTTTTTTTAAGAAATTGATATCTTAGCTTTACTTTGAAAATATTATGCATGTTCGTAAAAAAAAAAAAAAATATATCAAACAGTGACAATCACGATTATAACATTAGGAATAAAGATAAAACAGAAGTACCTGGTTTTAGTTTAGCAAAGACAAATACAATGTCCTATTGAGGTAATTGTGTGCGGTTTTATAATAAAGTTCCCAAAGATATTATAACGAAGAAAAATTCAAAACGAACGTGGAAAACATCTTGATTATGAAAGCTACTGAACCTTCAGTTTCAGATTATTTTAATGACGACAATGCTTGGACCTATGTAAAAACGAGATAAAGTCTAGAAATTATAAAAAGGGTCGTGAAAAGAAAGTATATAAAGGTGGTTAAATTAAGTGATCAAAATGATAAAAATAGGTCGTAGATATAGTTAGTAGAGGATCCTTTGAAGAATTTCATTATATTAGAAAATTGTTTGCTGGTTTGTTAAGACCATAGATTTTTTTTGGTTGAGGTCTCAGCGTTCAGCTAACTTATTAATTATTTCAGCGTAACTGGTGCTTCGAGCTTTAACTCGGGCATTATGATTCTAATGGTCACTCAAGAACACATATTTTAAAATGTTATAAGCAGAGTACAGAAACCTCCACTTTGCTGTAATCTATAGCCACTAGCGTAAATTAAGTACTCTTTTATTTACGTAGATAAAAGTAACGAAATTAGAGTAATTAAATGGTCGTTATGGGTATTGACAAAAGGAAGTTGTGACAAAATAATCTTTGCCTTGCTTAGCTTACTTGATTACCTAACAGCAGATCTTATCTAAACTTGATTGGTATTTTATTCATTGCATAGTCTAAAAGTTAAATAAGTGTTTAGAATTGAATTTATTTCGGACTACTTACCTAATAATCGTGTTTAGGAGTGATGTAAATATTGTCTGAAGCTTGTATAAGCATCAGGTAGTAGGTCTCTACAGCAAGAACAATTATTACCGCCATTTGTAGACTTTTTTATGTTATTGTGACAGAACAAGCTCGACGTCTACCTGATGTTAAGTGGACTTACTTCTGCCTATTACAGATGCATTTCGTCACAAGTCATGAACTGCACTGCACCCGTCACATTGAGACATTGTTGTTGAGTCTAATGTGGCTGTAATTTCACTGACTCTTAAGGACTGCTGCCGTAAGACAACGTTAGGTGCTTGGCGACAGATTTTCTACTTGAGGGTGCTCGCTAGCCAGGCGGGCATTCGAAAAATGCCCTTCCCTTCCGCCGGCTTAACCTGGGACCGGTGACAATGCCACTGAGCTATCACTGCTTCAAAATGTGTATTTCTTATATTTCAATATAATGTCATCTATAATTTTCCTCTTTAAATTATCCTTGTATTATGCCAAAGTATTCTAATGACAAGCTGGAGTAAGTACTTATAAGTTGTTATGTTACTTATTTTCCGTAACTTTTAAACTGAGAAGGCATTCCTCGTGAAGCTTCAGATTTTGCCCATAACAAGTAAAGTGCTAACTTAGAACTATTGTAGTCAGTCCCATAGAGAGACATTACATTTAACACGAGTGTAGTGTATGTACCATCCACACACAATAAAATGACTTAGGTGTGGTTCCCGTCCAAATGTTTTATCGCGAGTTTTCTAACTACATATTATACAATACAGTTATTTTTAAAAATATTTTGAAATAAAAATGGAACCGACTTCAACACTCAAAACTCTCAAAAGTGTGAAATAACTCGTTGAATAGAAAGAGTACTATGATAGTTCAAAAGTACCTATTATCACAATTTAGTGCGCATGGTACCGACTTCGATAAAAAATTTCACACTTTTGAGTGTTGAAGTCCACTATAGGTAAAAAAAAAACACTCTGTTTAGTGACCCTTGCTACTTGCGGGATCGATTGCCATTCACTGTCAAAGACTATATCATCAAGGTAGGAAAATATTTTTCAGCTTTTGGAGTGTAAGTCAAAAACGGCTTGACCGATTTATATAAAATTTAAATGGAACCAAACGACAAGCATCAGCTAACAATTTAAAAAAGAATTATCAAAATTGGTTCACCCAGTCAAACGTACTGAGGTAACGAACAGAAAAAACTGATACGTTGAGAACCTCCTTCTTTTATGAAGACGATTAAAAATAAAGTTTAACTTGTTATTGTTTAGTTACGCAAGATATGCAATATAGTTCAAGTTTTGTTGTTTTTTTCTTTCACACGGAATGTACCGCCCCTGTATCTCACATCAATAAGTAGCACTCGACAATCGTTACCAACAGACAAATCACTATAATCCGTCTGTCTGTCGACAGTATAATGTCAACATCCTGTATCTACACAATTTGGAACATCCTGTAGCAATGATTGAGATTGTCAAAGTAGAAGTTATTTTATGATGGCACTAGACTAGGGTAAAATAAACGTGAGGCAGTGATAGCTCAGTGGTAATGACGACTGCCAGTCGGATGGTTGGAGGTTTGAGCCTGAACTGAAATATGGCTGAGACTTTAATATAATTACAGGTCACCAGAAACTTTTCTTGTTCATTGTTCTTGCACTGACCCTATAATTTTACTATATTTACCCTTAATACTGAACACGTGGCGAACAATCTTTTTACAGAATAAATGTTTCATTAATCTTCACACAATATATTTGTAGACGTATAAAAATTAAAGAAATGTGTTTGTCTTTCACACTCAATTATGCTATGAAAGCTTGCTCCTGTGTAGGGCATTTTGTATGCTAATCTGGCTTATTAATATGGCTACTACCATATTATTTAAATATAATTTGTCATTTTGTAATACCACCATGAAAAAATGTCACCAAGCACACTATTTATGTGTCAAAGGAAATCCAACTAACCTTGAGAAGGCACAATATTATGAAATTATTCAGACCAATCAATTAACAGCTACTTTAATTAAACGTATCAGCCAGACTGTCTAATGCAAAACATAGTCTCCCCCATTTAGGGAGAATTGCCCTTAATTCCCACGATTGGAAGGCAACCTGGTGGTCGCACTGAAAGATAGTAGCTTCTCAGAAGGTACTACTGCCCACTTTCCGGTATTTTATTCCCATAGTTGCCTCTTACGACAACCACGGGAAAAGATGGCGAGGTGACATTCTAGCCTGGCTCCTAACAGGCAAAAGTGTTGAACTGGTATTCTTGCCAATTTCCTTAGTGCCCATCACCACCTACTTTCAATGTCTATGTACTTACTATTCAACAGATATTGTTCTTTTTTAAACAGATAATGAATTTCCATACAGCCAATCTCCAAATCCAGTCTTGCTCTATCACACGATCTAAGGTGGCTTACAAAGCTTTCATTTTTTGCAAAGAAAAGTTAATAGTCTGTTCCGTTAAAGTAGAAAAATTTACGCGATGGAAAAACACGCAAAAATTTTACGAGACCACTGAAATTTTTACAGCGTTTTTACGAGTTTGCAAAGTCTAAAGTAACTGAACTGATTTACATACTTTGTTGTGAAGAATAGTGCCGTATCTCCTCCGAAAATGCTGAAAATGGACTAAGTTTAGGCGCTTCATCCGACCTTGATCATAACAGCCATTATATACCCACACAACGATTACAATGACACAAGTTAATCATGGTGGAAAAGTTAGATTTTGGCCCCACTTTCAAACATTGAAAACCAACAAAGTGCGAAAGTGAGTGAAAAGTTTTCATTACTATTACATCAGACTATTAAAAAACAAACTTCGCCCGGAGGTTTCTTCCGCGCAGATAATGATGAAAAGTAATTATGATGAGGGCTTAAACTATCGAACAAAATAGAACCGAGGACTTCAATTATTTTTATTAAAATTTAAATCAAAATCGATTTAACTGTTTCAGTGTGAGAGAGTAACAAATATACTCTCACTCATAAATTGTCGCATTTATAATATTACTATGATTTGTATCGACATTACAAAAATTAGTTTATATAATGAATAGATTCAGGCATTATTTTGCGGAAATGCATTTTTTTTTTGTTTTTGAAGTAAACAAATTGAAAGAAAAAATACATATTCTAATTAACATTAATAGTTGTTACTGTTTATCTTTCCATACAATTGTCATTACCCCTACATGGATAGAATGAAATATACCTACCTGACTACCGAAAATCTGCCAGTGTCAGTCTACCATCAAGATATTTGGATTGTAGAAGCGGCAACAGTCGTGTTTCATCAAGCCATGGACGTGATACAATGCTCAAATCTCACCATTAACAACATCATGATTTCGAGTAGTTTGTAGTTTTAATACCTGCCGTTTTAAATGAAGCAGAGTGACTACCACTGGGTTGTACGTTTAAATTTGTGGTGTACTGGTATGTATGTTTAATTTTTTTTTCTTTTTTTAATGTTTTTGTGACGAAACAAGCTCGAGGACCACCTGATGTTAAGCGGTTTAACCTCTGCCTATAACAAATGCATTTCATCACAAGTCGCGAATTGCACTGCGCCCGTCACCTTGAGACATAGTTGTTAAGTCTCTTGTGTCTGTAACTTCACTGGGTCTCAATGACTGCTACCGGAAGGTGCTTGGCGACAGATTTTCTATCTGAAGGTGGTCGCTAGCCAGGCGGGCATTCACAATATGCCCTTCCACCAAGCGGTGTAGCTCAAGCCCACGGCAGAATTCGAACCATGGACCTGCTGCGCGGCATAGCCAATGACACTGAACCATCATTGCTTCAAATCTTTGTGGTGAAAAAGATAAATCCCCTTGGTATGGACTTTTATGACGTGTGACAGCAGCGTGACCATAGAAATAATACGCACTAATCAGCTGTAGCAAAGTGGCTGTTTGTTTTTAGTTTATAGAGCTATACCGCCAAATTAAACGGTATAAATGTTTAATCTTAGATAAAATTATTGCCTTAGAGACAGTCGTTTCCCTGGTGTAAAATTTCACAAAAGTCAACGCCATGCCATTTAAATTGCAACAAAATTGGACGTCTCTTCTGAAAAAGGTCTAACATATTTTGTTGGTTAAAGAAATCAAAGTCAACCTTTTGTTAGTTGTGCCTAGTTTGGTAAAATTGGCCCTTACACTATTAAGTACTGTGGTTCACTATAGAATGTACTTACATACGTTTAACTATATAATTAAAAACAAACTACACGATACCTCTTAAAAATATATGTATACGATTAAAAATATTCCTATTCATAGAAGTCCATTATCCACAAAACATAAAAGGAAAATTGTTAGTACGCGCGGTAGAGATAAAAGGACGAAATCTGGATATTCCGGTTTACAGCCGCATGGATCTGGTTGAAAGCGGCACTAACTAATGATCCTACGAGCTTTCAATCACTACGTATTCTGTACATCCAATATTCGGTATATTATGAAAGCATTTATATTATTTTGAATTTTGTGAAATTCATCAACTGATTTTGTATTAATTTTAACCTCCTTCCAAAATAAGAGGAGGTTTTCAATTCATCTGTACCTTCTTTTCTGAAATTTTGTTACGCGATTACTCCGCCAATCATAGACTAATTTTAATGATTCTTTTTTTGTTAGGTAGATTATCCTATTTAAATTTCATCAACATCGGTTGAGTAGTTATTAAGTTATATTCAATTAGGTAAAAAAAGAATTTGCATACCTGGATGATATAATGATAATTGTAAACTCGTGTGTCGATGGTGAACAATATTTTAGGCGAGTGAATGTTCTTGTTAGCAGAATCTAGTAAAAAAAATATTAAAAAAAGTCGGATCATAAGGAATGTGGAAGTGAGTCATGTGAGTCAGTGTTTTGTATAAGCATTGTACCGGCGTCTGTTTATTAGGGAGGACATAGATGCTGGCTACCGCCTGTGCGGTCGTCCAGCTCCACCGGGTTTTGGGCGAGGGCCTGGCCCTACAATAGCCCGGGAGGGAGAAGTGCCGAAGGCACTTCTCCCGAGACGGGCGTAGAAGGCGAAAAGCGCTTTCTACCTCCGTCTCCTGCGGACGCCGAAGACGTACCGCTATTATAGGAGGGGTTGACAGCGAGCTCAAGGGCACCACTGTGGTTCGGACCTCGGCTTGTCTCGCTGTCGAGAGACATGGGGGGGATCGGAGCAAAATGCCTCTGTGCAACTGCAGTGTTGCACAATTGGGCCCTACTGAATAATACTCTTTGACTATTTGGAGAGCAATTTATCGTGACCTTGTTTTTGCCTCGAGCTCGCCGGCGAGCTCGGTGTTTGATTGTGTGACCTCTAATTACCTCACACCTGGGGATTTTACCTCGACGACTTGCGGATAACGCTAAAGCTGCCAATGTAATGACTGCGATGGGGTCATCCGGGTCGTCTAATACCTGCCGTGGTCGGCGACGGGGGGGTTTGAAAAATGGGATAGAAGAGGCGGTCGAGTAGTTCGATGCCTGGACAACCAATGGGTTCGAGTGGTGGGGCGCTCGATCAAAGTATCGGCGGGCGCAGTCCTTATTGAACTGCGCTAAAGAGGGAAGGTTTAGGTCGCAATGCAACTCGGTGTTCCGGATATACCACGGAGCGCCGGTTGCACTACGAAGAAAACGGTTTTGAATGACTTGAAGCTTATGGAGATGGGCCTCACTAGCATGACTAAACACTACTGATGCGTAAGTCATGATGGGGCGGATGCAGGCAGTGTAAAGTGTCTTCTTATTTCTAAGAGACATTTTACTCTCTTTGCGAATCAGGGGACCAAGGCGACCCATTACAAAGGCCGCTCTGTTACGGACGGTTGTTATATGATCGCTAAAGGTGAGATTCCGATCAAGGGTGACTCCGAGGTATTTTGTTTTACTAACCCAGGGGATGGGTTGGTCGAACAAAGTTAAGGGTTGCGGGTAACGGGGGCGGCCCTTCTCAGTAAAGTACATAGCTGCACTTTTAACTGGGTTGACCGCGATGCGCCATTTACGGAACCAGTCACCGATCTCGGTGATGGCCCGTTGGAGGGCGGGAATGGACTTTCTACTGATATGCCACCCAGTGGTATAAATAGCGGTATCATCCGCGTATTGGGCTAGTAGGACGTTAGGCTGAGAGCGTGGGATGTCACTGGTATACAGCGCGAAAAGAATGGGTGATAGCACGGAGCCCTGAGGGACTCCGGCTCTGACTGGGTGGGGGGAGGAGAGGGTGCCTTCCACGCGATAGCGAAAGCTTCTGGCTTTGAGGAAGTCTTGTAGGATGAGAACAAGACGTTCTGTCACGCCAAATTGGTATAGCTTGTAAATCAAGCCATTGTGCCAGACTTTGTCAAAAGCTTTCGCTACGTCGAGGAAGACTGCTAGCGTTGTCTGGGGTTTGGGGTACTTGTTAAAGCCCTCAATGATGTGCTCCGTGAGGCGGTGCACCTGTTGGACGCATGAGTGTCCGGGTCTGAAGCCAAACTGCTCATCTGGGATAAGGTGGTGTTCCTTAGCATGGGACTGGAGACGGTTTGCAAGCAACCGCTCGTAAAGTTTGCCTAAGGCACTGAGGAGGCTGATGGGGCGGTAACTGGTGGGGTCAGATGAGCTTTTGCCTGGTTTGTGAATGCCAATGACATTTGCACATTTCCAGGTGTCTGGGAATAAGCAGTGGCTCATAGCAGCATTGAAGATGCTGACTAGGAGATGGATGAGAGGAGGAGAGAGGGTTTTAAGAACCCTGTTGGAGATGCCATCGGCACCGGGGGATTTGCGCGGTCGGAGGGCTTTGATCAGTCTCGCCACCTCAGCGTAAGTCGCTAAGGTGATTGGTGGGAGTTCAGAGGTGACCACAGAGCTTTTACGTTCGACTTCAGCATCCACCGAATCGAGGTGAGCTTGGTCAACGTGATCTACGTTAGGGGAACACTGAGCCTCTAGGCTATCAGCTAGGCACTCAGCTTTGTCTTCGTCAAAGAACGCTGGGACTAGTGGGACTGGTCTGTATAAGGGAGGCATGTCGTTGTAGTTACTACCTTTCATACCTCGCGCCAAGTCCCAATAAGCCTGGTGGCTTGGCACGAGGTTTGAAAGTTTGTCACCCCATTGTTGATCACGCAACTCAGACATGCGACTTTGAACCATGCGTTCAAAGTGGCGTTTCTTAGTTTTGTTCTCTTTACTGGGGTAAGAGTCGTAATGTCGGGTCACTGCTTTACTTTCCGTCACTAATCGTCTCACATCCGCTGGGATGACAAGGCGCCGGTCATCCGGCACCATGACCTCCTTTGCGGATGCACCTACTACGGTGGAGAGGTGATTAGTGAACGAATCGATCGCAAGGGTTACGTCATCTTTAGTCAGGATGTCGTCAGGGATTTTGTCAAGGTCCGGTGAACTGATAGCCTTTAGGGCAACGCCTAATTGCTTCCAGTTCACTATCGTCTTAGTGGGGCGGGGGAGGTCTGTTGATGGGTCGGGACCTAGTCGCAGTATAATGGGTCGGTGGTCAGAGTGAAGCTCGTGAACCACTTCTATGGAGCGTAACTGGAGTGTTACGCCTCTGAGTAGTGCCATGTCAAGCAAGTCAGGTCGAAAGTCTTCCGTATGAGGGTAGTGAGTGGGCTCAGTGGGCGCAATTATGTCAAAATTAAGTTCTGCGACTAGTTTTTCAAGTGCAATGCCTCTGGGATTGTTGACGTTACAATTCCATAGGATGTGCTTACTATTAATAGATTAGTAACAATATTCAATCTTTGTGTTGATAGAGGAAGTTTCCCCGACTTAATGAAACTAAGTAAAATCACTCCAATTTTGAAGTCGGGGGCTGCATCTGACCCTTGCAATTATAGACCTATTTCCATCTTACCCGTTCTGAGTAAAGT
Source organism: Plagodis dolabraria (assembly GCA_963854805.1). Classification (NCBI taxonomy): domain Eukaryota; kingdom Metazoa; phylum Arthropoda; class Insecta; order Lepidoptera; family Geometridae; genus Plagodis; species Plagodis dolabraria. Next base: position 1,335,576 of record OY978460.1, on the reverse strand, counting down.
ATTCGAAAAAATTATGCTCAAACAACTTTTATCTCATTTTAATGAGCATAATATATTGAATGAGAATCAGTTTGGTTTCACTAAGAGCAGATCGACAACAGATGCAGGTGTTCAATTGATGTCACATATACTTGAAGCCTGGGAGAGTTCACATGATGCTATTGGCGTATTTTGTGATCTTTCCAAGGCATTCGACTGTGTAGAACACTGCACTCTGATTCGTAAGCTTTCACACTATGGTGTTCGTGGAAAAGCTTTGAATCTAATAGAGTCATATCTGTCTGACAGGCTACAGATGGTTGGAATAAATGGCAATACTTCTTCCGGGTCTTTCGTAAAAATAGGTGTACCGCAGGGATCAATTTTGGGACCTTTTCTGTTCCTAGCGTATATTAATGATCTGCCTTGCATGGTCAAAGATTTCTGCAATATTGTTTTATTCGCCGATGATACCTCTCTGATTTTTAAAGTAGATAGGAAAGATAGTGAACTCATTCATGTAAATAATGTGTTATCTATGATCTCTGGATGGTTCGCCGCTAATAATCTTCTGTTAAATTCAAAAAAGACCAAATGTTTAAAGTTTTCATTACCAAATGTTCCTTATGTTGAACCAAACATTAAGCTTGGCCTAGATAAACTCTCTATTGACAAAGCGACAGTCTTTCTGGGAATCAAAATGGATTCAACTTTACAGTGGGATCTACATATACATGATCTAGCCGGAAGACTTAGTTCTGCTGCATATGCAGTTTGTAAGATAAGACAGTTAACAGATGTAGCTACTGCACGGCTAGTTTATTTCGCATACTTCCACAGTATTATGTCGTATGGTGTATTGCTGTGGGGAGCTGCTGCTGAGATAGAGACAATCTTTATCTTACAAAAGCGTGCAATTCGAGCCATATATGAAATGGATCCTAGGGAATCTCTAAGGGATCTTTTTAAAGAAATTGATATATTAACTTTACCGAGTCTGTATATATTTGAAAATATTATGTATGTTCGGAAAAATTTGAGTAAATTTAAATTAAACAGTGACAACCATCATTACAACACTAGGAACAAATATAAATTAACGGTACCATGTTTTAGATTAGCAAAGACAAATAAAAGGTCCTTTTTAGGTAATTGTGTGCGGTTTTATAATAAAATTCCCGAACATATTACAATGCTCACAGAAGGAAAATTCAAATTGCACGTGAAAAATATTTTGATGAAGAAATCCTACTACACAGTTTGTGATTACTTAAACGACAAAAATGCTTGGAAAATTCCACCTCTGCCAAGCCATCACATGTCTCCTACGTAATTTAAACAAATATTGTAATAATTGTATAATATTGTTTATAACACATTGTAAAAAGACGTTTAAAAGAATGGCCCCGAGTTTCTTGCCCGTTCTTCTCGCAGTGGCTCTATAAACTTTTTTTTGCTGAACGTGGCAGTACAATGTAGAATATTTCAATATTAAAATTTGTAATTGACCTTCATAAGAGCGTCGTAGACGCCTAAATTGAATAAATGATTTTGAATTGAATTTGAATTTGAATATTGAAGTCGCCAATCAGAAGGACGGCGCTTCCTAATGAGAACAATGCTTCTAAGTCAGCTCGGACGATCGGCTTTTGACAAGCTTGGTAACAGGACGCTATGACTATAGGTTGATGACCAGTCATAGCTAGAAGGCAACAAGATGCTACCATATTAACAAGAGTCGGGGTAGGTAGGGGGATGCAGTGCAGGGACCTTTTGTAATAGATAAGAGTGCCTCCCCCACGGGAGTTCACTCTATCATCACGTACCGTTCTGTAATTGGCAAACCTAGGGTTCGCCTTCCCCGGTTTTAGAAGGGTTTCCTGCACGCATATAATGTCGATAAGGTGGGTGCAACAAAAGTCGTGGACAAGGTCACGTTGTCTAAAGAAACCGTTAGCGTTGAATGACGCTAACGAAACTGAGCGCGGTTTCGTGCGTGCGGTTGTACTACCCATAGTGGTTGTACTGGGGAGAGGCCTGGGGAACGAAGCGCTTAAGGGCGCTTAGTAAGTTCGCGTGTTCCAATGTGTATTGGATCACGTCCGCTGGGGATTGAGCGTATTGCATATTGTGGAATAGCTCTTGTACCTCATTGATGTCAACCGACATAGCCAGATCGCTGACTAGGTTGATTGCCTCTTGAAGAGGGGCAGCCATCAATGGCATAGGGGGAGCTTGTGGCCGGGAAGCGGCGCGGGGAGGGGCGCGAACGGTGTTGGCAGCGGGTGCCGGGAGCGCGGGGCGAGCCGGGGCCGGTGCGCGGGCAGGGGCCGCGGCGCGGGCGGGTGCGGGTGCGGGCGCGGGTGCGGGCGCGCGGGCCGGGGCGCGGGCGGTAGCGACGGTCTTAACCATACTGGGTGGTTTAGACCATGCGTTACGGGCTGGGAGCGGCGCGGGTATTACCTGTGAGGCAGGTACTACCGTTAGTTTAGGGCTTACCCGTTGGTAACGGTCGTAAGAGGGACGGGTCGGCCTATGCCTTGCCACCCTGTGGTTCACTCGTGGTGCTTTAGGGCAACCACGGTAATTCGCGGTATGCCCTTGAGCACCGCACAGAACACAACTGGGTGGGTCCGGCGAGTCCCGGGTGCGAGTGCACGCTGCTGTCGCGTGATCGCCTAGGCACTTAACGCACCTAGCGCGAGCGAAGCAGAAACGGGAGGCGTGCCCGTATAGTTGGCAGTTATGGCACTGCGAGGGACTTCCATTTTTGTATGGGGCTTGGACATCGAGTCCTGAGAGGCCACAGACCTTTTTTAAATTAAAAATGGCCTTGCCCTCTGGTGTACGGTCTAGTACTACGAGTACTAGGTCATATGGACTGCGGTCCTTCCCGCTGTACATGCGGTGAACCGCATGCACAGGGAAGTCTTGTGCTTTAAGGTCGTCACATACCGCATCGGTATGTATCTCCTTAGGCACACCGCGAATCACAACGCGAAGGACTTTCTCCTCTTCGAGCGCATAAGTATGAAAACTTATGCTCTCTTTACGGAGGAGCTTTGTTAGCGCTCTGTGGTCGCTACTGGTGGGCACTTGGACTTTAATGCCCTGCTGCGTGGAGCGGGCATTAGTGTAATGGATCCCACGATCCGAAACTAAACGGGACAGCATGTCCCATTTGGTTTTGTCCTGAATGAACAGGGGTGGAGGCGGTTTTTCGCGGCGCGCGCTCGCGTCCTGAGGGGACGCGGCAGTAGTGGCCGGAGCGGAGGGAGGAGACGCGGGGCGCGGGGCGGGGGTCGGCTTCTTGCCGGAGGCGGGGGCCTTAGCGGGTGCCTTGGCGGGAGGGGCGGAAGTTGCGCAACTAGCGGCTTTAGGAGCACGCTTGCGTTTGCGGTCAACGACGGTATAGCCGTCGTTATCGGAGTCCGAGTCAGTGCGTAAGGCGCGACTCGGATCTACTTCCATCTCCGTTTCGGAGTCCGAAGTGGGCTCGACAACGGCGATGGAGGGACGGGTGCTCGCTGGCCTCCCGATCGGTGAGCGCGAGCGAGACCTCTCACGGGGAGGGGCTGCCACCGTGCGTCTATTGTCCGGGCCCGGGGCGGGCGAAAGCGGGCTGTCCTCTGAGAAGGACCGGGTCAGAGGAGGGACGTTGGCCTCCGGGATTGAAGTCCCGGAGGGAGCAATAAGAGTGTCCGTGAGGCGGGCACTCGCTTCCTCTTCGAGGAGTTGCATATGAGCAACATACAGATCGGGGTGGCGGAGGGCGAAGGTCTGAAGGACCTGCACCTCACCGTTAGAGGGACGGGACTGCATCCTGAGGGGAATACTCAGGACGCCCTATCAAGGGTTTGAATTCCCTCACACACCTTGTGAGCTCACTGTGTGAGAGGGAGTGTGTACCTAGGGTGTGCCCTAGTTGTGTACCCTCTCCGAGCTTTTTTCTCGGCGGAGAGGGGTGCTCCTAAGCGCTACTCCGGGGTTGACTAGGGGCGACCCCAAGGCCAGTAATCCCGGAGCCCAGCTTGCTTCGGCTGACCCGTGAAGCGGGAAAGGCCACGGTGCAAGGTTAAACCAAAACAACAACAGTGGCCGTTGTCACCGTAGGGTGTCACACTGCGACCGCAGCAAATGGCGGATTTGATCGTTCAGACGGGTTTGGCTGACGCTACCCCACGCCTGAACGACGTCGCTTAACAGCACAAAGTGTGTTGTTACGCGACTGTTACTATGTTGTGTCGGGTAGTAAAGTGGTGAAATGCGCACCGAAAAGTGCGGTCAAAACAAGACCACCAGCCCGATATGATGTTGTTCGTCCGAAACAAGGGACTTGGGTAGGTGGTAATGCCTGACGTCTTAGAGCGCCTCTGCGCGCCGGCACGGCGAGCTCGTAGCTCACGTTGCACGGCGGTCGGTGGCTGCTCAGCTTCTGCACAGAAAACAAAACTTCGTCAGGACTGCGTATTCCAAGGCACTGGTCTGCAACTAGCGTCGGAACGATGACCCGAGTGAGACGGCAATAGTGCGGGGACTATTGCGGTCTCACTGGGAGATACTGGCGGAGCTGTAGACAGGTGTGCACGGCGTGGCGGCACAGGTCGGAATGTCGTCGTCGTCGTCGTGTACCGGCGTCAACAACACAAGTTGTTTCATACTTTTCAGTAGTTTTTTGGTAGGCCCCCACTAGGTGAACTGACGAAATCGTAAAAGTCGGGGGTAACCAATGGATACAATCGGCTAATAGTCGTTCTTTATGGCATCCAATGGGGGAGGCCTTTGTTCAGCGGTGGACGTCTTCCGGTTGATGATGATGATGATATAAATTTGTAATTGAATTGAATTTTGCTGCGTCAATAATTCACTAATAAATAATTGACTGTACATTGCCTGCTTGGTTAGATACCAAACCAGAATATTAGTTCAACGACTCAGCAACACGACTCAACATTTCTAAAGAAAACTTCCCACCAAACATTAAACTTTTGAAACCATTGTATATTCGCTTGCCGAATGCATTTTAAAAACTCAAGCAGTTTTTATTAAACTATTCTGAACTCTACGACTTTAAAAATAAGACTATTAAAAATAGTTCAAAATTGCTGTGTTGCAGCGCGTGTCTTTGACAGTTACTGTTCTATAACTCTACTTTAAATTAACTTACATACTCAATCCAATATTTACTTTACTCCTTTTGAAATAAAGTCTAAATTCTGATGGTATTTTCTATGTAACAGCTTTCCCGGAAATGGCCGGAAGTGCCCTGTGAAAGTAAGATAATAGAATTTTGGAAATAAATTTTGACGGAAATTCGACTCCATTGTGTTAGGAAAATAAATGAAATTCAGTACTACCAACTTAGAATAATGATAGGCAATGAATATATTCGAGCACCATAATTAAGTAAATCCATATAACATGAGTAAAAAATATAACTGATTATTCCGCTAGAACTTCCTAGTGAAGCTTTAGTGATGTAAAAAATGTTACATGGCTCGCCCAGAATGATTTACGACGCGTTTCAATTCCATAATAGACGAGGCATCATCAAGAGCTGCTGACTCTAAGCTATTTAAATTATAGAAGTAAGCTGTTTTTATAATTACACTCGAGGCTGAATTGTATGCCAAGTCAAAAATAACATAAAAAATTAAAAAAACATATTCTCATATTAAAATATCGTGAACAATGTTAATTTTGAAGCCTCTGGTCCTCGAAGTATCTTAACACTTTGCTTCAAAGACCAGATCCTTCTCCAAAATAACTTATTAACATATTTTTAGAGTACAAAATTCCTCACATCGAGTGGGAATCGAATCCAGTTCACCTGATTTTTACGTACCGAGTGCCTTAGCTACTAGGCCATCGAGGATCGCGCGGCTGAGCCGAAATTTTGTACACTTATTGTACTCTTATATAGCTGTCATTGGAGACGGTGCGCGGCCATTAAACAGACTACTAAATTTCATATGATCCAAAGAAGTCATTTTTCAATCGGATAACTCCCATAATTACGATTTTGCTACCCTTATTATATTTCTAACAATAATTACAGATACAAGCTAAATCACATTTAGGTACAACATTTCGACTCAGCCAAGCGCTCCTTTAGTGTCAAGGCACTCGCTGCGTAAAATTGGGGGACGTGGGTTCGATTCTCACTCGAGGTGAGAAAATTTGTAACCACCTACTCTAAAAATTTGTAAATGTGATTTTCACTTAACACGTGACTTAGTGTTTGTAATCATTCAGAAATAAATACTTTATAATAAACTTGAGTGTAATGAGGTTTAAAATGAAAAGTAAAAAGCGTGCTTTTCACTACAGTATCACCTGATACTAATTAAGATTAGATGATGTGAGCGCAGTTGTTAAAGAGGCCTTTAATCTGAAACCCGAACTTAAATAGTACGAATTGTAGTGAAATTTGAAACAGAAACTTCGGCTAGTATCAACGTTTCAACTCTTCACGTAGTAATTGTAAAAAAAACCTAAATAACGGTTTTTGTAACATATTATTATAGTCCGTTACCAAACTTTTGAAAATTATCTTCTTAAATATGAGAATATCGTGCTTCGTAAATGGCCTCAATCATAGAGGTAAATTAAATGATTATTACACATTTTTATTCGCACAAGATTTTATTTTTGATAGCAGCATTTAAAGTGTAGCAACGTAATAAATAGCGGTTTTTGGTGTCATTACTGGCTCTCTGGCCATTTCCAGGTTAGTGCGCTTATTTTTACTGTAGAAATTTGCTAAAATTTAAACGTACAAACACAAAGGGCACTCATAAAATATCGTTTTTATTCCAATGCTGAACACAGCCTTCCCATTATAGGAGGTTTTGCGATAATCCCCCGCTTGGCAGGCGTCTTATATAGTCTTGGCAGTTCCTCAGAAAGCGTTGCTGCCCACCTTCTGGTGTGTTACCCTTAGTAGGCTCTTACGAAACACCGACTTGTAGAGATGGGGGTGACATTTTAGCACTCCACGGGCATGTTTATTTTTAAATTTTTAAATATTCTATATTTTGTGTAATATAAATATAAATATGCGTAAATTATAGTGACTATTTAAATAGGAAGTTTTTAAATGTCGTAAGAAGAATATAGTAAAATATAATCAATCTGGCCTGGATATGATATTTAACTATAGAATTCCAGCGTGGCACAAAAGTTGGTTTTCTATCGCTTAGCATTGCTTGGAAATAGACAAATTAAGCACCTAGTTGCATAAGCATTTTCATATAGACGATATGAAATAATGGTAAACAATACAAATCGTAAGATGAGTTTACACTTGGTTACTTTAAAAGGCTTTGGAGTGTTTTTCTTGTATTTTAAAACTATATAAATATCAGTTCCTCAAGGTTCCACTTATTTAAGATATATTTATTCGTAAAAATGTACGAAAGGAAAAATTATAGTCAATTAACTAAAAAATGTATTAAAACACTTTTTTTTTACTAACATTCTTATGTTCTCGACAGGCTAAAGAGTGGTGCCAAGAAGAGTAAAGAGTAAGAGAAGTAAAGAGTGGAAGCTCATTCCAACACAACTCCATATAAATTGTACATAAAAAATAGAACCATTCTAATTATACTTCACGCAACTTCCAGTTGGAGCGCATGTTGCGCGTACGCATAGTAATTGAGAATTATCGAAATGATGTTAATTATTGATACTTTACGATTTCGCTTGCCCATCCTGGTGGTAGACGAAGAGACAGAGGACGTAAAAACTGTGTTAAAATACAATAAGACAATAAACGACGTAACTGTTAATGACAATTATAGTGAAGATTACTACCATAACTATAACATTTTTGCTACGTCATTTTTATTATAACTGTACTATAAATGTAATTTTTAACACTGATAAATTAACTAATACTAATTATTATAAATTCAATAAATTAACTCTGAATTAATTCAAAATCCCTGATAAAACCAGGGCTGAAACATGAAAATTGTTATTAATTCACATAAAATAACTTTGTTGGGTAAGTTTAACTCAAATTATTCAAATGTAAGTCTACCTATTTTTGTCCCTCATTCTGGCATGTCGGATTTTTAGAATCGTCAAAATATCAACGAATAGGAGGTCTTGTCTTATACTCGAAAAAAAAGAGAACTATGTGAAATTTTGTTAAAAGGAACTATGTAAAAGTAACACATTTTTAACTGGCTTATATCGGTCACGTTTAGAAAAAATGCGGATACCTAGTTTTTTTAAACGCATACATATAAGTAATTGGCTCAAACGTTTCAAGCTCTTCGCCTATATTTTTTACATCTTAACATATTTAATGAATCGGAATGCTAGCCAGCAGAAACAGTCGGTCAGAAATCGATTTTAGTTTTGTAATTGTAATTGAATTGTAATTGTAATTTATGAGTTAGTAACAACGGCTTGTTAAAATTACGATGGACATAAAGTAACAATTAAAACCCGTTTCAATTGTTGTAAATATCATGTGGTTAATCATGGCGTTAGATTAAGAAAACACTTTTGTAGCGATAATATGAGAAGCAAATAATATTTCAATACATTTTGCTTGAACTGTTGGTGCTTAATACAATAATAAAGATAAAAATGAAAAAAAAACACGCTTTTTAGTTACCTTTGGCCTACTTACGGGATCGACTATATCATCAAGATAGGTACTTAAATATTTTTCAGTTATTGGAGTGCAACTCAAAAACGGCTTGACCGATTTTGATGAAATTTAAATGGGACCAAACAACAAGTTTTAAAACAATCGGTTCACCCAAAAAGTTCTGAAGTAACAAAAAAAAACAGACGAATTGAGAACCTCCTCATTATTTGGAAATCGGTTAAAAAGCTAACTTGGTAAAGTTACTAACTATAGTACAAAAGAATAAAGAGTAGCAAAATAAACGATCGGGAGGTTTTATTGATTGTCGTACAAGAAGGTCCATAAATTCCAAAACATTTGCACATAAATGCAAACTGTCCGCATCCAATCACAAAAAAATCACAATCAATCACAAAAAGTTGAACCACAAATACAAATTATATTATAAGCAGTTCACAATGATCGTAAAAGTTGACATAACAATAAACGAGTAAGTAGGCTTTTTCCATCCGCCACGAGACATTCAGCCCAGACGGATGTACCTAATTTTTTAAACAGTAGTTTTTTATCTGAATTATTCACAGTATTATTAAAGTCGAATTTGTCGTCTGTCGGTGAGTTTGTTGCGGTCCGTTGACCCCAATTGTTCCAAGTTTTTGCCGCGGAACGGGATTGCCACCCGCGGGAACGAGACCAGCAGGGTTGCCAGGTTCGAACTTATTTAATTTGTTAATTAGTTCCTACCTATATTTTTATTAACTGAATAGTTATTATTTATATGTATTATGTATCAGTGAACGATATTATTAACGTTTAAGATATATAGCGATACGTATATATCATCAAATATTATCGTATTGTAAAGAAACAAAGCTTCTAGAAAAAAATTTTACTTAAATGTTGAAGATGAGTTACCATTAAAACTGACCATTAATATTAGGAAAAACGTAAACACAAAAAAAATTTAGGAATTAGCATGAAGATATCCTTATATAACTTGAGACGAAGAAAAAAGTTGTAGTCAAGTAGTAAATATCTCGCCAAGCATCTAACGGTGTACTAACACCAGCAGCATTCCTTGAAAACAAGTAATTCTAGGTACCCTAACATCTTCGACCCCATCATCACTTACCATCAGGTGAGATAGTGGTCAAAGTCTAACCTACCCAGGTATAAAAAATAAGTCAATAAAGCAATGAATAATATTTCATAACAGTATGATTCTGGTTTTTCGTTTAAGTTACCATTATAACTATGGGTGTGCTATACTATCTTTCGAATTCTTTTTTTTGCATTTCCCTGAAGTTAAAAAGTACATCATCATCCAGTTCATAAAGCAACAAAGTGATATTATGCACCCAGCTGTTTAACATCAAGAACAAATTAACAACAAGACTGAAAGTATACCGTGGAAAACATTTTAATCATACAAATACCATCTCATGGAATCATAAAACAGTACGTGTCGAGAAAAACAAACAGGCCCCGAGCTATGAAGGGATTTGCGCTAAGGCGAAGCAGATGCAAATATATTGCAATAATGTGAGCTTTACGTGAGATCATTCTTAATGAAAATATTTCTTCTAATGTTACTTCAGAATGGGGTGTGTTAGCTTTCGTAGTAGAAATAAATATTGTCTATAAACAAACGAGTAGAATGGCGATACGAACAGGTTCGGCCTGAGTTTGGGCTGTAGCTATTTCTATAATCATTAAAAACTCTCAAGTTCAAGTAATTGGTCTGATTGGTATGCTGCATTTGGCATCTAATATGTTTGATGTTCGTGTATGAGTTTTCTCAGAGAAAGAATGGACTGAATTACATTCTGTTAAGTGACAACAAAGTTAATAATAAATAATTTGGTATGTCATTTATTAATAAAAAAAGGTATTTCTTACTTATGTACTTCTTCGGTGAAACAATTAAACATTTTGTTAAAATGACAATTGTAAGTAAAATTAAATATTTTAACTGTAAAAGTTATAAAAAGATTTAAGCACGTTTACACGGTAATACACTAAAGATAAGCTTTAACGATATTATAATACATATAATAAACACAGAACTGTTACAAAGTAGGCCGTGTCAACACGTCATAAAAAATGTTTGACATGACACGCCCCTCGATTTAAAGGCTACAAAAAAGGTAACAAAAAAGCAATCTTTAATCGTGGGTAAAAAATATGATAGCTTTTTACGCCTCGGGCTTCGAGATCACAGATAAGCTTTTATGAAGTTAGCTTAGATGTTCGATAAAGTTTTTTTTTTGTTTTTTGTTTCTCAAGGCTTCCCCTGTTCACAGGGTATTTAGTTTTGTAAAAGTATGAATTAAATTATTTACACAGATTATTAATGATCAACAAAAGTTGTCAGTATAATCAGAATTTCATCATGAATCATGAATAACGGAAGGGCGCTTGACACGAAAAAAATAAAAACTTTTGTATACACAATAAAAACTAACAAGAATCGTCAAGCACTTGATTATGAAAACAATATACCCACCTACATAGGATAATGCCATCTATATTAACTTGTATCTATCAGCCTACGGTTGCCTGGGAGATATTGCTGGCTAGCTATAAGGCCGCTGGTTGAACTTTTTTAAAGTTATTTAAAATCTTTTTTGTAACTAGTATTAATTATTTCTAAAGTACTAAAAACTGTTATCTATCTATATTGTCGTCATGATAGCAATCTTTCAACGAGCCTTTTACTGCAGGTCTATACGAAAGAAAATGGCAATTTCAACTATATATTATACAAATCACTAATAAAGGTGACGTATTCCTTAATTTCCTCCTGCAGGAGGCCTTAATCTTTTCATCCTGTGACAACCCTACTTAAAGTGGTAGGCGAAATACCTATATCCCGGGGCCGCGTTCCGTACCTTTCGTCGCTCACTTGAACTTGAGAATTTTAATCACCCAGGCAGTACAAACACTGCGCGGTTGCTTGACATACATGTCATATTCTTTCTACGCGTGGCATTCCATTCCCATGGAATCCAACATGGAATGCTTTAGACGCCATGCGCCAACCAGTATGTTTACCCGGTTTTTCATTAAATATAACAAATTTAAATCTTATAATTTCGTCAAATAATGCTAAGGCCTATCGCAGTGAGCGTGACGACAACAGTAGTCACACTGTCAGTTGTAAATTACAACTGGATTTATCACGCATATTCCACTCAATTCAAGTTTATGGTGAGACAAATTAACAAATGTAAATGTTAAGTCAAAAACATTTATGAAATTCGTGATTTTTTCCTAAATATTTGCGTAGGGAAAGTGTGTAATCAAATAAGAAAAATCTTCCATGCTGAGATACAACAATATTGTCAGGAAAAAAGAACGGGTATTAGAACGAAAAATAGAGAATACGATTTATGAGTCTGAATTAGTTGTTATAAACAATGCGATTTGTAATTTAGTAGGAACTTAGCAGTACAAGATATTCTCGGAAATATTTTTAGGCAAAAAGTAGATGACTGGATAGTTATGCCAGTTTGTGAGTCATGGAATCGCAATGAGTCAACGAATCGATTTGATACGCTCATGGTGGTCATGGCTCAACTAGCTACCAGCAGATCAATGATCTAACCATTCAAATTTTGATCGATTCGATTGAAAATCGTAATTTATTTCCGGCCCAAGAGTGCAAATTTATACTCCTAGAAGTAAACTATTATCTATTATTAAAAGTTGAGAAGAATAGCATACTTACTAACCTATAAAATTATGAACTAATCGCACCATTCACAAATAAAAAAATTAAACGCAGTCCTATCAATACTTTCTTCAGCCTTCCTCTGCATCATATAAATCCTCCCAGATTAATATTAAAAACTCCTTTAGTGGTTTGTTTTTATCTTAACATTTGAATCCTAAATAAACTGTCACACGAGTAATTTTCATACTGCCTATGTTATCATTTCTAATCTAATCTAGTTGCGCCAAGTATTGAGATCTCTTCCTAATCCAGTCCTCAGCCTCTTATGTTGCCTACATTTACATTACTAAGAACTGATTAATGTTATTTTGCACTTAAATATTCAATTTTCTCTAATGTGCAAGTACTTCACAAAGCATATTTCAAATAACTCGCAACTCAAACCTCACCATGTTAACTCCTACAAACTCGTCAATAAAACAGACTCACACAGAATTTAGCGTCTACCAATAAGTATATACAACCATAGCTCAAAACAAACAAATTCCACACTTCGCCAGATGACATAATAGATATACGATAAAAATCACACGCACGATCTCGCTTCCCCGTCCGTCCGTCCGTAGTAACCGTGAGCCCTATATACCTGCGCTTGAGCACTCAGATCATTATCTGTTGAAACTTTATATGGTTTGATAGCATGTCCGCGTGACTTAGTTACACATAGTAACTACATTTTATATAGCTGATATCTTCAAAAAGAGCCTTAACACTAATTCATCTTAGGCTAACCTTGAAATACTAGCTCCCACAGGCAGCTGCCGGAATACAATGTTAGGTGTTTGACAACAGATGAGACGTGAGGGTGCTTTGCGATCTTCGACCACACTACTTATCGTCCGGTGAGGGTCATGGTCAAAGGCTAGACTATAAGCTAAAAAATAATCATACTAAGTATTTACGAGATTTTTACTATGAGGAAGTAACTCAATTTTTTACACGTTTTTAAACGATTGGTAATAAATAATTTGATTTTAGTACAATAAGATTTTTTCAAATTGTCAGGGCGCAAAGTTTGCGTGCGTGGGTGGGGATTTGTAATGTTATGTAAGCCTTATACCTATTGAAAGATCATGAACAGCTCATCATTTAAGCACTTTGAGTCATAATACATATTTAATAAGGGTTTTTGTTTGGAAGAACTCACACACGAACTTGTCTTAAAACTTTAAAGGTTGATGCGAGACCAGTAATAGTACTTCTAGACTTGAGTGTACATTTTCACAATCTACATCATCATGATTATCACCTATTTTATATTTTACGAATCGACAAAATTAAAAGTACTACTGTATTGTCTTCTAAGCAGATATGTAAAAAAATATTTATGAATGTTATATAAATGTTTCTATTTCTTATAGCGTTTTTATCTACATATATCTTATAACACGTAATTTATTCTTGTTATTTTTAAATAGCTAACCTTATATAACATATGAAGTATACTACACATAACATATAGCTACCTATAGAAATTAATAACCGACACCTCAAACAAAAAAGGTAAGGTAAATAATAATGTGTCATTTAGTTCCTTTTCACAGGGGGTATTATACATTTTACGATATCAAAGATAGCGAAGACTCCATACATTGCAAAGTCTAATTCATTTCTGTAACAGTTACATTTGCAATTTTAATAATTCTGTAAACCTTGAACCGACCCTCGTTATTAAGCAGTATGTATTCATACAAATAGCTAGAAAAAAAACAGTATTAATCCAACGCTTATTTGCAATTCTAACATGTTTGTTCAGTTGTTTTCGAGTTTTGTTTGAATACGCCAAACTTACTTACCTACGTATATATAATTTGGTAGCATTGTTTCATTGAACGTATATTTTAATAAGATTATTGATGAAGTCGACCAAAACATTTTTTTTAGTTTATGTCATTCCTTAAGAAGGTTATATTTTATAGGAAACTTGTATTTTTATTTATTTATGATGTTTCAAGTTGACTGGTATGTCTCTATCAATGTCTATCGTTGCGTAATATGCGTCACATACATTGACCGTAACGTTATTATCTCGATGGACACATACAATTTTTTCCAGAGTTTCATCAACATTGATTATAAGTATAGTAGTTAACTATTTTAATAGTCGAATAAGTCACCGAACTGTAAATACATTTGGTAAATTTCAATACATTTAAAAGATCGACGTTTAAATTAAAACTTTGCATAACGTCAAACATTACCTACTACAATTTGGCCAATGGAGAAAATTTTTTGACATCACTAATGCCCTACCACCATGCAAAATTATTATAAAAATTATAAATTTAAATACCAATTAAAACCTAATCTAGCATATAATTATAGTGTAGGCAGTACAATTGTAGAGTGATATTGTACATCAATAGTCAATCGTATTATTTTGTTATAAATTAAAACAAACCAAAAATAAACTGTTGTTCCACACAATTCAAACCAAATTTTCTTCGCTTTCAAATCAGTGTGGTCACAGCACACAGCTTTCTGTTTGATTCGGCTAAATTTAAAACAAAAGTACAATTTGGAGGGCTAGTTACACTCGTGAATACAATTGTACAACAATGGTCTATTGTTCACGAGATGAAATACCGCTATTGATGAGAATAAAGCAACAGATGTCTTTGGAAAATATAACTGTTTTGTTATGGTCAACTTTGAGACTTCTCGTATTAACTTCTTGCAGGTATGCCAAAATTTCTGTTGAAGGTTTTTTATTTAGTTTGTTAATAGGTTTATACCTACAATTCATCTGCAATTTATACCTGTGATTTTTCCCTAATATAAATTGTTCGTGTTGTATAAACTTTGCAAAAATATTGTATGCAATTGGTTCGCAAATAAACGTATAGATTTCTCATTTACTGACATTTAAATTAAGGAGGTCACCTTAGTTATTTGGTAAAATAAACTTGTTATTTTTTTATAGTTTGCATTAAGTTTCTAATTTGACCCGATGGGAGACACTATACTTAATTCTGATCAACCTATTAATGGAAATGCCCTGTACAATAAACAGCCCGCTGCGCTTGTTAACATATATTTAAATAGAATTCGAGCAATTACAAATACCTGGAATATCTCTGGTAATCTTAGATCAATGGATTCGATAAGGGATTATAGTAATGCTTCACATTACAGGTACGTCTTGAAATTGTTTTGCATAGCATTAGGTGCATCTTAAAAGCACGCCAGCATAATTCAGCATAACATTTCTTACATAAAACATAACTGTCAGTTGCGGCAATTGTTTATGAGAGATATGTCTTTTAATACCCATCCGACACCCAGCCTGTAATAATTTAATGGTAATCTTCCACCGCATTGTCACTTAATGAGCAAAAGCAGCTGAAATACATAATATAAAGCAGATTGTGGTCAATGGAAATTAGGTTTAACTAAAAATGGCTCTCATGGCATCAGAAACACAAAGATAGGTGATTGGCGACATATATTTTATTTGAAAGTGGTAGCGTGGCCATAGTCACTTCAAAATATATTTAATGCCCTCAGTAATTTCATATGCATTAGTTAGACCCTTTCATTGAAGCCCCTACATTATTCAATTAGCGTAACATTTCTAATTTCCTTCACAAAGTAATCAAGCACCAGATAATTAGGTCCCGCCCACGTGGCAACCCTAATAACCCTGTAATAGTCGGACCGTGCGTGTCTGGTCACAATTGACCTCTGACCCTCAGCTTGAGAGGGTTAACTCTGGATTAGAGAGTTTTAAGTTAGGGAATATGGAAAGTTGACTAGAGAAGTGTAACGCAAAAAATGTTTATGCTTTGAACATATCGATACAATGTCGCGTCGCAGATCGAAGTATTTCTGTCGGCAGGGTACCACCCTTATGGCAATAGTGACCAATGCATAGACGTTCATTGTACTTGTGGAAACTTCCGGAATATTGGGGCTGTTATATATTTTCCTTTTGGATACCGTAAAAGACATCTTAAGGAGAAGAAATGCGTTTAGAAAAAACTAATAAATTGTAAGACAAAATTGTAAACAGTTTTGGCTGTTTTATGGCCGGCCGCCTGCATGACGCTAAGCCGTTTTTCGAAATGCTTTCCCAAGCACCAACTCACATCGACATAACCATGCTAACATTGTCATGCCTCTCATTAGGCTATTTTTGTCCTCAGTACTCTTTCATGACACCAAACCAAATATATATAGAACATTCCTAACACTCATATTCATAAGGATAGGTAAGTAGGTAATTTCGTTGGTCATACCTGTATGCAGACTAATCATGGTGGTATGGCAGTTCTGGCTACTGCGGTGAAGTTGGCTTCGATCCTGGCTGGCGCTAAATTATGCCTTATTGTTTGGCATCAGCATCAGGGAAACGTTATTTGCAGCGGAGCGCGGAGGCTCCAACGTGAGTGGAATAGATTAGGGCTTGTTAACCATTTCTGATGGATATTGCTAACTTGATGCACAGCTTTGTGATATGTTTGAGGATGTTAAATGTTAATTTTGGTATGGAAAATATGGAAACTTGTTAATTTATGTACAGATATAATATATAATAATTTTCATTTTATCCTATCAAGAAATGGATAAAGACTATTTGATGATCATTCTGCAGTTTTTCTATTTATTATCTGGTATCTGAGCCTCGCTCAGAACTAAGACTAAAGTATGATCGATTCTTTTGTCCTCAAAACATCTCTATACCATAAATTTTATTGAGATTGTTTACACTATATGTATATTAATATAGAGAATATGATAAAAGCGATTTATATGACTTGTTGAAAAATATTGGTACTTGCTAAGAACTTCTTCTACTTTCATGTTATTAATTCATCAAGTTAAAAAATCACATCAATCAATTTAACCGAACAAGAAAATTTTAAAAATAAATTTAGTATAGTATAAAGTCTACGTAGAACCAATACATTATTATTAAGTATCTGTTCTATCTACCTAGAAAAAAAAAAAGATTTATTTGTTTATTTTATAACAACTTACTTTTAATACATATTTAAATTTAATAAATTATCACTATACCTATAGTTCAAAGACTTCGCATAGACGTTCTCTAAGCTAGAAGCAAGCTAGACAAACCAACTAGACGCACTGCAAGCCAACGGTATAAAGTATAAAGTACTACGTAAATATAAAAAGCTTCGTCTAAAATTACAGTTGTTTAAAAGAAAATGGCCAATTACAGGTACTAAAATGTAAGTACATTGACTTACATTGTACGAGTTTATTGCACTACAATAGACGATTATGTAAATAAGATCAACGGAGGTAATTTTATATGATTATTTCTTTAATTTCGACAGGATTGAATTACTAACCGTAAAATTAGTTACTGCTTTAACGTTTGGTAACCTCCTGCTACCGGTTTCAAATGGTGAATAATTTGGACTGGATTATAATATTTTGAATTTCGAATCTGTATGTGTGTTATGTTAATAACATAGCTGTAATGTTATTAAAACTTACGTTTTGTTCAATCAATTTAGTAAATAATACGGAATAATTCACGTTCATCATATTTTGAGGAAGGTAGCTCCGAATATAACCTTTGACCACTATTCGAAGACGTATTCGGCTATCCTAGAATTTATCACTCTCAAGGACTGCCGCGCGAACACACCATTAGCGCTTGGCGACAGATTTTCTAGATGCCCTACCACCATATAAAAGATGATACATACATATGCGTGTCGCGGTTACGCGGGCAATGCCTAATATTTTACAAATCGCTTATCAAATTTTCTTTAGTCAGACCTAAAAAGAATATGAATGTCTACATCTGAATAAAAATACATAATCGAATTAGGTTCAGCCATTTAGAATCAACGATGCCTTTAAACTGAACCACACACAAATTCAGACGCACAGAAACAAAAGCTTCAAAGTAAAATCAGAGTCAAGGTTTAAACAACGACCTAGAATTTAGATAAAGCTCATTATTCTTACCAACATAAAATTAGAGCCAAATCGGGTTCGTACTTCAACATTCTCATTTAAGGCAACGACCTCAAGCCTACTTCTATTCTATTCATGAATGACATTGAAAAGTTCCGATACGCACGAGTATTTTCCGTATTTTTTAACGAACCTCACTAATGTTCCGCCTACGAGTTTGCCTGCATGACTCTGTTATGGCACTCCCAGTAGACATTATGATTTGCTTTGTGCTGATTCATTTGTTGTAAGTGAACGTTATTGGTAGGTTTGCAGTTTTTGACAGCATAATTTACAGTATAAAAATTGTTTAAATATCTGTTTGTTGAATTTTAATTGATTTAATTTGTTTCAATTTGTAAACCATTAAGCATATAGGGGCATAAGTAATTATTTACTTAAAAAAAATAACAGTAGGTAATCTCTTCTTTTTCTTCAATAACCGAAATGTATGAAATACAATTTGGTTTTTATTTACGTGGATGGCAGGTATTTATTCCAGTTGATTTGATAGAACAAAACCATTAAATTAGTCCATAGACAACGTTGTTTGAAGGTTTGATTCAAGAACCTTCTGTTTTTTAGTAGATTTGAAATTTAAATACATTTTGCACTTTTCTTACTTCTAACTAAAAAAAATATTATGGTTCAATATCATCATTTGATTGTTGATCATCAATCTTAAACGTCTCTTTTTATTTTTTATGTTAGTAATACAATGAATTAGTATAGTTTTGATATATTGTTTAATGTTAACGTTAATTTACCTACGTAGTTATCATGTTGTATATACGAAGAGTTAGGCAGAGGTGACATAAACCGTTGCTTTGTCAGATATGTCACGGTTCCATGTAAATAATCAAAGCAGTACCTAAGTACATATACAGTGGAATTACATGTTTAGGTCGAAGTAGCCTACATTATGAAATCAAACCTGAAAAATATGACTTCAATTGACATTCATAACTTTAGCGTTTAAAGAATGATTTCTTAATATATTCTATTTGCACAACTTATATGACTTCGATCATTTACCTGAAAAATAAGCTCGAAGCATAAATAAGTAGGTTCTTGAAGTCTTCAAATTAATACCACCAACTTGAGCAGCTCTAAAATGATAATTATTGACTAAATATGGTATGACCGCGGTCAAAACAAATAAAAACTAGTAAATATGCACAATTTTATAATTAATACACACAAAAAAAGAGTTGTACGCGTACCTACCTACTTACTATACCAACAAGAAATAGATGCCATGACGTGTGTATTAACACATACATGTTAAACTTCCAACATAATCTCACAGTAGCATAGAACACGGGATTGTATTTATCTAACCAATCAGCTGATTCGTCATGCCGGCTTTACACTAAAATAAAAAGAACTCACCTAACAAAGCGCACGGATGAATGAACATGCTACATGCATGCGCTTACGCCGAACGTAAATCCATTGACACAATCTCTACAATGAATGACGACCATAATAAAACCTTTTTTTGTGTAACAAAACCTTTTTTCACCACCTTTTTTTAGCCACAACAAAATCACACTTGCACTTAAAAAAAAACTGGGTGACAGGAAAAAACGCGGGAATCCTTGATTTTGTCAAATTGTACACTCGCGGTCACAGGTGTTTCGTATTTTTTGTTTTTTTTTTTGTTTCTCGTGTTAGCACACGGTGTTCGCTCATGCGGCCAGCTACACTGACTAACGGCTCGGCTGTCCGTCGGTACGTCCCGAGCAAGCTTGCGTAACGTTAACGGGGCATAGAGTAAGTGATTTTTGTGTACAGAACGGTTGTCATGCATTGAATAGATTATAAGTAGATGATCTGTTTGCTGAACGCGTGAGAGCGAATGTAAAGTTTGACAAGTAAACATGATTTTATTTTTAAGGTCCAAGTAGGTATTTGATACTCTTGTTGCACAAATTAAGAATAATTTGTTAGTTCATCAATATGTTACATAAAAGTGTGGCAAAAGTGCATAGGTAATTGTATATCTTATAGGTATCTTACTACCTGCCTATATTCATCTTGCTCATTAGCGGCTAAGCTTATATACTTAGGTGACTTAGGTAGACTTTTGTTTTAAACTTTATAATTGGCAAAATTAAAAAAGCCTGGGTATGTACTACATCTATTTTCTGATTATTTTGATACCTATCAAAGGTGCTATACTTATCAAACTGTAAGTACTAACCAAGTTTTTGTAACATATTGTTAAAAGATATTTTAAAAGAAAAAGTAGTCCTTTCTTTTCTCTACCCCACCATCTATTATTTATTTTTTTCTGAAGCTGGCAGCAGAATTTTTAAAAAGTAAATTTTATAATTGACCTTCATGAATGAGAATGAGCATAGACCACATAAATTATTTTAATTTTGACGTGTTTTCTTATCTTTTATTAAAATATGAAGGTTTTGATTTAATATAAAAAGCCAATTATTTAGAGTGTTCTTGTTAAGTGAGAGTATCTAAAACATAATAAAATACAGCTTTTTTAAAATATAAATAACTGTAACGTCAAATAATTCCAATGCTAACTTATTCGTGTTAACTTTTTGAATATAAATAGCTGTTCTTTGCTTTCCAACTATGTATTCGCCCACACTAAACGTTCGACATGTCACATTCTACAACAATAGTCATATATATCACTTGGTTTACCGTCTATAAACGTTTCTATATCAAGGAGTTAGGGTTACTCTGTGGTGCCGACTGCCGACGGGTAGGCGGCTTTCAGATGCGCATACTTAAGTGAATAATTACGGCGTGTGGAACTTTATCATTGTATTTATTACGAGTTTTAATTATAATTGTATAGTACAATACGTCATGATTATTGCGTTAAATTATGATTAATAATTTAACAAGTAAAATAAGTCCAGAGCAGTCATATACATTTAATTAAGCCCTTAAAGCTTTTACATATCCATCTTAAAATTTTAATCGTAGGCAAGGCAACCGAGCGTTGTTTTTTTGATATAACTTCCTTGTTTTACTCAGTAAAATGATAACTTATAATACGCACACTCGAATTCATATATTTTCTAAATTGAAATTCTCATGGCGTATCTACCTACACTTTTTATGGACCCCATTCAGTGATCGTAACATTTTTATGTTTAGTATGGTATAAAAAATGTGTCATCCATCTAATACTAACATGTGACGGCCTAGTTTTATAAAGTTGTAATATGTGAAAATGTAACAAAATAAAGTATCACGATTCCATGTTATCCAGCTGAATTCGACTTACCTACACAATGTGCAATAGTGTGGTTTACAATTTGCATTCTAAAAAGCAATATTGTTCCGTATTTCTTACACTTACCAAAATAGTTATAAATGATGAAAATAATAAATCCATTCGATAGATTATTCAAAAATAAAGAATATCATTATACAATGATTTTATAATTATATTGTAGTGTAGGAAGGTATCTGCTAAAAGAAAATCGCAAGAGCACATCTATCGTTTCCCACGATGAAGTCTGAGTACTATATTGCTATCTTGATGAAAATCTGGAGTTCTTAGAACTTACTTATGCTCGACGTTGCTCCCTCAACACGTACATAAGCTTCTAGTTTATTGATAATGTGTATGGTACACAACATATTGCATATCTGTACCATGACTGAGAGATAGTGGTCACCTATCCACTAACGACGGTGCCCCCCTCTACATTAAATTATTAATGCGCATGTGTACCTACAGATGTTCTCGTTTTTACACTACGTCATAGTGTTAATGGTACATACAGTATGTAATGTATGGTCGCTTGGGTAGACGGTAGTAGTTGCAGTTATACTAAAATAGGGGGCGCGCCTTCGTGGGTTGAAAGGTCAGTATCTAGACTTGCAATATTCTTATTGTCATCTAACAAACTATTCAACGAACCAGATTTCCAGAACTGTCTGGAAACATGGTGGGATAAATTCGTGCCAAAATTACGAAGATATAGGACAAAACAAAACTGAGGACCTGTTCTGACACTTCAATATTTTCTATATACCTAGCCTTAAATGGTGTTATAATTTTCGATATCTTTGTTTCAGAGATCCGAAACAACAGCAACAATGACAGAGAATTAAGAAACGGAATAAATGCACGGTTGATGAAATGCCGACAGGTCTCTACCACCACATGCCCAATGCTGCATGAAGTTGCAGCTTCTAATACAGATGCAAATGATAAGGTGGTTGTGTTTTACATTGCTACAGCTTAAAAGAAGCACCGTCAGAAAAGTTAAAAAGTAGGTAATAGATTGGTCTGGTGTCGTGACGCATGAGGAATAAAAATGAAAAATAGAGTTTGGATAATTCTGGACAGACTAGAGGTAGACAGATGCCAAAGAACGTGTGGGTGGACTGCGCATTACGTGAATAAAACGATTAATGTTAGATAATTGTTTACACTTTACTTCATGCGATTAAATCCGATTCCACTTAAAACACCTATGAACTGAGCACCTAAATATCAATATTTGCTTATGTTTTTTACGTGATTGTGACGGAGAAGGAAGCCCATCTGATGTTAATCGGTAATCTGTGCCTATGATGCATTTCATCAAGTAACAAATTTCCCTGCGCCCATCACCCTGACATATACCATTGTTAAGTCGCACGAGTTTCTAATTTACTTGAGGCCAGGCTAAAATTTGCAAAATGCCCTTCTACTATGCGGTGAATCTCAAAACGGCACTGGGTTTTGAACCATAGACCTTCGGCACGGTATCCCATAGCTATTAGTGCTAGAAATAAAAATTAAATACATTACACTTAGCACAAATGAATGGGAAACTTCTCTCAAGAAATTATATGAAAATAACTTCCATTCTATATATTCATAACACCCGGTAACGCATATGTCGTTATTTTAATTCAATTTAAAATCCGTAATTTAAAGGAAGCCATGCCTATTAGTTATGTAATAAATTACCATAACATGATTTAGTATCTCAAGAGGTAGGTAGGTAGCGGCGGCAGTGCCTAAAGCCTTGACTGGATTGTAAAGGTCATGGATTTGGCTAATGAGAGCCGGCATTAAGCCTGATTTGGCCTCGAATGTACTTGTAGGCCTAATGTGGCTTTGGATACTTGTAATGATATTAAATTACAGTGTTTAGACATTCCTACAAACTGCCTGGGCTTTGAATATTTTTTATCAATTACGAAGATTTAAAAGATTTAAGCCAGTTATTAAACTAGTAGCAAATTGACACTAAAAAGTTTTATAAAAACTTTGCCCTTATATAGGTATATAGTAGGTACTTATGGTCATTATCATTTTATTGATGAAAGTTATAGTATACCCACTACTTTTAGATAATCAGGACCCAAGCGTAGACTTTGAGATAGTGAAGAACTGAGCACCATAAGTGCAGATAAACTCTATTTACACGTGCTGTTTATAAGGCGCTTTTTTCCCTTCGTCGCATACAATGGAAGGATATGTAAAAGTCCATATTTTTAAGATGAGAACTATACAGTTTAGTCTTTAATAAACAATACCCAAATCGTGGTTTATTTGTATGGCATTGTGACGGTACAGCCTGGTTTTTATGCAAACTGCACTGCGCCCATCACCCTGAGACATAAAGTAGCTTAGTCTCATGTGCCTGTAATTTCACCGACACCCCTCTAACTGAAACACAGTAATGTGAACATTAACTGCTTGGCTGCAGAAATAGGTGTGGTGGCAGCACTTCCCCGGACGAAATCGTCCACATATTTTTTTTATGTAGGACATAACGCTGACTTCCGCTGTCGGCCGTCCAGCTTCACCCCGGATTATGGGTACAAATCATCCACAAAGAATTCTACTGCTATTTATATTACAATATAATGAAAACCTATACATCTACATGCGATAGCATTTAAACCTACATTTCTAAGCATTAATTTTAAACGCCCCAATTCTGTTTCAAACGAAACACAAACGCCCGCACTGTTTTGTTTACTAACCATAATAATAATTAAACTTTATTACATGTTCCTTAAGACCTATTTCCTATATGATGTTATTGCAAACTCAGACTAACGTATGTCGCTTGGTTTCCGTGTTGCCAATAATATAATATGCAACTCTATTTGAAACAGGAAATAGCCCATATTTCATTTTGGAAGTCCCTTCTACCCTGTATAGTTCAGTAGTTCACTCGAACAATTACTTTTGAACTCATAATTTCGCGTCTTTACTTACTTTGAGACTAGTATGATATTGTGTCCAACGGATAAATGTTTTGTATGTACCTGGAAAGAAAGAAAACAACTATTAGTCGAGCTATATTGTCCATGAACATAACATAATTAATATGTAGCTAGTTTAAATACAAGCCCGTATTGAAGTAACTTTACCCTGGCTTGTCTGCTAGGCTTCGCAAATGTTACCCAGGCCTGCTTCTTAGGATAATAAAATATCACATCAATAAAACTATCTAAAAATGTTTTTTACCCTCTTCTATTCCTTAGTACAATAACGCATTTGAATTTTAAAGTATTTGAACGGTATTTAAAAGATTTTATTTTCCTGTTATTTTATTTAAATGTATGTTACCTCGGAACTCTGTCATTTAAATAAGCTATAAAAACCTTTTTTGATGTAAAGAATATTCTTCAACCCAAAGAAACCTCGTTAAAATCGGTCCAGTAGTTTGTTTTTTAAATCAAACTAACTGGAAAAAATATGTCATCCATGTGAATGAAATAGCATATTATTTCATATTTTTAAGTATGTAGTGTATAGGATATTTTAATAGTGCCATGGAGTTTTTTTTTTTCCATGAATTTGATTATTTAGTGATGTTTGAATGGGGGTTCCAAGTTTTCGGACGCCAATATAGATCTACTCCGCCGATCCCAGCGACGACACGCACTCACAGTGCACGTGTCTCCGCTAGCGAATACAATTAAGCGTACAAAATTACATTAGATATTTGTTACTATAATCCCGCTCTTAGTTTAAATTTTCCTTTCGTTATAATTTGTAAACAATACATTGTAACTATACATTGTACCTACTTCCATTATAAACATTGTTATTAGAAATATGCTACGAATAAATATGGTAGGAAATAGGCCATGATGAAATGTGGTATTTGTGCATTAGATGCACAAATCACGTATACTTCATTTATAACTTTCATATTAAATAGCATTATTACTCATATCAAAAATCTTCTGATATTTAAACTAGTAGTTTCTTTTAATATTTATAATATTGGCTGAATATTATTTTACATGTTTAAGCGCTCCTAAAGCGAAAAAATCCAAATTATTTCGGATGGAAAAAGATAACTTCCACTATTCTTTACCGGTAATGGAACCCGTAACCTCAAAATATCAATCCGTAAGTAAATAGTCTCATGCCATTTAGATAGATGTCCCCAACGTGAAAAGGACGTGCATTCAAACAGATAAAAAATATGATATTCAGGGGTTGCGTGTTTCAAGTCCCACTGCAAGTTATCTTTTTCCAATCGGACTAATTTCGATTTATAATAATATTCTTTAAATTTAATCAATAAAATACATAGTGAAAGATAAGTTCTATCATACAGATATCTATTATTATTATTCACACGCTATTATTACGAAAACGAGCATTGCGTAGATTTAGAAGCGCTCATAGCAGAGCTACAAACACTAAAGAACGAAGGACTAAATTCTAGGCCTACTAAAGCGGCAGTAGCTAGTAAGTTCTCTATAAAATGACAACAATATGGCTTCCCTTTCTCTGTTGCCTACTTAGCTACCTTACCTTCTCACGATGTCGTCGTGGCAATTGATTGCACTTGACATACCGTTGAGGTGCCACACCCTACATACATACTGCTTGTTAAACCTGAATCTGAAGAGAAGAGAGAAAGGAAGTATCACGGTAAATGTAAACGATTGTTTGGTTTTGAGAGTTAAGAGTATCATTGTTGGTTCATCTCAATGTCTCAGTACAGTATCGATGCAGTGTTGATTTCAGACATATTTTGCCTGTCTCGTTGGTCGAGCGTGAAGCGTCGCTTTAGTATCTCATAGCAACACGACCCCGGTTCAGACAGGTAATGGGATTACTGACAACAGTTATTTGTTTAAGAATGGCCGCAAAGTTGTTATTTGGAGCGAGTACTTGTATGAAAACCTCACAAGCGAAAGACTCCAGGATAATACGATGAGCGAAGCGAGCGGAATAATTGAAACCAAGAGCGAAGCGACTGATATGTATCCTGAGCGTAAAGAGCGTTCTAAAGGTACAAGCTGCAAATAACGTTGCTGCCACTAAAGAAGAAAATGCTGGGTGCAAGAAATAAAACTTAAATAATAATAGTATAAATTAGTGTTTATTTATATTAATAATAAATAGTTAAAGTATTATTAACTGGAAAGTTACTATTTCATGTTTGAAAAAAGAAAAGATACAAAGGTTCAAATTTTACCACGCAAGCGAATAAAAACCTCTTTTGCATGCAGATTTTGAATGATAAACAACTACTTTCTTGGGATTTTTCATGGCAATTTACGCCAGATTTGGCAAGACATATCAGAAAAAACGGGGGTTTTTAGACACGTCTGCTGGAAAATGGGCTCGCAATCGACCATTCTTAATGATGTAGCTACTGGCCATATAAACTGTCATAAAGTCGACACGAAGAGCAGATGGTAGAGTAGGATTATATTACTAACTCTACCAAAGTAGACGCTGTCGGCATTTGGGTAAGTAGATAACTATTTCCCAAATGCTGCCGTTTTCATTATTTTTATTGAAATAATAGGTAAGAGCAATCCGTACGCTAACTTTTTTAAAGGAAAATGATGCTTCCTATGCGGCATTTTTCAGCTTCACCGGACTGTAGACGAAGGTCTACCAGCTCTACGTCACTGATGTATTCGCGGTCTCAGCGCTTTGCAGCACGTACCCGAATATACTCAATTTCAAAAACAAATTAATTACGTATTAATTAAACTGATGGCTTTATGAGTGGAACCTCGGGACTAAAATAAGTTTCTTTCAATGGTGTTTTAAAAATTAAAACAAAAACTGAGTCGACCATAAATTTATCGAACCTGCTCATAAAGTTTCACGAGAATCGGTTTAAAAATGCGGACAAAGATACGAAAGCATTTTTGCTAAAACGGAGACGTTTCTCTCGGCATTGGGCTCGCTCAGTCAATTATTGGGGTGCCGGGCAAGAATTGCATCCCCCCTCCAATTTCTGTTTTTTTTTTTTTTTTTATGCCTGATAGGTTAGCCTTTGACCACTATCTCACCTGATGGTAAGTGATGATGTGGTCGAGGATGTTGTTCAGACTAACCTTGAATTACTGGCTCTCAAGGACAGCTGCCGGAACACACCGTTAGGTGCTTGGCGACAGATTTTCAACTTGAGGGTGGTAGCTAGCCAGGCGGGCATTTGCAAAGTGCCCTACCACCATGCTGTAACGACTGCTATCCTAAGACAACAACCGGGACCGACGGCTTAACGTGCCCTCCGAAGCACGGAAGCGCTCAGTAGTAATGCCCAACCAGCGGTCACCCATCCAAGTCATGACCGCGGCGGACGTTGCTTAACTTTGCTGATCGATTCAGAATGGCTAAGCAAACTTGGCTACGAGCGCTTCACATATGTTGATAATGATGTTATGTCATTCATTTATGCGTCAAATAATGCCCGCTTGGCTAGCGACCACCCTCATGTAGAAAAACTGTCGCCAAGCATCTAACGGTGTGTTCCGGCAGCTGTCCTTGAGATCCAGATAAATTACAGGCACATGAGACCTAACAGCTATGTCTCAGTGTGACGGGCGCAGTGCTATTCGTGACTTGTGACGAAATGCATCTGTTACAGGCAGAGGTTCGTCCTCTTAACATCCGGTGGGGATCGAGCTTGCTACGTTACAATAACATTAAAAAAAGCAACGGTAATAAACATTTTCATAAAGAATATACCTACTAAGTTTTGTCAAATAAATATATGTGCATTTTTTATCTAATATCAGTACAGGCATAAGTGCCTCAATCCTATACCCTGTATAGAAAGACTCGCACGAGTCCCACGGGCGCGGGAAGTGAGTCAATCGATCGCACTTGACACTATTGCCGTGAAAGCCGCATTGACTGTTTGTTTGTTGCTACATCGGAAAGCTTTTGACGACGGGTATAGGTGTGGAATGTATGTAAGATTTAAGAGTATATAAGTTGGAATCTCTTATGTGAATTGTGAGAGAAAATATTTACGTTTTATATGTATGTAATCAAGAGACCTGAATATTGATATTTAAACAACAAAACATGCCAGATCGAACGAGTATGTGAACGCGAAGTTTTGTGTGGGCCATGATT
The DNA here is from genome assembly GCA_963854805.1 of Plagodis dolabraria. Taxonomy (NCBI): domain Eukaryota; kingdom Metazoa; phylum Arthropoda; class Insecta; order Lepidoptera; family Geometridae; genus Plagodis; species Plagodis dolabraria. The sequence continues at coordinate 1,306,983 of OY978460.1, read as the reverse complement.
TTACAAAATTTCTCGGCAGTCTTCTATTGTACTCTGGGTCAATAGTGTTACATATCATGATGCCAATGCCCACTTGTTGCCATCGCAGCGAATATGCCTTACAACCATTTCTGCATCAAATTTCGCCACTATACTGTGTGTAATCTATGCGTTAAAAGTAAGCAATTAATATAAAATGTATAAATTGGTACGTTGATTCAAATTAAACTGAGCTCTCATTTTATCGTCTACTTCCACAAAATGATTACTTTTCAATGTTACAAGTCTGTTTCAATTTTTATTTAAGAAACCCTAACTTCTTTTAGTAATAGTAATGCTTAGAAAATTTATTTTCAATCACTTACCTGCAATTACCATGCAAAAAAGGTACAGGCTTATTGGAAAAAAAAATCAGTTACAGTTACGTAACCATAGTAAAATACTATGGTGTAACTTAATATCTACTTAATCCTATGTTGATGATTTTTTTATGAGACTGCCTCTAAAGTGATCTACCAAACAAAAAAATAATCATCAAAATTAACCGGCAGAGTAATCGCGTTCATAACAAACATACAAAAAAATAAGAACCTCTTTTTTAAATAGATAAAAAAATATTTTTTACCCAATTACAGGAATATAAGTATAATTAGACGTATAAACCTGTCCTTAAACAAACACATCATACAACAATACAACGATGAAACTCACAAAGTCACCACTGACCCCCTTCTCTTCTATATTTCTAAATAATACAATTGGAGCACGAAGTTTTGGCTAGAAATGCCGAGTCTAGGTGGCCGAAGAGGTTTAGGCATCTGACGTGATATCAGAAGACGAGGGTTCGATTCCCGCCTTGGGCATAAAATGTTGTACTCTAATAATTTGTAAAATATGACCTTCTCTTCTCTTAGTTTTACAAAACTACTAAAGCTTAAACTAACAATCTGTAGACATTATTTTGCTAAACAATCCTGCTCCAAAAGTCCGTAAATAAATCTAATCAAAACAAACAAAAGTATACTTTCAATTCAATTCAAATTGGGAATAAGCGTGTTTTCTAACATGCTAACAAAATCGGTCGAAACATTTCGATAAATAAAATTCTACCCGTGGGTGTAGATCGATTGATTGATGTTCACTTGTAGACGCGAGTGTACTACGCAGTGACAGGTTGAAGGACGGATTTGGGTCTAGTTGTTTAGGTGTTAAGATTTTAGCTCTATCACTACCACACAATAAAAATTAAAACACAAAACCACAAAACTTTGCAACAAAAAAATAGCAATTACTTAAGTAACACATGAAAACGAAACAATAATCCATAAGACGTCGAGAGAGATATTATAATGAAGATCCGACAGGCCTTTGTGAAGAGCTCATAGCGTACTCGTAACTTGCCTCAGGCTAAAAGCAACATCCGCCGCCGCCATGTGTTGGATGGGTGACCGCTATTGTCATTACTATACTGAGCGTGTATGTGCTTCGGATGGCGCTTTAAGCCGTCACGTCGGTTTTAGGATGGTTAGGATGGCTTGCTACAAAATCTGCCGCCGAGCACCTAACGGTGTGTTCCGGCAGCTGTCCTTGAGATACAGTAATTCCAGGGAAGCCTAAACACTTTCAGCCTGAATCTTCGACAAAATCATCACTTACCATCAGGTGAGATAGTGGTCAAAGGCTACACCATTATAGCTATATAAAAAACGATGTTTTTGGGTACATGTAATAGGGAGAGACTTGCCCGGTGCGGTAGATAGCAATAGACTTGCCCGGAGTGGGGTTTCCATATTCAGTTCTGTTAAAGAAAGTTGAAAGAAAGGCCGACAACTGGGTGTAGTGACTACTCTCCCCATTCCCTATGGAGATATACAGACGTGATAGTAAAAAAATATATAATTAACTTGGTTCAAGAAACTGATCGAATAGATTTTGAAAATTGGACTAAAATGTAAATGTAAATTGGAGTGATGAGCAATGATCGAGTTTATCTAATGATGGACAGTCGCCATTCTGCACGCTTTCTAACGAGGTCTCCGCCTCTCCGGTCACTTTGGTCATGGTCAATGGAGATTTATTGAACGAATTTGTTTTTTACTGCAATAACGGCATACCTATTGTTTAAGCAAAATTCCATTCCAGTAGTACTATTACTTCGGATTATCCACTTAAGAATCGAAGTCGCTCGTAGCGAAGTTTGCTTAGCCATTCTGAACCGATCAACAAAGCTAAGCAACGTCCGCCGTGGTCATTAGTTGGATGAGTGACCGCTGGTGACATTACTACTGAGCGCTTCCGTGCTTCGGTGGGCACGTCAAGCCGTCGGTCCCGGTTATTGTCTTAGGATGGCAGTCGTTATAGCATAGTGGTAGGGCATTTTGCGAATGCCCGCCTGGCTAGCTACCACCCTCAAGTAGAAAATCTGTCGCCAAGCACCTAACGGTGTGTTCCGGTAGCTGTCCTTGAGAGCCAGTAATTCTAGGTTAGCCTGAACAACATCTTCGACCACATCATCACTTACCATCAGGTGAGATAGTGGTCAAAGGCTAGCCTATCAGGCATAAAAAAAGTAAAGTAAAAGTAAGTAAGTATAAGTACTTATTTATTATGTATAGTAAACTTTCTTTCACGTGACCCTTGAATTTTCCTTCTGAGAGCATTGTTATTAAAATCTTTAAGAACATTGTTATACCAGTATAAATTAATAAAAATAAGTGAAAAATCACGACTGCAATTTATTAATTTTCGTTAAGCGTTTTAATCGTTTAATTGAAATTAAAACTGCAAGTTATATATATCTATTTATTAAATCGCTTTTTAAAGCCCTTCATTTGATATTTTCGATACACCAGTCGATGGGTTTGGAGGAAAAACATATTTTTTTCTCGTAATATAACGTCTAAAAGCCGCCAGTTTATTTTTTTATAATTTGTATGTACTCACTACTACTACACTAGAACTAGGGTCATTTGGGTTATCAAGAAGAATCTAATGATATATCATATATCAAAATCAGTTAAACCGTTTAGAAGTTATGCTGGAAGAAGAAAGTCACATACCTACATACATATTATGAACCCTGTAAACATAACACACCTTTTTTTGGGCTTCGTGTAAAATCAGAGACAATTCGCTAACAAGGATTTTCTATGAGTCTTTCTATAAGATCAAATCCAGGACCCTAGTTGACATAACAACGCTTCACGCCACTCGACCAAACGAATGAGTCAAAACCACTTTCATCAGTTGTCGTACATCCTCTGCTCTGAATGAAATGTAACCACAAGCGCTTAAGCAACATTGTTAATCAGTACTTAGTAGTTGTTAAGTCCAGCACGTGGGATGTCCAATTAAAGGCCCATCATCAGTAATCCTCAACAAGGCCCGGGGCCCGCTGCGCCGGTGTAGTAGCTGTGTGGGCCGCGGCTATTGAGCCACTATCTGGTTTGTAACGGTTGTATAGGGATCGCCCACACATGCGCCATAGAAGGTCAATATTGGCTTTGTATTGCCAGTATGGGATTAGGGAAAGATCATCAGAGAGTTATGAGAAATTGATTATGCTTCAGAATTGTTTACAAAGCGAAAATCATATTTACAAATGATTAGAGCACAATATTGTGTACAATGTTTGGGACATCCATGCTCCATCGGGAGATACCTTGCGTAGGAGAGAGAACTTCGCTCCCGTATCTATGTGATTTATCTGTATTATTTTTATAAAACATTCAACCGCCATTCAAACATATTCTTTGTGATAATAACAAATATTTTTAAAAGTATCTCACTTAAAAAAGTATAAATATATATATATCTAGTGACAATTCCGCCTAATTTTCCTGTTAAGCCTACGTGACGTCACAAACGCCACGCAGCCTAACCGGAAAAATATTCGACTAGTTTCGCTTCTAAACGAAGCATCTTCAGGAGGTCTTGACTCACCGACCGCACGATCGTGTCTCGATATTTTTTATTATTAAATATGGATTTCCGCAAAGCAACGCCTGAATCTATTCAATAATATTCTTTACGATACAATAACACACACATGTGCTCACATTGACTCACACGCCATGAACACTCACATGTTCTGGACGAACTGCTCAACTTTAACTATGTAAAGGATTTTTTTATAAACAATATCGCTCTTACTGTTTGTTTCATACCATATATTGCCATTCTAACCTGTTTTCAAAGACACTGGATAGCACAATCTTTGTTTACAAGCTTTTGATACAAATCTCAGCTTTCTGCTTTAGAGTTATGGTTTAAAATCGCGTGATGAGAACTTATTTAAACTCTGAGGTGATAGTAAACAAAATGTGTGAATGTAGTGAATTTTTATGAGCAAAGAAAACTGAAAATAGTCGTAAAGTGCTCTTCTGATGTTCTATGAAAGTGTTAAAGGTTTTTAATGTCATCGAAAGAAAATTTACCAATTTTTTTTATGTTATCTAGTTATTAGACGGTCATATCGCCCGCCTGATGGTAAGCATCATGCCTGACCATTACGGCTGCAGTGTCGCCGATCTAGTTTTGCTTGACACTGCACTGCGCTCTTCACTCGGAAACTGTTTTCAATTACTGCAGTGCCCTTCACGCCTATATACAGTGGTGTTTGCACACTGCTGCTTGGAGACAAAATATGTTACACTCCGGGGGTACCCACCTATACGATTTTTTTTACAGATACCTTATAAATTCGAGATTGGCGATATAGGTTTTGGGCAGATCCGATGCCCTTCATGAGGTAAGTTTATTCAACTAGATCAATTTTATACTACAGGTACTATTTCATGAGCGATATGTGTATTTTACTACATAATGATATATCACACATATACAGGGTGGTATTAGAAAAAGAGGTAGTAAGGACATGTTCCTAAACCAATATAGCTTAAATAAATGTATGGGCTTCCACAAAACATTTTCTGACTTTCTTTTTTAAATCATTATATTCTTATCAAACAAATTATCATTATATTCTATCTAGAGAAGGTAGATAAGGGTAGGTAACTAAAAACTTTTCCCAAACATCAAGTAAGTAAATATGACCCCAAAACGTATTATTATTTAGTTTTGGATATACTAACGGCTACAAAAAGATCAGTGACAAATTTTTTATGTAAATTGACCATTTGTAAATGTTTATGAATATTATAATAATTATTAAGTGCTATAATTAATGTGGTTTTGTAGTGCATACGACTTGAAGCGGATGTAGGTCGGTGCCTAAGATATAGGTATCTCACTAAAAAACAGACAGACATCTAACTGTTCGCATCAACTGACAGACACACGCACATCGACTGACGTACTAGTAGACATATAAACAGACAGATGGGCAAACCAGTGGTGAATTTACAAATAATAAAAGTGATCTTACGATTTGATTGATTTGAATTAAAATTTGTAGGTCATAGATACAAATACAAATAATTTATTTATAGTTCCTTTGCTACACGTCAACGTGTTAACATACATAGTTAACAACAATAGTATTCAAAATAACATAATAATCATACACACGTCATATAGTTAACATAAATCGTTAACAACAATAATACACAAAATAACAGAATAATAATAATAATTAAATTAATTAAATTGACATGTCTAATTTTAAATAATCGTTTATGTCATAGAACAGTTTATCCTGTAACCAGGTTCTTAGTCTATTTTTAAACGTCACGGTGGAAGGTGCATCTCGAACGGCTGCAGGTAAGCGGTTGTAAACAGCTGGGCCTAACACATAAACCGATCTCTCGGATTTAGCGAGGCGGTGCGCCAGCGTCACCCATTGATTTTTCAACTTATTGCTGCGCATATTCCACTGACTGTTTTCACCTTTTTGTTGAAAGACACCCAGATGCGTGTGGGTAAATAAGGCTACTTGATAGATGAGTTCGCAGGGCAATGGCAGTATCTTACTCTCCCGGAAAAGCTCTACGCATGAGGTGCCCTCCTGGACTCCACATATGGCGCGGATGGCTCGCTTCTGCATAGCAAAAGCTCTGTTCCTGTCGGCAGCACGGCCCCACAGCTCCAACCCGTACGTAATGACGCTGTGGACGGTCGCGAAGTAACAGGAACGCACCACATCGCGGGTGGCGGTGCTCGCGAGCCGCCGGAGTGCGAAGCACGAGCTCGAGAGCTTCCCGCATAGCTCATCTATGTGCGTCTCCCACGACAACGCGCCGTCAATGTGAAAGCCTAACAGTTTCGTACATTGTACTTGTTGGAGCGCGGTATTGCCTACTGCAACCTGATATGTCTTTGTCATGTGACCGTTCAGGTTGAATGCCAGGAAGCAGGTCTTGTCCCTGTTCATTGCTAGCCCGTTTGACCTGAACCACCCGTCAAGTTTGTTTGCCACCGAGTTCAGCTTCGACTCCAGCCGAACGTGCGTCGGCGCTGTGATCACCGCGGCAACGTCGTCGGCGTACATATATATCTCGGCTTCGTCGATGGCATCGGGTAGGTCGTTCAGGAGAAGACTGAACAAGGAATTTGACAAACAGGAGCCCTGTGGAACACCCATGACATTTTCCATTTCGGAAGACATAACGCGGCCTTTGTCACCGACCACGACCTGTACCCGTTTGGACATAAACGAGGTTAGCAAAGCCAGTGCTGGACCCCGGATTCCATAGAAGCTGAGCTTAGCAGCGATGAGACTATGATCGGCAGTATCGAAGGCGCGCGACAAGTCGCAACAAAGCAGCTTGACTTGCTGCTTCGCCTCGCGCGCGTCCAGCGCTCGCCGTACCACCTCCCGCACCAGGTCTGTAGTCGCGCGGCCGGTTCGGTACGCATACTGTCTCCGTGACAGTATGCCACGGTCAACTACAAAGTTTAGAAGTCTTCTGTTGAGACCAACCTCGAACACCTTGCTTACTGCAGGGACAAGGGATATTGGACGATAAGACTTGGGATCCGCTTTTTTTCCTTTCCCTTTGTACAGTGGGCAGATCTTCACTTTTTTTAGTGCCGCAGGGTATATGCCTTCCCGAGCGCAGGCACTGAATAGATGGCTCATGACGGACGCTATTGTCTCTATTGCAGGTTTCAAAATACTGGGTGACAGGCCGTACAGATCTGCACTTCTTTTAGGAGCGATACGCTTGGTCACTATTGTTACTATCTCCCCGAAAGAAAAAGGTTCCAACCTAATAGACACGTCGCTCGCGGTCTCCTCGTTTCCGAGCGTAGCCAGTGCACTGGCGTCGTCCGCCACGGGTGCTCCGCACCTACTTGCTGCCGTTACAAACTCAAAATTGAGCGCGTCAACTAGCTCTTTTTTCATGCCGTATTTATGACCATTCGCGTCTCGCACCACGTCTGTATAATCGACACGCTCTCGGGTGCCGCGGCCTAGCTCGGTGTTGATGACTTGCCACATACGTCTCGGATTCGCTTGAATTATATTTGAGTAATAACCTACGCGTTTCTCTTTCAGCAGGGAATGATACCTAACCCAAAATTCATCACACTTAATACGCAACGCGTCGTCTGCCGGGAAAGTTTTCTTCAATTTTACAGTCTCGTGCAACAAGTGTCTAAAGTTATGTATTTCATCGTCTACCCAGTGTCTATTGTGCGCGAGCTGTTTCTTGAACGGAAAACAGGCATTATACTTGTCAGACAATATCGTTACTATGCTCTTGGACAGTGCATCGCAACAGCCGCCAGATTTACAAATGATTGCGTCCCAGTCGACCGACCCGAGGGCGCATTGGAAGTTGTGCTCATTGAACGCAGAGAAGCTGCGGCACAAGCGGTGCGCGGGCGCGGGCGCGGCGGCGACGCTTTTAGTAAGTACGAGGCGTTGGGCGGTGTGGTCACTGAGCGGTCGGCTGTCGACGCACGAGATTCCGGTAACACGTGACGCCGGCAAGTTAGTGTACACGTGGTCCGATAAAAACAATGCAGCCAAAAAGTCTATAAATGATAAGCTTTATTTTTTCCATACACAGTTACCAATTATTAAATATGTACTACACTATTTTAACCGACCAAAAATAGAAAAAATAGTTTTTTTTTCTTATGTAATTTCACGCCTAACTTTTCACTGCATCATACAATCTTAAATTTATTTTTATTGGGTAGAATATCCATAGTTACTTCTACGAGTAAGTTGGATCCATTTAAATTTTATCAACTTCGATCGAGTAGTTTTTGTTACCTAATGAAATAGAAGAAGTAAATTTGCCAATATGTCTATAGTCTTGATGATTTAATAAATGCATGATTTAGCATCTGATGCTGACCACTATATTGTTCGTGAATGACACAATCGATCTTGTAAGCTGTATTGATCACGAAAAGGGTGAAATAAAATTTAAAATACGGTACTATGGAAGTAAGTACTGAGTTCAATAAGCTTCAATATTACACTCTAAGTATTAAAATTCGTTCCGTAAAATAAAATGCACTTTTGTTGTCGATGTGGTTATTTACTGAAAACATATTTTTATAATACGTTCTTATGTCCTGTCCTGTCAATATATTATACTGACGATACATATTATGTGAAATAAGGAAGACTAATATACAAACGAATCAAAGATGGCACCGCTCATCATTCCATCTCTCTTGCACACTGTAGACTGTGTATAATGTGCAAGTGAGATGTCATGATTAACTGCACCACCGTCTTTACTAAATTGTGTTATAATAACATTGGATCGCGCTTAAAATAGATATACTGACGCTGAAATTTTTCACACCTAAAATATAGCTTTTTTATATCACACTACTACGCCCCGCGATTTCACACACGTAGATATTAATGAAAAATGATGATGATGATGATGAAAACTATTCAATCTATTAATCCAGGACCTAAACTACCTAAATTCTAAGCTTCATCTAAATCGTTTCAGCCATTTCAGCGTGAATGAGTAACGAATATTACACACTCATATCCTCAGTGAGTCACTCACAAACTGTCGCATATAACATTAGTGTGATGTACTCTTAAAGCAATAAAACTAAATTAAAGCTATCAAGGTCAAGGGCTCCCACTATTTAATTTAAATTAAAACATCATTAAAACTTAACGGGCAAAATAAATGAAAACATAATTTATTATAACGGCGCCGATCTCCCACGCGTGCATTCTTCGATCCATGAATGAAAACCAAGGGGTCTACTATTGGTCTAAATGTTTTTTAATATAAGTTCGAGTTGCTACTTTCGTTTATATAAGTTAACTCTTCCACTATAAAGGAAACTAGTATACCTTATTAGTGCTTTAGTAATACAAAATCAATCATCATGAAGGAAAGTAATTGAGTTTTCTGATTTAAAAAAAAACTTTATTAGTCTTAATAATAACAAATATTTTTATAAGTATTTTGAGAAAACATATTAATACTTCAATAAAACACTTTGAATTGAGAACCTCGTTTTTTGGAAGTCGGTTAAAAAGTATAAAAAATATCTATGTATCTAGTGACAATTCCGCCTAATTTTCCTGCTAAGCCTACGTGACGTTACAAACGCCACGCAGCCAAATCGGAAGAATATTCGACTTGTTTCGCTTCTAAACGAAGCCTCTTCAGGAGATCTTGACTCTAAGAGTGCACGATCGAGGCTGACGTCACGTAGGCTTAACAGGAAAATTAGGCGCAATTGTCACTAGGTATATATTTTTTATACTTTTTAAAGTGTTTTATTAAAGTATTAATTTAATGTTTTCTTAAATCTTAATACTTTTAATAATATTTGATATTATTAAATATGGATTTCCGCAAAGTAACGCCTGTATCTATTCATCGATTTATATTTGTCTTGTTTATGGCTATAGGCTCGCACCCTATAGGACGAAAACCTATAACCTACTGGACATATCAAAAGTAGTACTTTGCACTAGTGTGGTCTGATACTGCAGGTGAATAGCTGTACCTTGTTATTAAATTATTCTTAAGTGTAGTAAGAAACAAAGGTAATTAAGATTAAATAATGTCTCATGTTCACATTATTATTCACACTTTACAAAAATCTATTTGTAAGTTAAAAGGCTTTACACATATCAAAATTTAATTTGTATGCCAAATCAGTACTAACTCGAAAGCAATGAATCCGGGTCACTTAAAGAATGTTAAAAATCTCGGAAACTAAAAATGATAGGTTAATGCAATAAATTGTATTTAATAGACAATGTAATACTCCTTAAATGAAAGTAAAAAAATATGAGTCACCATACATTTTATTAACACAAAATTACATAAAGAAAAAAACTGCTGATCTCTCCTTAAAACAAAAATAAGAAACATGACATTTTTGAACTTTATTACGATTTTCTTGAATTTTAATACTTCGTATTGCCTCCTCGTGCTTCCATTACTGCGTTTACGCGGTTTGGCATGCTGTACACCAAGTTCCTTATACGATTTTGGGGAATATTCTCCCATTCCTCTGTGAGAGCAATTTTGAGCTCACGAAGCGTGATTGGGGGAGGGTTTCGTTGTTTTACGCATCTGCCTAGCTCGTCCCAAGCATGCTCGATCGGGTTGATATCCGGGCTGCGCGCTGGCCACTCCATACGAGTAATGTTCATCTCTTGAAGGTAGTCATTCACAATCCTACCTGTATGAGGTCGGGCATTGTCATGCATAAATATAGCATCCTCACCTAAATTGACCATAAATGGACCAACGTGATCATTGAGGATTTCTTCCACATATCTTACGCTAGTTAAAGAGCCGTTTTCTATGATCACCAGCTCTGTGCGACTTTCAGAAGAAATTCCGGCCCACACAAGTACAGACCCACCACCGTAGGCTACTTTTTCTTCGATGCATGCTTGCTTGAATCTTTCCCCTGGTCTTCGATACACTCTGTGTCTTCCATCGTGCTTGTAGAGCATACATTTTGATTCGTCGGAGAACATAACTTTTGACTAATCTTCAATACTCCAATTTACGTGGCTCTGGGCATATCTTAGTCTCGAAATACGATGCCCACGCTCCAGTTTAGGGCCGTTTGCAGGTCTAAGGGGTTTTAAGTTAGATTCAGCAAGCCGACGTCTTACTGTCCATGCACTTGGGTTACTTCCTCCCAGGCGTCGAAACTGATTGGTGAGTTCAGTTCCTGTGAGAAAGCGATTTCGAAGCATGGTGTTCACCAAGTATCGGTCTTCTCGTGCTGTGGTACACCTGGTTCTGCCCGTTCCTGGTCTGCGTAGGTTAGAACCAGTTTCTTCGTAACGTCGGAGAACTCTTTGTACTGTTGACAGCGACACACCGACAGTCCTGGCTGTATCGCGCTGACTCCGGCCGGTTTCCAGCATTGTAAGTATTCTGGTGCATTCTTCAGGCGTAAGCGACATAATTTCAGTTTGAATAATGAATATAGAGCACTATCAACATGGTTTATGTACCCACATAAATGACAGATTACAAACAAAAGCAAAACCAAATGCTGTAATTTCGTAGTTCCATCTTCGAAAGTGGCCCTTTTTCAAATTTGATTTTTTTATGATATAACTTTACAATAACTAAGAAGTTTTAATACCTTCATTTAAGGAGTATTACATTGTCTATTAAATACAATTTATTGCATTAACCTAGCATGTTTAGTTTCCGAGATTTTTAGGATTCTTTAAGTGACCCGGATTCATTGCTCTCGAGTGTATTATAAATGCGAAAGTAACTCTGTCTGTCTGTTACGCTTTCACGTCAAAACTACTGAACCGATTTGAATGAAATTTGGTATGGAAATAGTTTGAGACCCGGGAAAAAACATTGGGTAGTTTTTATCCAACTGCGCAAAAAGAGGTTAATGTTTTTGCGCGATAACCGTCATACGCGCGGGCGGAGCCGCGCCCGGAAAGCTATAAGAGTTGTGCTTTGTATGAGGAAGGTCCTAAGTGCGATATAATAAATATTTACACAAACATATAAACATTTTTTATGTATGACCACTCGTATCGTTTCTCAATGATCGGTAGAGTATACGTCCATCTCCATGTTGGTCACTTTAATTAATTATATTTCATCAACATCGGTTCAGTAGTTTTTAAGTTTTAACTGAACAAATATTCGCGGATATGCCTGATCAATATTGTGGGTAAGTGGAAATCAGTGGAATATCACGGAACAAAGAAAAAAAAAGGAAAACAAAAATACAGAACTTACTTCTAATATTGAAAAATATGATATTTTTCATAATTTTTCACTCATAAAAGTCGGTTTCTTTTTATTTTTTTACAAAAGGCATACTTGCTTTTATGTGTATTGGTATCTTTTATATGTGACAAGTAGTACCCTCTTATTTCCTTATCACCTAAAATATCGGTCATTCAAACACACTTTCGTAACTTAACGTGTAATAAGCATAGAGAGTCGCTCGTGGGTGTTAATAGTTTTATATTTATGTACATTCAAACACATTAAAACCTCAGAACCTTGTCGAAATATTTTAAAATCAGAAATTCTCTCATTACTTACAGAAAACTTAGATGGATATTATTAACACATAGTTCTTCATTTGCGCTTTATAATTATATAAAGTTTAATTGAACTATGTATCTTGTCGAGTTAATAGCGATTTATGGCTAGTTAATAATTTGTTTGATTATTACTCAGAAACTGTCCCGTGGGGTGCCGGACTAAAAATAACACCCTGAATTAGGAGACTTACCTATCCTCTACGGGAAAAAAACCTAGAAAGGCACTCATAAGCGCTTGGTAATAGATTTTCTACTTGAAATTGGTAGCTAGACTGACATGCATTCGCAAATGCCCTACCTAAGGATGAAGCTCAAAACTTTGACTGGATTCAAACCATGAACCCGCTGAGCTATTGCTGTAACAGCCAGATCGTCCACTGCTGAACACAGCCTCCCCTATTAAGGGAGTGTTTGCCATAATCCTCACTCTTGGCAGGCGTCTTGGGGATCACAGTGTAAGTTGGCAGTTCTTTAGAAGGCGCTGCTGCCCACCTTCCAGTATTTTCCACTTGGTCGCCTCTTACGACACCCACGGGATGATATGGGGAGGTGCAATTCGAATCCGGCACCCCACGGGGCTGAGCTATTACTGCTTCAAAATAGGTAGGTATATATTTTGTAATGATGCTTAAAGGTTTATTGCTAAATGGTGCGAGGTGGTCCTTGTTGTAGTGATGAAGAGCGAGGAACCTACATGCTTGATTTGTGTCGTGTCAAGAGTAGTGCTTTCTCTCTGTTTCTGACCCTTGATCCAATCATCTAGTGAGATGAGAACTTCTTAAGACTATTCGATATAAAGACCACTACTGTCAGTACAATGAGGAATAATCGATAGAAACATTTGAATTCTAAAAATCGCATTATAAGTAGTACGGAATATGACATTAATGTACTTGAAATCACTTTATTATTATTTTTTTAACAGGTATCTTTTTAAGTAAAATCTCTGAATATTGTGTCATAACTTGTAGATGTTGGGAGCAAACACACTAAGCTTAGGTCATCAGGACTCATCTAGCGCACGATCGAGAGAAGAGGGAAATTTCCCTCTGTTCAGCTCTCGAAGAGTCTAGCCTTCTGAAAATGCTTCGTTTAGAATCGCAAGGAAAATTAATCGTAAGTCAAAATTTCATCCGGTTGTGCCACGTGGCCTTTATGGCCGGTGCGTCGCGTAATGGGAAAATCATTAGGCGGAATTGTTCCTAAATATTTTATAATGTTGAAATGTTTTTCTAATATATTAATAGAGTTATAGTTTTTTTTATATATTTGTAATTTAGGGATTAATTACCTATGGATTTCCGCAAACTAACACCTGCATCTATTAATTTTACTAAGTTTTATACGTGTCGTGATCGTGGTCTTAATAACCTAATAGCATTACAAAAAAGGTTTTTTTATCCCTGATAGATTAGCCTTTGACCACTATCTCACCTGATGGTAAGTGATGACGATCGAAGATGTTGTTCAGGATAACCTAGAATAACTGGCTCTCAGGACAGCTGCCGGAACACATCGTTAGGTGCTTCTCGACAGATTTTCTACTTGAAGGTAGTAGCTACCCAGGCGGGCATTCGCAAAATGCCCTACCACCATGCAGAAACTTCCACAAGTTATTGATACATTATAAAATACTTTTGTTTGATTTTGTTTAAAAAAAACTGTAGCACAGATGGGACAGTCGGATGCACCGACAATAATGTTTGTCCTCAGGAATAAGTAACTACTATAATTCCTCCGTAGTTGTTACAGCCGTATTCATTAGATCATCAAGGTAAGATAAAAAATATTAAGCAGATGCTTTTTGAGTTGATTGATTATAACTGATAAAATAAATAGTACTAACTGATATCTATGTGCACTATCTGACAAAAATAGTAACTAAAATCGGATCATCCCGTAAAAATGTACGCTCCCACTTAAGATCCTTCCTTCATTTTTGAAATTTACTTAATAATAAAGTATTATGTAGGTCTTTTTTAACAATTTTTTGAGTTCATAAAACCCGCTACACGTACCTGTACCAATGCTGCCAACTTTCTATGGCTAACTGTTGCAATCAACTGTCATATAAGAATTTATAGAGACAGCTTATATGATTGATAAGACATGTTGAATTATGAATGATATATTTATTTTGTTTAGTTCAATTTGAGAAGCAGAATGTCTATGTGGTTCTACCGATACTTTCCAAGAAGAAATAAGTAATAATAATTCACTATACGTACTTAATAGAAAATATATTAATTTTTCAAAATTTTTAGTGATTTTTGCTCCGTACATGATCGATTGTATCTTCATCAGAAATAGCTACTGTAATTAGCATCGGGGTATAGGCATACTGAATCGAAATTGATGAAATTTAAATAGCCACACACGAAGTTTTACATTTGAACAACAACAAACCATTTTAACAAAAATTTAAAGGGTTATATTAGAATATACGCTGGGTAGCCTGAACCAATAAAGATAAAATAGCGGTGCCAGGTTTTAGATTAGCAAAGACAAATAAAAGGTCCTTCTTAGGCAATTGTGTGCGGTTTTATAATAAATTGCCCAAACATATTACAATGCTCACAGAAAGAAAACTCAAGTTGCACGTGAAGAATATTTTGATAAAGAAATCTTACTACACAGTTTGTGATTACTTAAACGACAAAAATGCTTGGACTGGTTCGCCTCTGCCAAGCTAGCGCCTGTCACCTACGTAATGTAAATTAAGTATTGTAATAATTTTACTATATAGTATGTACTTAACACATTGTTAAAAAACGTTTAAAAGAATGGCCCCGAGTTTCTTGCCCGTTCTTCTCGCAGTGGCTCTATAATTTTTGTTTGCTGAACGTGGCAGTACAATGTAGTATATTTCAATATTAAAATTTGTAATTGACCTTCATAAGAGCGTCGTAGACGCCTAAATTAAATAAATGATTTTGACTTTGACTTTGACTTTGACCAAACCGCAGAAGTCGAGAGACGCATAGTACAGGTCTCGGCAGCTTTTGGCGCAAATGGTAACATTCTGCGTAGCAAGCTCTCCATTGATCTAAAAAGGAAAGTGTTCGAGCAGTGTGTGTTGCCTGTATATATCTATGGAGCAGAGACCATGACCCTGACTGCACACTCCGCAGAAAGATTCCGCGTTGCCCAGAGAGCAATGGAGAGAGCAATGCTCGGTATCTCTATACGCGACCGGAAAACTAATGCTTGGATACGTTCGAAGACCAAAGTCAGGGACGTGGTGAAGGTCATAGCCGAGCGCAAATGGCGATGGGCAGGACACATTGCGCGCATGGACCATGAACGATGGACTCGCAAGTTGCTGGAGTGGAGACCACGACCACACACAAGACCCCGAGGAAGACCACCTAAAAGATGGAAAGATGACATCAGACGTCACGCAGGTCATGATTGGATGACAAAAGCTCAAGACCGTAAAGATTGGAGGACATTGGAGGAGAACTACGTCCAGGAATGGACATCCACAGGCTGATATAGATAGATAGATAGATTAGAATACACACCCATCTCTTTCCGTGAGTGTCGTTAGATTAAAACACCAGAAGGAGCAGAGCCTTCCAAGAGCCTGCTATCTTGTACTACGAACCCCAAGACGCCTGCCAAGCACGGGGATTATGGCACACCACTTCTTAATAGCGGAGGCTGTGTTCAGCTATGGACAATATCGCACATTACAACGAAATAATTATCAACATCGGATGATTTTATGTAAAGTTAAACTTACGAACTTTTCTACTTCTTTTTTTGGATTCCTTTCGGAATATTTAGTAGTTCCTACCACACCGTGGGGTACCGCAGCGATTCATCGCTACACGATAGTCAAGTGGCGAACCTGCATAATGGCGACATAAGGTTATGTAATTGTACGATCACCATGTATTGTATTTTTCAGATATGAAGTCCCAAGAAAAAAAGAAATACCACCCCACCAACGTTTTGCCAATACATTTGGTCCTATATAATAGGATACGAGCCTATTGCCATCACCGGGTACAGTTCCTGACTCCAGAATGCTTTTGAAAATTATATTTCACAATAATACTTTACGATCAAAATAAAGATGTTAAACTAGAAAAAAAGGATTCCAGGGTATCACTATACACCAATCTACTAACTACATAGTCACTGTCTATATCTGTGCCAGGTAGGTAGTTTTAGGCTCTTCTCCTATCACATAGGGACCATAATATAGCGAATCATGGCTGTTAAGACATCTCGGCCTACCCATTCGGGGTTATACAAGCGTGATAATATTATATGTTTAAAAACCACACCGGTATTTGTGATTCTATAATTGACAAGTAAACGTCCCTTTTGAATCGGGTATCTACAAATTCTCCAATAGTTTGTAACTATGAACATTTTGGATTTTTTATTATAATTCAAAGCTCCCCGGTGCGAATATATGTATATTATGTGTATGAACGGAAAGAACAAATGTTTGTTGGTTTTCATCACATCTTCAAAACTATTTAATACATTGTACTGGATCTTATTAATAGGGTTCCATATTGCCCTTTGGTTACATCAAACGGGTAATTTAATATTCTGTGGAGCTAAACAAACCCATATTTGAAACATAGACAATCCAATTACACATTGTAATGTAACACATTCTCTTTATCCACTTGTGATTCTCAAACGTTGTCACCCTACTCGTATAGAGTACAGGCACCGGGAGGAGCACTCAACAATTCTCGGCATATCCGCTAATACACGGTAGTGTGGTGTCTCTACTCCTCTATTTCCCGCTAAAAGCTTGGATTTACTAAACGAGGTGTGAAATTAACCTGAACCACTTTTGGAAAGTCTCCGTGAGTTGCCTTTGCTGAAATATCACAACGAAACGTTCAGCTATTCATAATTTACCAACATTTATGAAATAGAAGAATATAATATCGATTGGAAGAGCTTTTTGGTGGTCAAACGCTACCTTATCAGTAGTTAAATAAAAAATTCGGCCAAGTGCGAGTCGGACTCGCGCACGATGGGTTCCGTACCATTACATAAGATTAAATTAAGTACAACATTAGATTTCATATTTTAAACATTTTTTGTTTTAACGTGCGCGAGTCCGACTCGCACTTGGTCAACTATTTGTATTTGTTGTTATAGCGGCAACAGAAATACATCATCTGTGAAAATTTCAACTGTCTAGCTATCACCGTTCTTGAGATACAGCCTGGTGAGATACGTACGGAGGGACGGACGGACGGACGGACAGCGAAGTCTCAGTAAAAGGGTCCCGTTTTTACCGCTTGGGTACGGAACCCTAAAAATAAACAAAAAGTCGTGTTGGAACAAAATAATAAACTGTTGAATGCTTCAAACTGTGTAGTTGTAATTCAGCCCTCTTTCAATATTTTCTCTTTCGGTTTTCTAAACAACCGACAAACAGAATGACAATAATAAATCTTAATTATTGTTGAACAATCGGAGGTCTTATTTCTAAAAGCAATCTCTTCCAAACAACCTGTGGGTCTGGAAAGGAATTGGGATACTTACCTACATTACATAGTGGTGTATAACAACATTACCCTTTTTTTTAATTCTGTACTTTATACTTATGTATTATTAAATACTTCAAACAAACTTATAAAATAAATAAATATTTATATTATTACTTAATATTGGCTCAATGAATAAGCTCTGCAATCCAACGAGGCAGTTTTGGTAGCATGCTGAACACGCTGCCAACTGGTAGTGGGCTCGAGCATTTGGATTGGACTATCTGAGGGCCTGCAATGGCCTTTGGGTTGCCTGAATGGTTTCATTGTAGTAGTTGTAGTGTTGCATATAGTTTATAGTATTTTGTAAATAATGGCATACGGTCGGTATTTAAAAAGCAAAAACATAAATTTACCTGCCGTTAAAAATTTACTGATATGAAACAAACGTAACGCCTACAAAAATATAATAGCAACCGCACAGAGCATTTTGCTCCTAACAGTAACACGCCTTATGGATATATTTATGTATTATAATTATACTAATTATGTATATGATAGCTGGCCTTGTTCTTATCAAATTGGCTATACATCGAAGGGCACCGACCTAAACTTAAAATAGAAGGCAATGGATGCAAATATATATTATGACTTACGTTACGATACGATTGCATTTATTATGTTATGATACATGTAGCTCGTAGGCAACTGGGTAAAATCATTGTCAGTATAACGCAAGTCGCATACTGAATCACCTGAAGCGAGGCACCATACGTCTTACTCAAGCCGTTCCATAGTCTTTGTTACATAGTTTTGAAGCGCTCGTAGCGCACCTTGCTTAGTCGTTCTTAACCGATCAACTAAGTCCGGTCCTAACCTAAGTCGTATCAGTTCGGAAATACTTCACGTGGTAGCTTGTTCCAAATAATAGCTGTGAGAGCCAGAAAATGCCGTGAGAACTGCATTGCACACCCTATGATGGGAATAGTACGATTATCTCTTAGAATGTAGTTATACAGTATTACATATAAAATCAATATCATCAATACATATACAATTTTGTATGAAAAATTCTTGATCGAGGAATATAATGGAGAGAAACAAATAATAAGACCTTCTCGTACCTTCTTTTCCCGATACGGTCAACAATCAAACGGTATATTTACCGTCCACAAACCTTCGGGCCTCCATTTTACTTCTACCCCCGATATGACCGATATTCAATAGCCATTCACGATACAATGCCTCCCAGATATGATATCTGCTGGCGAGGCCTCTTGACAGAGGGTATTGTTTGTGAAAATAATATTTTTTTCCACTTCCCTTGCGTTCGACGAAGGTATACACAGTATAAGCAGTGGAGAATGTCACGCATACTAATCATTGATTTAAGGTGTATTTTTGATAACATATTGTCCCATTGGAGAAGATCGTTTTCAAAGGTTTACTGACAAACTATAAACACCACTACTCTACTAAGTTGGTAAGGTAAATGAAACACTTTAGATATTTTTATCAAACAAAGCATTTAAGGAACGCGAAGTCAAAACATATTAGCAAGCAAAGTCTCTAGAGCGGCATCAACTACCGATCGGTCCTTTCAATAAGATTTTTTACACTTAATAAATATTGCTAAACTATTTCGATGGCGGACATAAACGTATTTTACTAAACGGTAATCATAAAAGCACACAAGTTTGGTAACTGGAATCTGCGTGTGCTGTGTCACCTCCACCCTCAGTTTACGCAGGTCCAGCGATTATATTGATGACGTAACGACGAAGGGTAACGTCACCGCTGCTGTCACAAAATGTGATTATTTTACGGTTATTTTATTACGTCGTAGTGCACACACTCTCTGATATGAAAAAAAAAACAGTTTGAAATACGTCAAAATATTCAAAAGCTGACTGTACAAATCGCCTCGTTGTTCAGGTGACGCCACCGCCTGAGGATCTGGGTTTGATTGCTGGATCAGACAGTCTTATTGGTTTATCTCCGATAAAAAAGCTTTCAGTAGCAGTAGAGTCTAGAATGGATTAAGGGACACGGTAATAGTCTTGTCGTATATAACATGGGCAGCATATCACCTCTCATACAGTGAGTACTTTATAGGTTATGTTACTTGGACTATATGGACTACTCTTTATTAAAGATCTGATTTTTAAAGAGTCCCAATTTTTAAAACTTCTTGTTACAATACATACATATTTTTTTTAATTTCTAATCATAAAACTACACCGAATTGAATAAACACAATTGAGAATTCTAGTCCCTATTCGATATTTTACCTAACTTCATATTATGACAAATTACACTTCAAAAATGCCACAACATAAATAGAACCTATTCACAAATAGCATCAAAAACTGCGACACAGAAAAAAATGACTCAGTTCGTTAGCCGCCACAGTTAAACAAAATTGAATCGAGTCCCGCAAAAAAGTACAAAATATCTTTCGGTAAAGTCTTCTATCATAATTAGTTTTGTCGAGAATCGGATTTGGAATCCTGCAAATCCTTTAAAATAGAATCCACTTTCCTGATTACCTTCCCCCTAGCTACCCCCTACCCCATTGATAGATACCTCTATTCACCCCTATTTGGTTATTTATTGGCTTGAAGACCTTTAAACAGGGTCTGCGCGTGTTTTATTGCGGTTTTATCCGGTATTACCATAAAATCGGTTATTTTAGGCCAGTAAGCATGAAACTCATAAGTATGTATATGATGTAGGTAGACTATAAAATAATTCTAATGGAATTATTCAACGGATGTGCATATATGACGTATCATTTTAGAATGCTTTATTGTATTAACGCAGTCCAGAGACATCAATCCTAAGCCAGACCTAGTTTTACCAATGGCTATTAATCTAATTGTGGCATTTCCAAAATTACCAAAATTTACATTTTAAGTTACATATACCTAATGAGAAAAAAATACCCTACGGTATAAAGAAAGAGTTATTTGAACTACTACCTCAAGATGCACCAGAAATATTTTAGATTTTTGTAATAAGGGGCATGAGTGTTAAAAACTACAAGGCACAGTACTAAATTGTACTTTACGATATGACAGGATTCTGGCTCCATTTATTTACAAAAAACAATACCTTCGACTGAAGTGGCCCGAAATATTATGCCCGATTACAATGGGGCCAATTTTTTTTCGGGCCACAACGTACATAATTTAAATTTGGTAACAGTTATTCAATTAAAACTTTAAATATACAAAGTTCAAATAAAAAGGTTACTGAAACTTTTTGACAGAAAATACAAGGCTTTCAGACGCAGAGATCGAACCAGCTCAGCGCAAGAAACAACGCAATATTTTACGTCACTGGAACAACGATGCTGGAAGAACAGATTTTACAGTCATAAAAATTATAATAATGTACTAAATTGTAAACATTTAGGTTCGTCTAATATCTCAAATGTAATCAAATAAACAAAGTTCAAAATGGAAATCCTTTTCCGCACAAACTGAGAGAGGTGGAAACTTCATAACTACCGCAGCTGTGGTAGCGCTTGTCTTCGCAGGTGCTCCCGAGTTCATTCTCTACTAGTTTGAAAACTCTACCGTTTGGTTTGCTTTGTTGCTATCGGTACAGTAAAATACATGAAACAAAATATATATATTTAGAAAAAGTCATAATAAATGATGGTCAAATCGTGCTATAAGCGGACTGATAGCAATTGGATATATTTGGATGAATATGATTATGTACGTTCTATTTACGAGAGTTTTAAGATAGGTTGGTGTTTTTTTTTTACCTCAAAAAGGTAAGTCTTTGACCACTGTCATACTTTTTCTTAATTGATGCTGTAAAAGGTGGTAAACATGCAGGTTTAATTAACCTAGGAGAGACTGAATGTGAACGATAGTCTGCTGGGACATAAGGTGCTTGGCGAAATATTTTTAAGGTTGGAAGTTATTTAAGCAAATGGATAAATATGCCATTAGATTGACCATTCGGAAAATACTTTACCATAATAGCCGCCAAAGCACTCTGTATTCGAACAAGGAACTCCCTTTCGCGGCAGGCCACAGCTATTGCCACTCAAATTCAAATTCAAATTCAAATTCAAAATCATTTATTCAATTTAGGCGTCTACGACGCTCTTATGAAGGTCAATTACAAACTTTAATATTGAAATATTCTACATTGTACTGCCACGTTCAGCAAAAAAATTTATAGAGCCACTGCGAGAAGAACGGGCAAGAAACTCGGGGCCATTCTTTTAAACGTCTGTTTACAATTTGTTATAAACAATATAATACAATTATTACAATATTTGTTTAAATTACGTAGGAGACAGGTGATGGCTTGGCAGAGGTGGAATTTTCCAAGCATTTTTGTCGTTTAAGTAATCACAAACTGCGTAGTAGGATTTCTTAATCAAAATGTTTTTCACGTGTAATTTGAATTTTCCTACTCCTTCCACTAGGTCATCACTGCGTTAGATTTGCGAGGCGGGTATCCTAAACTAAATCCAAAACATTAGCAATATGCGCATTTGTTATGTTGTTCATAAAGAAAATCATATTATATAGATTTTCCCAAACTGAACTTATTGGAAAACTGGACTTATTCAACATTTGTAGAAATGTTGAATAAGTCCAGTTTTCCAATACGTTTAGCAAAATTATTTCCAAGAATTGGTTGGATGCGGTATAAATTTTTTATTTCAAAATTTAATAAATTATTGTTATAATTTTGAACGTTTGACTAATACTGTTTTATAATATTGCTATGCTACATTTAAACCTGTATATATATATATATATATATATATATTTATAGTCTCTACTGTAGGTAGGTACTTTTATAACATCACAACAGAGTTTCAATATGCGAAAACCGTCAAATGGTTCTAGGCTATCAATATATTTAAGCAACTCTGCGATATGTTTCTATTTGATTTTCAAATATATCAAAATAAAATACCAAATGAGCTCCAATTAATACGACCACACCACATACGCTTCGGCACAACTACTAATAAATTTAGGTAAGAAAATGTGTAACAATTCACCATCCGGTACAGTTTCCAAGACGATAGAAAATGAACTCGGGTCGCACCTGCCATGACAAGCTCTGCCACAGCTGCGGTAGCTAGAATACGGCGGAGAAAGGATTTCCCTTTGAACTTTCTGAGTTGGATTAATCAAAGCATATTTTTTACAAATTCACAATTTATCCTTTTTTGAAAGTTTTTCATTACTTTTTGTATCCTAGAGACTTCCAGAAACTTCAAGAAGAAGTGCCAAGGTACAGCCATCTTATTAGAACTTACTGAAACTTGCCGCGACTTGTCGGAACTCGCCGGAAGTCCTGCTAATTGTTGCGGATTCGTCCGGTTTATTCACAGTTCGCAATTAATAGTTTTGTATTAGTTTTGCGAAGAAAAACTTGGTCGGAGATATTCTTTTTAATTACAATCTCAGTTGGTAAGTCAAGATGGTACTTAGTAGTTATAAGATATTTATTATTTAACTAATTAACAAACTTACTTGTACAGAATAAAAATTGTATTTTCCATTTTAAAGTTCTGGTCGGAAGGGCAAAACGTTGAATACTGCTATTACTCTTTATGCCCTATTTTGTCACGACATGGGTGTCTAGCTCGTAAATTACTTAGCTTAAACTTAAGTAACAAAACCAAAATTGGTAATACTGTTATTATTTTGTCTGTCAGTTTCTATACTTTGAATGATGACTCAAAATAAAGATTTGAACTTTCGTAACTAATTAACAATACATAAATGGTAGCACCCAAGACCCATCTGTCCCTTGGGCATGTTATGCCACATGCTATCGTGGCGGTATGCCTCTATTAACAAAATACTACAAACTATATACAACACTACAGCTACTACAATAAAAGCATTTAGACAACCTATAAGTCATTGCAGACTCACAGGCAGTCCAAATGCTCCAGCATACAACCAGTTGGCAGCGTGCCCAGTATGCTAGCAGCATTGCCCCGTTGAATTGCAATGCTTATTCGTTGAGCCAAATATGAGCCTTCATCGTGGCGTGATTTAATAAGATATTAGTAAGAGAATCAAGGGGATGTGAAAAATATAATATTAGAATTATTAGATTACTCCATTGTTAACAAGTTTAAATCCAATTAGAAAAAATATTTTTCTGTAAAAATGTCTTACAAAAAAAAACAGTTTTAAGTCTTTCTGCAAGTTAAGCGAATAAACTTATACACAACGTAAAGACAACTTTGAACGACGACCGGGAGCCGAATAATTCTAATTTGACCAAAAAGTAGCACAACATCCAAACTTCACACCCGAAAATCCCTGAATCCAAAACTCAAAACACATCCCTTCCTGTCCGTTTTTGCAAATTAATGGGTACAGACCCTTCCGTGCCGGAAACGCCCTAATGAGGGCTCGCACCTTATCTACCTTTCGTGTTAGCAGCCGATTGAAAAATGCACGAGATCCTTGATAAGATGGAAGGGAGATTGTGCGGGGCTCTTTGATCAGTAGCGTATTGATCTTTCGTTATTTTAACTGATGGGCTAGCTCGAGTTAATGGAAAATGAAGGATCAAGTGGCAGGAAGGATCCTACTGACTTTAAACAGTATGATTCAAGATCGGGATGGTATGATTTCAGATTCGGTAGCAGTAGCTCCCGAATAACATTCAGCAAGGGTTCTCATTACACTAACCTAGCATTATATTTATTATGATTTATAAAAAGTTAAAACTTCTTATAAATTGTATCTTCTAATATGTGTACGCAGTAGATGGCATTTGGCTCATCCCTTATTACAAAGGACCAAAGTACGAATGGCGAAACATGATCGTTTTTAGTGCTTATAGGCTTACCTTTGACACGGTAATGTTATCTATATATAGATAACATTACCGTGCCTTTGACCACTACCTCACCTGATGTTAAGTTATGATACTGTCGTAGATTTTGTTCAGGCTAACCTAGAATTACTGGGTCTTAAGGACCGTTGTCGGAACACCCAGGTAGATTAAGCGCGGAAGCGCTCAGTAGTAATGCCACTAGCGGTCACCCATCCAAGTCACGATCACAGCAAACGTTGCTCAACCTAGTTGATTGGTTAAGAATGACTAAGCAAGCTACGCTACAAGCGCATCCAAATGTCCCCTAAAACATTTAAAATAAGAAGAACAACAAGGACAAACGTCGCCAATATCGCAGAAACCGAAATAACTTTCCAAAACGTTGACAAAAATCCTAAACTTTGCAAATGAAGAAGCGACCTTCCACACCGGATGTTTGCGTAATGAGGGTCGCCCTTATCTGTGCCTATCAGATCGTACCTTTGAATGTTAACCTTCGATTGGATATTATATATATATATATATACCTTCGAGAAACGTGACAGGATTTCTGTCCTATAAAAAGGTTTTAACGGGAAACAAGTTTAATATTAAAAATATTTTTTGGCCCAAAATTTAGAAGAAATTAAACCAGACTAATCATATTTTGCCTTTTTATTGCTTAAGTACTGTATATACGATTTACATACATAGCACCCAGGTACCTGGTAAGAATTCTCCCATGCCACAAAAAAAAAACGGCCAAGTGCGAGTCGGACTCGCGCATGAAGGGTTCGGTACCATTAGCTATACAACATTAGACTTCATATTTTAACCTTTCTTTGTTTTAACGTGCGCCAGTCCGACTCGCACTTGGCCAACTTTTATGTATTTGTTGTTATAGCGGCAACAGAAATACATCAGTAATGTCTCTTACAACATAAAAGAGACCAGTTGCCAAATTATAAAAAAAAAACATCATCTGTGAAAATTTCAACTGTTTAGCTATCACCGTTCTTGAGATACAGCCTGGTGATAGACGGACGGACGGACGGACAGCGAAGTCTCAGTAATAGGGTCCCGTTTTTACCCTTTGGGTACGGAAACCTAAAAAGAGGACTTAGAGGATACCTACAAAAATTGCGAAGCCGTGCAAATAGGCATCATTGTGGTGTGTGGTGAGTGGCGCGACTTTGTTAGTGAGCAGGTCCGTACGTCCTTAATAAAAATCTTGTCTGAAAATCTAGATTTTACCACAACACACATAATTGCCGTTATGTATATTGCATAAATTTAAGGCGATCGCTTTACTTGTCAAAAGTTAAGCAAGCCACTTTAAAGATCGATGCAAAACCGAACTAAAACCAACATACATGCAACTTAAAAACTTTTATAACTACTTACCCACAACTTAATTCAACTTGGGAATCACTTATATAGTCACAAACTTGCAACTTAAACTTCAAACTTGGCTTGTCGGAAAATATAGCTTAATCCAAGATGGCCGCCTGACGTCATGTGTTCCAAGCGACAAAGTATCAAATGACTCGTAAAAGGCTCACCAGGATCAGGATATCTCGTTTACTGGGAGTTTTAACATACACTCGAGTTATGAACTACAAGTATGACGAACTACAAATTTTATTTAAACAGAAATAATTAATGAAGATTTGATGTTTGGATATGAAGGTCCATAGATATTAAAAAGATATATTAGAGTTTACAAATTTTCTAAACTCAAAATATACGCTAAGCGCAGGCGTTTATGCAAAAAATATGCAATACATTGCCCAAAAATAGATATTAGAATTATTGTGTAGGGTAATGGTAAATAATACTAATTACAATTAAAAGAATTTAAATTACCTGTAAGGAAAATATGTGTGTGAGTCAAAGCACTCTGAACTACACTACTACTGTAGGTATGTATAGGTATATTGGTTGTTGATAGATGTTTTGCACGGTGGTAAGGCATGCCCTCTCATGCATATGCGCCTGGCTGGCTACCATTCTCAAATAGAAAATCTGTCACCAAGCACCTAACGATATGTTTCGTTAGCTGTTTTAGAAAGCTCATTCCAATTCTAGGTTATGCCGGTTTACTAACATCCACTACATCGTCGCTTACCATCAAATGATATTGCGGTCGAAGGCTAACCATTAAATTTAACCTTTGCATCATTCAAAAAGTCGTTCTCTCCGATAAACAATCAGATCGAAAGAATAAATTTGAATTGTTATCCATTATCGCGATAAATTGTCCTAGCCACAGGGACGGATGGCCGCAGGTTCGCTTTCTTGTATTATATAGGACCAGAAGAGCACTGGATTTTAAGTCAAATGTGTTTATTTCAGTTAATTCCGTATCGGTAAATGTAGTTTGGGAAACCAGATTGAAACAAGAGTAAAGGAAACAAAATATTGCTTCAACTAAAATTAATATTTCCGCGTTTCGTACGAGCGAATATAGGTATATGTACACAATATGTATACACAATATAGTTTATGTACACAATATCTACCTTTATGTATACAAATAATGCTGTAAAATCGCTCTATCTCACCCGAAATTTATAGGTACACATGCCAGCAAAAGCTAATCCGCCGTGCTTCCAGAGTTTACGCGTGTGAGCACTTGTATCATCATTTGGCGAGGCAGCACATCTGTGCATCTGCTAATGACTCTTGGAACGAGTCACTAGCCCTGAAGGCATGAACACAGTCCATAGTTTTATCTAGCATTGAACTTGAGATAAACCCAAGCCATTAACCACAATCAGGTTAACCTAGAATCACTGGCTAGAATAAGAACAGCTGTCACACACCGTTAGATGCTTGGCGCTAGGTTTCTACTTGAGTTTTGTAGCCAGGTGAGCTTTCGCAAAATGCCTTAGCACACTGCGAACGAATGACTGCCATCCTAATACCAAAATTGGAACCCACGACTTGTCCTCCAAAGCACGGAAGCGTTCAACAGTAAATGTCATTAACGGTCACCCGTTCCAGTAGTCACCCCAACTTGCGCCATGAGTGTTTCAAAACTATAATGAAGCGTTATTTTTTTTAATCCAATGTTCAACTGTACATTTAGGCAGATGAATGAATCGATTTAACTAAAAAAAGCATTTGCTATAAACCAGTGTTTTATATACTGGTTAGTAATGGCTAGAATGTGAGCTTATTTTGGGAGAACTTTTAGTAAATGTACGCTGTACGGGTAGAATACCAAACTGCGACTAAAGTTAATTTGAACTCTAGATTTATAAAGTTCGCTGCATTAAAAGTGGTGGGGATTTTATATTAATGTTTTATTTTAGCTTGAGTTTAAATTTGAAGCGTTTTACAGCAAATCCATGTCTGAATGGAGCTTCTTTATTTATTTATTTATTCTTGTGTCAATGTTTTTTAAAGTTACACTGAATAATTATTGGGCACTTAAGGGCAAAAGGCTGATTATTTGAGCATCTCTAGGTTTTTCTGCAACAACTGTATGCTGTAAGCATGCTGGGCACGCTGCCAACTGGTAGTGGGCTGGGGCATTTGGACTGACTGTTGGCCTGCTATGGCCTTCAGGTAGCCTAAATGCTTTCGTTATAGTAGCTGTAGTGTTGTATTTATTTTGTACTATTTTGTGAATTTATTTAAATTCTCTTATATCTTTCTCGCTGTAACGCAAATTTCGCAGACCACTAGGTACGAAAACGCCAAGTTTTGAAGTAATGCCCCAATGGGGCACGCGTGCACTTGTCAGATCAAATCTACATGTGCAATTTAAACTTTGCCGGCCGGCGCGGCGGTCAACTGTGTACGCTGAGACATGATTCAGGTTTGCTTGTACAGAGAACGTGGGAATTGGAAGGGAAAACAGTTCTTTTTATATCACTCTATCAACAGAACTATTTCCCTTCCATAAAAAAATACGGCTATATGGTATAAGGTTAAGGTTTTGTTGTCCATAAAATTCTGAGAACACGAAAGTGACTGTTTATTTTAGGAAATGTTCAACTGGTTAGCTTCCCCTCTAAAGTATTTTTATGTCGCCAAGCGTCTTAGGGTATATAAAAAACTGCCATGTGAATCTGCGAGAACATCTTCCAAACGTGACGACTCAAGTAACGAATACTGTAATTATGGAGAACTTTGTGAACAAGCGATGTCATAACTTAGGTATGATCGTAGAGAAATTATTATTTTCTCCATGGTATGATCAAGGAAATATTACATGGGGAAATGCTGATATTTCAGTTCATCACACTAATATTATGAAGGCCAACGTTTATGAGTGTGTTTGTATGTTTATTACTTCTTCACGCTCAACGAGTGGACCAACTTTGATGTTGGCATGGTGGTAGATGAGGCGCTGGTTTAACTTAAATGCTATCCATCGCCACGCAGATGTAACCGCGGTATTTTATAAGCGTCGTCTGCCAAAAATACATACGCCCACAGCTTGAAAAATTCTCGCCCTAGAACTTGGGGTCCCATTGTAAACCACATATACTTATTTTTTAAAATTTTTATAAATTTTATAAACATATAATTTTTTTATTTTTTTTTATTACAACCATTTAAAATGTTCTCTGAGTGGACCGATTCAAAACAATTGTTTAAAAAAAACATATTAAGAGATAACGTAATACAAAATGTTTATATTGACAAGTGAAGCCACCGTTCAACAATTTTAGAAAAATTACGTTATTATATTGTATTTATGTAGTTATTGAAACGTAATGAAAAGTTTTTCTTAAATACATATAATATATCGTACGCTTCCCAGCCAATCCAGTAAGCAATTTGCCACAGAACTGCAATTCTAACAAATTATTGACTACAACCTTCGATAGCTCAATACAAGATATAAAAATGACATAAACCAACTCACCAGGCTCACCTAAGCTGCGGTCCATGTTATAGCACAGCGCTGTGCAATCCCTAGATAATCACAGGTAGATATGTGAGCACTTCACTTTGGCGAGCGACGGTTTCCATTGGGTATGATGCAGGAGTTATGAACTTGAGGTTTGAGTGTAGGTATATCACACGCGATGCATTTACGTGCGCTTCGGGTGAAAGGTCCGGTCGAGACTGGCAGGCGAACCAGTGAGAGGCAATATGATTCACAACTACCCTCCATTGAGCAATCGTAAAAATAATAATAAAACGCAGTACCCTCGGAAGATGGCGATACCAGCTGTTTTTATTAAAATTATTGCGAGGCTTCAACACCTATTATTGACAAAAACTAATCGGTAGGGATAAGTGGAAGTGAATTTTCACGAATGCCTAACAGTCGATATACAATATAAAAATAAAGTCTTTCCCATCAGAGGGATATGTTGTTAGGGACTAGTGGAATATTCCAATGAATATATTAAAATACTATTAACCCGTTAGCATCCCTTGCTCCCGAACCCGCGCATTTATGTATGAAATTCAATTGTTATCATAAAATATAATGTTTTTATAGTATTTATACACAAGGATTAAACAGAATTGTTCCACGTTTCTTGCCCATTCTTCTCGCAGTGACTATAAGACTTTTATGAACATGGCAGTAGATATATTAATATTTAAATAGATAATTGTATAATTACTGACATTCGTAAGAGAGTGAATAATATTAATAAGAATAATAACGCCTAAAGAGGTCGCCTAAATAAATTTTTTGGTCTTTAACATATATTTTTGTTTATATTATCAAAACTAGCAAACCAGAGCAGATATTAGACACAAGCACATGTATGCAAAGGTATTTTTAATATAACGAAACTAGGTTCGTATGGAAAGTGCTACGTAGATTCTAACCTTAAATGACGGGACCGACGACATTGTGAGACCTAATAAGGATCTATGTAATAATATAGCTGCCCTTATATATGATATATAAAAAAAAACATTTGACAAATATCAAAATATAAGTATATTATGATAATTACGCCAAATTTATCTGCTAACCTAACCGAAAGATATTTCGACGATTTCTCTTCTACACTAAGCATCCTCAGGAGTTTTTGACAAGACCTCCTAATGACGCTTTTTGTAGAATCAAAACGCTTAAAAAAGTTTCCGGTTGGGCTTAGTGTCATTTAGGCCCTCACGAAAGCTTAGTACGAAAATTAGATCGAATTGTGTGATATTATTATACATATTTTTTAAATACTTCTTATTATTATTAATACATTTCAGCAAAGTAACACCTCAATCTATGAACTAGTTCTTATACTCTTAAGCCAAGACTTGAAAAGCCTAGTTAATATACGTGTAAATAGAATGAAATAATTTCCACTTTTCCATCAATTAAACATCAATCGTGCACAATTGGCAGCAACAAAACTTTGCGTAATACCGTCGCGTCGCCCGTACGCGTCGGTCTCCAACGTGCTTAGTAAAATGGAATTTATAACAAAGTTTAAATTGCAGCCAGATCGGATGTCGGCATTCTCGACACCTGCACGCACTTCTCTCCCATGCTAGAAACTTCTGTACAGCTACATGGACTTTTGAACTTGCTTTCAACATATGACTGTGCTTTGAGAACTGTTTATAGATGCGTTTTCATAAGCTTTACGTAGCGATTCACCGTTCGTATTTTAAAATGTCCTCGCATTTGTCGGTTCTGAAGTCGATTTTGTCAAAACAATTTTATTTTACCGGTAATATTTTGATCGCATTTTGTTTTACTGTTATTGGTGGATTCTTATGGATCTCTTATAAGTTTAGCTGTTTAGTTGAACACATAATTCGTAAATCAAACGTTTAGAATTTCTTGCTAACTCTCTTCTCTTCTCGACGTGTCAGAAACGCCACGCAGCGCCGCCGGAAAAGTTTTTGACGCGATTCAATGTATCTCAATCGTGTGTTCGAAGATTCAAGATCTCTCTGAAGAAGCTTCGTGTAGAAGCGACACGCGTCGAACTAATCTTCCGGTTTGGCTGCGTGGTGTTATATTAGTCTCGGTTTAGCAGGAAAATTAGGCGGAATAATTATTACGTGATATATTTTTTAAGTATTTTTCAAAAATATTAATTTTATATTTTTTTAAATAGGTATATGTTGATTATTATATATGGATCTTCTCAAAGTAACGTCTAAATCTAAGTCTAATCTAAATCTCTACCTAAGTTGTACAATATTTTTTTCACATTTTAAAGCCCTTGTTCTGCAGCTCGCCTAGTCATGCTTAACCGATCAGAAGGTCATGCAGCATCCGCAGCAGTCTTAGATGGGTGAGCGCTAGTGGCATTTACTACGAAGACCTTCCGTGCGCGGGGGGGGGGGGGAGGCAAAGACGTCGGTTCCAAGTGTTCTCTTAGAATGGCAGCCGTTGTAGCTTGGTAATAGGACATTTTGCGAATGCCCGCCTGGTTAGCTACCAGTCTCAAGCAGAAAATCTGACGCCAAGCACCCAACGCTGTGTTACGGCAGCTGTCTTTGAGAGCTAGTAATTGTAGGCTATCCTGAAAAACATCTTCGACCAAATCACTTAATATCAGGTGCGATAGTGGTCAAAGGCTAGACAACTATAAAAAAGGTTAATACCTAACAGCGTTTTCTGCATTCTTACTTCTGTTGTGGATACGTGTGACTTTTATTTACCTGAAACAATAGAAAATCAAATTATTATAGGAAAATTATGTACCTATGCAGAAAAGTTTAAATCAGTAGTTGACAATATTGTTCAAATCAGACTAAAAAAATAAATGCCGAGCAAGTCGTTCTAAGGTCTATAATAATTATATTTTAAAATAATTTTGTTAACAGAACCCTGCATTTTAAATCAACAGTTGAAGATATATTTCTCAGATCTTAAAAAGACGCAACTTAAATTGGTTACGACCATAATATATACCTTAAGTAAACTAACAAACTCACTAATCATAAATATACCCAACGTTAGAAGTATGCATTTAACAGCGAAGTGAAGACAGTTCAAGAACAACACCACCATAGTTAATACATTTTTAAGAGTCCGAGACCTACCCTTACTATCATAATAATAAATAGCACAAATCGGTCAACAAACCTCAAAGTAATTAGAGTGTAATGGCTTGTCAAAAGGTATCATTTGAATAAAATATAATTTTAAAGTCATGTTGGTGAACCGAACACCAAAAATATTAATGTTGGTGAACCACAAACTAAACATTTTAAACGAACAAATTTCAAAAATCTATATCACACCTTATTAATTTTTTTTTTTTTACCGGCGGTATGCCTTTATTAAACAAAATACTATGAACTATATACAACACTACAGCTACTACAATAAAAGCATTTAGACACCTATAAGTCATAGCAGACTCATAGGCTCTTTATACCTTATTAAATAACTTAACTTAAAATCTGTCGCCAAGCACCTAACGGTGTGTTCCGGCAGCTGTCCTTGAGAGCCAGTAATTCTAGGTTAGCCTGAACAACATCTTCGACCACATTATCACTTACCATCAGGTGAGATAGTGGACAAACTAGCATAAAAAAAAAAAAAAAAAACTCTCAAACTAAAAACGATACAACCAAATCACTTCCTAACTCTCGGAGATATCAGATAACATATATTATATTGAAAAGTACCTGGCAAATTAAGAGCCCCAACCTGTTTTGGAGGCTAGTAAAATATTTCTATATATGAACTTAAAAACATCGTCTTTAACAAATCTTAAAGCTATTAAGCTACAAGATTCTATAGTTAAGTGTTAAAAGCTCCTTCCAGTTACTTTATCGATGTAGTCTATCTCATATATAATCATAAACTGGTAAAGAGTCACGCCAGAATCCCAATGGACTAGCACAATACGAGTAAGGGAAAACGAAGAAATATTTGTTTTGCGAACTAGCATCTTCGGGTCCGGTCAAGGATTTGATTTAGTGATGTTTTTTTTGGTGCTAAAAATCGCTTAGCTTATATACTTTTTTCTGTTAGTATTTTAAATTGTCTTATCATCATTTATTATTGTTCTGTTAATGTTTCTGAACCTACAACTAAACTTTGCATGTAACTGTGTCGAACTTGAATACCATCATTACATGGACGAACTGTCACATTTTTAGGTTTAATTAAAATGAAAAAAAAACAATCTTCGATTTGTCATTTTTATTTTATAAATACATAATAAGGTTTCTGCAATTAAAGCCTAACTCAGAGGGATTAAAAACTTGAGAGTACAGTAAAACACCATACAAAAAAAATCAAGCTGAAAAAAACTGTCCATAATCTTTTCCTGTTGCCATCGTCTTGAGTGCCGAGAAGTGCACGCTGGGTAACGTCATCTAGGCTAAGAGCAAAGTTCAATTTTAATTTAATTAGTACTTTGCATTTTCATTTTGGCAACTTTTTTTAGGTACTTATGTACTTCTAGACTTATTCTAGTAAGAACGCACAAATTGTACAGGTAATAAACTGTATGCAGTTTATAAATATTTATTTAAGAATGTATTGAAATCGTTTTAGTGGCATAGAGGACGATAATACATATTAAGATAGTATTTATATATATCAGCAATACTGCGGGGTGTAGTGTGCAATTGATTGTGTTCTACTCATGTTCAATTTTCACATACAGAAAATCAATACTAACTATTACCTAAGCTGTGGTGCCGCTTTGCTTTTGAGCATGTTAGGGACAACCACGGTTTACTCCATTTACAAACGTACGAACGCTATGCGAAGCAATAACACGCTATCACTAGTACAAAACAGCTGTTTCGCGTACCTACTTCCAAAAGAAAATAGATACCAGCTAAATCTCTAACGGCCACGTAGGTGTAGGATTTTCAATACTAATTTAGTTATTAAATGTTTCATACAATAATACTAAAATAACATTAGTAAGTAACTTTTGTAAGTCTTCGTTGTCTCCTACACTATTTCAAGCACGAAGGCAGAGGAGCGCATTATCTGTCTTACGCAGACCCGGCATTAATATTTTATACCTATCTAAGGGAACATGGACTATTCTATAAACTGGGCCTTATATCTACAGCTTATGACGTCATCTTAGACGTCACAGCGTATTACGCTAACCCTAATTAGGTTGGCGGAAAGCTTAAGAAGGGTTTTGCAGGAGTGACGTCGCAGATTAATACGTATGTTATAATGATCCGCTGAGAATTTACTGAGTGTTATGCATTTCTGAAAAGTGAAACTTAAAGTAAAATTCATAAGGTTTTCATAATACTTATCGTAATGTTTTGATTTGTTCATTAGACAACAGAAATGAAGGGCTGTTATTACTCAACTGAATATTTACCGTGTACTAGAATATTTTTGAGCTCACTATATTTCTGCAATGTGACCCTGGCGCTTATAGCGCCATTATCACGAGTATACTGAAATCTATGCGTATGGATGGTCAGCAGTAAGAGCAGACAAATCGGTCTATTTCTACCCTCTTTTTTCTCGTTTTTTCGGCATGGCGACGCTATTACTGTCACGACTGTCACTCACAACACTATTTAAATTTCGAAATCAAAACTAACGATATCATATCGTGAACTATTAGCGACACTTCTGCTACTTCCCGCATAGTTTATCACTGACTTCAAAGAGAAAAATCTTTGCGCGTGTATATATTATAAGAATAATAGAAAAAAAACGTATGGAAGAAATATACATCTTGTGCCGACCCTGTAGTCCTTCGCATCATACAGGGAGGGACTAAGGACACGAGAAGTATGAATCAATTTTGACCAATGATCGTATTGAATAAAAACGGAATGCCATCAAAAGTTATTATCTCAATAATGGGTAAATGTTTCAAATTGAGAGTAGAATATATAATCGAAACATGTTAATTTGTAGTAAACAAAATGTTAACCAAGTATAAATTAATTAATAAAATAAAGAAGCCGACTTGGAATTATTTATTTTGGTTAAACCTTTTATCGCTCCACTGAAAGTTATATTTATATAATTGTATTTTAAGCCCTTAATTTTAATACGCCTATCGATAGATTTTGAAGAGCAAAAATAGTTTTCACAATATAGCGTCTAAAATCCGCCAGTTTGCTTATTTATGTGGCTAATGTCACTTGAGTTATCAAGGCGAATCTAATGATATTTCATATATTAAAATCGGTTCAGCCGTTTAGGAGTTATGGTGGAATGAAGAACCTCACAAACATACATTCATGAACTCTGAAAACATATGACTCCTTTTTGGGCAGACGTGTAAAAGCCGATCACAAATATTCCTTTTCAGTTATTTAAATTA
This sequence comes from Plagodis dolabraria, assembly GCA_963854805.1. NCBI lineage: Eukaryota > Metazoa > Arthropoda > Insecta > Lepidoptera > Geometridae > Plagodis > Plagodis dolabraria. Next base: position 1,271,047 of record OY978460.1, on the reverse strand, counting down.
TTTTGATATATGTAAATAAGTACTATAAAATCACACTTAAATATATTGTTACTTTACAGTGGCTCTCTTTAGCGTTTTTTTTAGATAGCAGAAGCTCTCCATGACATTTCTCTCAATGACATTTGACATGTGTCATTAAGATTGATGAGTTAAATTCCTGTCCCCGTTTATGAGTTGGGGTGAAGTTACACGGTTTTCATTTCACCACTTGAAATTATTGGGGTAGAAAGGACGCGGTATTTGCTGTATTTGAGTAAAGTGTTAGTTATTTATATGAAAATTGTTTATGACAGTTGTTGTGGCAAGCTGTTTCGTATAGTAAATATTATGAACTGTTTCTATCATATCCTTAGAAATATTTCTTAATAGATAGCCTATTCGTTTATATTATCAAGCATGTTCCGGTGGTCGAGTGGTTAAGGCACCAGGCGCGAAATCGGATGGTGTGGGTCCGATTTCCTCCAGGGACAAGGGACAAAAAATTATGTGCTCTAACAATTTGTCATTAGAATTTATAGCTTATATGCTAGCCTTTGACCACTATCTCACCTGACGGTAAAAGATGATGTGATCGAAGATGTTGTTCAGGTTGACCTAGAACTATTAGCTCTCCGGGACAGCTGCCGGAAAACACCATTAGGTGCTTGGCGACAGATTTTCACTTGAGGGTGGTCGTTACCAAGGTGGGCATTCGCAAAATGCTCACTATTGCCATGCTGTTACGACTGCCATCCTATGACCATAGCACAGATAATAATACTACGCTATGAAAAAAACCGGGACCGACGGCTTAACCTTATCACGGAAACACTCAGTAGTAATGTCACTAGCGGTCAACCATCTAAGTCATAACTACGACGAACCTTGCTTTACTTAGCTGATCGATTAAGAACGGCTAAGTAAACTTCGCTACGAACGCTTCAAAAGTATATCTTGTATCCATGTGCAGAAAGTAATGAGAGAAAAGAAAACGGCAGAGGTATGCCACCATAACAGTCAGTAAAATTCCGTGGTTTTTGCCCATATACCACTTAGAAAATGGCTATCACTATTGCAGTATATGTCCAAATTAATCGTTTAACAAACAAACAAGCCACATGTGCGGCGGTTTCCGGCGGGTTTAGCAACTATTAGATAATCTGGTGTCGGGTTCACTAAAGATTTCCCACAAGATAAAGGAGCGATTAAACCTTCACTAAGACTTGGAGTAATTTGTTAATTAATCAAAGACATGTGTTGGCTCACCAGCGCAGCGGTGGCACACGGGCCGTATTCAAAAAGGAATTATGTTTAGGTCATAACTATAATAAACTTTATGAATCGATCTATTTATTTACAAATTTTGATAGCACAAAATAGTTCGCCTTGAGCGGTAATCGAACCGGCATCCTCCGCTTATGTACCGTACCACTGAGCTATCGAGACTGGTTCGATCGAGTTCACATTTTTCTGCTTTGTGATTTTTTTTGGTACACGATAGTACTCTTTATGATGTTAATAAATCAAACTATGTTTCACGTTTTAGCCAAAAATAACCAAGAGGTGATATTGATAAATAAAACGATGCATCATGCTAAAAGTTTTTAAAAATCATTTTTAGAAGTCCACGAAGATATTATTCTACCATTCAGCTACCACAGGACCTACACAGGTTTGGAGTGCATATACGTTTCTGAGAATAATAATTTGAAAATATAGGTGTACTATTTTATTGTTGAATTTCTTAATGAGACAATATTATATAATTTTGTAAAATAATTATTAACCACGGTTTATCATGCGTTTGAAATAATATAGACATGTAACTAATATATTTAAATAATTACATGTTTTTATAAATCAATTTAGTGATGTAAATTTAAAGTAAATATTTGCAATGAACTATTAAGAATTCCGTACAAAATATCACCCATGTTTTACTAATAAATATTTATGAATTTGAATTAAATAATTCGCTGGCCTAAGACCTGATGATTCGTTGAGTGTTCAAATTTTAATGATGTAAAGCTGAGACTCAGAGACAATTTTAAGCGTAATCTAATGCTTTCATATGTCAAAATGTAGTGCTGAACCTTTTAATTGTATTTAGAGATGTTTAGAATAGTGCTTAAACTCAGCACATATTATGCGAAGCCAAGTAGTGGAAATATACTACTTCAGCCTGTCTTAAGCCAGGATTGACGCCGCCAAGCGTAGTTTTAATTGAATTTTAACCTGTATGTTTATATTTCCAATATATTTAAAATCTAAGAAAGTCATCTATATAAAATTAAAACAGCTATTGCATATTACGAAATTTACGTTTACTATCATTGGAAAGCGTTGAATAAATAACTTCGAATAAAGTCTTCTCTGCGATCACAATTTTGCTACATGAAAACAAGTATAAATAAAAGATATTTTGTTTCACTCACTCCAGTAACATTTTAAATACTAATGTTCTTGTCGTTTTCTTTATATGTCAGGTTGCACAGATGAACAAAATCCTGTAAATGTTCCACTAGAAAAATTCTACCATAGATAATAGAGTACGATCTAAGCTAAAACTAAGGCACGGAGGAGTAAGGCTACATGTCTGAATACCAAATTTAAAGATTGACTTAGAAGCTAAGACTGGTCTTAAACCATCTTACATAAATGTATCTGAATCTTAGCCTTAAAGTAATATATCTGTCGAAATGTGAGTGTATACGTATAAATGGGAGGCAGAAACCCTCAAGTAAAAAATCTGTCGCCAAACACCTAACATAACGGCGTATTCCGGCAGCGGTCCTTGAGAGCCAGTAATTCTACGTTAGCCTGAACAATATCTTTGACCACATCATCACTTACTTACTATCAGGTGCGATAGTGGTCATAGCCTAAAAAAAACAGATACGTATCTTTATGCTTTTATAGCAACCATTAAAATCACGTAGAGATTAAAACAAAACAACAAAACTGTGAAACATTTTTACTCCCCAACACGTGAGGTTGAAAAGAATGAAAATCACAACGAAAACCGAAACGTTCACATAGATGGCACCACCGAACGTCATTAGTGGATCGCACATCCGCTTCCGGCAGGTACCGCGCTTCCGGTTGGGAGGAAGCGAGGGGAAGAGGTGGGCTGCTGACTACCCACTCTTGGGATGGATGGTTGTGGGCCACGCTTGTTGTTTACTTGTTTTGTTAACTGACTATAGGAAGTTACTTCGTCGGACATGTATTTTAAGTCTACGTTATATATGAATTAGAACTCTTTATGTCTGCCTGTTTGTTTTGTCTAGATTGAGACAGAAAATAAACAGAACAATGATCTTGTTAACGTTTAAAACAAATTGGCAAAAGTAATTCATGTTTCTAATGAATTTATAGTTAATAAGATTATATATATCTGATTTAAATACAGTTAGGTATTTAGGTAGATATAATTTCTGGATCAAATGTTTCAAATCTTGGAGAAAATATGTATGCTAGGGATTCCCATATATTAATTACTCAACTGGAAATAAATTGGAAGTCAAAGTCCAAATGATTGTTTTTTACCTGAGCACGAAGCATTTTTTATCGAAAAATGCTTCGTATTACGTAGTATATAAGTTTTTTTGTCGTATATATACATTTATAATAATTAATATAAAACATCAAATAAGAAAACAATACTTCAAAATGCAATCACCTCCATGGCTCGTTTAAAACATATAAAAATATTATTAAATTACATTTTAATAAGTGAATTGATTCAATACGGCTGTTAAGGCGTTTACCGTTTTCGTTTATATAGGGAAAGATATGCAGCAATCAGCATCTTCTGTGAGGAGGCCAGCTCTTGGAAGCAAGAGCTAAAATGATGAAGATCCTCTGGCTCATCGGGCTTCTCGTGGTGGGTGCTTGGGCAAGACCTGAAGGTGAGTTATTCCTTTTTGATTTCTTTTACTATATTCTTGAGAGGATAATTTATATACAACGTTTTTCACATTTGCATTTAATTTTTGTTCTTTTCATTTAACAGTCATATTAATTTCTGAACATTATTCAAGACATAATCATTATGTATGATTGCGTCTTGAAAAATGTTCACGCCTTATATCCCGGAAGTGGCAGGCGAAGGTTTCTCAACACTCGCGTTTTGCTAGAGATGCTTATGCACCAATCAATGCAATCTTCCAAGCGCAATGCCGAACATCGACCTGCTATTAAAATATTCTTTGTCAGGAAACCCAACATCGGTTTGACCTCTGACCCAAAACATCAATATTCTAAATAAACGCTTAACGCCACTTTACCAACGAGGCATTCTTTTCCTTTATTAATATTTCACATATTTGACATTCCAAAATAACGCTGTTACTACTGATTTTTAAATTTATTGCTCAAAATGTTTGCGGCGATGATAAAGGTTGCTAGCACTACTTTACTGCAGGACGATTGATTTTTTTTAAGGCAGCTGTGATGTTTTTCTGTCATCGAAACATAAAGGTAAAACACACTTCCCTTCGCCTGCACCTTGGAAGACGGTGGAACATATCTGCCTAGAAGATACCTTTTCACTCTGTACTTGAATAATCATATCCAAAAGATTGCATCCATTTGAATTTTTTATGTTATTATTTAGTTGCTATAAAAAAAAACTGTTTTCAGCTAACCCTTCTGGTGATGTCGATAGCGATGGGGAAGAAGACTCTCGCTCTTTCATTCCTAATGATTGGATAAATATCGACGGAATCGGTAAGAAATTTTATCTGTTCACAGCTTTCATCGTAAAAGCCCATATTCAAATAAAGAAATACTCGTAGAAAACGCTCAGTTATATACATATTTTACTTTGTATTAAACTTGATATTTGAATTGGTACAAGTTCGCGTTCTGGATCAGAGTTCTGGGTTCATATCTATTACAGCTAACATTTGTATTATCTAACACATCCAACGCCACATATTTTTATTTAATTAGAGATACAATTAACTTTTTTCGATACTAATATTATAAAGAGGAAAGATTTGTATTTTTGTATGCAACGAATAAACTTAAAAACTACAAAAAACGATTTGGATGAAATTTGATGCTTAATGAAATAGTTTGAAACATGGGAAAGGACATAGGACAGTTTTTATCCAACTGCGCGAAAAAAGAGGTTAATGGTTTAGCAAGATAACCGACAAAGGCGCAGGTGGAGCCGCGGTCGGAAAGCTAGTATCTAATATGCCTATTAGTTTTTAAGCAGTGATAGCTCAGTGGCTTTGGCTATGGATTGCCGCGCAGCAGGTCCATAGTTCGGATCCCGCCGCGGGCTTGAGCTTCACCGCATGGTGGAAGGGCATTTTTGCGAGTGCCCGCCTGGCTAGCGACCACCCTCAAGTTGAAAATCTGTCGCCAAGCACCTAACGGTGTGTTCCGGCAGCTGTCCTTGAGAGCCAGTCATTCTTGGTTAAGCCTGTTAACACCTTCGACCACATCATCACTTACCATCACGTGAGATTGTGGTCAAAGGCATACCTATCAGCACTAAAAAAAAAAAAAAAAAAAAGTCATTAGCCCACTCACTGCTGATGTGTGTACTATTAATGTCATTCTATTGTATCTTATAACTCTTGAATTTGTAGTAGATTTTATTGCACGAGTAGATAATTTGATGAATCATTAACTATGATAAACGTGTATATTTGTGAATGGAAAATGCCTCACAATAAGTTTATTTGTTTTCTTTGATTTTAGGCGTATCACGATGCACGCAAGTGGGAGATATGTACATGGCTCGTTCTTGGGGCGAATGTTACATCTGCAGTTGCTTCCCATCCCTCTATTCTGGCGGAATTTTCGCTAAATGCGCTCCTTGCCGCGGTTGCAATGGTAACTATACATTTCCGTCGTTACCATATAAATGTTTTAACCTTGTATGTGTCACAGTACTCTTTCTATAACTTTCTCTATTCATATACTGACAACAGTCGTAAGGTAACTTAATATACTGTTACATACAACATTAATCACCGGTAGATTTAAGTAACTTGTGATATCAATAGTATTTCCTAATTGTACAAGTGCTCCGCAGGCGATTTTTTTTTACTTTGGTGTATATTGAAGTGATTTTTTGGTTCCAGTACCGATCCCGGCTCCAATACCGGCCCCGGTACCGATACCAAGACCGGAACCATTCTTCCCTCCGGCGCCAATACCGATCCCGCAACCCTGGCTTGCACCGATTCCGACACCAATACCGGCACCCAGGCCAGTACATCCAATTTGTGAGTACCTTTTTTGATTCAGTTATCTATTAAGTGTAATAATTTTTAACCTTATCCTTGTATATAATTCATATTAAGGCATAATTCAATTATTTACACCTTTATGCTATCTTCTTGTCTATGCCTAGACTAATTCCTGTTTCGACTTCAGTAGATTCTTCTATCAAAGGAATTTATTCCTTTTGATACGTTTCCAAATCTTACCATAACCTACCCTCTAAGTCATTTATTTCGTTCTATTGATACAACCATACATATATTGTTACAAAAATCTTATACTGATATTGTTTCAGGCCCACCGCCTGTAATTATACCGGGACCTCCACGCCCCTACCCGGTCCCCGTGCCAGTACCTGGCAGAAATATCTTAGTACCTGTCCCGGTCCCGATAAGATCTGAACCAGAGAAAATCTTCGTTCAAGGACCTTCTGTGCCGGTACCGGTACCAGTTGAGACCCGCGTACCGTTTCCAGTAGCGGTCGACAGGCCTTACCCGGTACCGTCACCACCTAGAATAATTCCAATCCCTGTTCCTGAGCCGGTGCCGGGTCCTGAAGTCGAAGTACCTGTTCCGGTACTTGTGCCATCAAAGCCCATCAGGGTCCCATACCCTGTCAACAGATACATCACTGTACCTGGTCCTGAGAAACTAGTACCAGTACCGGTACCGGTACCAGTAGAAAGTAAGTTACATTTTACTATTGTTTTATTACCTTGAAAAGCAATTAGAGATAGCAGCATCGATATAAATAATGAATTTACGTTTTATTTTCAGATCCAAAATACTATCCAGTTCCAGTAATCTACTACGTGTGTGAGTACCATTATTTAAGTGACATCTATTTTTAGTACTTAAATTACTATTTAGATAGACACTATATCAAGGATGTGTGTATACTCAGAGTAGTGTTGATCAGTTCTTGTATTATTATCTTAATTTCTATTGAATAAATTAAGTATTTCTTTCTGTATTCCACAGCACCAATCTGTAGAAACCACTCACCGTTGGAACCATTCAGCATCCCTGGAGATCCGTGCCATATTTACGTCTGCAAGGTTCAATATCACTACGTCTACGTGGAGACCAGCACTCTTCCTTACTGTAAGATTTAAATCAACCATTTCATTTTGGCCCTTATTTCGCTCAACGAATTAAGTATTGCAATCCAACGGGGCAATGCTGCCAGCAGAGCATTTGAACTGCCTATGGTGCTGCAATAGCAAAATTACCTAAATTATTTTGTTGTTGTACCTGAACTATTGTATATAGTTTGTAGTAATTTGTTTTTTTCTTTTTATATAAGCACACCGTCAGAAAAATTTTAGGAAATTTATAAAATGTTCTTTATTTGTGCATATTAATTACAACATTATGCTACTATCAGCTCTAATCATGTAGCAAATCTGATCTAAATAGATGACAAAAGAGCTGGGCACCTCCTTCATCTCATCACACGACAGTAGGTACTGTATTTAGGTCATTATTTTGATGTGAGTTTATTTCTTTTCAGGTGAATCTCCTCTGATCAGTCCTTGTAAGTTTCAAATATTCTTAAATAAAAATGAGACTTACGTAAATACATAAGGAAACTGATTAAGTTAACTAAATTAATTAATTGCACGTCCAATCGTGCGAAATATGGTATGATGAATTGATAATAATTAATATTTGGTCATATTTTCACTGAGTATAGAACACTAACGCATATTCCTGACCTAGAAGTAGGTGATCTTTTCGAGATTTTAATATATTTATGTTTGCAATAACGCATGCTTTGCGGATTACATCTTCCAAATGTTTAGTTCCAAAATAAATTGTTGTTTGTTTCAACAGATGGAGGTGCATCAGCAAACGCTCATGCAAATGCATTGAGCGGAGGATACGGTGGCTATGGAGGTGCTGAAGCCAATGCTTTAGCTAACGCCATCAGTCTTGGAGGCGGAAATGCTATTTCTAACGCTAATGCAAATGCACTCTCAGGTGGATATGGAGGTCTTGGAGGCTACAGAGGCCTTGGTGGTTATGGAGGAGCCGAAGCCAACGCTTTAGCTAATGCCATCAGCGTAGGTGGTGGAAACGCTTATTCTAATGCCGAAGCTAATGCACTTGCCGGTGGTTATGGAGGACTCGGCGGTTTTGGTGGTTATGGAGGAGCTGAAGCCAATGCTTTAGCTAATGCCATCAGCATGGGAGGTGGAAACGCTTATTCTAATGCCGAAGCTAATGCACTTGCCGGTGGTTATGGAGGACTCGGCGGTTATGGAGGAGCTGAAGCCAACGCCTTAGCTAATGCCATCAGCATGGGCGGTGGAAACGCTTATTCTAATGCCGAAGCTAATGCACTTGCCGGTGGTTATGGAGGACTCGGCGGTTATGGTGGTTATGGAGGAGCTGAAGCCAATGCTTTAGCTAATGCCATCAGCATGGGCGGTGGAAACGCTTATTCTAATGCCGAAGCTAATGCACTTGCCGGTGGTTATGGAGGGCTCGGCGGATATGGTGGTTATGGAGGAGCTGAAGCAAATGCTCTAGCAAATGCAGTCAATCTAGGTGGAGGAAACGCATATTCTAACGCTGATGCAAACGCACTTTCCGGAGGTTGGGGAGGACTTGGAGGCCTCGGTGGATATGGTGGAGCTGAAGCAAATGCTCTAGCAAATGCAGTCAGTCTAGGTGGAGGAAACGCATATTCTAACGCTGATGCAAACGCACTTTCCGGAGGTTGGGGAGGACTTGGAGGCCTCGGTGGGTATGGTGGAGCCGAAGCAAATGCTCTAGCAAATGCAGTCAGTCTAGGTGGAGGCAACGCATATTCTAACGCTGATGCGAACGCATTTTCTGGAGGTTGGGGAGGACTTGGAGGCCTTGGTGGATATGGCGGAGCTGAAGCAAATGCTCTAGCAAATGCAGTCAGTCTAGGTGGAAGCAACGCATATTCTAACGCTGATGCAAACGCACTTTTCGGAGGTTGGGGAGGTCTTGGAGGTCTCGGTGGATATGGTGGAGCTGAAGCAAATGCTCTAGCAAATGCAGTCAGTCTAGGTGGAGGAAACGCGTATTCTAACGCTGATGCAAACGCACTTTCCGAAGGTTGGGGAGGACTTGGAGGTCTCGGTGGATATGGTGGAGCTGAAGCAAATGCTCTAGCAAATGCAGTCACTCTAGGTGGAGGAAACGCGTATTCTAACGCTGATGCAAATGCTCATTCAGGAGGCTGGGGAGGATTTGGTGGATATGGAGGAGCTGAAGCCAACGCTTTGGCTAATGCAGTTAGCATGGGTGGCGGCAACGCGATTTCTAATGCCGGAGCAAACGCTTTATCCGGTGGATTTGGAGGATTTGGTGGTTTCGGCGGTCATCGATCAGGAGGTTTGTTGAACACATTAGATAGCGCCTCGGCGCATGCTTCTGCAGATGCAAGCTCATCAGACTATAGATATGGCGCAGATGAACAAGAAGATAATTCGAAAAGAATAAGACTTCATCGTCGAGGTATTTCAAGTGCCGACGCTTTTGCTAATGCTCAATCTTTAGGGAATGGAAGTGGACTTGGAAGTGCTACCGCTGACGCTTCTGCTAATGCTCAAGCTCTTGTATTTAGACATGGCATAACAAATAATAATGCACTCAGTTTGGCTTCTCTTGGGTTAGGAGGTTCAGCTAATGAAGCTTTAGCACAAAGTCAAAGTGTAGGTCCAGAGGGTATATCGAATTCCAATGCACTTTCTGCCGAACAGCTTAGTTATTTTAGAGATGCTTCTGAAAAAATCTTGAAACAAGCAGAAATTGCCAACGCTGATGCCCACGCACAGGCTCTTGCTAAAAGTCTAAGACAAGCGGGTTACTCAGGAACAGATGCTGATATTATTGTACAAAATGAATTAGGAAGAAGTTCAGCAAGCGCTATGGCTCAGGCGCAGGCAATCGCCAGTGGCTGGCAAAGGTATTTATCGAGCCGTAATGCCAATACTGATTCAAATGCCCAAGCAGATGAGAACTTAAGATATTTTGGTGGATTAGGTAATTTTGGTGGTGGGCTTGCTAGCGCCAATGCTCTTGCTAATACGATCGCAGGGGGCAATGGAGGATGGTTACATGGACGGCAAGAAACCAATGCTGCAGCTTCAGCAGATGCTAGTGAAAGAGGATCGGAAAAGAGTGATCCTGCATTAGATCCTAGTGGAAGATATTTTGGAGGCTATGGGGGGTCTGCAAGTGCTAATGCATTAGCTAATGCATCAGCAGGAGGTTATGGTGGTTTAGGTAACTTTGCCAATGCTAATGCTTTAGCTAATGCAAATGCTGTAGGTATGTCTCCTTACAGACATTATAGGACAGGAGACGATGTACAAAATCTAAGGAAGATGAAAATGCATTGAGTGACGATGTAGCTCTTTAATTAAACTACAAATGGATGCTTCACTGAGCGTAAGTACGTAATTGGTAGGGACCTTCTTGCACGCTAATCTTCGAGACTGGTTTTTTCTGCCTACATCTTCAATGGTAATTCAGTTTTTATTTATTTCTGTCTATTTTTATTTTTTTCTAGCTTTGTTTTTTTTTTAATTTAATTTAGAATTCTAGATACAAAATCAATTACTTGGCTTCTGTAAGAATGGCCATACATATTGTATGGGTTGTAGATTGTAGAACACATTTATTTGGTTCATTTTTAATTTAGATTCTCAATAATTTACACTAGCAATCTTTACAAAAGCTTTATTGACTTCATTTTTACTTTGAGCTACTTCCAGTCTTTGAAATGCATTGATGCACCAAAAATATAAAAAAGTGTTTATGTACTCACGTAATTTGAAACGAATACTAAAATGTATTGCTTTTTTTTTCAGAATAAATAGCTAAGCTTCAGTGATCTCTCAACTACGACGACGTGCATATGGATTCAGTGACTTAATATTAAGTTTTAGCATCAGAAAATGGCAGAGCACACTCTACACTTGTATATATTTTTGTAATAAAAGCATTTAGTGGGAAAGTATTTTTTTCAATTCTTCAAACAATTATACGTTTTGTTTAAACAATTATTCCTTACTACAGAGTAAAACAATGATTTACACGTGGCGTACTCAAATTTAAAAACACTGTTTTTGTACACAGAATTTGATTTAAGGAAGACTGTGATACCTTATCGATCCAGCTGCGATTTTTTATATTCATTTGAGACCCTCTTCAATTTAGGGAGATAATTTTGAAAGTTTAAGTTATAAAAAGCTTGTTGAATAGTATATTTATAAGGATAAACGCTCTTTCAGACCGAGTGAGGTAAGAGTACAGGTAGTGACAAAAATACTGAAAACTGTTTCCATAATATGTTCTATAAACTATTCTCGATATTCTTACATTATATTTTAAGAGAGTATTATAATTTCAGTATTTTAGTGCTACATATAGTGACCTTATCAGAGGTTAAGTATTAGCACAATGTATTGATCAATCCTTCGTAGTATAATTAATTATATTATTTCTATGAGATATTGATTTTGACAGATTGGGGAAGTTCCTTTTAATAGGTACGGTTTATTTTAGGTCGATTATTTAAGTTGAATTTCGATTTCAAAATGATACTCGTAAAATAATAGTATTTTTATATGGGAATATGATTGAATGAGCACGAGGGCCACCTGATCTTAAGTGATAATATATGCATTTCGTAACAAGTGACGAACGCCCCTATAACTTTACTGGCTCTCAAAGAATTCTACCGGAACACGTTGTTAGGTGCTTGGCGACAGATTTTCTACATCACGGTAGTATATATAAAGGTGAAGGTCACCCATTCGTTGACTTACTCAATGAACCTTTGAAAGATAGATATGAAACCTCGAAAACTACTACACCTAGGAAATGTATGCCTTAGAGGTGGTAAATATTAACTGATGTACTTATAAAACGTAATTTATGCGTACGTCAGCTTAAAATGGGTTATATGTAAGGGTAGGATTTGGAAGGTAGGACAAGAGAGTCAAATTTGGTCAGTAAATTTGTATGAAAGTTCTGTTTTATTGAAGTCAAATTGTATAGCGTTTAATGAAAAAAATTATTAAGGGACACAAGAAGGGGTTCAACATGTAACTGAAAGTCTTACGTTTAAGCTGAAACTTTGCATGTACTTTGGATATTGCATATTTACTCATCAGCTAAGTATAGTTTTACGAATGCTGGATTATAAAGCGGAGGAGGATAGGGGAGTAAGATTGAGGATAAGTATAATGGTAAGCAGGGGGAGGGGGGTAATATGTAAGGGTAGGATCCAGAGAGTCAAATTTAGTCAGTAAATTTGTATGAAAGTTCTGTTTTATTGAAGTCAAATTGTATAAGTTTTAATGAAAAAAAATAATAAGGGACAAGAAGGGGTTCAACATGTAACTGAAAGTCTTACGTTTAAGCTGAAACTTTGCATGTCCTTAAGATATTGCATTTACACATCAGCTTTTACGAATGCAGGATTATAAAGCGTATTATAGGGGAGTAAGATTGAGGATAAGTATAATGGTAAGCAGGGGGGGGGGTCATAAGGGTTTTAAAGTAAGGGTGTCGGTATGGACATGTTATCCAATGATAACATTACATTCACAATTTATTACAATTTATAATAATATAATTCTAAAGTATTAGTGAAGTCACGGGCAAAAGTTAATATAATACTAAATATTAATAAAAAAAATCAAAGTCACACTTGTACCGAGTCCAAAACAAAAGGTTGTTTAATCGTTTCGCAATTTTAAACTATGTTCTTTCGCGGGCGAAGGTATTTTTTTTCATAACCAGTTTCTGATACAAGTACCAGATGAGTACCATTCGTATATTTGGCTTAGTGACCAATTAAATTAAATAATGCATATGAAACTCTGAATTAGAATGAATAGTCTTTACTAAAACCCTAAGCAAAAACTAACAATAATCATATATAGTGCAAGAATTTTTAGGATACGTCTCCCAAGCATATTTGTTCTGTCAAACACAGCGACACAAACGCGCGGATTTGCGTTTTTCACTAGAAATACTTTTGCTCAGTAAATATATTTAATAAACTGTAAATTAGAGAATAATGACGCGCTTTACGTACGGGTTGCTGTGTTTGCCGAGATCTAATTCAGCTACACATTTTATACCGGTCTTTAGAACTTAAAATGTACAAGCTGCCCATCAGGATTCTTAAAATTACTCTCTTTTCGGAATAGTAAAACAAATCAAAGTAAACTGTAAAGATTTACAGAAGGATTGAGCTCAAATCCGTTACAGAAGTCAGGCCAAACATGCTTTATGTAGGTATCCAATCACTACTAAACTTCAGTAGTAAAACGGATAAGTAGGTTAAGAGTCTAACAATCATCTCCACAGAAAATGTATATGTATTAATTATGACAGATTTGTTGACAATTGTTCTAATTGTGTATTGTTTAATTATACATGGTTTATAAGAAAGTTAATTTAAAATCTGTAACGTTTAAAACACAATAATAACAATTATATTTCAAGTCGTAATTGACAGCTGTTGCTAATCCGGATAGGTTGAACCAATTAAAAAGTTATGCCTTAGCTTTAATACATCAAGATATGGCATTAACTTCAAACTGCGTTCATGGTTATTACGAGGTTTGTATAAAATGTTATATGTATGGATTTTTCGTCCATTCAAGTATTTATTAACTGGTTAGTCTGGTACTTTAGTGAGTGAGTGTGGAGTCAAAAAGAGGGATATCATGCCGGTAGGCCAGGGATGGAGGGCTATCCTCGTCGCCTATCTGCTTACTGTAATCTTAGGACAAGCCGAATTTTCAAATGATCTCAGACGTGGTAATTATGTATATTTTATTTTAGTATATTTTGTTACAAAATAATATATTTGTAGAACAAAAGAAAATTCACTAAGGGCAAGATTCACCAACCGATAACAGGTTAAATAATAACGCGGATAATTTTGTACTCTAAACTATTTAAATGTGGTATTAATTTTATTTAAACCTAGTATAGCAGATTTTAAATTTGTTGGATTCCTGTTGTAGACAGCGGAAACTGCTGGGTTTGACTTTTATGACCCGTTACAGCAGCTGGATATGGTAGGTTTGTATTTTCAGCTGTAGCAGAGTGACCATATTTGTTTTTAGTTTATGGAGTTATACCGCCAAATTTGACAGTATAATTTTGTAAACTTGGATTACATCTTGGATCCTTTGTGTGATGGAAATTTTAAAATAAATATTTTGCCAAATTTAAAATACTGCAACGTCATGGCGACAAAGGTTTATCATAACATTTTGTTGGTTACAGAGATTAGAGTTATCCTCGTACTAGTTACGTTAGTTTAGTCAGTTTATGATATTGGCCCTAAAAGTGCCAAAACTAACTTAACCTGAGCTCAAGCTTGTAATTATCGTTGCTCATATTATATTTTTTTAGAAATAAAAACATTATTTCGCTACAAGGATATATAAATTGTATTAATTAATTCTAGGTTAGCTTGAACAACATCTTCGACCACATCATCACTTACCATCAGGTGAGATAGTGGTCAAAGGCTAACCTACCAGGCAAAAAAAAAAATATATTTATAGTACACAGAAAATTAACAAAAATAAAAATATCAAATTTAAAACAACCTTAGGTTATGCAGATTCAAGGACTGGTGACATAGAAGATATTGAAAACGAAAGCGAAGGTAATACTCTTTTAAGATACTTCTAATATTTTTTAAATAAATGAACAGAATTATAAAACTTACAAACACACTATTTTAGAATCCAAAGCAAACGAAGATGCTTTAGAAGAATTAGCCTCAGATAATAGAATATCAGTTAATCAAGAATATCAGCCTAGTGATACCAATGATCCTTCATTAAACGACCAAGAAAATTCAGGGCCTGGGTTTTTGCCCGGACCTTCACCATCTGGGTTGCAAGATGATCCCAATGTCGTGATCGATAATAAAGATAAATCAACACTACGAGAGCTACCAGGTAATTTATTTTTAACGGTATAATTTTAGAATTTGCCTCATTATACTCGTAGCTTATATAGTTTATAGTTAAACATTTGAAAAATCTGTGGGATGTGGGGACACATATCTGGCCCACCTCTTGAAAGATATTATATAGGCGAGACCAGGGTTTTTTTTCATATTGGTTTTCTTTATCTGTGATAAATTATCAACATTTGCCAGATCCAGCCATGAAAATTTATCAAGGAGTATATCCCAACGTATTGCAGTACCCTGGTGATCCAGTTATTCATGACGATGTGGTTTTCCCAAAAGACCATGAACAGGAGAATGAATATCCTTTGAGTGCAGTGAATGAAGCTGATCAACAACCATCACAATCGTTAAGGCAAGGTAAGTATAACATCAGATTCCAACTTCTTCCTTGAACCCCATATACAAGTATATGCTAATGTTGTTGTTTTTTATTGACAAAAATGTTTCGATAGACTGAATGTTGATCGTTTAACTCATAATACAGTGCTATAATTTACATTTATGTTAATTATAATAATATATGTACATGTGATTAAAAACTCTTTCAGGGTTATTCTCAAAACTGATTCCAATAGAGCGCCACATTTTGTTAACAAAAATACCCGGTAAGTAGAACTACAACTAATCGACTATCGACATCAGTATTTCTGGATATAAGAAAATTGGTTGAATTTATTTGAACTTTCAGGGGCACAAAATGTAATACAATGTTCGAAAGAAGGAGAGCTCCACAATTTCTGGGCGCCTAGCTTTCAATGCATGGTGTGTGTATGCCTCAGCTCTTACGGTAGACTGAGGCCTGTGTGTGTAAGTTGCAACACATGCTTGTCGCCCCCTGGACCGAGGCCTTCACCAGGGCCTTCTACAATCTCGTACATAACCGTTGCGCCTCCCCAACCACCCTCACCAATACCTTCACCAGAAGAAGGTAAGCACTCTAAATATGTAATATACCACTTAATATATAAAACCTGCTGAGCGAATGAGCTTACAAAATAACAACGAAAGAAAAAAAATAACCATGAGCGGGTTCGAACCTGTGACCAACTACACTCATAGTTTACATATTGACCTATAAGTACCATGCAATAGTAGAGCAGGTGGTAATAACCCATAGCATTTTCACATACGAAAATATTAATTTATTATATACGGTTTGCACTTACGATAATTATTATAGTCGAGAACGCGACGACGCCCGACTAGTTTCGTAGGATTCGGACCCACCTCATCACGGAGCGACACGGACGGGTTCGACAACGTCCGCT
This sequence comes from Plagodis dolabraria, assembly GCA_963854805.1. Lineage (NCBI taxonomy): Eukaryota > Metazoa > Arthropoda > Insecta > Lepidoptera > Geometridae > Plagodis > Plagodis dolabraria. Next base: position 1,254,556 of record OY978460.1, on the reverse strand, counting down.
CGAGCACTGCAGCTGGCGGCGGCCGCGGCATCGTGTCCTGCGGCAAATCCTCCTCCCAGGAGGGAGGATAAGTGTAGTGTGCACGGGACTTTATAATAGTACAGACATGACTGATAACGATGATAACAATAGTGACCATAGCAGCGAGGTGCAACCGGTCCCGACATTGTCTAGCAGGGCCGCCGCGTACCGCCCGCGCCAGGCGCACCGATGCCGCGGCCGCGCCGCCAGCTGCAGTGCTCGAGCGGACGTTGTCGAACCCGCCCGTGTCGCTCCGTGATGAAGTGGGTCCGAATCCCACGAAACTAGTCGGGCGTCGTCGCGTTCTCGACTATAATAATTATCGTAAGTGCAAACCGTATATAATAAATTAATATGTCGAATACTTACGTAAGTTTTAATAATGACATACGAAAATGGTTTAATAATTTTAATATAAAGATAACTTCTAAATATATCTCCCTTCCCTTTATTTCTACTGTGAACTATTTGTTTGTAGCCGGTTCGAATTCCGCTTTTTTTGCGAAAAACATAAGTATCACAAATACTTTACAAAAAAGCAAAAATTATTCAAAGTATAATGTAATATTAGACTCACAAGAAGCGAGAATTTCTAAATAAAACCATTTGTCAGAAATAATATTATATCAAACTAGATTTCTGATTCTAATAGTTTGTTGGTTAGAGAGGCTACGTAGCATCATAAATTGGTAAAGGAATTAGATATAAATATTTTTGTTTCAAAAAAATTATGCCTACAAAATACTTGTTGACTCAATGTAACGCGACGGTATTGTCTTGACCGCAGATTATATTAAAAAATTTTAACAAAAAATGGAACCGACTTCAACACCCAAAAGTGTGAAATAACTTGTTGAAGTCGGTACCATGATTGTTCAAAAGTACCTATTATCACAATATTGTGGGCATGGTACCGACTTCAACACTTTTGGGTGTTGAAGTCGGTTCCATTTTTTGTTAAAAAAATTTTTTCAATCTTTTTAGTGTAACTCAAAAACGGCTTGACCGATTTTGATGAAATTTAAAATGGGACCAAACGACAAGCATCAGCTTTCAAAAAAAAAAAGAATATTCAAAATTGGTTCACCCAGTCAAGAGATCTGAGGTAACAAACATAAAAAAAAAAAAAAAAAAAATACAGACGAACTGAGAACCTCCTCCTTTTTTGGAAGTCGGTTAAAAAGCAATATAATGAGACTTCAAACTCGTAGTTCTGTAAAATTTACTTTTAATAAGGTTTATAATATATTTATTTTTACTAGTATCGTGCAAGCCGCTTCCGACAAATGAGCCATTCCAAAGTCCACTCGATCCATGCAAGTTGTGCATTTGCACGGAAACTGTAAACGAATGGGGCCTGTTGAATGCAAATATCAACTGCCATCACAACCCTCAATGCGGTGAGTAGCAATTTTGACTATACCTCAAAATAAATTTCGCCATTCCATAATTTGAAATAAAATATTACGATATCATCAAACATTTTAGCTTCAATAGCTTAAGATATTAAATACGAGTAGGTATAGATATAATTAAAAATCTATAATGTAGTCTGTATCTATAAGATAGTATATGAATACAGACATTGGGTGCAATGCTAGACTTGCCCTCTTTTGCCCTCCATATCTTAATGTGGGAGTAGTAAAAGATGACGTAAGGAAAGATAGCAACACCTTCTGAAGAACATCTTACACTGCGATCCCCACGTGGCGTTCCGTGGGGATTAAAGCAATTCCCCTACAAGGGAATAAACTGTTTTCAGCAATATACAATACGGTTGATATTGTACAGTACAGAGTAATAATTGAAAATATATCCAAATGAGATTCAAGAAACATATCTCACTGAGATTTAATATAAGTCATATTTCAAAGAGATTTAAGTGCTTCAATATATCTAGATCTTTAATATGCTATGGTAGGAGTAGTCACCTAGTTGCGTAAAGCCACATTCTGTACAGGAACGACCACTGTAAGAGCAGTAATATAACGCGTATCTGATGATCAGGATCAATCATTGTTTTTCGAAAGTGTGTTAATATATTGGTTATACAACTCCATAAAAACACGGCAGCAGTATGCCTACTTAGAAAATACCTTATACTTGTTTAAAGATTTAAATATCTCAACAAACTTTTCTCATTCTCCCTTATTATGCGAGGAGTTACCACACTTTTCTCACCTATATAGAATGTTGTTCGTTATCCAAGAATTATTAATAATGTAGCGTATTTTATTTCAGTTTTGCCCCCATATTCTACACGTAAGTATTTGAATATTTTTTTTTCTAAAAACCAACATTGATTTAAGAAGCTGGAAGCAGTACTAGAACTCCGTAGCTTTGATCATCATTTTGGCAGCTAAGTACTTTTTACACGCATTAACTAAGAATAAAGCAATACGCAATTATTATTATGGCTGATAGACTAGACTTTGACCACTGTCTCGTCTGGTGGTAAGTGATTATGTGGTCGAAGATGTTTTTCAGGCTAACCTGGTGCTTGGCAATAGATTTTCTAGTTGAGGGTGGTAGCTAGGCAGGTGCGCAGATTGTCCATAACGACTGAAATCTTAAGACGGCAATCTGGATCGACGGCTTAACGTGCCCTCCAAAGCACCTGCGAGCTAAGTTGCAATGCCACTAGCGGTTACCCATCCAAGTCGTGAACGCAGCGGACGTTGCTTAACTAAGTTGCTATACTAACTGAGTCATTACTCATGCTTATGCCCAATTATTGCATTATTGCTATCAAATAATTTAAAACCTAATTAAATAATTATTTGTAGGTATATATAATTACGTTATTATGATTTCAGCTCGACCACCAAACCCAACTCCAATACCGGGTTAGTATGTTTATATGAAATGTTATTGACTTGTTTATTCTTACTTAGCATGAAGCCTTGATAAAAATATATCCCCAGAGGATAAAGTATAGGTATTTAAACACGTTTTGCCTTTGATAAGGTCCTTTTGAGTCTAATGCTAACTGAGGGCAGTTCCCGAAAAATTGTATTTTTCATTTCTCATACATGGACCTTCTCATACCTTGAAGGTACTTTTAATCACAGGGAAACGATTTTCCTTGCAGTATTTTTTTTTAAAACTACACAAGCTACGTCACAGAAATCCTGAGAAGGCGGTGAAGCCCACTTTTTGGTATTCGTCCCTTACCCTTATTCGTCTTTTACAATGTGAAGATGTTATATTTTAGCCAAACACTCCACGGGTATAACAATATACTAATGTTAAACTTACTTAATTGAAAAATAAATATTTAAGAATGCTTTAGATAAACGCAGCGTTACGAATAAAAAAAAACAGAAAAATATTTCTTAGAGACACTTTTGACCTATTCAATTTATGTTTCGAACTATATTATATATTGTATTTACCAGCGCCCGTGTGCAACGAGTTCCCACAGAACGTGCCGTTCCCCCACCCAGACGACTCCTGCACGCTTTGCAAGTGCGTTGTCAAACCCACGCACTATGGGGTTCTTGAACAGCACATTGACTGTTTTGTCAACCCTGATTGCCGTAAGTAATAAAATTATTTTGCGTGGTACTTAATTAATCTAGGACTATTAGAGTGTATAGGTATCTTCTTAGCTAGAAATTTTTTAGAGTTTTTAGAGCGTATACCTCGTTGTCACTGTCCCCCATGTGACACCACAGCAGTAGAGCTCAACCTTGCTGTTAAAATATTAAAAAAACTCCGCCTCCTCCAAACTTCTATCCGACCTATCTATCAACAAACGTGACGTATTGATGTCGTAGAATGTATTTTTTATATAAATAAAATAGTTATTTACTAATGATGTTAAATGAGGTTGATATTCGGTGTGTTCTAGAAGCTGGCCTTGAGAGCCAGTAATTCTAGGTTAGCCTGAACAAAATTTTTGACCACATCATCACTTACCATCAGGTGAGATAATATATATAATATAATGGTCAAAGGCTAACTAAATAAAATATTTGCAAGCAATGGTTTCATTTTTTGAGTACTCTGCAATGATCCTAATACTGTACGGTCATGCATGGACTCAGATGAACCATGGACCTCGCACTCGGATGTTACACTATATAGCATATAGTAGTAACAATGTTGTCATTAGTTGTAAATTACCTGCTATCACATAAATGAACCCTACTTTTTGTATTACAGAACCAACTGTACAACCAGAAACAGAGTTACCAGAACCTATTACGGAGATTCCAGGCCCATCACCTGACCCAGGTAGTAACTGAAAACATTTGTACACACACTAAATTAAATTTTATGAAATGTTTTGAATTTCCTGCACTGCCATCACAAAGATGTTTGCCAAGCGTGGGGATTATGGCAAACCTCATTGATTTAGAGGCTTTCTTCAGCAGTGGACAATCCAGCTGATACCGTAAACATGTAAAGCTAAATAATCATTTACCACACACTGACTGATTGACTGACTGTCTCTCTGACATCATTTATATCCCAGAAGGGGTCGTGGGGGAAGAAAGTGATGAATGACATAAATGTACCTGAAAAGGGATTTAGGTGAGTATGGGAAAAATTCGTAAAACATGAAAATGTCTTTGCCAAGTATAATTAAATAGCGCATTACGTAAATGATAAGTTCAAGGTGGTTTTCATCCAAATGTCAATAAATCGAGAGAGTAGTCGAATGACACGGTCATACACTCATAATGGCGGATTCAAAACTGTTCACACCAAACCCTTCGACCCCACTGAAGTTCAATATGAATTAAATTCAGAAAACTTTCAGAAAGAAATTAAACTCTCTTCAAAAGTGTCGAAGTTGCAACACTACATAAGTTCATACTTTTCAGAGATTTGCAGCCGCTACCCTGATAATATGATCTTCCCTCACCCTCTGGACCCCTGCCAGGTGTGCAAGTGCATGGTCCACCCGAGTCTCTTCTCTGACAAGAAGAAGATCACATGCTACATGAGACCTAACTGCAGTAAGTGTTGTTTGTACTGTCGCGACGTCAACTCGACGATACCGAAATGACAGCGGGTGGCAGTTTTCTTGTCATATCATTTTCGACTTTATTTCTATCATGAGATAAATATCTTGGCGGTACTATGTATGGTATTGATAGATTCAAAGTAGAAAATGGTATGACAGTAAAACTCGCGCTTAGGTGTAAATATAATAGAATAATGGCAAAAATCATTTCTTACACCAAGACACAAAAATAATAATAATGAAGCCTCTTTATTCCTCATTTACAATTGTTTTATTAAACATAATCGTATAGAGCACACTTAAAAAATGTATACAAGAAGACACAAAAATACAAACAATAAACATAAGACAAAACAAAATTGACAAAATATAAATTGAGCCTGAGGGTATTCAGTTATTAGTAAGAAGGTGAGGTAGCTGCTTCATCATTATTTGAAAACAGTTTGAAACATCAGTCTAAAAAGTGTAAAAGATTGCAGAACTGCTGCTAAATAATTTCAATTGTGTCTCAAGTATTCAAAGGAACTACTGCTGCCCCGGAAAGCAAAAAAATAAATTGACCGAATTTAAAAAGACATCTCGGTCAATTCGTTAAGGTTTTTTATACAATATTCTAGAGACGACGCGACAAATTTTTACTGAATATACTAATTGATGCTTTAGATTCAGAAACAATATTTTTCGGGACCCTTTTTTACGACATTGTGAAGGAACAAGCTTTAGGCCATCCTGGTGTTAAGCGATAACATGTGCCTGGTCAACATGTAACAGACGCAGTTCGTCACAAGTGGTAAACTGCACTGCGCGCATCATCCTAAGAAATATACGTACAGCGAAGGCATGGAACACTCTTCCGACGTCTTTGTTCCCGAGGGCAATAGAGAGTTTTAAAGCCTGGAGTAAATAGGTGTCTTCTAGGCAAGCATGCGGGATCGACCTCGTCGTCACTTACCATCAGGTGAGACTGCGATCAAATGCATACCTATTCGCAACAAAAAAAACGTTACTGCTTGGCGGTAGAAATAGATATGGTGACTGTACTTCCCTGGACGAACTCGAACTTTAAGTTCTACTGCTACTTAAAGGGAGAAATCAATGTGACGTGACAAATTGATTTCTTCCTTTAAAATATTCTGATCAAACGAAAAATTATGTAGGAGTAGAATATACAAAATAAACGGATATGACAAATTATTATAAAATATACATTTTTGGTGACAGATCCAACTTTTGGGTTTCGTGTTCAATTATTAGATCGTAGACTACTTTTTCAGTATATATTATATTAATACATGAAAAAGACGATACATATTTGATAGATTCACTAGCTCTTATAGAAAATTTATTATAATTTTTTTTTCAGGGCCTACACAACGACCAATCACTGTAGAGCCTATCACTGAAATCACAATTGGACCAGAACCAGGTAATTAATTTTTATTTTTATGAAACTTACCGTTATTAATGCTTTTATAGTTTAATTATGTTTAGAAAATTTAAACAGAAGTATAAAACACCAAAACTGAGTCATGGTAGTATGCCCGTATTGCTTACAATACAAAAGTAGTTTCGCTTTATTTTCAAATTATGTATTTTCAAAATGTTTCGGAAAAATCTTTTTGTATAAGGATTTTTATTTTTCCATTAAGACATGAGGTACATATTAAAATGGAAAACTGCCAAACTAGAAGCATTTGCGGCGCCACGCAATTTAGATCAACCTTATTACTTCCTTTGAATATTATGAAAACAGTATTGTTAAGTTTTCAATGAAATCTAGGGCTATACATATATATACTTAATACCATTATGAAAACATTAGTATATATTTATGGATAAATATTCTCTATTATTTGAATAAGCATATAATACACACACAAAAAGTTAACGAGATGAGTGTGTCTGTGTGAGCGGGTAAGTGAGAGGGAGTGAATGAGTGAGCGAGTGTATAATATTACACTGAAAGTATAATCTCGCTGTACACTCTGTGAACGAAGAGTATACATTTGAACAGACATAAGGATAAAGGAAAGTAAAAGGACGTATGAAATTCGTGAGGAAGGATATGAAAGATGTGAGTGGTGAGATGAGGAGCAACAGAACAGAACATGGAGGTAAATACTGAGCCGACCTCAAAATATATTTAATAAACCATTATATAATTAAATTGATTAAATATTAACATTTACTATGCTCAAACTCTCAATGATTTAAATACCTAAGTCAAAAACTTTCGTATAATCGATCCTATTTAAATGTCAATATTCCTCTCATAACTAATAATTTTCTATAAATGTATGTATTTGATGTCTGATATTGGGTGCCAGGTTAGAATTGCACCTCCTCATATATTCCCGTGGGTGTCGTAAGAGGAGACTAAGGGAAAAACACTGAAAGGTGGGCAGCGTTAGGTTACCAATTTTAAATATGTTCTTTTATAATTATTTATTTGGAGTCGATAAAGAGTTTTGTTATCGTATCGTATTATTTTCAGATTGTGAAGGATACCCCGAAAACTTGATGTTTCCCCATCCCACGGACCCGTGTAAGATCTGCAAGTGCGTTCCAGAGACCAACTTCTTCAACCGGGACAAACGGCTGATGTGCTATCTGAAGCCTGACTGCAGTGAGTATTATTAACAATTTCTTAAATTATAAAAATTCTATAAGAAAAGTCATCTTGATGGGTAAAACCGCATACGTTTTACCTCATTACTTCTGGTTTTTTATTTATTTATTCATTTTTATCTTGCAGTACCAAATCCTAGACCACGACCTAGTACAACTGAGTATCCATGGCCTGCTCCAACTTCAACACTAGCGCCACTACCTCCACAACCAGATAACGGTGAGTTCATGCTATTTCTTAGATTGGTTCGAATATTAGCAGACTTCTTATCATTATGTATTGTAATGACGTGTGAATGTTTACGCGTCTTTCTAGTTCATGAATTTTAGTGCAGTAAAACTAAAAAGAACAAGAACTTAGTGTATCACTTTAGTTCATCAGGTAAAATTTATTCAGTGTCAGGCTTAGTAAGCGGTAAAGTCTACTGAAAATGTATTTGTAATACTTTCAGTAAACTTAAAATATAAACATTTTAACAAAATAGAATATGAACTAAAACTTTTTTTAAATAATATGATTAGAAAAGGTATATTTTACGATTAAGAATAATGTCAGAAATATTGTTGATAGATAAGAATGTCAACAAATAATAATAATTTATTTCATAAATTATTACTTCAATATAAATGAAACTTAAAATTCAATTAATTGTATTTTATTATTATTATGAATACCATATATCCTACACGTTATATAATTAATGATGAAACACAACAAACTATACCAGACAAAATAATAAACAACTATTTGATCATGTCACTTATTTGCTATAACAATGAAGACATTTAATTAATAAAACGAGTTCATATAAAAATACATATTTTCTCCTACAACGATTTGCAGATAAATCAGTTAATTTAAGTGGGCGTTTATGGAACATGCAAATCTTGGAATAAATACTCTGCTTTTTCAATTTTACTAATCTAGTACTAGGCTTAAAGATAATTTCTTTGTTGTTTTCTTGTATTCAGCGTAATCTGCGTCATATATTTTTAGCTTAAACTAACATATACTTGAAATTTTCAACTAGCTACCTTTTAAAGCTCCATAGATACAGCTCTTTAACTCATGCGCATCGTAAATAATTATAATAATAAATAGGACGATACCATCCAATGCAGATGCTAAGAGTTGGACGGACGGACGGATAGCTGAGGTTTATGTGTAAAAAATACTCACACACACATGGTAAAAGGATCCCTATTTATAGTACGAAATAGTAATAATTGAGCATCTGGCAAGTTTTTTATCCATGTTTTTTGTATATAATTTTGTTATATGTAGTGAGATGCGCCCCGTTGCCGACGGGGATACCATTCCCGAACCCCATGAACCCGTGCCAGGTGTGCGTGTGCACGGAGCGTGCGGACGTGTTCGGGCGGCTCGACGTCAATATCGACTGCCAGGAAAACCATCAATGCGGTAAATTTATGTCAATTTAATAATTTGGGTAACTATCTAAGTACAACTTAACTTTTATTAATGAAATTATCTATTTTATTTTATACCTATTATAATCCTATTAGGCAATTTAACTAAGAAACATAATTATTTATACATAATTTTAAAAACTGACGCATGTCATTCAATTTTTTCTCCATCGAGACGGATTCAAACCCAGTTTTTGCGAGATCACGGAAAATAACAATTCTTGCTGCTGTACTATTTTGCCTAAACTTATGCACTACTATAAATATTAAACGGTTCATCATTATCATCGTCACCAAGGCTGTTTGCCATAATTTTCTCGCTTGGCAGGTGTCTAGGAGTTTGCAGTGACTGTTAATAACCAAATATTCCCATTAATAAACACGAATTTTGGAAACCTCATTCAATATATAATTATGTTACATTCTTTATCTCACATGGCGAGTGGCTTACAACTTCAATTGAAATCTTAAGGTCCTGGGTTCGAATCCCGAGTCAGATTGTGCTGAGTTTAATAAAAAAAAAAATTAAATGCAGATGGTAATAAGGAGGAGAAAACCCTCATTATTACATGTAAAACTTGGTAAAGTATAACTGGTAAAACAAAGGTAAAATTGTATTAACCAGGCGTAAAATTTTTTTTTTTTTAAATTTGATAATTCTATCTGGACCACTGATTAAAACAGCTAATCGATTACCATCACAAAGGTACCATCGATTATTTAAACTTACAAGTAAAAAAATATCAATAACATTTGTATAAAAGGTATTTTATTATGTACATTACGTACATAGTAAGGTATTCAGACGTAACAGAGTAACTGTTTTCATAGAATAATTTATAATACGAAGTAAGAAAACCATCTGCTCAAATATTTACTAATAATTATATTTAAGCAGGTAATTATTGACCACATTAATTTACTGACTTATGTGAATTATTTTTCATTTCAGTTCTACCTGATGATAGAACAGTTTTACGTAAGTATAGTTAGGTTTAAAGAACTTTATTTCTCATAAGAACAAGTATTCACTTAGAATGAGATTCACTTAAATATAGTTTAAAAATGAGTCCTCTGGCTTGGTAGGCATTATAGTTAACTTGTTTTGACCAACTTTACTGGTAAACTATAATAGTATAGAGTAAGTGAAAATCTGCATATATAAAATATTTTTACAGCTCCAGATATTATCACTCCAATACCCTGTAAGTATTTCGTTTATAACTTTAACAGAAATGTAAAGTTTAACAATTATTCTGCCTAAAAATCACATGATCTAAGATCAAAACTTTGATAATAAGTTTAATATCCGCACAGGCGTAGTAGATTGTGCCCAACTTCCACATCCATGATGCTCGACACTTTATTTTTCTCACTTTGACATAGATGGAGCTAGAATCAATTCACAATTGACAGGGAAATTATGATAATATATGATTATCTTAGTAGAAGAAGTATCTGAAATAAACTCTATGCCTTTTTTTGTTTTTATATAGCTGATAGGCTAGCCTTTGACCCCTATCTCACCTGATGGTAAGTGATGATGTGGTCGAAGACGTTGTTCAGGCTCGCCTAGAATTACTGGCTCTCAAGGACATCTGCCGGAACACACTGGTAGGTTCTAGGCGACGGAATTTCTACTTTAGGGTGGTAGCTAGCCAGGCGGGCAATCGCAAAATGCCGTGCTACCATGCTGTAACGACTGCCATCGTGAGACAACAACCGGGACCGCCGGCTTAACGTGACCTCGGAAGCGCTAAGCAGTAATGTCACTAGCGGTCACCCATCCAACTCCTGACCGCGGCGGACGTTGCTTAGCTTAGATGATCGATTAAGATCAGCTAAGCAAACTTCGCTACGAGCCCTTCAATTCGCCTCTTTTATTTTGACATATTGGGTATAAGTTTTGTGGTATGATCGCAACATTTACCTGATAATCGATTATTAATCGATTTAGATTTGTAAAAAAGAAACTTATCTGAATTTCTTAGGTCACATTGACAATATTACGTGTCTGTAAAGTTGTTTTCAGACGTTATTTTTCTGTACACAGTGCCAATATGTAAGAAGTTTCCGGAAAACGTATATTTCCCCCACCCGAGGGACGCGTGCAAAGTGTGCAAATGTTCACTTATGAACACGCCGTATGGCGTCCCGCAACACCACATCTACTGCACCATTACACCTGACTGCGGTAATTAAGCTTTATTTATTTTTTACTACTATACAAATACATAATTATAGTTTTTATTAAATCAAGTTATATAGGTAGAGAGTAAATATCAATCCATAGGTTCCCGAACTAGCGTCAGCTGTGTTTCAGGAACCATAGGCTTTTCCCATAATTATGAGTTTATAGCTATGACTTTTACTACTTTTACGTTCACTTGTTTCATATTTGATAGTTAAACTTTTGACTACAATCTCACCTGATGGTAAGTGATGATGTGGTCTAGGTGTTAACAGGCTCAACCTACAATTACTGGCTCACAAGAACTGCTGCCGGAACACAACGTAAGGTGCTTGGCGACAGATTTTCTACTTGAGAATCAATAGCCAGGCGGGAATTCGCAAAATGCCCTATCACCATGCGTGAAGCTCAAGCCCGCGGCGGGACTCGAACCATGAACCTGCTGCGCGGCAGTCCATAGCCAAATATCACTGAGCCATCACTGCTTCAATATCAATGTTACATGTGTTATACATTTATAATAGTAGTTTCTATAGATGACTATGTTAAATTGTTTTTTTTTTAAATCCCTCGCATGTTTTATATATAAACTCATTTACCCTATTTATGTACCAATTACAGTAGGTACTAATGTAAAAGTTTATCAAAGTATTTAAAAAAAATACAAACATATTTTTACAGAAAGAAAACGTATTTGACATAACTTTTAGCATACAAGATCTTAATATTACAAATCAACCGGCAAAATATGTACGTTAGGGAACAAATACGTCTCGCGAGTTTTGAGCATATTAGATGCTCATCAGGCAAACCCAGATTGACGTATTCGATCACTAACATGTGTGTTTTGGCGCGTAATTTATAATATTTAGATCTCATGGCTAACTTCTACTGAAACTAACGAAAATTTTATATAAGATCTAGTTGTACTTTTGCTTGTTAATTTTTAATATCATTTATTATAATATCCCCTCCCCTTATCCTCAAATTCTGATCGTATAATCCACAGCGCCAACTGAATCACCGACACCGGCGCCGCCAGTGATTGTTATTACGCAGCGACCAGAGCCAGGTAAGTTGGACTAAATGTCAATATGAAGATAAATTTAGTAATAAGACAAGTTTAAATGGTTTAAGACGCTTATATTTATGTTTATTTTGCTGTAGTAAAGTTGTTTAATTACCTTGTGTCCAAAGAAAATATTAAGAAACTAAATTTCCCAAATAAATGAATATTTAATCATATTTGAAAGTTTTTTTTTCATCGGAGCCAAAAATGAAAGTAAATTATAATTTTTGTAAACATAACTTATTTTTTTCTGAAGTAAGTACTACTTATTATTACTTAGGTATCAATAGTTCTTTCACAATCACATTAAAAAAAAGTTATAAACCTTTTGTAAGAATCACTGCGTTTTGTTATCATCTGATTATATAGATTCGAGTTAAAATTCAAAGAATTCTATATGAATAAGGGGGTTTATTTTACTCACATTTTTATTGATAAAAAATGGCAACGCTTAGTATACGTAAAAATTAAAAACAAAAGATGTTATTTTGTTATAAAAAAGTTTATACTATCCTTTTAAGTGCACATTTTTTCTATTAATTATTTTTTGCAGATTATCTTTGCGACAGATACCCGCTGGACATTATCTTCCCCCACCCTTCCGACAATTGTCAAGTGTGCACATGTTACCAAAACCAGTATCAGAAAACAATACATCTGAGTTGTGTCTTAAAGCCCGAATGCAGTAAGTAAATAGTATGTTTTCAATATACACATTAGTATCTTTAACTGTCTCGTTGGTGTGTGTATCCTGGGTTTGGTTCCCGTGTTGGACAAGTCATTGGATTTTTTAAAACAAAGAATTTTACAGTAGCAGGCCGGAGCCTGAAACTTGCATCGTAGATGGGTATTAATTCGTCTCTTATAAAATTGGCCCAAAACATTTTGACGAAAAGTGGGCGTTATAACACTTATGTCGACTATTTCGGAGAATACAGATATGACCTATGTTATGTTATTTTATTATATATTTATTTAAATGGTGTCATTCATTCAACTTCTGCAAAATAATATACCCACCCATAAGAACTATAGGAATATAGAATGCGAAGTTATTATCTTCTAGTTTTTTTAGTTATTGTGGTATAAATATTTGATTTAATATTATTTCCAGAGCCGACGCCATCGCCACCTTCACCTAGTCCAGAGTTTGACGATGGTAACTTTACTGAAGTATATAATAATACTTACTAGGAAAACATGATACCATGATAACATTAACTTCATTGGAAAATAGAATTGGAATACCTACTTCAGTTTTTGGCTCCTGTAACCAAAATGTAAAACGAATTTCTATGTATCACGGCTTGTTGCGCAGCAGATCCTTAACAAACTGTGGTCCGACTCGCACTTCGCTGGTTTTATATCCGGGTATTGTCCGGTATTCCTAAAATAGATCTTTGAGGTACTACTGAAATTTTAATGAGTTTTAAAGTGTATACAGGTGTTTAAATTTCATATCTCGTCTAATAAACTGTGGATATTACCAATCCAAAATAAGGTTTTCAAGGCTTTCAAGGTTAGCATGACTAAATATTCATATATATACAGTAATATAACAGTTATTTAATTAAAATGTGGTTTACCAGACGTGTGTAACTTTACCTACAAGTCAAATAAATCGAATATTTTAAAGAATTTTAGTACCAAAGATGCGAGCTCGAAGAGAGACGGTATTATGACTCCGAACGGTCATCTACAGGTTCTGTCCACAATTGTTTTCTATACAGTGTCCTGCAAGCCCCTGCCCAGTGGGACGCCATTCCAGAACCCTCTGAACCCTTGTCAGATCTGCGTGTGTACAGAACGCGCTGACTTGTTCGGACGACCCGAAGCAACTATCGAGTGTCAGGAAAATCCTGAATGTGGTAATTATTAAAGCTATTTTGTAGTGGTTTGATAGTTTTGTGGGAAACAAGATCATCATATTTTACTGTTTATGTTTACAGTTTTACCTCCAAATCACTCGACATTATGTGAGTATGTTTTTAGTTCAAAATTCACTTAAATATATATCCACTACAAAAAAAGGTTGGATATTTCAGATCAACAGTTATAACGTCCACTGTTGGACAAATGCCCCTCCCATGAGGGTTTCCCTGGGATCTGGGATTGCACTGTAAGATAGCAGTTTTTAGCAGCGCTGCTGCCTATTTTCTGGTATTTACTTCTTTGCTGTCTCTACGATTCCCTTGTGGAGTAATTGAGGGATGAAATTCAAGTCATGCAACTAATTATTTGCAATATTTTTATTTTACTATATTTGCTTATATTACGTGATAAGTGATAACAATACAATAATTTGTAAAATATTCAAATTGTCTAATAAACCTTTTTCATTTTTAGCTCCGGACATAATACAGCCAATACCCTGTAAGTTTTTATAATTCATACTTGGTTAGGTTAAATAAAGAGATACGTACCAGTAACTTCTTACGGTTGTATTTCATATTAATTTTAGATAGAATACACCTAAGTTGGTTCCATTTGAATCATTAAGCAGTGAAACAATGGTATATGTTAATAATCCATCTGATTTTTACGAGTATCCTCAGTAAGTAATAACTACGAATAATTGTAATGTAACATAAGCTTTATTCCTGATATCAAACATTATTGTTTTTAATTACTAAAACATTTTATATTCTGTCCCCAGTGCCGGCATGCAAGCAATTCCCTGAGAACGTATTGTTCCCTCACCCACAAGACTCGTGTAAACTTTGCAAATGTACCGTCGAGAGAGACCCAATCTACGGTCAGCCAAAAGAAATCATCAGCTGCATCGTCAGACCGGAATGCTGTTAGTATTCTTTTAATTATAGACACCATAGCTTTACTAAGGCTGTTCCTGAAGAAGCACTAATTTTTCGAGGATGGCAATCTCACCAGATGGAAAGTGACTGAAACATGACTGTCTGATTCCAAGTATATATGTATCGGGAAATAGAAACGCTAAAGTGTTCCATACATCAGCCGTAGGCATGATTATATAAAATGAAAGCGCTTCTTGCGTATTTTGGAATGGCGACCGTGTGCAGATGCCATGCTCCTATGCGTCTTGTTGTCTGAAGAAAGAAAGGATATGGAGAAATATAAGATCTATATAATTAAAATGTAGATTTATAATATAATGTAGATTGACCGCACATTTCCGAATTAAAGGAATCAAAAACGGTAGGAATTCACCTATGACCGGAACTTTCGTTATAATAAGTTAGCCCTCAGCGTAGTATTATTATATGTTGTATGCCCTCAGGTTAAAACTATTAAAAAGGATTGTTTCATATACTATTCAATAACTCTGTTTTAACTTTTGGGGGCGTATATTATGTCAAATGAACAGTATGCCACTACTTCCCCCAAAATACTATACGGTTTTGCAGCGCATACGGCACACAACAAGGCTTGTTACCATTATTATTCTGTTTAATACACAGCAAGATGGATCGCTGCTAGGCGGCTTTATTAGAGTGCCTATTAGTTAAGTGTTTTATCAACATATAAGAGTACATTTCCTTTACCCAGGAATCTTTATCAATTATCTATATAAGACTTATACAAACAATAAATGGTCAATTAATTTTTTTAATAGTGCCAACACCAGGACCCGAACCGTATACACCAGACATTCCAACAGGAAAACCAATAATTGGTAAGTCTGTTATACTTTAATGCAGCAAATAAATTTACTGCGCGTCATTTTTCCAGCCATAAGTTGATGCTTTTCGCTTCTACGCAAAGCATCATCACGAGTGCACTGTATGAGCTAGGCGGCGATTCTGACGTCACCTTGGTTGGTGAACATTAGTCGGAACCTACGGTGGAATTATAACTAAACAGTTTTTCTTCTATTCATAATAATGTCTTCTATGAATAATTTTGGAAGTTCGTATATAACTTATGTATTAAAAGCACCGCAAACACTAACCTCAACTTATTTGTTTAGGCTTGTATTTGTAAGAATAAATAGGCATTTCCTGTATCAGCTGGATTGTCCACAGCTGAACACATCCTCCCCTAATCAGGGTGTACATGCCATAATCACCACGCTTGACAGGCGTCTTGGGGATCGCAGTGTAAGATGGCAGTTCTTTAGAAGGCGCTGCTGCCCACCTTCCTGTATTTTACCCCTAGTTGCCTCTTCGACACCCACGGGAATATAGGGAGAGGTACAATTCTAACCCGGCACCCCACGGGGGTGTCTTAATAATCTGTAGCTGTGTTTTATTGTAATAAAACTTAATCAGTAATTATCTCTTCGTTGGTACCAAACTGGGCCTATATCACATTTATGTTTAATTTCTTAATAATAACCGTGTTTGTGTCTGCAGTACCACCACCTACGCCACCACCCAGCCCAGAGACAGGTACTACATATACATTACCACTGATATTTTTTACTTATAATAATATTAATTACAATGATTATGTTGGTTGCCCGGTTTAAATCTCTATAGAAAAATGATAATTAGGTTTTATCCAATGATTTAAGAAAAAAGAGGTGGCATATCAAAACCGTGCTGGTTGGCTAACCTGAGCTTAACTCGTCACATGGCGTTGCGCGTTTTTTAGTTTTGTTTTTGCGCCCTAGCTATGGCTATAACATCAATCTCCTTCATTGATTTGCCTTGATCCTGCAATATTTTTATTCGAAAATCATTTATCGCGGATAGTTTTCGCCACTTTTAGGGTTCACTCTTCGAAATCGCAAAATACGCCGCATTTTTTCTACACCTGAAAACATTAAAGTAACTAATAAGTGTTTCGTCAATTCGGACGTTTTATCTATAACCTCCAAAACCAGAGTTTTTATAATTATCTATTCTTTTAATTCCTAGTATCGTGTGCACCATTCCCCACCGGGTCGCCGTTCCAGAATCCTCTGAACCCTTGTCAGGTCTGCATGTGCACAGAACGAGCTGACTTGTTCGGAAGGCATGACGTCACTATCGAGTGTGAAGAGAATCCTGACTGTGGTAAATATATAAAAATCCAAATAAGAAATGTTATACTGAGTAATTTTAGATAAACTTGCTAAACTACTAAAATGTTCAACGACATGTTTGAAAAGGATTGTTATTAATCTTGTGTGATTTTATTTTCAGTTCTGCCTCCAAATGTTTCAACTTTACGTAAGTTTCTTACTATGCGTTTGCTGTTAAGTCATTGGACAGTGTTAATTAAGTTGGCTTATAATGTTCTTTTCTTATATTTATTATTATACTATAACAACATTTTTTTACAATACTTCATAAATTATATTTCGACGTTTGGTTTTCAGCTCCAATCGTCTCTACGCCTATTCCATGTAAGTAATAGTATATCTTAAATTTAAGTTTCAATGAAAAGAATACGTCTCGATACAACAGTAGTTAGTATAAATAAAATTAGAAAACGTGATTCCTTAATATACTCTCAGTGCCTACTTTTCTAGCGTTACTGGAACAGTGTGATCCATAGATCTTATTACTAAGATAAAAGTTAACCTAATTGATATATTATATACAAATAAAGACCCATCATTAAAATCATTGAGAATATAGAAAAAACAATACCTATGAATTGTATTATTACCTAATAAATTAATAAAAGATAGCAACATGCTATAGATTTCC